>JALIGW010000002.1:117402947-118002947 GCA_023053685.1 Diadophis punctatus similis
AAAGAAAGAAAGAAAGAAAGAATCATTACCAATGCTATGATGGAAATCACCAACTCAAAGACAAATATCACTTTGGAGCAAGGAAGCTGCTACAGCAGCAACAAATTAAACAGCACAAAGACAGGGATTCTCTCAATATCCCATTGTCCCTATTGACATTTAGTTGAATTCACTTTTAAAATATATTATATGGCTCTCACTGAAATAAATTTCCAAATTTTTTGCTTTCATGGCTCTCTTAGTCAAAAAGGTTCCCGACCCCTGTCCTAAGCGGAGAATTGCAAGTTATGACGGCAAGAATTGTTGTCTGATCCAAGTTGGGAAAACCTGCTCTATACAGTTTGAAGATAGTATTTTTTGGCATGGTCTAAAAATGAGGCTGGTGTTAAAGATACACTTACAGCAGCCTCGTGAAAGAGGCTCATTGTCTGCCATAGCAATTCGCTTCCCACAAATCAGGGATCTGATTACGACCACAGTTGGGAGCAGAATTTTTATTGCTGAGCAAGGCGGTTGTTAAATGAGTCATGTCCAATTTTACAACCTTTTTTTTGCCATGGTTGTTAAAGCAAATCACTGTAGTTAAGTGAATTGTGGTTATGAAACAAATCCAGCTGCCTGGGGGGGGGGGGGCTTTGCAGAAGCCAGCTGGGAAGGTCGCAAGAAAGAGCAATCGCAAGACCCCCAGGATCCTGCAGCTATCATAAACACATGCCAATTCCGAAGCAACCAGATTTTGAGCCTGTGACTATGAGGATGCTGCAATGGTTATAGGTGCGAGGACCAATTTCATTTGTACGTCATTTTTCCCCCCCAGTGCCTTTGTAACTTTAAACAGTCACTAAACCAATGGTTGTAAAGCTGAGGACTACCTGTCTGTGTCTTTTTATTTTTGCAAATCTTTAAAATTCATCTTAACAATAGTGTCTGCCTGCTACTTAATTTTCATCCTTATTGTCTTTTATATTCTATTTGGGTGTTTGTTGGGACTACCTAATCCCTGACACAAGTATGGTCTTTCAAAAAAATAATAATAATAATAATAATGGTAAAACTCGGGCAAGTTTTCAAGAATGGATTGTGAAGTTACAGGTGCCAATATTCATTTTATTATATTATAGTTTCTGTAGTTATTATTCTTATATGATCTTATTGCAAGGCTCTGTATATTGCCCGGAAGCTCTCTGGTTTGAAGCAATAGATAAATCTCATAAATAAATAGGAACAGATAAACAGAAATAAATTTCCTGCTACAATAAGAGCTATTCTAGAAAAGTGATACACTTACAGGCACTGCTGGCATACAACAAACCTTTCTGCAGAATTCCACCCCAAATAGTTTTGAAATATTCCAGCCACACACATGCACACTTGCCCACTTGCCCACCAATAAAAATATTTTGTTGAGAAAAAAAATATTCCAATTGTGTGCATGCACCCTCGGTTGCATTGTTTTAAACCTGGGCTCTCCCACCTAACACCCTTGTGCAGCACACATTTTGCATACTGGGTTGCAACGGCCCTGGGTGTACATATGGCTTTAGATGTGGAAAAAGAGCATTATAAGCACTAGAACGTGGATTCCAATCCTTAATATGGAAATATAACACATGGATTCCTTAAAAATCTAAATAATAAGTGAATTTGCTAGCAGCAATAACATGCCCTCATTATTTTCCATTTGGGCAAAGAGAGGTTAAATCTGTCACCCTCCTTTTTGAAAAGGAAAGAAAAAAAAGGCTTGTTTCCCTCTTTTATTTCCTCATGTTGCAAGTGGTGAAACCACTGCCACTTATAAGTCAACTATTCCCAGAAACCGCAATAGAAATTCAGCTTTCCACCCACTTCTAACTCACTTAATTTGCTTTTCTGCTTTACCAGATTCTGACCTGCAGTCTTGCAATATGGCAGGGACCTCTGGCAGAGAAGGGTAAACAGACACTCCTCGGTGAATGTATCAATGACCTGAGAAGGCTGGAAGGTTCTCCTGCATAGCCTGCAGAAGAAAGTCACCCCTCCTAAGTGGTTTGCCACCTGTCAAACAAGCAACTTTGCAAGTGCTTAAATTTGCCATTCTAAGCATTTCCCTACCATCCTCTGACTCCTCCTATCCACACCTCCTGTTGAGAAGAGCAGTTGATAGCAGGGGTGGTATTCACTTACCTTTCCTACCGGTTCACAAATGTGAGCACGCGCAAAACCTTCTGTGCATGCGCACAGCGTCAAAAACGCGACGTGCTGACATCTGGGTGGGTGGGCGGGGCCACCCGCAGTCAGCACTACCGGTTCGTCCAATCCGGATAGAACCGGCTGAATACCATCACTGGTTGATAGTATTTTTGCCACTAGCATGTGGCACTTGGGGGCAGGGGAATGAATCCTTGCCTCTAAGGACAGCGCCAGTCCCCAATTTTCTTAAGGGGCAAAAATGGGGAGAGCACAGTTCATGCTGGCATGCTTCTTGGACAGCTCAAGGACTGAAAGAGGGTATTTTAATGCAGGCATCTGGAAGATCCTTTCTCTCTTCTTGGCTAGGTGAAACCATTTACTCTGCCCCCCTCTCTCTCCCTCTCCCTCTCCCTCTCCCTCTCCCTCTCCCTCCCTCCCTCTCCCCAAAACTAATATTTCTAAGAGGAAGCCATAACAAGCCAACAATCACAATGAACCACAAAACACAGGAACTCCAGCGTTCATCACCACACCAGAGCAAGGATGCTTATGGTGGGTTAGGCAATCCTTTGGGGCCAATGTCCACAGCTTTAATGTTGAAAACATAACATGAGCATGATACTTTCGTGCTGTCATGAGAAGATTGTTGGCAATGGCATGTTTCTCCGAGCCAGGGGTGGGTTCTAACTTACCTCGCTGCCGGTTCGCTTCCTCCCGCACCGTGTGGGCGTGCCGCGAGGGTGCGCATGAGCTTCGCGCGCACATGCGCATGCACAGTGCCAAAAAATCTGATTTTTTTAAAAAAGCCAAAAACAAGATGGTGACCACATGCACACTGCCGGAAACTCGGCTTCTGCGCATGCTCAAAAGAATTTTTCAAAAAAAAATTCAAAAAAAATTCAAAAAAAAATTTTTTTTAAAGATGGCGGCGTCCATGGATTGGCACTGACCGAACCGGGTCCGTGATGTCATCATGACATCACCAGCGGGTCGCTACCGTTTCGGGTGAACCGGTCCGAACCAGGAGGAACCCACCCCTGCTCCGATCATATGAAAGAACATGAGACAGGTTCCTGAGAACATGAAAAACATGGCACAATCTTCATGCCAAAATGTTCATTCAAAACCAGATGCTCTTTCAGTTTAGTTGGAGATTCCTGCTTTACTATTGGTGGCTTCTATGTTCCCTGAAGCAGAAATCATCTTGAAATTCACGGTAGTCCAATCGGTTGACCAAGGAATGAATTTACAATGGCAACATTTGAACCTCTTGTCTCTAAAGCCAATGTATTTATTTCATGGGGATGTTTTATTTCCTATTTACTGTATGGGAAATCTTTCTCCCACAATAGTATGTTTCAGTAGGCCTTTACTTCCAGACACCACAGTAGCAGCATAAGCATTATGAGTTATTTTAGGGCCAGTCTAGGTACCAAGCATACAAATGTAGTATGGGTAGTGCTCTTTCCAGAAGAAAACCAGGGTTTTGGAAGTAACAGGGTTGGACCATCGGGCTGTATAGTCTAACCTAGGAAGTTGAAAAACATCCCAGAAGAAAGCAGCAGAAACAATTCTGTATTACTGCTGCTAAGAAAACTACCATGGAAGTGTTCATGAACTCATGAAGCGTTCAGCTCAGTTCAAAGGAAACCTTACTTCACATTTGCCAATGGATTCAGGATGAAGTCTTGGTTTGAACATAGCATGTGATGTGAACATGCCGGTAGAAGCTATGTTTGGTTAACTTGAGTTTAAGATTTTATTTTGTAAACCCTGGTGTTTGCTTTTGAAAAGCCTAATGGGCAATAGAGAAGTACTGAACTATTTTTTTTTTGACCACTTATTTTAACCTTGATCAAATAAACCAATCTTATATTCCTTCCTTTTATTTCTAATCATCTTAATTTTTAATTCAATCAAATAGTCATACGATTTGATTTCTCTTCTATTCTTCTTCATCCTATCACCTTCAGGTTTGGTATGACTTCTTATTTATTTATTTTATTTATTTTGGAATTCTTATATGCCGCCCAACTCCCTAAGGACTCAGGGCGGCGTACAACAGTGAGAAAATACAAGAATAACCAAAATCTAAAAAGTTAATTAAAAGCAAATATAAAAATTAAAACACACTATAAAAAGAATCATCACCAACCATTCAACATCATACATACTTGGGGGGTGGGCTCGAATGAATTAAGCTCTACCCCCCGCCTGCAGGAAAAGCCATGTCTTAACAGCTTTCCGGAAGGCCAGCAGAGTGGGGATAGTTCGGGTCTCTGGTGGAAGTTGGTTCCAGAGCACAGGGCCAGCCACAGAGAAGGCTCTCCCCCTTCTTCTTCAAGACTTTAACAAGGCTTTTGTAAATCCAATAGGAAAGCATTTTTCAGATCGTTATCTTGGTTTATCATTTGTATTTCTCTTTTAATTTTTAAAACTTCAGTCAGTTTATATATAGATATCTAGCAAAAAGTACTTATTCGAATCATTCTCTTGGCCTGTTATTTGTAGTTCCACTTTCAGTGCTTTATCTGTCTAATTAAATAACATTTGTTCCACAGCTGACATTCCTTCATTAATATCTTTTGGACATGGTTTATCCAGAGAATCAGATATTAATACTGACAGTATTGATATTGTTGTTACGAATTTCTGGATCCATTCTTCAAAGATCTCCTTTAGTGTTTCCAATAATATAACATTTTGTATCATTTGGTAAGTCCTTGCATTAATTGACATTAGGAACAGACTTCCGGTATATATTTTTCCCCTTCTGCTTAGAACCTTTGGTGCCTTCTAATGTTCTAGTGCCCTCCAGTGCCCTCTAGTGTTCATTTTCTAAAATAATAAATCTTTGTTAATAGCCAGGAATAAATAAACTTGTTTTCCAACAAGTTTATTTATTTTCATAATTAATTCCAAAATCTTATAGTAAATAAAAAATATAATCAGTATTCCAAATTTATCGAGACTCTTAATCCATTTGTAACTAATTAAATAAATAAAATAAAAATAAATGAACACAATTTTTATGTTGCTTTCCCAAAAGTTTGTGTATCTGTGGATACCATCATCACTCCTTGCTTTGTCTCTTTTTAAAGGGAGGGTGACTCAGCAAAGCAAGCAGAGTTGCGTAATTTGTAGAGAAATGCATAACTATTCCAGAAATGTATTCCAAGTTTGTGGGGAAACATCTGCTGATTTAACCAGGGTTTTTTTTTTCCTTTAATGATTCACACAGCTATCAGACAAAAATGAATACAATGTCTACTGACATGAATCAGGTTTTTGTGCCATTCACTTCTGATTTATATGCACACTGAGAGCATCTGCACCGGAGATAAATTCCTTATGTGTCCAATCACACTTGGCCAGTAAAGTGTTCTGTTCTGTTCTGTTCATAAGACCATTCACCAGAAATCATAATTACTGTGATTGAATTCCTCACCTCTACTGCAAATAGAACAGAGAATAGAGTGAGTGGTTTTTTCAAGCATGAAGACCTAAATATTTAGCAAATATTCATGTCTCTTCAACATAAAATTCCCAGACTGGTTTTATTATAAATATAAGACCAGCTTCTATGGAAAATCATATCTTGCATGGATATTTCAATCCTATCAAATGTCTTTTTTTGTCTGCAGCAAGTAGTCTGAGTTTTATACAATGCATACTTGACTTGAATAATATACTGTAGTCATTGGGGATTTTAAACTGTCCATCATTTTTGAAGAGGAACTTGACATCTAATGAGTTGTGGCTGTCCATAGTGTGTCCGCAGGTGGCTGGCAAGGCCTATACGGGCACGGAATGTTCTGCCACATGTCAGGCAGACATGTGTGGGCACCACTATTGCAGCATTTGAGGCTCTGGCTTTTCAGAGTGCTCGCTTCTCTTGTGCTATGGTTGTCCTTCTGTCTTCAAATGTCTGGCAGCCTTGGTGGATCAACGTGCACCATGTCGATCGATCTTGTGCCAGGGTTTCCCAGGAGGTGGTGTCGATATCCAGGGACTTGAGAGAGGCTTTTCAGCATGTCTTTGTATCACTTCCTTTGTCCCCCGTGCAATCGCTTTCCTTGAGACAGCTCACCATAGAGGAGCTGTTTGGCGATGCGGTGGTCTGGCATCCTTGCAACATGGCCTGCCCAGCGTTTCTGGGCTTCGATCAGCAGGGTATGAATTGATGGCAGGTCTGCTCTGGAGAGGACTTCTGTGTCCAGCATCTTGTCCTGCCACCAGATTCTCAGAAGTCTGCGGAGGCAGGTCGTGTGGAAGTGGTTCAATTGCCTAGCGTGCCTCCTGTATACAGTCCAAGTCTCACTGGCATACATCAGGGTAGTTAGCACTATTGCTCAGTAGACTTTGAGCTTTGTAGCAAGGCTTATTCCATGGCAGTCCCACGCGTTGGTCAGTAGTCTGCCAAATGCAGAGCTTGCCTTGGCGATTGTGCAGTTGACCTCAATGTCATTTGTCACTGCACGGGAGAGGGTGCTGCCGAGGTATGTAAATTGGTCCACTGCTTGCAGCTTTTGTCCCTTCACTGTGATGATAGGCTTTTAGTGTTGGGCATTCAGAGCTGGCTGGTGCATCACTTTGGTCTTCTTTGTGTTGATGAGGAGGCCGAAGTTGTCGCATGCTGCTGCGAATTTGTCCACACTGGCTTGCATTTCCTGCTCTGATCCATGCATTCAGGGCACAGTTGTCAGCAAAGAGAAGGTCATGTAGCAGTCTCCTTTATCTTGGTGACAGCCTGGAGTCTTCACAGGTTGAACAGTTTCCCATCGGTCCTGTATCTCAGGCTGACTCCCAAGGAACTGTTCTGGAAGGCTTCTGACAGCATATAAGCAGAGCAAATATTGCTATGTGTGCCCACAAGAGGGAGATGGCAAACCATAGAATTCATCACATTGACTAGGAATGGCATGTTCAAAATAATCCTCAAGTCTCTGTGGGTTTGTTTTAAGCCGCTTTATGTATCACCTAAATTTCTTATTTAATGATATTTCTAGTTACGCTTTTACTGGCTTGTTTTTATAGCATTTGACTGCTGATTTCTATGTAGTATTTATTGGGTTTTTCTTGTGTATTTTATTGCCATAGCCATTTTTTGTGGGAAAGGCAGAATGTGAATGTAACTGAGGAAATGTAAAAAGAAGGCTTGGATAAATGTAAAGCATTTGTAGAATCTTACCTCCTCGTAGAACAAGTTACAACAGCAGCAAGAGCCATATATCCGATAGCTGCCCAAATTAGGGAGTTTTTAAGACTCATGCTGTACTTTTACAGGGTGAGGTCATGTGATGAAGGGGCAGGAAAGGATAATAATGAATATTAGTGCATAAAGGGCTATTCCAAGCATTTGAAAGGCACATCATCACCATCTGTCCAAAGAAAAGCTAAAAGCATTTTTTTCTTTCTCCTGGCATAGTTGCTTAGATGGTGGGAAGTATGAGGAGGCAGTGAAAGCTGCTGGTGCTGTCTACTGCTTTGCTAGCCAAAGAACAGTTGTGTCACCAGCTAGGGTGGGGGAAATTGTTTCAGTCAGGAAGCTGGGATACTTCCTGGGTTGCAGGGGCGGGTTGCTTACTTACCGATACCGGTGCGCTGCGCGCGCATCTCCACGTTTTGTGTGTGCGCACTCACTACGCGCACACAACCCCTCGCACGATTTTGCTTCTGCGCATGCGTGGAAGCAAAATCTCGCCAAAATCTCATGAGGGATGCACACACGCGCACGATTTTGGCGAGATTTTGCTTCCGCGCATGCGCAGAAGCAAAAAAGCCCCAAAAGAGGGCACCGGAGCTGTCACGCGCAAATAGCGCCATCTGCTGGCCGCTACCGGAACGACAGAGTGGACCGCACCATTAGGAACCCACCACTGCTGGGTTGCATGAAGTCCAGGGAAAAACCATTGTCAGCCCTTAGAGGTAATCCAGACCAGAAGCACTAACCATGAGTACTACACTGGCTTTATTGTAAACTTACAGTAACAAAATCTTATAAATGTGAGAGCACATCTCTGTTGTTGTTCCTCCTCTTCCTCTTCCTCCTCCTCCTCCTGCCTCTCAGGGACATTCTCACAGACCATTACAACCACTCCTGCAAAGACTGGAACTCTGGAACAGTGTAGAGAAGTATGGAGATGGCCATGAAAGAAGAAATTCATTAGGTAAACTTAGAAGAGACTGAGAAGGAAAATTAAGATAGCCCCACCTTGTGTATAAGAGATTCTCTTGGGTATAAGAGATGGGGGAAATGAAAACCTTTGTCAGGCTTTCAATATTCTGTCATTATAATAATTATATCCTTTAATAACAGAGTACTAGTAGTCCCTGTGGCATCTTCAGTATTTCCTGATTATATTGAAATATCGAAGGGCTGGCAAACATGGAGAAGTCCCAGGTTTTTCCTCCATTGCCACATCACTCCCCATTTTACAGGAATAGAGCAATCTGGCCCCTGAAAGAGATATCTGCAACAATGAGTCCACAGTGGAAGAGTTTGTAGATTGTTTTATTAGCATTTGAAGGAAAGGTTCAACTTTACTCCATGCCTTCCAATTAAACATGATTGTCTCCACTTTTACATGTTACATTCGAAGTGATGTGCAATAGCTCTGCCTGCCATGTCGGATTGTGACAGAATTTTTTCACCTAGAGCAGTGATGGCGAACCTTTTTTTCCTCGGGTGCCAAAATAGTGCGTGCGCGCGCTATCGCACACGTGTGCGTGCCCACACCCATAATTCAAAGCCCCTCACTCGCCCTATCCCCCTGTGCATGCATGCGCAACCCCCCCCCCACTCCCCCGTTTCCCGACTTCCAGTGGGCCTGGTAGGCCCGTTTTTCACCCTCCCCAGGCTCCAGAGGCTTTCTTGGAGCTTGTGGAGGGCGAAAATGCTCCACCCCCACCACCCTTGAGGCTGAAATAGCCCTCCCAGAGCCTCCGCGCAGGCCAAAAATCAGCTGGCGGGCACTCACATGCGCACTGGAGCTGAGCTAGGGCAATGGCTCGCGTGCCGGCAGATATGGCTCCGCGTGCCACCTGTGGCACCCGTGCCATAGGTTCGCCATCACTGACCTAGAGCATAACTACAAGCATGTGTGAATGTCGCCCTTGGAGCAAAGCCCTTCTCCTCAGGGATTCAGTTGCATGTACTATTTATTAAATTCCACCCCAACCTTCCTCATCCAGAGATCTTTAAGATCTGCTGGACTTCAATGATAATGATTCTCAGATAGGATGCTGGGAATTATCCCTCTCTAGGAATTAAAAGGTTTGAAATCAAAGACATCTGGAGGGCACCAAATGTTGATGTCATTTGCTGCCCGGAAAGGGCATAATTTTGGAGGTAGTCATAAGGAAGAGTGTAGCTATTATGTCATTTCTGATTTGGACTATTGGACCATGTCCAAATCCTCCTCTGCAGTTATAATATAACTCTGAACAATAACTCTTGCATGACTTTCTATTCCCCTCTCCTTTCCTCATTTTATTACTAGAGGTTCCTGGTACTGTATTTTTCGGACTATAAGACATACTTTTTGTCTGTGCATCTTATAGACCGAATATTGCCGAAGCCCCGCCCACCCACCAGCCATTTCTTGGCCTCCACACGCCCCTTTTTTTTGGCCATTTTTAGGCCTTTTCTTGGCCCGTTTTGGGGGCTTTTTGGTCCGTTTTTGAGGCTTTTTTGGGGCTGTTTTTTTTAAAAAAATGGGCCAGAAAAAGCCCAAAATAGGCTGAAAAAAAGCCTCAAAATCAGGCTGGAAAAAGCCTTAAAATCAGGCCGGAAAAAGCCTCGAAAATGTGCTGAAAAAAGCCTTGAAAAATGGACTGAAAAAAGCCTCAAAAACGGGCAGAAAAAAGGCTGGAAAAAGTCCCAAAAAAGGCCCAAAATGCAGCGCACGGAGGCCAAAAACTTTTTGTTGTTGTTTTTCTCTTCAAAATTTAGATGCGTCTTATAGTGAGGTACGTCTTATACAGAGGTTCCTGCCGGAGCTGTCCGCTACGTAGCTCCGGCAGGGAGTGGCAGATTTCGCAACCGCTCCGGAGCCCTCTCTGCCGTCAACCCGGCACGTCGCCATTTTTTTCCTGTGATTTTCGGGCGATTTTGCTTCTGCGTATGCGTGGAAGCAAAATCGCGCCGAAATCTAGCGAGTGGACGCACGCGCACATGAGATTTCAGTGAGATTTTGCCTCCGCGCATGCACGGAAGCAAAATTGTGCCAAAATCTCGCACGCGCATGCGCGCGCCCTCTCACAAGATTTCGGCACAATTTTGCTTCCGCGCATGCGCAGAAGCAAAATCACGTGAGGGGGCGCTCGCGCGTAGCAAGTGCACCCCCCCCCAAAACGTGGAGATGCGCGCGCATGGCTCCAGCAGCAAGGTAAGTGAGCAACCCGCCCCTGGTCTTATAGTCTTAAAAATGGGGTATTTTATGTGGGCCCAGAAATCTTGAATGACCCCACTAGAAAATGCTGTGAAATTGACAAGGAATCTTGGGGTTAGGAATGCTTCTGTCTAGTTTTTAGGGGGGTTCTCCACCGCTGAGCTGTCCACCAATCCTCAGGTCAGCAGAAAACTCTACCAGCATGGAATTGCCTGCCTGCTCTGAGTCATTGCCGAATGATGCTGTGCTAATTTTGCGTGCTTGGCATACGATAGGCAAAGTGATTGGTTGAAATCCCCCAGCTTTGTTGTCCTCTGCCTCTACAGCAGCTGGCAGGAAAAACATTGACTAATCACAGCACAACAGCAGGAATGGAGCAGATCTTGCTGCAAGATTCTGTCCATCAGCTTTAGAGTCCTTCTTGGGCTTTCCCCTCCCCCTAAACTCCCTTCTGTTGGAATTTGAGCTGAATAAAGTTGCTGATGGGACCGGAGTCCCAAAGGTGCTGAGCCCCAAGCAGTGTTTTTATTTAGGATTTCTTTCTCTTCCAAACTCCCTCGCTTTTCTTTCTGTGTGTGCAACAGATGCAATTTTCAACATGCCCTTGTTTTGTTTGGAGGCAATTGGAGGGAAGTTGGTGCCATCAGTTCAAGGTTGCACCAGTTCACTATTCCGCCAGTTCACCACTTCAGGCTTACATTAAACCTTTAAGAACCATAAGGCATGGTGAATCATAACAGGTTTTAGCCAGTTTGTGACATCCTTGTTCACTGTTCACCAAGGGAAGAAATTGTTCTTTACCACTGGGTACAATTTAGGGTGACTTAAATCTGCTTTATTCATGGGCTGGGGATCCAATGACAGAAAGAAATGGTACTAATTTTATTGCATTAGGAAAGACCACGGGGGTTCCTCCACAAAACATCTTATGGCTCTGTAAACCAGGAGTCCCCAGACTGTGGTATTGTGACCAGTCCTCAGCCTGTGAGGAACCAGGCTGCATAGCTGGAGGTGAGCGGCAGGTGAGCGTAACTGTGCATGCGCAGGATCTAAGTTACATGCTCCTTCCCCCTCCCCTCCCGGTCTGTAGAAAAATGGTCTTCTATGAAAGCAATTCCTGGTGCCAAAAATGTTGGGGACTGCTGCTGTAAAGCATACCCTTTTCTGGAATGGGCTGCAGGGGATGGTTATGGATGATTGCTTGGGCGGGAGGAGTTGGACAATAGAGAAGAGAATAGCCTTATACAGAACTAGCTTACACAGAACTAACTTACTCTAACTTTGATTTGAGACCGTATCCTAAATGAGAGAGTAAATGCTGGAAGAGAAATGGCAGTGGGGCAGAGGTGGGTTCCTGCCGGAGCTGTCCGATGCGTAGCTCCGGTAGGGAGCAGCCGATTGCGCAATTTGCGCGTGACCGCTCCGGAGCCCTCTCCGCAGGTCCGTCGTGCGCGTCGGCATCTTTTTCGGTGCATTTTGGGCAATTTTGCTTCTGTGCATGCGTGGAAGCAAAATCGCGTCTAAATCTTGTGAGGGGACACACGTGAGAGATTTCGGTGAGATTTTGCTTCTGCGCATGCGCGGAAGCAAAATCTCACACGTGCGCATCCCCTCACAAATTTTGGCGCGATTTTGCTTCCGCGCATGCGCAGAAGCAAAATTGCATGAGGGAGCACATGCACGTAGCGAGCGCCCCCCCTCCAAATGTGGAGATGCGCGCGCAGCGCACCGGCACCAGTAAGTAAGCAACCCGCCCCTGCAGTGGGGGTACCAGAGTTACCAAAAGGAAAAGGGCATGAGTAAATTTCTGAGTAAAGTCCAGACTTATGATAAAACCCAGGAGCAGATCACATGACCAGGTTGCCTGAAAAGACACACACTCTTTTTGTTGCTATAGGAGGGCTCTCTTGGTTTAGCAGAAAAAACAACAGATAATCCCTGATGTGATTTAATAATTCTAGGCTGGGACCTAGATAAGGCCTGTGTTGCATGATCAAGGGGGAGCCTCAGAGCTGGCAGGACTGAGAAAAATGCTATCGGGCTTGGTTTGTTGGATAATATTGAACGTCTGGATTGTTGTGGTGGTCCTGAACTCTGGAATAGTCTACCTACTATCAGGTAGGTAGAGTTCCTACTGATCCAGTTTATCATAAGATGTCACTTCAAGGCATTCAGTCAGACTGACCTTAAGCAATGTTTTAATCTCAGAGCTATTTTCAGGTCAGCCATCATCATAGTTGCTTTTATTTAGATTCATAAATGCATAAAATGTTGGATAATGAGCAGCAAAACATGCAGCAGAATACGTACCTGAATGCCTGTGGAGCACAGCTGCTGCTGCTATTTCTCCCAAATCCTCAGAAGCAGTTCTGCTCTGGGCCACATGTAGGAAGAGGAAGGAGAAGGGCTTAGAATGGAGGATCAGCCACTTTCCCCTAGGGATGTTTGGGGGCAGGTAGTTCATTCTGGAATCTTCTCCTTCACAGCCCTTCTCATTCTCCCATCCTTCCTTTTACATTCTACCTTTTTACATGTTTTGTACCATTCATATTTACATCTATATACAATTTTTAACATTTTATATTTCTTCCCACCTCATCTCTTTGTGATGATCTATGACCACAATAAAAATTGATTGGATTTTGTCTGAATCTGGCCCATTTCCAAACTTGATTTTGCCTTTCTCAGTTTCCATCACAAACACATGCAAACATCAAAAATGTCCCTTTCTGTTCCGATTTCATGAACCTGTCCTGCTAACATAGTCTTGAACCCCATCACATAATTCCTTTAATTCCTTGAGCTGGAAATAATAAAAAGAGCTGGATGGGAGGGAGTGGGAAAACACTAAAAAGAGAACTGAAGAGAACTTAGTAAGCAATATAAAATACAATCCTGCAGAAAATGATTGGCCATAAATACAATCTCTTTTTTTCTTACTATACAAAAATATACCCTTCTAACTCAGCACCTTCATGGTCTAATGGACGCCAGGTCTCATAATTCCTAGCCAGTAGCCTGGATGAGATAGCAAGGATTGTTCCTCATCTAGATCTAGATCTAGAATCTCTGGATCTAGTGGATGGATGCTGTATAGACCATCTATCTGAGGATAGCTGGTTATTTCAGAAGCTAAGATTTAGAGCAATGGTTTTCAAAACTTTCTGTTCTTTTCCTATCAGCATTTAAACCAGCGGTCTCCAAACCTGGCAACTTGAAGACTTCTGGACTTCAACTCTCAGAATTCTTCAGCCAGCTATGCTAAGTTGAAGTCCACAAGTCTTAAAGTTGCCAAGTTTGGAGATCTCTGCTCTAAACCATGCTTCCATGTTTATGATGGAGGGATCTTACTGCTGTTACAGCACCTGAGTGAACTTTTTGTAACCACTCATCTGTACCATTTGATCTTGCCATTTGGCAGTACAATAGACTGCTGGCTTAACATAGAGTACCTGACTGTGCATATAAAAGGTCCCTTGTAGATTTTACCTGAAACTTCCACAGCCATTCATTCCGAGACATTATGCTAAATTATGCTAAGTTAAAAACATCACAGCATCATCATATATTCTTAAGTAACAGTATATAATTTCATTTCCTAACTTCATGCAAGATAGCCCTTTAAACCCAGACAAAAAGCAGATCATATTTTAAGATGGCTCTTAATATATTCTATGACATGTCTCTGACTCTATGGTCCATTTGATTTTTTTTTTACTGTTTAATTACAATAATAATAAAAATTAAAGGGAAGCTAGCATGCTAAGGAGCAAAATGCCAACATCTGCAGAAAGATTTGTGTCCAAGAATGCATGCATCTGTGTCTCATATGAACACCTGAAGCATTTTTAGAAACTAAAAAGAGTAAGTGACAGTAGCTTAGTGTCAGGATTCCAAGTAATGACCCCATCGCAAACAGAACTCTGAGGCAGATTCTCAAAGAACAGTTTTATTTGGAGACATCATCTTGGCATTAATCAATCATCTTGGCATTTTATTTGGAAATGTGACCTCCTGCTCAAAAGAAGAAGACAACAGCTGAGGGGACTTCAGAGAGCATTTAAGAGGACTAGAGGAGGCAGCAAGGAGCCACCTCATTGGTTTACCTGCCACTAAATGGGTGCTTTGTGATATTAGGTCCTCCATGGCAGCCATTTTGTGAGAGCATTATGACATGCTATTAAAATTTGAAACACGTTTAATGTCCCCAAATGGTTGAGGAGCCCTGCTTTGTGCCACATGCTTTTGATCAGTTTGTGCAAGGACTTCATTGGCATTAGTGACCACTCATATCTCCAATTCCTGTGAGGGCATGTAAAATTGGTGCTGGGCTACTTGCTCCTTGAGTAGCCTTAGGAGTTTCAGACCTTAAGCCTAGCCTTCATATCAAACCCCAGTAGAAGGACAAAGAAAATCATCTTCAAAATATGTTGATGTCATTTGTATGAAATCATCTCCAACCCCATCACTGTTGTACATCTCAGAGTTACTGGAACGGTTTCTAAAATTGAACAATGTCCTAATCAAGGTCTTTGTTAGCATCGATTATGCTGTCTTCCCAGGTAATGTTTCTGGTAGTCAAATCCCTGATCTAAATCTCTCCCAGCACTTACACAGAACTCTTATAATAATATGCTAGCACTCAGATATTTCCAAGAAGTCTTCATCATAAATGATTGCAATGCATGGAAAAGAAAGATGGGCTTGTTGAATGCATTGGTGAGATGGGGTAAAGTAAATCCAGGCCCCCACTGCATGACAGACTTTCCTGGGCGACTTTGAATATAGAATAACAGAGTTGGAAGGGACCTTGGAGGTCTTCTAGTCCAAACCCTGCCTAGGCAGGAAACCCTACACCATTTCAGACAAATGGTTGTCCAATATCTTCTTAAAAACTTCCAGTGTTGGAGCATTCACAACTTCTGGAGGCAAGCTGCTCCACTGATTAATTGTTCTAACTGTCAGGAAATTTCTCCTTAGTTCTAAGTTGCTTCTCTCCTTGTTTAGTTTCCATCCATTGCTTCTTGTTCTACCCTCAGGTGCTTTGGAGAATAGCTTGACTCCCTCTTCTTTGTGGCAGCCCCTGAGATATTGGAACACTGCTATCATGTCTCCCCTAGTCCTTCTTTTCACTAAACTAGACATACCCAGTTCCTGCGACCGTTCTTCATATGTTTTAGCCTCCAGTCCCCTAATCATCTTTGTTGCTCTTCTCTGCACTCTTTCTAGAGTCTCAACATCCTTTTTGCATCGTGGCGATCAAAACTGGATGCAGTATTCCAAGTGTGGCCTTACCAAGGCATTATAAAGTGGTATTAACACTTCGCGTGATCTTGATTCTATCCCTCTGTTAATGCAGCCTAGAACTGTGTTGGCTTTTTTGGCAGCTGCTGCACATTGCTGGCTCATATTTAAATGGTTGTCCACTAGGACTCCAAGATCCCTCTCACAGTTACTACTATTGAGCAAGGTACCACATATACTGTACCTGTGCATTTGTATTTTCTTGCCTAAATGTAGAATCTTACTTTTTTCACCAGTTGGACCAGTTATTATCTGTCAGGCTATTTCCCATTATGCTTCCAAAATGTTTGCCTCCTTTTCAAAGAATGAAATTAGGATATGAGTAAAATAATAGAAATGTGGGGAAAATCTGAAGATTTGCTTTGGTGTTTTCCACCCCTCTCCCTGGCTCCAGGTTCATTCGGGATTCCTAGCTCACATTCAGGCAGGTTAAGTTAGAAGCAAGTTTTACTGAGCTCAATACAGCTTCTTTAATCATTTTTATTCTTAAAGAGTTTGTTCTCAGAGAAAGAGCATCTTCTGTACCCTTTAAGCTATCTCTAACATAGGGTTATTCTTAGTAAGCAACCAGCCCTTGCTAGATCCCTTTTTTTTTGCTGTTCCCAAATCCAACCTTTTCCCAAATAGGTGCCTTTCAATTGTCTTGGGTGAACTCCTAGCCCTCTTAGACAACGAGGTTCGGAATCCAACCCATCCGCAGAGTGCCAGAGTTGAGGAAGCCTGCCAAAATCCAACAGATCCATTTATACAAGAGAGCGACCACCCGGTGCCCAAATTCATTCAGCCCCCGCCCCCTCCCATCCAGCAAGTAACTGCAACGTCCTCTCTTCCCCGAAAAAAGGGAGGGGGGATCCAAGTCACCGCTTCCCCTCATCCCCTCCATATATCATGACATCATCCCCCGTCCTTTGCCCACCTCACCGAATGGTGCTCTCCATCTGGGCGGCTCGCGTCTCCCTATTGGCCATCGGGAGCTGCCTGTCATTCCCAGAAGTAGGCGGCCCCACGCCGCTCTCCCTACAACCTCCCTCCCTGGATCTGGGACTTCAGAGCCTAACAGCTGGTAGTCGGAGTTGGGCACCAACCCCCAGAGAGAGAGGAAGACAGCCCGACTCAGTCACAGGCAAGCGGGTGAGTGAGCCTCTGGGTACCACATGCCGCTGCTGAAGGATGCAGTTGCTGGGGGAGACGGGATGCAGGAGGTGGGAGGGGGAAGCAGCTAGGCGGAAAGTTTTTGCCTTTGGTCTGGTCCTCTTGCTGACCTAATTTCTCAGCTCGCTAATTTGGAGCCCAGCATCTTCCTTCTAGCTCCTCTGGGCTTCCTTGATGCTTTTTGGGCATTCCTTTGCTCTGTCTTGAATTCTCAGTAGAAAACTCTACTTCCTGGCCCCAAGTCAATATGCAGGGGAATTGCTTAGCTCCTAAGCCGCCTGCATGGTCCAACACCTCACCTAACAGCAAGCAACATTCGCCCTGGAGTTGCTGCTTGTTCTTACAAACTGTTTCTCTCTGAATTAATTTGAACTAGCCCGAGCAGTTCTTCACACTGGCACAGAAGGGAGACAGGCTGTGAGAAAGATTGTGGTAATTGTTAAGCAGGGTAATTGTTAAGCGGCTCTCTTTTTGGGATTGAAGAAAGCCCGGCTGGGATCTCTCTCAGAGAGCTCCTGAAGGAAAGTCAGACAGGGAGGGCAGCCGAAGAAATCCTTGCAGCAGAGAGGGACAGTAGTGACTGGGGGCCCCGCCTTCCATTCCCCCTGCCATGCCACGATGCCTAGCCAACCTCTTTTGAATTTTAAGGCATCTAGTTGCTTCTCGTCTATTTAATCGTCCATGCGAAACCCCATTTCTCCTTGCTTTAATGTCAAGGGCTTTTAGAATTAATTGAACAATCCCAGATTGCAATGAAGGGCATGATGTATCAACAGCCATTGCATACTTAAGTAACTCCATACCTTAACTCTGCTGCAATGCATGATTTACATCAAAGAAGGACATGACTGTGTGGTCCTTCACTACCTGCCATCCCCCCCCAACTCAGCATCCTTTAAAAGTGGGGTTAAGAAGGAAAGCTGTTCAGGCAACCTGACCCTCGTTAAAACTCTTTGGGGAGAAGGCCCACTTGTGGCCTGGACTGAGATTCCAAAGTTGGGTAAAACTCCAAGAGGACGACCAAATTTCAAAAGAGGAGCTGGTGGAGAGGGCAAGGCTGGCTCGAAGGAGTCGGTGAAATGAATCCCGAGTCTAGGAGGCCTTGGGCAGTTTGACCTTGCATCTGCGTTCATTTCTTCTGCTTTCTGCTTTCATTCTCTTCATTCCCTTTATTGCTCACTAGCCTCTTCCTCTGCCCGGTGCTTGCTGGATGTGTTGGTACTACAACTCACAGAATCTCCAGCCGCCCGTGAATGAAGGAGTTGTAATCCCAACACAACCAGGGAAGCTGTTGTGCTGGTTGCAAAAGAGCCGATGGCTGCTTCCCTGTTGGGAAGGAAGGTCTAATTTGGTGAGGGACTGCAGCCTCTTCACTGTTAGGCTGTTAATTTTGTTTCTTGTAGGAGAGAGCAGTCTAGTTATTTATTTAGCATATTGTGACGGCATTTTTATCCGTAGGGAGGGGAAGGGGTTTTTGAGAATGATTCTTCCCCGGTTGTTGAGAATTAATGCAGGGACAAACCAAGTGAGGTAATTTGAGACAAGGATACCTAAGGTAAGGGTACCCCTGCCTTACCTGCCATTGTCTTTTGCTCCGTCCAGTTCTTCAGTCTTTCACACATCCACAGTAGCCTGTGTTTATTCATTTCTATATCTCTTAATTGTTAATTGGCATCCTCCCTTTCCTCCAAGAACTCAAGCCAGCATCCTCCCTCTAATTTTTCCCACAACAACAGCCCTGTCAGGCAGACCAGACTAAGAGAAAGTGAATAACCCAAAGCCATGCACTGAACTTCCATAACTGAGGAGAGATTTGAACCTGGGTCCCTGGTTCTAATCTAACACCTTTGTGGCTAGTTAAGATTTTTGGATAGGCCTGACGAAGCAGGTGCCATTTGCTGCTTTACCTCAGGCAGCAGAATGCCTTGGCCCTGTCTTGAAGCCGGTCATGTCTCTTTTGGGTACAGCAGAATAATAATAGCAATAGCAGAATAATACCAATTAACAAAAATAGGAGGGGAAAGATAAGCTAGCAAAGCCCTTGGAATCCTCCCCCAGTAATAGGTTCCTCTGGGCATCCTTCCATTGAAGGATTAATATAATCATTCAATAATTCTCTACTGTACTGATTCGTCATCAAATTCCCTCGGAGCTTTGCTTCTTTCCCTGATTCTTTCAAATACCCTCGTGGTTTCACTGTGCGGCCCTGGCCTGTGGGGAAAGGAATTAAATATTCCGGGGATAAATCAGATGGGATCTAGAGAGGGCATTAGGAAATAAAAGAAGGGAGGAAGTCAAAAAGAAGTGGACTGTTTTCACAGCTCTGAGTAACAAGGGATCCTTGTTCGCAGGAAAGGTTAAAAACTGAAATTGGCAGGGAAAGGGGGATCTGTACTCCTGCCACTCACTAGACCATGAGAAGCAAAAGGCTTCTGTACCAAAATACCAAAATAAACAAACAAACAAAAAGAAGACCAATTTTATTGCTGGGGGAAAAACATAACTGTCCAAATTGATTTCAGATGAAATTGTCTTGATCTAACACAGAATGTCAAGTTTTTCAAAGGTGCCGTTTTGAGCTATTTTTCTGGGACTGTTGGTGACTATTCACTCCTGAAAATAATATTCTGTAGGACATGCTTTTATTTATTGTTTTAATTCAGCACTAAGTATGGCAGAGTACCTTGAGATGTACTCTACTTGCTTTCTGTTCTGTAGAATTTCTATTTATTATAATAATTGCTTTCTAGTCCAATTGCTTAAGTTCTTTTTTAATATCATAACAAAAGCATGAGTACAGTACTTTTTAAAAATTACAGCCCACCCAGCTGTGCCTGAAGTAATAAGAATTTTTAATAGATGGTAAAAGAAACGTCCAGTAACAGCTCAGTATAGCCAGCCCATTTAATTTGATTACTGAATTAATTTATTTTCTAGTTGTGCCCAATGCTAAATAGCAAAACAATAAATAAATACATAATAAATAATAGAATAATATCTCTACATTGAAAAACAAACCAAAGCAGGCTAACCAAGGTTAAAACTGTTGTGGTGTGAATGCAGCTAAGTCTTTAACTGGGTATGTTAAGCGTGCTGTGGGAAGCCAGCATTAATAAGAAGTTACAGGAAACTCGGGATCCCAACTTGGCCTGTCATTTTGGTCATTCTCTCTCCTTTCCATTATTTTCTTATGAAGTGAGTCATTACAAAGGGATTAAAAAAAAGATGTTAAAAACATCAAAGGAGGCTTTACTTATCATCAGTCTTCTAAACCAAGATAAAGACAAAGGACATTGAAGGAATTAGGGTCCTTGAACAAGTCAATTAAACCTCACCCGGCGTACCAGGCAAAATAAATTGTCTCTGCTATTGTTGAGGTAATAGGGGGACAGGTGGGGCAGCCCAATTTGACAGCTCATTCTGAGAGGACTGTAATTAAGCGCCCCAGTGACTTGGTGACAATGCTATCTTATACTGGCTGATCTTTGGAATATGGAAATGGCCACCGTTCTGGGTGGGATTGCTCCTGCTAGACCTCGTCCTAGTAGCCAATCTCCTGTAGCTCCCTGATATATGTTGCAGATGAAATGGATGTGTCTAAGAACAAGTATGTGCCCATGTTAAGATCTACACACTGGTGATAAGAGTGGCAAAGTTTCTGCTTTCCTCTGGGCTTAGTGCAGCCAGAGTTTTCCAACAAATGGCTCTATTAAGGATGACTTGACCTCCAGCCATCCGGAGGTTTTTGTGGGGTACCTTACAAGGGAAGTTCCTCACTTTCATCAGATGTGGATTTTAGTTGGGCGAAGCCAAGTGAAATGAAGAGGGCTAGAACCTGTGACCTTGAATTCATTTTAGCTGGTGGATTCCAGGAAGAGTTATATTAGATAGCTAGATAGCTAGATAGCTAGATAGCTAGATGGATAGATGGATGGATGGATGGATGGATGGATGGATGGATGGATGGATGGATGGATGGATGGATGGATGGATGGATGGACGGACGGACGGACGGACGGACGGACGGACGGACAGATATAGAGATAGATAGATGGATGGATGGATGGATGGATGGATGGATGAATAGACAGACAGACAGACAGACAGACAGACAGACAGACAGACAGACAGACAGACAGACAGACAGACAGACAGACAGACAGATAGATAGATAGATAGATAGATAGATAGATAGATAGTTCAGGCAAGAAGCACTCCCGAGAAATACAGGCTCTGATAGAATCTTGTAAAACTGAAAGTACACCTCTACTCCCTCTCGCTATGGTTTTGTCTGCAGATATTCTTCCTATCTTTCAAGCAGTGGTGGGTTGCTACCGGTTCATCCCTGATTGAGCGAACTGGTAGCGGCGGCTGCGGGAGGCTCCGCCCACCCGCCCGGATGTCTCTGTGCATGCGCAGAAGCACCCCGTGCACACACTCCCAATAGCAAACCGGTAGCAAAGGTAATTGCAACCCACTACTGCTTTCAAGGTCATTCCCACATACTATTACAGTACCTCTCCAGAAGAGACCACCTCTTGATCCCATCATATTGGATGACATGGGAGTCGGGGAAGAAAGAGGTCATGATTGCTCCAGGGGTGAATGCTCCCGGTTTGGGCGGGCCGGTCGTTCATCGTAGAGCTGATAGAGACGATAGCGATTGCAGCGCAAGCCTTCCCCCACCCGCTTCCCCTGCCCGCCTGGACGCCACCATTTGGGTTCTTTTACCCTCTGCGCATGCGCAAAGGGTTCTGCGCATACACAGAGGGTAAAAGAACCCAAATGGTGGCGTCCAAGCGGGCAGGGGAAGCGGGTGGGGGAAGGCTCCTGCTGCGATCGCTATAGTCTCTATCGGCTCTACGACGAACGACTGGGCCGCCCGAACCGGGAGCATTTCACCACTGGATTGCTCCAGTGTGAACTGCCACAGGGTTTCCTCCTGTCCTCCATATTATTTACTACTTATATGAAATCACTGGATGAGGATAACTACAGATAGTCCTTAACGTATGACTGTTAACGAAGCCCCAAATTTATGTTGCTAAGCAAGACAGTTGTTAAGTGAATTGGTCCCATTTTATGACTTTTTTGCCACAGTTATTAAGCAAATGCAATTGTTAAGTGAATCCAGCTTCCCCCATTAACTTTGCTTATTGGAAGTCAGCTGGTAAGGTTACAAATGGTGATCACATGACTCCAGGACAGCGCAACTTTCATTTAGACAGGTCCATGTTTCCCCTTAAGAAGCGAGTCCATAAACTGGGGGTTTATTTATTTATTTATTTTATTGTGTGAGATTTATATACCGCCTCACAGTGCAAGCACTCTCTAAGCGGTTTACACCAGTAAGCAATGTATATTTATATTGCCCCCAACAATCTGGGTCCTCATTTTACCTACCTCGGAAGGATGAAAGGCTGAGTCAACCTTGAGCCGGTGAGATTTGAACCGCTGACCTGCGGATCAGTGTCAGCTAAAGTGGCCTACAGTACCTGCCTCTAACCGCTGCGCCACCTCGGCTCTTACTAGAAACCTTACTAGGTTTCCCTGGAGTCACAGCTCCTTCTTAAACAGCAGATGCAGGCCATGGCAAAGGGACTTTTTACCCACTGGGTGCACCAGTTAGAACTCATTTGAACCAAGAGGCCCTGGTGATGACAAGAACATTACATGACTGGACTACCGCAATAGTGTGCCCTGTATGTGAGGCTGCCTTTGAAGATAACCTGAAGCTGCAACTAGTTCAGAATACAACCACCAGATTCCTGGTGAAGGAAATCTGCTACAGCAGCAGCCCTCAACCTTTTGGGTATCAGGGACCGGTTCTGTGGAGAGAGGTTTTTCCATGGATCGGAGGGAGTGTGGTTTCACATACTGCCTGCGTCCCACAGATGGGGTTTCATTTGTTTGCGTGGCCCATTTGCTGCCATGCCGTGGACCAGTGCTGGTCCACAAACCGGGGGTTGGAAACCCCTGTGCTTTCTTCTGTACTACTGTGTAGTAACTAGTCTCATGGGCAACAGATTTCCATGCCTTTTTCGGGGTGCTGTTTATTACAAAAGCCCTGCGTTGGAACAACACTGGATGATGTCAATGACCACTTTACTAAATATGATTCTGCCTCTCCTATCTTTACAGCTGGAGATGGCATGCTCTCCCTGCAAAAGAGGGGCTACAGTTCAGAAGGCAATGCTGGTCTTTTCTGTAGTAGCTCCCACATCATTGAATAACCTGACCTTGAGCTACATATCTTATATTTCAAAAGACTCTGAAAACCATATTGTCTCAGCAGGCTCTTTTGGTCCTTATGAGAAAATGTGAGCAAAGCAGGCAGCTCTTTGTTGTTGAAGTCTGTTTAAATACTAGTATACTGTGGTTCGTCGCACAGTCAGCCAGATGTTTAGACTACTGCATTTGGCATTTTTATCTACCTTCCAAGGGGCCTGGGATAGGCAGGTGTTATTTGATGGTGTTAAAGGTATTATTGCATGATGTCAGTCGTTAAAGAGTAATGCTGCCTTTTGCAATTGACCAATGGTGATTTTGTCAACACGAATGGTGTTCAAATGGGGCTCTGGAGGGTTTTGGGATTGCACCCAAGGCACCTATTACTATTGATACTATCTTTGCTTTATTTTGCCACGGTTGTACTACTTCTACTTGCAGGTCTTTGTATTTTGTGATTCCCCCCACCCGCCCAGGGGTGAGTTCCAACTTACCTTGCTGCTGGTTCGCTCCCCTCTCTTCCTCGCCGCATGGGTGCGCCTCGTGGGCGCGCGCATGCGCAGTAACAAAAAATCCGAAGAAAAAAACCTAAGCAGGAAAAAAGATGGCGACCGCATGCCCAGTGCCGGAACTCGGCTTCTGAGCATGCTCAGAAGGAAAAAAATGTTAATTAAAAAAATTTTTTTTAAAAAAGATGGTGACGTCATTGTGACATCACCAGCGGGTCGCTACCAGTTCTATAGAACTGGGAGGAACCCACCCCCGCCCCCGCCCCCCCAGTTTTTTCTCTTCTATTCTGCTGTCTCCAGGCACTACCAAAGACTTCGTTTTTCTTATCGACAATTGTTAAGTCTGTGTGGCAGATGCTCCAATGTTTGCATTTTAAAGTACCAGAGGCCTTCATCTTCTTCACTTTCTGTGACTTTGTCTAATTTGTGGTTCCAACAGCTCTTAGTTTGCAAGCAAATGGTATTTCTTTGCAGATATTGCAATGTACCCTTGTTGCTATATTGTCCAGCCGTTTTCAGTACAGTCTGTGTGATCTTCTTGCGGCAGCTAACAAGGCGGTCCACTGTTTCTTCGGCTTCTATGCAGAGATAGCATTTGCTGTCTGTTGCTGTCTTCTCGATTCTGGCTTTGTATGCATTTTGTTCTTGAGGCTTGGTCTTGTGCAGCCAGAATTAGCCCCTCTATGTCTTCCTTCAACTTTCCTGCTCTTGTTATCTGCTTTGCCTGCTAATATAGTGGCCATGTAATACTTTGCTTTGCCGTGTCATATTTCTATTTCTATTATTTCTATTGTTCGTTAGTCTTTCTTGTAGGCCAGCTTGGTCTCTCTACTATTCAGTAAAACTTTCATGGTGTACTACCGTAGCTTCAGTAATCCTCTTCACTTTCCTTCAGATATTTTTACAATGCCCTTTTTTGTCTTCTTCGACTGTCTGGTGTACTTGCAATGTTTCACACCCACTTACTTCCTTGGTAAGTAGAGTCTGTCAGTGTTGCTGCATGGATGAGAGCATGATTCATTGCCATTATTTTTCTAATATCCAGTTCTTTTAGTTCTGCTTGAATCCAGTCCACTATTCCAGCTATGTATCTAGTGACTGGAATTGCCCAGGTGTTAATTGCCTTGATAGTATTTCTTCTGCTGACTTTAAGATCTTCACTCTCTTGATGTATTCACTTCTAACCTCCTTCTTGACTTCAGTGTACTACTTAATGCTATATTTGTAATGTTCCTCTTCACCAAGACTCTTGGTGTTATTTCCATAGGGCATTTTGATTCTTTCAGTGTTTACTAGTTTTCTTCTCTGGATGGTAAGGGTGGTGCATTTGTCCAGTCCAAACTCCACTGAAATATCTTGGCTGTATATACAATGAGCCGAGGTGGCGCAGCGGTTAGAGGCAGTACTGCAGGCCACTTTAGCTGACTGTGATCCGCAGGTCAGCGGTTCAAATCTCACCGGCTCAAGGTTGACTTAGCCTTCCATCCTTCCGAGGTAGGTAAAATGAGGACCCAGATTGTTGGGGGGCAATATAAATATATACATTGCTTAATGGTGTAAACCGCTTAGAGAGTGCTTGCACTGTGAGGCGGTATATAAATCTCACTAAATAAATAAATAAATAAATAAATAAATAAATAAATAAATAAATAAATAAATAAATAAATAAATAAATAAATAAATAAATAAATAAATAAATAAATAAATAAATGTTGATCAGTGATTCTATTTCAGATGGTGTTTTTCTATACAGCTTCAGATCCTCCATGTAAAGAAGGTTGGATAATTTAGCAGATGTTTTTGATGTTTCATACCATGCCTGACGTGTTCAGTATTGTTGGCAGAGGAATCAATGCAATGAAAAACAGTAGTGGTAATAGGAGGTTTCCTTGAAATATCCCTCTCTTGATATTGACCTCTCCCAGTCGATCATCATTGACCAGCAACTCTGTCTTCCACTGTGCCATTGATCTTTGCACAAAGCTTCTGATGTTTCCACTGACTGCTGTTATTTCTAGGCACTTGATTATCCAGATATATGTGGCAAAGAGTTAAATGACTTCTTGTAATCAGTCCAAGTTACATTCAGGTTGGTCTTCCTTCTCTTGCAGTTTTTCCAAAATCATCTTGTCAATTAGAAGCTGAATCTTTTGTTCCTTTACTATTTGGACCGTTTCCTTTCTGACCAGCTGCAAAGAGCTTCGACCACACGCTGTTGGACTGCATCAGTGACAACGCTAGTTAGCAATTTGAAAACCACCACCACATATTTGAAAACCTTCAAAACCACAGCCGAGAGAAATTTGAACCTCTCTGAGAATAAGAGGAAAATTTAAAAACAAAACAAAAAACCTTTTGCCGAGAAATTAAACTTTTGAGAAATTGCCAGGCTGATTTCAACACATTAATTCCAACAGAGAAGGCAGGCATCATTGCCATGATTTCTCTTTACCCAAATTAGGGATCCCCTCCCCCACACATTTATGCTGAGGAGTGTTTTGGTGCTTTTGAGTGAGAATCTAAGAGAAGGCGCCCATGTGTAAGGTGACCAGATTTTAATATTTCTAAAGCGGGACACCATTGACGGGAGGGGTTCTAGGGGAGCAAGACAGGAGGGGTCCGTCTCTCTTATCCTGCAGCTTTGTGCACCCCCCAAACATCCCCCCTTCATCGCAGCCCTTACCGCTGCCATTGCCGGGGCTCGCCTCTGCTGCGTCTAGCCCGGAGAGGGACAGCGGCAGGAGAAGGAAGAAAGCAAACTGCGACTGTGGTGCTCCGGGAGGGTGGGTGGTGAGGGTTCTTCACAGCCGCGTGCTGCCTCCGTTGCAGAAGCTGCCGCCAGCCAGCCGGGCAGCAGCCCTCCGTGTGGGGAGACGGCCAGGCCTGCGCTTGGAAGAGGCTGCCACTCTCGATGCCCGCTTTCTTCCTTCTCCCGCCGTGAAACAAAAGTGAACTGCGGCAGTCCTGCTTCGGGAGGGCAGGCGGACATCTGCAGCCAGCTCCGGGCCGGGCAGGGAAAAAACCCCTTTTTCAAAAAAAGCGGGACTTTTTTGAAACGCCGCGGGGCGTGGGACAAATTATTAAAAAGCGGGACTGTCCCGCCAAAAGCAGGACGTCTGGTCACCTTACCATGTGGTATAGTGGTTAAGGCATCAGGCTAGAAACCGGGAAACCATGAGTTCTAGTTTCTCCTAGGGCACAAAGCCAGCTGTGTGACCTTAGGCCATCCACACACTCTCAGCCCTAGGCAGCAGGCAATGGCGATTCACTTTGGAAAACATCTTGTCCAGGCTATCAGTAGGGATCAACAATAATTCAAAGGCAAAACAACAGTAACAGATAGCTCTCACAAAGTGTGTGTGGGGGGGGTATCTGTGTCTGTGTGAGGGAGAGGGGGAGGGAGGGAGGGAGGGAGGGAGAGAGAGAGAGAGAGAGAGAGAGAGAAAGAGAGAGAGAGAGAGAGAGAGAGAGAGAGAGAGAGAGAGAGAGAGAGAGACTGAAAAAATATAGATTTACAGAATATTTACCATTCATGTTTGCCTCCTATTCTGTGCGGTTGCCATATTAGCACTGCCTATCTTCAATCTTTTTTGGAGTAGAGGGAGAAATTTTAACTATACTACAATCATACTATTACTACTACTTTGTTTTCACTTTCTAAGAAAGCATCTAGGATCTATTTGCAGCTCAGAGGAATTGGTGAAAATACAGATAATGGAGGTTGACATTTCACTTTTCAACATTCCAATTTCTTTCTTTTTTTAAATTAAAATAGTTTTAATGTTAAAAAAAATCAGGAGGAGTTGGAGCCTGACAGGCAGTAAAAAAAAATACTGTAGGCATGAACATTATTGCTTTACATTACATATTTCTGCAGAGGAAGATGCAGAATTCTAAGACGCTTGGGAATGCCTCCAAAATAAATTGGACTAAATTGTTAGTCCGATTTATTTTGGAGGGTCCAGATTTAGGAATGCTACTTCAGTTTCTCATTACTAGCCAGTTTGAAGTTATTTCAAGAAAAACAAAAATAAACAGACAGCTTAGAAAAAAATAGAAAATGGGGTCAACCATCTCACAGGAGATGGGAAGTTGTAGGCCTTCCTTAGGCATGAAAACTGGATGGATGGCTTTGGGACAGTCCCTTCCTCTCAAGCCAATCCTGAGGGGGTTCTTGTTGATGTGATGGAGAAAACAGAGGAAGGAGAAAGGAGTATTAAGTATGTTTGCTGCCTTGAATATATATTAAAAATGGCAGGATAAAAACAGTGGTGGGATTCAATTTTTTTTACTACCGGTTCTGTGGGCGTGGCTTGGTGGGCGTGGCTTGGTAGGCGTGGCAGGGGAAGGATACTGTAAAATCTCCATTCCCAGGTCACTCCAGGGGAAGGATACTGTAAAATCTCCATTCCCTCCCCACTCCAGGGGAAGGTTACTGCAAAATCCCCATTTCCTCCCAATCAGCTGGGACTTGGGAGGCAGAGAATGGATGGGGGCAGGGCCAGTCAGAGGTGGTAGTTACCGGTTCTCCGAACTACTCAAAATTTCTGCTACCGGTTCTTCAGAACTGGTCAGAACCTGCTGAATCCCACCTCTGGAAAATCTAACAATAACAACAGCTTTCTGCCCACAGCTAATTGCTTTATAACTACCTCTTAGAACCATTTATTCTTGGCATTTTGTAAGTTTTTGCTTGTTTGTTTGCTTGTTTAACTTTTATCTTTGGCTGAAAATATGCCAGGGTAATTTCAGTATCATAAGTAAATTCCTACTTTCCAGAGTTACAGTCTTAAGTCTCGGTGCACCACATTTTATGTTTTAGCCTAATGTATAAACCCAATTATTGTGGTTGGTTAACCAAAATCCATATGTAATGTTCTGGATGAAGCCAGCCATTTCTGATTTATTCAGTAAAAACATCACTAAAATCATGGATGCATTATTTGAAAAAGTTATAAGTAGGCAGAAGGAGAAAAGAAGCAAACGCAAGTCTGATGTTTAAGGCTAAATAGAGGTTCATAGAAGGATTATCTAGAATCCAGGACAGCCCAATTTTCTGGTTCTTCTCCCTGATAAATCACTGTCTCTGACATTGCCTTTTGTGGGAATGTCTTTTAAAAATGTTCCAGTGAGGATGACAGCTGTCATTTGTCAGGGCTTGGCTCCTACCTCAAGTTGCATCTCTGAATGATTTCAAACACACACAGACCCACACACTGGGGCTGTGGAGAGCCTTGCACAAAGCAATCATGCTTATTGTATCCGTTCCCAAAAGAATAAACTCAATTGGGTTTTTAAATCAGCGATGGAGTTGCGGCTGGCGAGTAAATAGAAATAGCAACCAGTGGGTTGTAATCATCACAATATGCAATAATCAGGGGAAGAGGTAGACTCAGACATCTGTTACGAGAAGATGACTTGTCTCTATTTTCATCTGTGAACAGACAAAGAATTTGAAGCAAGCTAAGATTTCAAACCCTAATTAGACCCAATGGTAATTAAACTGTTTTTTTTAAATGTAGAGACCAATCAGCATCTTCTTGCCTGCAGCCCAGCATTTTAGCAGTTCAGTAGTAGTATTGAAAGAGTTGACTGCGTCCTCTCCTTTGGCTAAATGTGTTTGGAATGAGAAATAAACCAGGAGAGATCAAAACTCTTCATTTCCTGCCACTTTCAAAGCGACAAGCTGCCTTTAAATTTGACTGTGAAATTCCAGCTTCATAGATAAGCTGCTGACTTAAAACTGCTTTTATTAACAGGGAAGAGTTTTTTAATGGAAACTTGCAGCAGATTTGCTCCAAGCTGGAAAAGAGCTGAGGGGTGTGCATGTAGAGACGGTGTGCAGTTAATTAGTTGTGCCTGAAGATAGGACAGGTGGTTGGGAAAAAGCTGTCTTTCTCCAGCTAATGAGAAATACACTCTGCCTCCCACCCTGTCTTTGGCCCTTGTGGGTTTAATGGTGGGAGGTGTGCAATTTATCTGAAGTTGGCCTGGGAGATGTCCTTTTAATTGGGCCACTTTAGGGTACCGCTTCATCTGTATAGCTGAAGAAAATATGGGAAACAAAAATCGTAAAATGGAAGCGAAGCAGCTCTGAGAGGCTGGCTCTAGAGATTCCACCAGACTTGAAATTTTAGGCTTAGACAACTTAGAGCTACGTCGCCTTCGATCTGATCTAAATGTAGTTCATAAAATCATCTGCCACAATGTCCTACCTGTAAATGAATACTTCAGCTCCAACCGCAACAACACACATGCACACAATAGATTCAAACTCAATGTAAACCGCTCGAAACTCGACTGCAGAAAATATGACTTCAACAACAGAGTAATCAATGCCTGGAATGCACTACCTGACTCTGTGGTTTCTTCCCCAAACCCCAAAAACTTTAACCTTAGACTGTCTACAGTTGACCTCACCCCATTCCTAAGAGGTCTGTAAAGGGGCGTGCATAAGCGCACCATCGTGCCTACTGTCCCTGTCCTTCTGTCCTATTGTCTAATTTTTACTTATACATACTTCGCTTTTGTTTATGTTTATATCATATCTGTTATCTTGTACACATGTTGACAAAATAAATAAATAAATAAAAATAAATAAATGTAGGCTTCCTTAGAACACAGACTGAGCCAAGATAATGGATGTTCAAAGATGCTGAATTGATGGAAAGAGATGGAGGCCTTTTGGGCCTCCGGAGTTTAGAGGACAGCAGACACCCAGATGGCTTGCAGCCCTTATTCTCCTATTTTCATCACTGAATGTTCAGAACCCAGGCAAGGCAAGGCAAATATATGTAGGGTTTTTTTCTGATAAATGAAAATAAAGGGAGACTATTATAGATCTATTTCGAGCTTATTTTGCTCTCGTCAGATAGCCATACCCCTTACTGGGATTTGAACCCAGGCCGGCTGCCTTGCAGGGCAGCAACTTAACCACTAGGCCATAGGCTCTGTTCCCAATCAGCTCTTTCACCAGGAAAGGGTTATATATGTTTTTCTGTCGTGTTATCCTGGTGTACCCAAATATGGGAGAGAAAGCATCACAGCTTCCTTTTTGCCTTTCAGCCCCTCACTGGGACCATCCAGGCTGTTTTTTATATAGCCGACACACTAATCTATATGTGTAGGATTTTTTGCTGATAAATGAAAATAATATATATCTGCCTCAATTCACATGCATTTTCCTGCTTAAATATTTTATATTTCATTCTTTGCTGCAGTGAGCCAAGGAGGGAATACACATTTTCCTTAGACACAAGACAGGAAAACTGAACATTCTGAAATTATCTAACAGCTAGATGCAAAATCAGATTGAATCAATGCCAAAAAAGCTGTTTGAAATACACCAATAAATAGTTTTCACAGGCATCCTAAAAATATTAACTTGCAGGATGTATAGCGTTGTTTTAAAAGGTCTTATATTTGTAGCATTTAGATTTAAATTAGATTTTAGAGTTTAGATTTTTTTTAAAAAAAATCCGCCTTTATTTCAGGCTACTGGGCATTTCTAAGTCATTGACTTTTACTTTTGCTTATCAAGAAATTAAATCTGTAACAACAAGGGATAGCTTCATAAAAACAGAACGAAACAGATCAGTCCATCCAAGTGAATGAACAGTACCCACTTAAGTGGGGTCTGTTTTTCTACTGCAGATCCAAAATCATTTCCAAATTAACCCTGCAGTAATTCTTACTGCATAGCTTAGACATTTCTCATGGCAACTATCACCTTCTCTCTGCATTAACATCAGAGCAAGAACATCTAAAACAACAAAATCTCTCATCTGGATGATTAATTCTCAAGTCTATGCTATGTTTCAACATGAATTTATACACTACAAGCATAGTTCTTAGGACTCTGCATGCTTCAGAAACGATTAACCAAGAGCTGCATTAACACTGGCTTAAAACAGCACTGTGCACCCTTTTTTTTCAAACTCACACCGAAGCCTGACAAAAGTTAGACTGCATTAGTGGACAGGGTCTCTCTTGCATGGGTTCACTTCAGAAACATTTCTTCCTATCATTTTTGAAGCACACATAGCCCTAATGGTTGCCTCTTTTCTCAAAAGGAGGCAACTCACCATGAGCTCATATATTACCTTCCTCTTTATTCATGGAAGCAATTGTTCAGGACCTCTGAAAGTCATTTGGGTGGGAAGTGTGAGATGGCCTCATTTAACCCAAGCTGGAATTATGTAGTCTTTGAAAACCAACAATATTTCTTCCATTCTGTCTATCTGTCTGACTAACATTTATCATCTGTTCTGTTCTGTTCTGTCCTGTCCTGTCCTGTCCTGTCCTGTCCTGTCCTGTCCTGTCCTGTCCTATCCTATCCTATCCTATCCTATCCTATTCTATTCTATTCTATTCTCTTAAATGTAGACTTGCTGTCAGACTTAAGGAAAATGATTATCTCTATAAAAAGTGTGATTATATAAATGAAAATACACATTTGCAAATTATTCACCCTGTAGCTATAAATGGGCTGCATCAAGTGAATGAGATGGGGAGGGGGGAGGGAGGGAGGGAGAGGGAGAGGGAGGGGGAGAGAGAGAGAGAGAGAGAGATTCCAAATTTAGCATTCCCTGCTTTATGACATCTGGCTGCATGGATACACAAGAAGTTGAGGTTCACACACACACACACACACACACACACACACACACACACACACACACACACACACACAATCTTATAACACTGTTGTTGGGTGCTTATCATAAGTCCAAGTTTATCCTGGTTCCAATCCCAAACTCTCTATTACTCCATAAATATTGTTTTTAAGCAGTGAGCACTGTTGCACACATATAAACATTTCATCGTGTTGTCTTGCACAGAGAGATCTGGTGATCACTAAAGAGGATCCCTAGCTTAACCTCCTTTTCATTTCCTGGTGTCCTGACATGGCGGCTGAATGTCTTGTCTAGGTAAACGGGCCCAAATCCAGTTTAGCTATTATGACTGTGTAAATAGCTTGTAAAACAAGACTGGCTTGCCATCATGTTGAACCCCGAAAACCATTATCATTTCTACAAAGCCATGGCCTTATTTTTTGATATGAAACTCGCATAAGAGCAGCGTGATGCACTGGTTACTAATTGACAAGCATACACTGGCTGGCTGATAGGTTTTTTGTGTTCAGCTATAGGCTAGGGAGGGAAAATTCTCACCGGCTTGCAAACACAACTGCTCCCTTAGTGTTCTAATAGCTTTCAGTTTTAGAAACAGTAAGGAATAACTTTACTGCATTTTAATAATGGAACCAAGAAGATTTCGGGCAACAGAAAGGCTGGCTATCTCAAAAGACCCCCCTGTTTGCTCCACTATATCTTAAGTTAATTTTATATCTGAAACTGTAAATTAATTTCATTCATTCATTCATATCTGGAATTGAACTTTACTAAATATATACTGACTGATGATAATCTTGGATAACATAATTGCAGACTTCCTACTGATTTGGGAAAGGTACAGCCATATGAAGATACACTTTGTATTATCCACTTCATATACAATTAGTCTTGTCTGTATGAAGCCAGAGGATTTTTATACTTCCCCCCCCTTTCCCCCCCTTTTTTCTTTTTAGTTTTCTGGGTGGAATAGAAGGACTTTAATCATTCTGACTTCTGAGCATAAATTGTCTAAGTAAAACAGAGGAGAGTAGTTCTGCGCTATTAAAACAGAGAGAAATATCACAAGGATAACTCTTCTCACCTCTGTGGAACAAGCCTCCGTTCCTATAGAACAGCAGCCCTTTTAATCTGCTCATCTGAGAGAAGAGAGGCTTCACACACAAAGGCATGTATGCAAATAAGCACAATAGACAAAACCAGTGGGTTCTCAACCTTTTCTTCACTGTGGACCCCCTTTAAATATCTTTTGTGGCCACAGACCCCCAAGACTTAACTGAAGATTTAAATCATAACATTTCTTCAAGCCTTCGTGGATTCCCCCCCCCCCCCGTGATGACATCACGGTTCCCCAGGAGTCCGCGGACCACAGGTTGAGAACCACTGGACAAAACCATTGTTCAGGCTCCAGGGTAGAAATATCAGCGCATTATATTTTAAAAGAAGTATTGTTCGGTCCAGTAATAGAGAGCAAATGACTATCTACAAAGAGGGTCAGCTCAGGATTGGATGGGAAGGGAGAAATCAATGATTGAGGAGACCAATTCATATGCTTAAGTCTTGGGCACCAAACTGTCAAAAATTAACAAAGAATAAAAATACTTTGTGGAAAGGTGAGGGGGGGTGGGTAACCCACTTCTCTTCTTGATGGTGCCTGGCTTAGGTGGGATTTTTCTCAGGTCTGTTGGGCGAAGTCCTGCAAGTGATCTCGCTCAAGTGCTAAGAATAAAACATCATCTCACACAGGTGATCTTCAGTTCTAACAAGTATGAGAATTGGAGGGGATTATGGACCAAGAATCATGTAAGAGCTTGAAGCAACCTCCTGTGTAGCAACTATACCCATCCTTGAAGATGGCCCGCTGCCACCTCTCGGCTCAGGCCATGCAGTCTTGTATATCTGTCTCCATAGAAGTCCAACCAGTGGGGAAAGGTATCCAGCTGACTTAAGAGTTTGGCACTATAATAGATTCCAGGGTACTTTCTTGCTAGGTGAACTGAAATTGAATTTGAAATATCAGCTGTTTAGGTACAATAAGTAACAAGTCAATAAGTATTCAAAGCAACGTAATACCAGGTAAACAAAATTAAACGGCTGTCCAGAGAGAATAAGACAGCCGCCATTTTGCATCCAAATGGAAATAAACATACCAAAGAAACATTTCCAAATGTTATTTAGAACATTTCTAAAGAGGCAGCCTACTAGAGGAGAAGTCTTGTTTAGAGTGACCGCCTGCTTAATCTCCATTGTCAGGCGCATCCAGAACAGGGCTCCTCATGAAAATCTGAGGAGACAAGCATGGGATAAGCTCCTATCAAATCTAGCCAATGCCAATTCCTGTGCAAGAGGCCCCAGAATTAATCCAAACAATTAGAGGCTGCATATTGCTGTCAGGAACTGACTGTCCAAATACATACCAATTCCTGCTACTTCATCTTTTCTGTCACTTCCTTTCCCCAGTGAATGCTGATACTTAAAGCAAGCAGCCTATCCTAAGATGCCTTTCTCTTTTGCCTAAATATCAATAATACAATCATCATATATATATATATATATATATATATATATATATATATATATATATATATATATATATATATATATATATATATGTGTGTGTGTGTGTGTGTGTGTGTGTGTGTGTGTGTGTGTGTGTGTATGTATGTATGTAGGATTTTTTGCTGATAAATGAAAATAAAGGGAGACTATATATATATTGTTTTCTGAGGTTTTTGCGGGTGTTTGTATGTATGTATGTAGGTCTTTGGTTATTCGGGTTAAACCCGAATAACCAAAGACAGACAGACAGACAGACAGACAGACAGACAGACAGACAGACAGACATATATATATATATATATATATATGTATGTATATATATATATATATATATATATATATATATATATATATATATATATATATATATATATATATATATATATATATATATATATATATATATATATAATCACTTATTTGTTTGGGTGACAAGCTTTGTCAGGAAACACTTGAAGTCCAAATATATGGAAGTCCCGCATATTCGGAAACTCAGTCAATATCTTATCCCAATAAATTGAGATTAAGAAATAATGGCTTAAATGGACATGTTTACATAGAACTTTATCAGTAGGTTGGGGAAATGTTGTGACCTGCCCTGTGGCTTTAACAAGAGTGTGATGTGCAGAACCCAACCAGCAATGATCTTCACTGCATGGAGAACTCCAGAGTCCCCTTTAGCAAAAGAAGCTGACCAACATTGGCCCTTGTCCTGCTCAGGCCTCAGGTTATGCAAATTCAGGTAGACCGGCAGATATAGAGTTTTTCATTTTCTGCACAACTGCAGCATGTTTTTCCACAAATCAGCAGCCAACCATTACCTCAGGCCCCACTGCCAAATCACACGCACGCAACCTGTCTCAGTGTTTTTAGCAGTAACCTGGCAAGCAGAAAAGCAGCGGGTGATGCTTTATCTGGTGTGAAGAAACTGAGCAGGTGCAGCCTGTCATGGCAAGGAAATGAAAAGTGGCAGCTGCCAAACCCTTTTTTTGCAGGAATGCTCTCCGCTTAGGCATCTGTTCCCCCTGGTTATTGCAGACCCCATTGTTTCTTGTAATGACAGGCAATTACTGAACAGCAAAAGGCAAGGCAGAAGGTGGCTTGGCTTAATTTCTTGCTTAGGGGAAATCTGTGTTTCCTGACCTTCCCATGCAGGGCTACAGTCTGGACTTGTCTTGAAGCCACAGCAGAAACATTCTAGTAAACAAGGGCTTGCTAGGAAGAAAGAATTTCCTTCTGTTCTGATCTTCTTGTATTTGCACATTAAGCTTTTATTGTGGAATAGCCATATGTCGTTCACTCAGGTTAGTGTCCCTGTCATTACGCAGGCTGGGGAAAGTTGACCTACACCTGGAGATATGTTGTTGGTTACATTTTCACACTTGGGTTGTGTTTTCTTTCAATGTTGTTTCCCATAATATCTCATAAACATACTTACATGGTGATGCTTCAGGAGCGGGTTCCTAATTTTTTACCTACCACTCTGTGGGCGTGGCTTATTTTGTGGGTGTGGCTTGCCAGATATGTGACCGGGTGGGCGTGGCTTCTCAGACTGCTGAAGGGAGGGGAACTGAGATAGGTCCTGCCGCCATTCCCCCTCCCCTCAGCAGCTCGAGAAGCCTCGAACGTGCAAAAATGGCTAGGATTATCACCGCACATTCGTGGCTTCTCGGACTGCTGAAGGGAGGGGAATGGAGATAGCTCCTGCTACCCGTTCTTTCAGCGTCTCATACAGTCCCTCAGCCATCCTCCCATGCTTGGACTCACTGTGGGGTAGGAAGGCAGCGCATGCGCAGTGCCGGAAGCTCAGCTTCTGGGCATGCGCAGAAGAATTTTTTTTAAATTTAATTTTTTTTTTAAATGGCGGCGCCCAGGCACCGGCAACTGACCGCACCGGTACTGTGACATCACCAGCGGGCCGCTACCGGTGCTATAGAGTGGACCGCACCTGTAGGAACCCACCACTGTGATGCTTCAATGGAAAAGTGCTTTAGGACAGATTTGGAATGCTATTTTTTAAAAAGAGATACTATCTTTCTGTTAATATCATATTCCACAGTTATTTTTTTTCCAGTTATTCCCCCCCCCCCATTCTTAGCAATACTGAAGAAACTTCCTAACAGCCTTTAATCTCTTTAGAACAAATCTGAAAGAAAGTGGGCTAAAAAGATTTTTGTTTAAAAATGTAACAGAGATTGCAGGCAAACCTGCCTTATTCTGTAATGTGGCTGAAACTGGGGAGGGAATAGAGACATTTTGCTCTGGCACTTTAGCTCCCCTATATTGATGGGGGAATTGACCTTAGGGGTATTGATCCGAAATTGATTCTGATATATCACACAAAGGGGAAATATGTTGTTATATGACATTGTCAATGTGGGTAGATGGCAAAGAAAAGGAAAAACAACCATCCATGTTTCCTGTCCAGCATTACAGCTACTGAATAATTATTAAAATTATAATTAATTATAATAATAAAATTAAAAATAAAATGAAATTATTAGCTACTTTTTAGCCAAAATCATTAATTTATTGAAGCAAAAACTGTTGGACCTAACTCATTGCATCCAAGGCAGAGGTGGGTTCCTCCTGATTTGGATCGGTTTGCTCGAACCGGTAGCAACCCGCTGGTGATGTCACAATGATGTCACGGAACCGATTTGGTCGGTGCCGGTCCATGGGTGCCGCCATCTCTTTTTTTTGAATTTTTTTTTCTGATTTTTTTGGGGGGGAGATTTTTTCTGGGGTTTTTTTCTTCTGCGCATGCGCAGAAGCTGAGTTTCCGGCACTGCGCATGCGTCGCCATTTTGTGACTTTTTGGGGGGAGGGAATTTTTTTGGATTTTTTGCCACTGCGTATGCATATGCGTGTGAAGCATGCGCGTGCACCCATGAGGCGTGGCCACGAGGCGCGGGAGGAAGCTAACTGGCAGAGAGATAAGTTAGAACCCACCCCTGATCCAGAGGTAGGTTCTTGCCATTTCGGACCAGTTCTATAGAACTGGTAGCGGGAATTTCTCCCCACTCGCCGAACTGGCAGCAATGGCCGGCTGGACATGCCCCCGAACCGGTTCTCTCAGCGCTGTCATAGGCACCGCCATCTTGTTCTTTGCTTCTGTGCACGCGCAGAAGCTGTTTTTTGCTTCTGCGCATGCACAGAAGCTGGGTTTTAGCACTGCGCATGCACGCGTGTGTGCCCACGCGGCATGTGAGGAAGCGAACCGGCAACGAGATAAGTCAGAATCCACCCCTGATTGCATCCCAGGAAAATTCCCCCTCACATCCACATTGAAGATGAAAGAGAAGTGGTAGCAAATCATCTCTTTTACTGCAGCTGATGGTTTTGAGTTCCCCACCAGGAAAGCTAACCAATACAATGACCGGTTTGGAAAATGCCACATGACCTGCGGTTGTTACTGCCCGTGTGAGGGTGTGAGGGACCCTATGGGTTTACAATGCTTTACATTACAGGCTTCAAAAATGAATTCCTACCATCTGATTGGTTCTTCCTAATTAAGGAATTCAGAAGTTCTTCTGGCCATAGAGCACAATTTTAGTTGGAGAAAATGGGGGCATAGTGTTCTGTCCCCACAGGTATGCCCCCAAAATAAGATGCACAAGAAGGAATTGGAAACAATATTGTTTTACTGCAATAAATTCTTAGCCAAAGTTGAGTCTTTTGAAAAGAATATCATTCATTCACAAAGTCTTTCCAGTATTTGGCTAGAGTGTGAGAGAGCAGTTAGAGCCTTATCTCACCTCATGGAGGTTTTGGCGGAAAACCAAACTCTCATTAATCACAGGAAAAATGTTAACTGTTGATAATCCGAGATGCAGATAAAAGAGCAAAATGCTGAAACCACAGAACAGGGTTGTTCTCTGCAACGAAGCCCCTCGTGACAGACCCTTAAATACCCTCAGGGCGTGGTCAAGCCCTGCATTACTACTCACGAGGAAGCCTCCTCCTGATTAGCCACTCATGTCTCTTTGAGAACCTGTGTGCTCTGGCATCCAGAAGAGCTTCCTCCTCTTCTCCTGAGTCACTAATCTCAGGAGATGCATCAGGTTCTAATTGTTCGCCAGCCTCTGACCCCACGTCCTCTTCACTCTCCATCTCTGGTGCCAGGAACACCGGTCTTCTGTACTGCACCCTCACTACCTCTGAATCCTCGGGATCGGCTGCTAATTGCCCTGGACTCGACCTGGCCACAACACTTAGGCCCTAGACTCTGTCCAACTGGAAGGGAGCCCTCCAAAGTATGCTGTTGTATCTCAAATGAGTCAGACAGAACAGTGCTTATTGTTCAAGGCAATAACTATTTCAGTAGCTCCCCCCCCATTCCATTACTTTTCAATGGATTGACTGCTGGTGTGGTAGTTAAGATCTTGGTTTATGGACTAGGATTGGAAATATTTAGGTTCTTCCTTCCCTCCGCCCCTAATGAGGTGACTTTAGATCATTGCTTTCTCTTAATCCAACCTACTTCACAGAATTGTTAGGGAGGAAAATTGGAGGAGGATTTTTTGATATGTAACTTTGACCTCCAGAAGAAAGGTGAGATATAAACATGAATCAATAAATGAAAAAACAATGCTTTTACTAGTTAATAAAAACAGATAGTTTAGAAAAACAAATGCTTTCGTAGGTTGCAATGAGAAGAAAGTGGTGGTGGGGAGAGTATCAAGTGTATATTTGGCCCCCAGGTAAAAACACCCATTGTGTGTAGACCATTTCCAATTTCTAGAAGGCTTATCTCCAATCCTCTTTCCCTAAACAGATCTCCATAAGAAGCTTCCTTTGTAATTGGCTTCCCAGAAAAGCTGACAAGAGTGGCCCATCCAAAAAGGTCCATGAGGTCAGGATTCAGAACGTTTCAGTGGTGGACGAGAACCACCACTTTCACCCTCTACAGTAGTTTACATCAGGGATAGGATCCAGCCATTCCTCCTAGCCACCATAGCTAAACCAAGGGAAGCATCCAAGGAAGACCTCAGGCCAGGCTCAATGTCATGTCTCTTCTGAATCACTTGACAACTTGGGTGCTGACCTTCATTCTCTCAGCCTTCTTCAGGGTTCCTATCCTCCCCTCTGCAGTTCCACTTCCATCTCTCTCCCTCCCTCTCTCTCTAACACATTTCTATTTTTAGCGTCCTCTTCACAATGTTTGGTTGCTGTTGCTGCTCTCAGCCCTTGTGCAAATGAGCTCACGCTCTACCTCACACGGCTCAGTCACAGCACCTTCCGGGCTTGGTGCCAATTCAGCAACTGGGGGGGGGGGGGAAGGAGGGGAAGGAGATGCAAGGAGGAGTCCCCATTCTTTCAGCCATTATTAAGAGGGCACAATTGTTTGCACATCAAAGTAGGGCTGAGGAGACTCCGTTTCTACTCCCTCCTCAGGTGACCTGGCTCACATTATGCCACTGTATCATGCAGTCCTAGTTTTTGGAATAAGCTATTAAAAAATGAAATCACCCAAATACACTATGCCAAGAATGTGCCATTTTTGTCAGCTTGAGGGCCATGTCAGGCGTCAAATGATATGTCAGCGATCACACTTCAAAGATGAGCAAGGTCAAGCTTTATGGAGGGAAAGCATTTGAGGCTTTTAAAGCTGCAAAGCTTTAGAACACCCATTTTCACACGTATCCAATAATAAGGAAAAAGGCAATATGTTTTAAGTCATACAGGAGACCCCTTTTCACATGGGCAAACCAGCAAGCCAAGTCCAAGCCAAAGATTTGACATATAGGTTTATTCAATGAACATATTATCCAAGAGAACTTCTTTTACAAGGCTGTTCCAAAGGGTTATCCCCAGGGGCGGGTTCCTAATTTTTTTACTACCACTCTGTGGGCATGGCTTATTTTGTGGGTGTGGCTTGCCGGCCATGTGACCGGGTGGGCATGGCTTCTCGGACTGCTGAAGGGAGGGGAACTGAGATAGGTCTTGCAGCCCATTCCCCCTCCCCTCAGCAGCTCGAGAAGCCTCGAACGTGCAAAAATGCCGAGGATCATCACTGCGCGTTCGTGGCTTCTCGGACTGCTGAAGGGAGGGGAATGGAGATAGGTCCTGCCACCCGTTCTTTCAGCATCTCACATGCTCCCTCAGCCATCCTCCCCTGCTTGGACTCACTGTGGGGTAGGAAGCTCGGCTTCTGGGCATGTGCAGAAGAATTTTAAAAATAAAAAATAAAAAATAATTTTTTTTTAAATGGTGGAGCCCAGGCACCGGCAACCGACCACGCCGGTATTGTGACGTCACCAGCAGGCCACTACCGGTGCTATAGAGTGGACCACACCTGTAGGAACCCACCACTGGTTATCCCCCATGGGGGTGAGTGGGGGTGAGGGGAACATCATAATATGCTAATGAAGGGGGGGAATCATCCTATTGATTTCTTGCTTTCCCAGCACTGAGGCAAGCCCTGAGGAATCCCTCAAGGGATTTTGAAAGCAGCTCCCAGACCTCTCTTTTTATAAAGCTGAACCAAATTATTTGTAGCTCAGTTGTGGTGCATCTAAAACTGCAGTGAAATGTGTTGTTGTTGTTTGTTTGTTTGTTTTTACCTAAAACACTGCAGTTCTGTGAAATTTGTGGGTCATCTGTTTTACTATTTATGGGAACTCTTGCTTTACACACACACCCTTGGGTTTTTCAAGGGGAGAGGCGGCCTTGATCATTTTCTAACTCTCCCTCATAGGAACTGTTCCGATTAATTTATGTATGTATTGCCTGTATGGATGGATAAAATCAGAAAAGGAATTTCTCTATGGAATAGGGTGAGGGGAATTCTGCTATTCATAGACTGACAACCATTCATGGAATGGGACAACTCCTATTAACGGTGTTTTGAGATAGGCAGTTTTGAAGATGATAATGGTGATGGCTCATCTTCAAACTTGCTTTGAGGAATTGGGGTATGGAAACAACCTTAAGTAGACTGAGCCTGACAACGTAATTTGATCTCCTTTGTCACCAGTATGAATTAACATCTCTAAACCCACATCTCCATTTTGGAATCTGGCCTACAAAAGTGTCTAGAATTTTGCAGCTGAGTCTAGATACGGTAGACTACATCTTGAGCTCTCTCTTATCATTCATCTGTCTTAGCAATTGCAAATCCTGTGTGCTGTCACACTCAGGCAGTCCACAAAGTAGATCAGGCACCAGCCATTCCACGCAGTGGTTTATCTAGGTCACCAGTTATGCAGCAGACATTCCTTTTACCAGCATCACTATTAGTATTCAAAGAACTGACGGAGAGTTTATGGATGGGACTAAGAAGCAGATTTTTTCCCCCCTAAGTATTTTTATTAAAGATAATTGCAAAAGTAAAAAAATTAATGCACACAGAAATAAAGAAAGGAAAATATAAAGAAAGAATACAAGGTGCAAAGAGAAAAAAATAGGAAAGATGTAAAGAATAGAAAGAAAGAAAGAAGGAAGGAAGGAAGGAAGGAAGGAAGGAAGGAAGGAAGGAAGGAAGAAAAAAAGAAAGAAAGAAAGAAAGAAAGAAAGAAAGAAAGAAAGAAAGAAAGAAAGAAAGAATATAGTAAACAAAAAGAAAAGAAATATGTAAGAAAATGACTCCCAATCTTCATTATAAGTATAAAGAATTTTAGTAACTTTTTGTCTACTCTTAAATTACATTGAATGAGCTCTTCTGGTCATATTCTATATCTTATCTATTTTTTAAAAACCCATAAAGCATTGTTATCTCAGTTCTGGTGTCAGCAAAATTTCATTAAGGGTTATCAAAAATAACAACATATTTATTTTAACCTTCATGAAATAAACCAACTTTATATTCCTTCCTTTCACTTCTAATAATCTTTATCTTTAGTCCATTCAAATAATCTCATAGAACTTGCTTTCTTTTTTATTATTTCTTCTTTATCCCTTCTCATGAAATTCTTCAAAACTTTGATAAATCTGTTTTGTAAATCCAATGTAGAAAAATTATCCAGGTCACTCAATCTTGCTTTATTGTTTGCATGTCCCTTCCAATTATTAAAAGATCAATCAGTTTCTTGTGTAGCCAGTGTAAAATCTTTTTTGATGTCATTCTTGTAGTCTTTCATTTGTAAGTCCATTTTCAACTCAATCTCTGTCTTGTCAAATAAAACTTGTTCCTCTTCCATAACATATTTTAAATAGAGTCTATCCATAGAGACAAATGTCACTGTTGACATTGTTAATATTTTCTGACTCTAGTCTCCAAAGATGTCCTTCAAGAATTCCAGTGTTAGAATATTTTGCACTCTATAATTGTAATTCATGTGTTCTTCTCTTTTAATTGAAAGCTTTATTTCACTGTAGTGTCCAATTTTTAAATTCTTATTTAACCAGGTTATTTTTTAAAATTCAGAACAAAAGAACTTTCCCCACAGGAAGGATTATCATTAATTTCAAAATCTTATTTTAAATTGATGTGTACTGTTAGTCTGTGTTTAGCTTTCTAAAATCAAAGTCATAATCAACCTTTTGCTGCTTTTTTGGTTAAAAAATTAAGTTATTAAGTTTGAAGTTAAATGTTTATTTCATTAAGCTCTGAAGGCACACATCTGGTGTTTTCATACCTGTCGGTTCAAAAGTTTCTAATTGCTGAAAATAGTTAATAAGCAATTTCCAAATGGGATTTTAAAAGTATGCAAACTTAGTGTCCTTTTAAAGAGGCCAACTTCAGTTTGAGGAAGATGACGATTTCCTCATCTCCCAGTACTCAAAACACACCTTGAGACCACTTTCTTGTGGGTCTCCCAATCCTCTCTTTCTATTTGTTTACTCACTGTCTACTCATTCTTCACTGTGGTCATCAGCTGTGCTTTTCACAGAGCCATCTTCAATTTTCAATATCTTCCTTTGGAAAACCACAGATTTTCAAAAGCACAGGCTCATGTCACACCTCCAAAAAGAGGAACAAAGGCTCAGGGCTCTGAAGCAGCTGTTTTCCTTGCTATTAATCCTAAAGAAGCCTCATCAAAACTGGTTCGGTCTTCATTCTTCTGTTTGCCACTTGGGGTTCATGCTACCAAGCAAGGCTAATGTTATTAATATCTGTGCTCAATTAAAGAATATCTGTTTTTTTCCTTCGTAACCAATAAACACCTCAGAAAATTCTAACTCAGGGCTGTCAAACTCGATTTCATTTAGGGCCGCATCAGGGTTGTGTTTGACCTCGGGCCGGGGTGGACATGGCCAGCTCAACATCACTCATGTCGGGGGCGCCTGTGGTGGCCAGAGTGCTCTGCCAGTGAAAACGGGCTCCTGTGCTCCATTTTCGACTGTGACGGCCTCCTGCAACCCTCTTCCAACGGAAACGGAGCTTGTGTAGCCAGTGTAAAATCTTTTTTGATGTCACGGCCCTCATGAGCTCCATTTTTGCTGGCAGAGGCACCACGGGCCAGTCCTTTGCTGTTTCCAGGGTGGCCTCGCAGGCCAGATTTAAGAACCCCACAGGCCAGATCTGGCCCCCGGGCCTTGAGTTTGACACCCCTGTTCTAACTGATCATTTGAAATACCAGGTTAGGGAGCTTACTTTCAAATAAATGACTGGTAGGCTGTTTTACCATTTTACATGGCAAAATGGTTACCCAGGCTATAAGGAAGTCTGTCTACTAGCACAGTTGGTCCCCAACCTTTCTGGCTCTGTGGACCAACAGGAGCAGCGGTGGCGCTGGGGAGGAGGGGATGGTTTTGCACACATGTCCGCCACTTATGCAAATGGAGCTTTGTGTGCTCGCATACTTACTGCTAATTGCGTAGCCCGGTTCCCAACGGGCCGCAGACTGGTAGCAGTCTGCAGACCAGGGGTTGGGGAACCCTGCACTAGCACAAATAAACTCAGAAGGTTGTACTCAACACCATGCTCTTGCCTCTGCCTTTGGGAAGATATGCTTTCAAGGTATTTTAGGCTATCATTAGCCAGTGAGAAAAATCTCCCTGGATATATTTGTTTGGCTGCATTTATTTTTGTTTTACCTTGCTACGGTACCGCATCTTAAAATAGCTCTTAGAGCAGCCAGTGATGGAAAAACAACCAGTTAAAATAAATGACAGGCTAAAACTATAACATATTAGGAACCAGCAGCAATAAGGGTCATTGTTATCCATTTGCAGTGGTGATGAAAATATAATTCTGCGACCAGGCCTCGTGTTTATGACTTTCACAGGTATGCAAAACAAAGGAGAGCTGAAGTATATTCATAAGCATAGTCACAGGTTTACTTAGCAACTGCTTCACTTAACAAGCAAGTTGCTGCTCCCAATTGTAGTCGCAACTGAGGACTACCTGGATCTGGATCCCCATTTTATTCCTTTGATTAGCTAGGATTTGGTTTTGGGTATTTCCCACTGTGCTTTGTTTGCCTGGTTCAGGTGATATTTTTCCTTTATTTCCTTAACAATTTGTTTCCTTCTTAGCTGCTTCCCTGAAGGGATCTTTTAGCAAGATTCCTGCTTATGTGCCAGCTTCATCTTTTGTTATGGCAATTTCAGCCTAGTCTCATACCACCAAGAACAATGCTAGGAGATGTAGGGAGCTGGTTCATTTGGAAAATAACAAATCCCTCTATTCCTGCAAAAAAAAAAAACCTTCAATATACTTGTCACTCAAGAGTAGAAAAAACATATCCTGCTGAAATTCTGTTTTCCTTACAGTCTTTAACTATGCAGGATCCTTGTTCTCTTTTGCATCTGGTTACCAGTGTACCAGGAGCAGGTTCCTAATTTTTTTACTACCACTCTGTGGGCGTGGCTTATTTTGTGGGTGTGGCTTGCCGGACATGTGACCGAGTGGGCATGGCTTCTCGGACTGCTGAAGGGAGGGGAACTGAGATTCCCCCTCCCCTCAGCAGCTCGAGAAGCCTCGAACGTGCAAAAATGCCTAGGATCATCACCGCACGTTCGTGGCTTCTCAGACTGCTGAAGGGAGGGGAATGGAGATAGTTCCTGCTGCCCGTTCTTTCAGCATCTCATATGGTCCCTCAGCCATCCTCCCATGCTTGGACTCACTGTGGGGTAGGAAGGCAGCACATGCGCATGCGCAGTGCCGGAAGCTCGGCTTCTGGGCAGGCGCAGAAGAAAAAAAATTTAAAAAAAATTTTAATGGTGGCGCCCAGGCCCGGCAACCGACCGCACCGGTACTGTGACGTCACCAGCGGGCCGCTACCAGTGCTATAGAGTGGACCGCACCTGTAGGAACCCACCACTGCAGTGTACAGATTAAAATATAACTATTTTATGCCCAGATTAAATTCCTTTTTGGTGAAAAAAGCATCTCTCTCTATATAATAAGAATATGAAAGCTCACTAAGATTTATTTTAAAGCAGAAGTATGATGGGCATATTGATGACAGGGTACTTCTTCCATGCCTTTGGGATGTCTACATTAGTAAATCACCTCAGTTTAATCCCTAATGGATGAAAGCAGTTTTTAGCAGTAACTACCTGTATATATTTTGCATGTTCTACTTTGTCATTGTCACGGTTACAGCGAAAATGCATTAAAATGTCATCTATGAAAAAGAGCTACAGTATGGAATATCCACACTTTGAAAACCTCTCTGGCTTTTAGATATTTGGGTGATCACCCAGTGATCCCTTCCCTCACATAAGCCATTAAACTAAGGGTCAGGCAAATCCTGCAAAGAAACAGCACATGGTAAGAATTAGGATAAAACTGCTGGGGACAAAGATGGAATTTAAAGCTTTCAAATTAGGATGTGAAATGAATTTTCAGAGTGCTGATCTTAGAAAGAGATGGGGAAGATAACCACCATTTGGCTGAGCTGAACTGCATCAGAAGAACAGCAGTCTATCAAAATTCACATAAATAATTATTCTGAATTTCCACCAAAGCATCTGCCCCACTGAGAGAGGCATAATCCATAATCCATCAGCAAAGGCGAATATATTATCTGAAGAAGAGTAGCTTTTGCCAAAACGGTCGCTGCTCTCCAAAACAACATAACTTTTGCCTGTCAAATATCTGGCTTTGGATGGGGGTTGGGGGGGAAGGAAAAAGCGGTGAATGTTTCCACCAGACACTTTAGTTGAATAGAGATGGAAGGGAGATGAGGGTGATGGGCACATTCTAGTGAACGCCTGTGGTCTTGTTGTAAGGAATATCCTTCTGGGTTCAGTTCCAAGTGGGGAAAAAGACACTGGATTCATGGAAGTTGCTTGGAAAGAAGGTTTAATGGTGGACAGGAGCACATGGCAGGAGACCCTGTACAGAAAAGGTGGATCACATGCTTCCAGGTGTGGGTGAAGAGAAAAGGAAGGGAAGATGCTGAGTCCCTTGGTTTTATAACCTCTGTTGGGTCCCACCTCTTAGTTTCCTGTTCCTGTGTATATAATGCACTGATTGGTGGTCAGGCTCCCAGGAGGCCATGCAGTGGCAACTCTATAGGCTTTTGTCTATCCCAGGCTTGGCTGAATGAAAGGGCCTTGGGCAAATCCTAATATGGCTATGACTGAAGGAGATAAATCTTTGTTATGTAGAAGACTGCTCCAGGCTAGGTGGGAGGAATGTGGCAAGGGTGGGGGCAGGGAGCTGCAGGAAGCTGCTTTGTATTTAAAACATGTTTCTCCTTTCCTCATTCAGGGAAACATATTCTTTCCTTTTTCAATATTTCCTAGGATATTTCATTTTTCTAGGAGGGGGTAGGTACTAACTTCCTACAGTCTCACCCAATCATCTCCTCCCTATTCAGTGCACCATCTTCAGAACTTTAAAAAGGACAGCTGTTGTTTTGTAAGGAACAAGAAGGCAATTGAAGGGTATATTGTCATATTTAAAAGGCATATATGATAGGTTGATAGTAGATAGTATAGCAGATAGTATCCGCTTACCTAAAATGTGTCCAATCAATGTAGATAGTAGGATTTATTTCTTTACGAAATTTATTGCAGACTGAGAGCAGACCGACATTCTTGGATAGAAAAGTAAAATTGATTCAATATTAAATTTGTTACCACATAATGTAGGTTATTTCTTTTGTGCTTGCACATTCTGTCATTATCCTGCTAGAAACTCAAGGAAGCATGTACAGATTTTCCAAACAGAATGCTGTCCAACTATAAACTAGAACCTGATTTTCTGAGCTTTTAGGAAAGACTAACAGAATAATAGAGTTGGAAGGGACCTTGGAGGTCCTCTAATACATCATCCATTGCTCATTCATTGTCCATCATATATCATCCATTGTCCAACCTCCTGCTCAAGCAGGAGATGATGGATTACATCATCCAACAAGATGATGGATTACATCATCTATCATCATCTTGTTCTTATTCCAGATATAATATCTTGTAGTAGCAACTACTCCATTTCGACTGATCTCAAAAAAAAATGTTAGGCAGAGTCAGATCTGGCTAGTACTTGGGTAGGAAATCCCAGAGGTGTAGGCTGCATTGAGGAGTCAAAAGGACAAAGAAAACTGCATAGATGTAGCCTTGTAGTCAACAGAAGTTGAGCTACAATTCACCACTTCCTTACCTTTCTGTGTATTCATTAATTGAGATGGTTGTCCGTATCACCAGGTGTTTGGATGGGCAAAGCAAGACAGAAGGAAAATTAAGTTTTAGTGCAAAATATACAAATGTGCAGTTCCTTCTCCTGCATCAGTAATACCAGCATCATTTACAAAGTTCAACTCAAAGAAGCATTCCTTGCCACTTTTCACCATACAGGAAAGGTTTTGTCTGGCTGCCTATCTAGTTTATTCCAGATAATACCAGCCATGAGGGAGGAGGTTGAGAACAGCTACAATGGATCCCTCGTTTTAGCTCTCTGCTGTCTTGACCATCTTCTAATGCTCAGCAGGTTCTCTTCTTGTGGACTTTCCATCCCGAGGGCTGCATTGGAGAGCTGCCTTTCAAATATATACGGTCACACAAAGTGATTGCACACCAAAGAGTGCTATGCTATGTTTTAGTGTGAATTACTACCATATTTGAGTGAACTGTCATGCCATGGTTTGTACACATTAAACCCTAAGTCAAAAACGTGGTCCGTTTTTGGCCAGCAGAGTGCTGCAGGAGGCCGGGGAAGCCGAAAACAGGCCATGGGGGGAACGCGGCCTGTTTTGACCAGCAGAGGCATCGCGGGCTGGTCCTTTGATATTTCCAGGCTGGCCCCGTGGGGCGGATTTAAGCATCCCATGGGGCAGATCCAGCCCACGGGCCTTGAGTTTGATACCCCTGTTCTAGATTGTTCATGTTGGCAGCTGCCTTTCCCAAGCTCTGTGCTTTTAACTATTTGTTTCTGATAAGTAGTCCTGCTTATCATTAGCCAAGAAATCCTAATTGCATACCAAGTTGTTATTTAAACCCATGGCAAACCTGACTGATGGCTGATTCTGAAGTATAGAGGTGGTCAGAATAAATCCTGCTGCCTTTAATGAGTCCAGAAAAATTGCACCGGATGTAGGTTTCCCCAGATAAGTGTAGCAAAGCACGCTGAAGGAATTCTGTTTCCCCTGAGTATCTTAAAGCAAAGAAACAATCACCAAACACTGGCTGGATGACTTTCACTGCATTAGGAAGTCTGGCAAATTAAGTCTTGCCCTTTTAATTTTTATATATATGGTAATTGATGCAAGATTATCATACGCACAACGATGCAAAAATACTGAAGCACCCACAATGGAGGAATGGATAGCAAAGATGGCAGAATGGGCAGAAATGATAAAACTGACCTGTTTGGCTAGGGACAAAATTATAAGTATTGGCGGAAACCGTTTATAGACTTTTTTTCTGAAATAGAAAAAAAATGAAATGAGTTTGCGACTTGACAATTGAAAAAGGATCAACTAAGGGACTGAAGGGATTTTTGTAATATTAAAAGAGGGAGGACAATGAGTTTGTCTATAACATTTATTTTTTCTGGTTCTTGTGTCTTTTAAGTTTCTCTTCTTTCTTTCACCGCACTGCTTTTTGCAATTTTCTTTTTTCTCTTTTTTGTTATATATATTACATTTGTCTTTTATCTATGTAAAAACTCTTAATAAAAATTACATTAGACAAGTTTTGGCCTTTTAAAAAATTCCTGTGACATTTTCAAAACCAACAAGGCCACCCTTCGTTTATTTATGTAGTGCATATGAGATTTAGTAATCTGGATTTAATGCCAACAGTCCAGGGGCGGGTTGCACTTACCTCACTACAGGTGCGCTGCCATGTTGCGCGTGCGTGCGCCCCCTTGCACAATTTTGCTTCCTGCGCATGCGCGGAAGCAAAATCTCGCTGAAATCTTGTGAGGGGATGCGCGTGCGTGCGCGATTTTGGCAATTTCTTGCTTCCGTGCATGCGTGGAAGCTAAATCTCGCCAAAATCTCGCACACGCGCACGTCCCCTCACGAGATTTCAGCGAGATTTTGCTTCCGCTTATGCGCAGAAGCAAAAAAATCACCGAAAAATTCCAAAAAAGGATGGCGGCGCGCGCCGGACCAGTGAAGACGCTACCGGAGCCGGCATGCGCAAATTGGGCAATCGGCGGGTCCCTACCGGAGCTGCGCACTGGACCACACTGGAAGGAACCCACCCCTGCAACAGTCTGAATTCAGAAATGGAGTCTAAAGTGGGGTTTTGGAATGGAGTTTTATGTGGCAAACTTAATGCAAGCTCTCTAAGGCCATAGACTTTCTATGGTTTAAATCTGTCCTGAAATGTAGGAACTAAAACAAATCTAAACTTGCCCGCTCAGAGCAGAGTTGGGAAATGGATGTGAACAATATGAGACAAAAACAGGGACTAGGAGAGTTGTAAGGATCACAATGGCTATAAATTAGAGCTTGATTAGAGTTTTGCTTAAAATTTCTGACTGGGGTCACCTACCTTCTGTTTTATAAAATAACAGGGAATAGGAACCGACTCTAAAAATTAGTACCTTTAGAAGCAAGTGCACATTTTGCAAAACCGAGGGTCACATTTGGCCTACAAAAGCGACATTTCCAGGGCTGCACTGCAAAACATTACCAGAAAAAGGACAAAAAGTGATGTTCATCCACAATATAATTTATACATAAAATGAATAAAATTAAATCTTGTTAATATGACATTCATTCATTCATTCATTTTCTCTTTTCTGTTAATGCTGCCACCAATTACAGTGGGTGGACAATGTTTGGAGAAACTTTTTGAACTTTTAAAGACCGCATGACCCTCCAGACCCAAGCTGACTGCTGACTAGAATCTCAACAGCTTTGACGAACTTTCACAATATATGTTTACCCTAAGAAGCTTTATACTTTCATATCCATCCTTTCTTTTCTCTTCCAGAGATGACAAGACTCCATAGTCTACTCTGAGCTCGTCTGATGGATTAAAGTCATCCTTTATATCCAAAGCTACACCACAAGCAACCGGTGGTCAAGAAGGCTCATAGCAGGGGAGAGCACCATGTCCTCTCTCTCCTTGTATGCTCTGCTGTTGCTGTGTCTGCAAGGATCACCGTTTGCCACTCACTCCTGCCCTCCACAGTGTGTCTGCGAGACTCGCCCATGGTTCACTCCCCAATCCGTTTATCATGAGGCCAGCACAGTGGACTGCAATGATCTGCTGCTCACCCGGGTACCTGGCAATCTCTCCTCAAACACCCAGGTCCTTCTGCTACAGAGTAATAAGATCTCCAAGGTCAACAGGGAGCTCCAGCACTTGTCCAACTTGACTGAGCTGGACCTCTCCCAAAACCACTTCTCTAGAATCAGTGATGCTGGGTTGGCTAACCTTTCGCATCTCATCACACTTTATTTGGAAGAGAATCAGGTGGAGGAGCTTTCCAACCACTGCTTAAGTGACCTTATTTCACTAGAGGAACTCTACATCAATCACAATTGTATCTCCTCTATTGAGCCGTTGGCTTTTGCGGGCTTAACCAGCTTGCTCCGGCTGCACCTCAATGCCAACCGTCTCCACACCATTGACCATCGTTGGTTCCTCCCACTCCACAACTTAGAGATCCTGATGATTGGAGAGAATCCCATCTCCCAGTTAACAGGGGGGAGTTTTCAGCCATTGGAAAGGCTTCATAGCCTCGTCTTAGCTGGGATGCAGCTAACTGAAATCCCTCCTGACGCTTTCCAAGGCCTGGACTACCTGGAGAGTCTCTCCTTTTATGATAACCACCTTTCATATGTTCCCACCAAGGCACTAAGAGGCCTACCTCTCTTGAAATTCCTGGATCTCAACAAAAATCCTATCACAGAAATTCAGCCAGGCGACTTCAAGGACATGCTGCAGTTGGAAGAGTTGAGCCTCAATGGCATGGAGGAACTTACTGGCATCCACAAAGGGTCGTTTGAGAATCTTCCAGAATTAGCCAAGCTTGAGCTGTGCAACAATCCACATCTCTCATACCTGCACCCAGCTGCCTTCCGGGGGGTGCCAGCTCTTCGCACTCTGCTAATCAGGAATACAGCCCTTGGCTTTCTCCCCTTAGGCCTGAGGGATGCCTTTCCAGCTTTGGCTGAACTCAGTCTCAATGGGAATCCATTGCGATGCGATTGCTTAGAGAACTGGAAACCATGGACCACAGGACACGTTCGGCTGATTGAATCGCAAACTACTCTCTGTACTTCACCTTCAGAAGCCATGGGTCAAGAGCTCCAAGAAGCCCTAAAAAATGTCAGTGGGGAAGGTTGTTTGCCACAAATCACACCCAATCTTCCAGAGCACCTGGAGGCATCATCTGGTTCTACAGTAATTCTGGACTGTCAGGCCAGCTCAGAGCCACCACCACAATTCCATTGGATCTTACCTTCTGGAAAAAAAGTGGCTGCTGGAACAGGGAAGATGCATCTTAGAGCTGGTGGAACCCTTGAGATTAGCAGAGCCAACCCAGCAGATTCAGGAGTCTACACTTGTGTAGCCCGGAATGAACTGGCCTCTACTAGCCACAGTCTGTCCCTCAATGTCATTGGAGAAAGACCTGTAACTCCTGCCAGGCTACTGGTCTTTGCCAAGAAGGTACAGTCACATTTTGTGGTGTTGGAGTGGACAACATCTTACATAGAGAGGCATAAAAATGAGAGAGATGAATCAGCTACTGCCCACCCACCACCTTCTCCACCCTGGTCATCAGCTACCATGCGCATCCATAACCCCCATTTTACCTACACCTCACGAGTTCCTGTGAGCATCCGGGAATACAACCTCACACACTTGCAACCTTCCACCCGTTATGAGATTTGCCTTACTGTCATGACTTCCGTTCCCAAGTCCTCAGTTGCTGCCAGTTACACCGATGTCCCCTCTGGCTTAGCAGCTTCTACAAACTCTCCTTTGTCTTCTGTGGGTTCTTCAGAAATGGTCACAGCAACCAAAGGTGCTTCAGCCCCATCTCTGAGCTCTTTGATAATCCCTAGGGGTCCTTCCTTGTCTCTCATGAGTCATTCAACTGTGGTTTCTCCAGGAACTCCCAAAGCCGCCTCTGCACCCATGACAGGTCCCATGGAAGCTTCTGCAGGTCTTCCATCTGCTTGGTTGTTGCCCCACGCTCAGCACGTCTGCCTCAACGTCACCACCAAGGATGCCTCCCTCTCAGTGGAGCTGATGGGAGGCTGGGCAGGAGGGGCAGCCTTGGCTGCTATTACTGGCTCCTTATTAGCAGCTCTGAGTGCTGTGCTCCTGCTCCTTTGTGCTTCTCGTCGACTCAAGGAGAAAGGGTGTCGCCATTCACTCAAAAAGTACATGCAGCATGCAGCCGCCATCCCACTCAACGAGGTCTACCCTCCCCTGATCAGCTTGTGGGATGCAGAGGGAGACCCTCCCCTCCCAATGGCTCCGTTAGCACAACTGGCTCCACCCACACCAACCTTGCCACCTCCCCTTGCCATAGGTGGGCACACTGTTTTGCTGCCACCTCCTCCTGGCCAAATTGACACTTCCAAGACTTACCTATGGCAACAGCCATGAAGGAATTTGAGGTGTGCTGGTACCCATACCTCAACACAGACGTTGGTGGGAAATCTCTCCTCCCTGTGGCTTTTAGGATGTCAGAATTGGGTCTCCAGGCCTTCCCAGTTCAGGTTCTTGCCTCCCACTTTTACCCCTAGTACTCACCTGTGCACTATATGTACCAAGGGCACGAGGAACTTGGACAATTTTTAGCCAAGGTCTCACTGTGTAGTTATAGCCAACGAGGGAGGAGAGTATCAGGCAAATAACAGGGCCCCTGGGACAGTGTAGCCCCTGGGGGGCAGGTAAAAAAATATGAATAAAATTGAGTTGGACAAAATTTAAAATTGTGTGGATGTCTTTGTTGGGGAAGGAGATGTATTGAAAACAGGCAATGCAAGGAACCAAATCTCTTCGCCTCATCCAGGATCAAGGGCCTTTTTCTTTCATCCAAGAAGATTGCTATGCTGCCCTCTAGTGAACATTTTGGGGATAATAAGCCTGCTTCTTTTGAGCAAGATTACAGGCTCCCATTTCAAGAGTCAATAATAGCAAAATAAGAGTCTGAATAGAAATATCTCATACTTTCTAAATCTATTCTTCCGTTAGTTATTTTTACTGAGTGGTAATATAAAGGCACTATTCATATGCCTAGAGTCCAGTGGTGGCTTCCTACCGGTGCAGTCCACTCTATAGCACCGGTAGCGGCCCACTGGTGACGTCACAGTACCGGTGCGGTCAGTTGCCGGTGCCTGGGCGCCGCCATTAAAAAAATTTTTTTAATTTTTTTAAAAAAATTTCTTCTGCGCATGCCCAGAAGCCGAGCTTCTGGCACTGCACATGCGCTGCCTTCCTACCCCACAGTGAGTCCAAGCAGGGGAGGATGGCTGAGGGAGCTTGTGAGACACTGAAATAATGGGCGGCAGGAGCTATCTCCATTCCCCTCCCTTCAGCAGTCCGAGAAGCCACGAACGTGCGGTGATGATCCTAGGCATTTTTGCATGTTCGAGGCTTCTCGAGCTGCTGAGGGGAGGGGGAACGGGCAGCAGGAGCCTAGGATCATCGAATGGGGAGAAACATTCAGGCCGGATGGAGCCTCCTAGAAAAACCGCTGCCGCGGTCTTGCTGCTCCTGCTGCAGGGGGCTGCGTTGAGGGTGGGCAATGCCCCCCTGCTTCTCTGGCTGCTGCCAAGCTCCTGAGGCCCACGCCCACCCGGTCACATAGCTGGCAAGTCACACCCACACAATAAGCCACGCCCACAGAGTGGTAGTAAAAAAATTAGGAACCCGCCCCTGCTAGAGTCCCCTAATTATTATATTATTACTTCACATACCGTAGGGCAGAAGTCCGCAACCCCTTGGTGGCGGTCCGCTACCAGGCCTTGAGCCATTCAGAACAGAGCCACAAAAGTAGTGGGCAAGCACATGGATCCCCACTTGCACAAGTAGTGGGCAAACGCCTGTGTGCTTGCCCGCCGGTCATGCAAAACCATTCCCTCTCCCCACCACCAGTTCACAAAGCTGGAAAGGTTGGGGAACTCTGCCCTAGAGGCATGAGCAATTAGGAAAAAGTGACAAAGGGCCAGGATAGTGACACCATTGGGCAGGGTGAGGCAGAGGCCTCGGGTACAGATGCTAATTTGCAATCTTCCAAAATTGTTCTTTTGGAGGACAGACCTGAGCATGTGCAGTCTGTCCTGGGGCTGACAAACTAAGCTGGTGCTGTGGCACAAAGAAGAACATTATCCTATTACACATCACGGATGTGCCGGTCAATTATTAATTCAGTCTACTTCTCGACTGGAAAGGAGACACCATATTGTTATTTCAGTGTTTTGTCTTTTGCCTTTTTGCCTGCAGCAGCAAATTGTCTTTGGTCCAACTCAAGTCAGTCTTTGACACCACTTACAGGAAAGGGTTCTGTGGTTCCCACTTTTTTCTTTTACCATTATTTCCAACAGTTATTACACTACCCTATAAGTATTGGAGAGTGAGGTTTTCAGTGTGTGGGGGGAGGTATTTTTCAGGGTTTCTTTCTTTCTTTTCCTCTTTAATTTCACTTTACAAATTGGAAGGCTTCAAATGCTTTGTTTCCATTAAAATTGGCAGGAAATCCCCAGAGCAATTTCTCACTGAATTTTGAGAGTCCAGTTCTCAGAGGTTTCGGAAACCACAAAAGCGTGCAAGCTGAGCTGTGAGTTCCTTCCCCTGGTTCTATGTGCTCAGGCCTGACACTTGTCAGCTTGGATGTTGTTTCTGCCAAAACTGTTAGCTCTTGTTACCAGAAGAGGCAAGAGAGCACTGGGAACCAGGCTTCTTATTTTATCAACAGGGTTTTGCTGAGATTTACTGAGAAACTAATTGGGGGATGCTGATATCTTTGCCGTTCTTTCTCCAGGGCAAACCATTTCTAAAAAAAAACCTTACCAAGAAAACTGCAGACACTAGAGTCTATCAGAATCCAGTCAGTCTAAGGAGCTTCACCGGGAGCTAAGACTGACTTGAAGGAGATACATACCATATTTTTCGGAGTATAAGACGCACCGGAGTATAAGATGCACCTTAGTTTTGGGGGAGGAAAATAGGGGAAAACAATCTGCCTACCAGGTATTCATCCTTCCAACTCTATTAATCTGTTAATCTGTTAATCTGGCTAGCGTCCTTAATCTGGTCAGCTTCAGCACATTATTTTATCCCCTGGTTAGGACTTTAAAAAACCTTCTTCTGAGAGAGTAACAATGAAAGAGCCTGCAAGCCAGTAAGAGCTGGGAAGATCGTTAGCACCTGGTTAGGGCTAGAAAAAAACTTATTCGGAGCAAGTAGAGCAATGAAAAAACCCTGCAAAGTCTTAGGGCTGGAAAAACATTCTGAGAGAATAACAATGAAAGAGCCTGCAAGCCAGTAAGAGCTGGGAAGATCGTTAGCACCTGGTTAGGGCTAGAAAAAAACTTATTCAGAGCAAGTAGAGCAATGAAAAAAAACCTGCAAAGACTTAGGGCTGGAAAAACATTCTTCGGAGAGAGTAACAATGAAAAAGCCTGCAAGGTAAGAGCTGGGAAGATCATTAGCACCTAGTTAGGGCTGGAAAAAAAGCTTTGAAAAAGCTACATTCAGAGTATAAGACGCACCCAAATTTTCAGCCACTTTTAGGGAGGAAAAAGGTGCATCTTATACTCCAAAAAATACGGTACATTTTTATTCTTCCTCCACCATCCCCACTCCATGGCAGTATGTGATCATATCTTAAATCTAGTTTTCTTTCTTTTCTTAATTAAGCCACTAACCCACCACATTATGGATTACAATGTTTTTGTGTCTAATCATCGCATTCTCTGGTCATTTGGCATCCTAAAAGTCCTGATTCTCCCCCTCCCCCCATTTTGTTTCCCCCCCCCATCTAATTTATGCGTTCATGCAAGAGAGAGACAAAGAGAGTCCACAAAAGAACAAGCGTGTGTTCTTTTGCAAACTTCTTAGTTTTCCAGGCATGCCGCTACCAGCTTCTTGAGGTGTTGCTATGCAGTAGCTACATAATAACCAGTAATTGGATTGAGTTTGTTATTAGTATATCTCATTATTAGATGGAATATCTCTTATCATAGACACCTAAACACTACATGTAGGAGACAACCAACAGAGGAAGTCCATCACTTTTACACGCTGCTTGTGACAATCTGGAAGAAATTGCCTGGCTGCTAATATAAAGAAAAGAACTAAATCAGCCTTTCCCCATCCAGTGGATATGAGAGATTTACAGATTAACAGATTAACAGAGTTGGAAGGGACCTTGCAGGTCATCTAGTCCAACCCCCTGCCCAAGCAGGAGACCCTACATCTGCCTCTCCCTAGGATCGAACTCACAACCTCCTGATTGTGAGGCAAGAGCTCCACCTCTAGGCCACAGCAGCTGGATAATTATTTCCATCATCTCCCGAAGGGTACAATTCAGAAAAGCATGTACTCAGTTTCTAAAATGACTTTTCTGGACTTTGAGTCCTGAATATTAACTTTTTTTTTTTTTGGACAATCTTCTGCTTTTAGGATCCCACAAACCTTGAAGTCAAGCCTGGAGATGCAGAGTGCATGTTCCAAATGACCTTCTGTGTTGCATTATACAGATTTGTACCTGTTATTGGGCGTGCTGCATTGAAACCTCTGATGATTGGCTTACTTGGCACAACAGTGCACAAGGTCAAAATCCTTCCATATGTATTTGTATGGTCAGTGTTGCCAGTTCGTTTTTTTTTTTTTTAAGTAATGACAATTTGTCATTTGGTTGAGACTACAAACATGACAGGGCACAGGAACCTTGGGGCAGTCTGGGAGTCGGGAAGTATAAATAGCCTACATAGCTTAGAATAAGAGGGGTTCTGTAATATTGCCAGAAAGGAAATCACTTTGCAAGGCAAAAGTATAGAACAAGATGTTGGTTGTCAGGGATACTACTGCTATACATGTAAGCATTGCATATAGCAATAGCAATAGCACTTAGACTTATATACCGCTTCATAGTGCTTTACAGCCCTCTCTAAGCGGTTTACAGAGTTCAGCATATTGCCCCCAACAATCTGGGTCCTCATTTTACCGACCTCAGAAGGATGGAAGGCTGAGTCAACCTTGAGCCGGTGAGATTTGAACTGCTGAACTGCAGTGCTGCACTTTAACCACTGCACCATCTCGGCTCTTGTATGTATCATATGAATTTCATATGATGGAAATTCGACCACTTTTATCATTTGATGTTGACAGATCAATGTGATCTAGATGGCAACCTGAGGATCAAGAAGATGAGTGGAAGTAATTTTACCTAATCATCCATTTTTCTACCTTAAGGGGAAGTCAAATTTTGGTGGCATGCAAATGGCTCCGTAGCCTTAGAGCAGGGGTGTCAAACTCAAGGCCCAGATTTGGCCCACGGGGTGCTTAAATCTGCCTGGAAATATAAAGAACTGGCCTGCGGTGCCTCTGGCAGCCAAAACAGGGTGCGAGGGAGTTGCGCACGTTCCCCTCATGCCCATTTTCGGCCTGGACAGCCTCCTGCAGCACTCTGCTGGCCAAAATGGGGTGCGGGGGGGCAAAGTGCTACAACACGCGTCCGTCCAGTCTCCCACCCTACCCCAGCCGGCCCACAGAGAACTACAATGCTGATCTGGCCCTCGAAGAAATCCAATTTGACACCCCTGCCTTAGAGCATCCACTTGTGCATATAAGATTCCTGGTGAAGAAATGACAGTTTGTATAATCAGAAACACCATTTTGCTATTATACTGTTTGTTCCAAAGTAGAGCTGTGCTAGGGGAAAAAAAGCTAACCCTAGCAACATTCACACACACACACACACACACACACACACACACACACACACACACACACACACACTAACTGGGTGGAAGGTATAGATGATCACCACTAGCTGTTTATCGGTTCTGGATACAAGTGATGTGCAGTTTGGCAATGAATAGTGAAGAGAGTACCATGATGAAATTAACCATTGTTGGACTTGGCAAACCACAGAACCAGGGACAGCAGGATTAAAAAGATCCAGAATGGTTCTGGACAAAGAAAGAGGACTAATATAACATTTATACAAGTTGGTGTTTCTTCAACACACTACTAGGCTAAAATTTACTTACCAGTTTTAGTCATAACCAGCCAGGATAATTGATCTATGGTTCAGAGAGTTGTTCCAACCTGTACATTGATGAATCACTAAACCATCGTTCAGTTTAACTATAGATTCATGTTCTGTGGATTCGCAATGTGCCAAAGGCTTAATAAAATTCTTAGCAGTTATATAACTATTTCTGGTGGTTTTGCAACACTCCCCCACTCTGCCACAACACTATAAATTGGGTCAGAGTTTTTATCACCCTACTGTATCGTGCCAATGAAGGCCTGAGGTAGAAAAGTTGCAGCTCTGCTAATGTTTCCTAACCAATGTCTAATGGTGGTAAGATTTCAGCGAAGAGCCTTTAACGGAACAGCTGTTTCCAACCCCCAATGCCACATAAGCTATAAGAAACAACTCCTTCTCCTCTTTTGTTTAAAAACATGGCTTGAAGCAAAGCAGCCAGAGCCAAGGGTGGCCAGGTGGGACAGAGGAACTGGAAGGAAGACAAAGCCCAGGAGAATAGCAACCTTGATCTCCAAAGCCAAATTTGGCATCCACCCACATTGCAGCAGACTAGAAATATACTGGCATGAATTAAAGAACAAAGAGACCAGGTACAGTAGGTACATTCAAAATGAACAGTTAATAAGCGCCAGAGGGAAGGAAAAGGTGGAGCAAGTGATTCACCCACTCATTAGACTTAAAGCTGCCAACTTTTCTATTACTTCCTGGCAGGGCACCCTATATTTTTAACAGCAGTGTGACAGGCTAAATTTCTTTTACATACGGCTGTCTCCCCAGGCAAAGTTCAACCAGCTGAATGTCTGTTATTTGGAAAGCTTAAAGACACAGAAGCCATGCCAGAGAAGAAAGCTGGAGACCCAGAAGTCCTTAAATCAAGGCTGCAAGGAGCTGAAGAAACAAGAAATTGAAATTCAGGAGAGAGACAGAGGAAAGGGCAGATTGAAAAAACAAGCTTAGACTCTCTGGAGGCTAAGCTCTCCAGGGCTCTAAATATGTCATGTTGTATGTCAGGGAAATTGTGTGAAAAAAGCATTTGAATCTGGGAGTGTATATAAAGATAATACATAAAAAAGCATTTTATGAGTATTTATTGTCAGGCAGTGATTTTATATTGCCTGTTATATGTATATGCAGGGAGAAACATCCCTATCTAATATAATGGTTTATTCCTGAGCACGTGATTGATATGTTCCTTGTATGCATGTGCACATTCCTTTCTCCGTTCTATCCTTCTGTTCCTAGCTTCTATCGAAGCAAGACATGCCTTTTTATATCAGAGATGTAGAATAATGAGGATTTATTGTTTTTGTACCAAATAAATATTTTTACTTAGAACTTTAAACTGCGGTTTCATTTCTAATGTCAGAGTTCCAGGCAAAGATCCATTTTTGCCTCTAATGAGAGTTAATCTCATCTTATCATTTATGGTGACTGCTTCTAAATTTCAGAATGACTACCTGAAGGATCCGTGCAAAAACTTTATATGCTTCCCTCCTCCCCTTTTCTTAAAGGAAATCTATTGGTGCTTTGACAAACAAGCTTTGTGTTAGATAGATAGATCTTTCTCACACATACTAAACAATCCACAAAGTAATGAAAATAGAATTGGCTATACAGCGGTACATTGGTACCATTGGTGGGTTGCTCCCGATTCGGCCCAGTTCTAAGAACCGGTAGCGCTGGCAGCGGGAGGCTCCGCTCACCCGCCCGGGATGCTTCTGCGCATGCGCAGAAGCATCACAAGCGCACGAACCGGTTGTATATGGTTTTAGAACCCACTACTGATTGGTACTCAACTGCTTTGTCACTCATCTAATTTGGTACTCAACGCATTTGGATGTGAAAATTTTGTCCCAGTACTCATTTGTGTGGTACACAACACACAAGCTAGAACCTGTCAGCTGCCTTGTGACTCATTGCATTATTCCTTACGGGAAACATTTGTTTGGTACTCATTGTTTTTGGTACTCATCGCAGCTCCCAGAACCAATTAACAATGAGTATTGAGGTACCACTGTATATGCAAATAGTATAATCACATGAGGCACAAAGCCAAGGTGGCAGTGCTCTAACATTTCTTATCTTCTGTTCTGAGATTCATTCGGAGGGCTAGGAGTAGATGGCCATGTGGCTCACATTCCTTTACAAACGATCATATATCGGAAGGCGATTTTGATGTTGAACTTTCAACTCCCAGCAGGCTCAGGCAGGCTGGTCAGTGGTAAAGGATGCTAGGAATTGCATCTCAAAGGGCTGTGGATCTAGGTCACATATAAAAATAACGGGACTATATGAAGTGTACAGACTTGAAACCGCCTATTAACGGGAAACAACTGGGTAACAGTTGGAACAGATGCATGAATTGTCTGATTATATAATCATCATCTATATCCGATTAAAAAGAATTGTCTACATCAGGGTTGTCAAACCCGATTTCATTGAGGGCCGCATCAGGGTTGTGTTTGACCTCAGGGCCCGGGTGGGCATGACTAGGGTGGGCCCGGCCAGCTTGACGTCACTCGTGTTGGGGGCACCCGTGGTGGGTCAGGCGGGGCTGGGGGGATCCATTGTCTCCAGCAGAGTCAGGTGAGACCAGGGAGAGCGCCTTGTCCTCCAGAGGAGCCTCACCGTCCCTCTCAGGCACGCGGGGGACCCCTGGATGGCGGTGCAGGCTGTCCAGAGCCCTAGGCAGCAGAGGGCAAGTGCCCAATCCGGCCCTCAAGCTCCCAGGGCACTGGGACCCCACAGCCCAGCTCAGCCCCATTTCCCCGAGGGGGTGCCCGGCTGCGCTTACCTCCTCTTCGAGGCTGCTGCTGCTGTTCTTGTTCTCCTTGGCCAGGTTGCTCATGGTGTGTGCGGGAGGGCAAAGTGTGTGGATCAGAGGGAGGCCCACAATCTCTCCATGCAAGGAGACACGGCTTTGTACCAAAGCATCCTTAGCAATAGGATGGGAAACCACCAGGAGAGGTCAGGAAGAGGAGACAAGGGAATGGCGAAAGGGCAGCAAAGCTGTTGGTGGCCAAGTGCTAAACATGCTAAACCTACCTTCCTTCCTTCCTTCCTTTCCTTTTTTTTCCCTTCCCTCTTCATTCTCTTTTCTTCTTCCTTCCCCTTTCCTTCTTTTTCCTTCCTTGCTCTCGTCCCATCTTCCCTTCTTTTTCTTTGTCTTTCCCCTTTCCCTTTCTCCTTTCCTGTCCTTCTTGGACGCTCAAATGCAAAAGGGGAAACATTTCTCCTTTTGTTTTGTTTTCCTTTTAGTTTGTTTTGCTAGCCCTCTGCCAGTGAAAATGGAGATCGGGGGTGTGTGTGCAGCCCTCCCAAGCTTCGTTTTCGCTGGCAGAGGTACCATGGGCCAGTCCTTCTCTGTTTCCAGGGAGGCCTTGGGGGCCAGATCTAAATACCCTGCAGGCCAGATCCAGCCCACAGGCCTTGAGTTTGACACCCCTGGTCTACATTATATAGTCGTGGTTGTTAAGTCCTCAAGTTATGACCAGCAAAGTCCTCAACCTACGACCCCGTGCTCCACGCTCCTCGACTTACGACCCGACCGTGCTGGCTGAGGCTGCAACCTGATTGGTTGAAGCCCAGGCAGCCGGAGCGCGGGAGAAACAAACAGCTCCCATTGGATCCTAGTTTTGACAGCTCCCTATAAATAGGGGCTGTCATTCCCTCAGTTCTCAGTTCTTGTTCACTCAGCTGTGTTGGTGCTGAATAAACAGTTCCCGGCTAAAAAGAGCCTCCTGTCTCTTCAATTGCTGTGAGCCTCTTGGCTATTTAACAGTGATGGCGAACCTATGGCACGCGTGCCACAGGTGGCACCCGGAGCCATATTGGTGGGCATGTGAGCTTAGGTCCGGCGCGCTAATTTTTGGGCCTTCTGGGCCCACTGGGAGTCAGGAAACAGCCTGTTTTCAGCCTCCAGAGGGGGTGGGGAAGGCCCGTTTTTTGCTCTCCCCAAGCTCCAGAGCCTTTCTAGGAGCCTGAGGAGGGCGAAAATGGTCTCCGCCCCAGAGGTCCTGCGGAGGCCAGAAATGGCCCGTTTCCCCAGCTTGAAATGGGCCTTTCTGGCCTCCGGAGGGCCTCCGGGTGGGGGGAGGCCGTTTTCGCCCTCCTCAGGCTCCTAGAAAGGCTCTGAAGCGTGGGGAGAGCAAAAAACGAGCATGCTGCCATCGCGTGCCAGGAGGGGGGTGTCATGCATGAATGCACGGGGGGTGGGTGCATGGAATTATGGGGGTGGGCACGCACGCGTGCACCCCCCACGCCCACCCCTTTGGCACATAAACCAAAAAAGGTTCTCCATCACTGTTAAATAGTATATGATATACTACATTGTACAACTATTCCTATTCAGTACTGCAAGCCACTTTAGCTGACTGTGATCCACAGGTCAGCGGTTCAAATCTCACCGGCTCAAGGTTGACTCAGCCTTCCATCCTTCCGAGGTAGGTAAAATGAGGATCCAGATTGTTGGGGGCAATATAAATATATATTGCTTACTGGTGTAAACCGCTTAGAGAGTGCTTGCACTGTGAGGCGATATATAAATCTCACAAATAAATAAATAAATAAATAAATAAACTATTCCTAGAGTGTATTTGCTGTATACACACAGCAAGTTTATACACATGCAAATTTTGCGCATATCTACACTCAGTTGGTCCTCTTTAGGGCATTACCCATGCAGCTGTTTCATGGGTGTAACACAAATTATTGCAATTTTCAGTGGGAAGAAAAAGGAGATAGGTGTATTTACAGACGTCATATTGGGGGGGAGGAATAAAGGGGAAAAACCTGAAAAGGGGGCAAATCTGAAATACATTCTGAAGGATTAAAAAAAATTGTTTAGCCTTATAACTGTGCTTTACAAAGGAAAATTGAAGAGGAAAGAAAATAAATAATTATATTAAGTAATTCTAAAGGACTGCTTTCTTGAAATAGAGAATGGTCTTTTAAAATAAAGGATGTATGGTCACTCTAGTATATTAAGCTTCCAAAAGGTGCAATACATTCAAAATGAACCACCACCCCTCCAGATCAAAAATTCTAGTCATTGAGGCCTGAAGCAGACTAAAAAGTTGTTTTTAAGGTAGTTTTCAACCATTAAAAGTTTCCGTGCCTCTGCATTAAGATGAAGATCATTTTAAGGGGGAGATGGCAGGAGAAAGAATGGGTGAGGAAAGCTTGTATCTTTTTTTCCCCTGCAATCTACCTCAGAACAAAAAATAAAAGTCATGCTGGTTTTGCAGTTTTGCTTGATCTGTGGTGGGGGTAACATACCATTGTGTGCAAAAAATACTTCCTTGTGCCTTGCTGTTTCCAACTCTCTCCCAGCAGATGGACTTTTTTTTGAAAAGGATGCCGGCATATAACAGCAGACCCTGAGGAAAAAAAACTGTTGGGAAGAGCAAGTTTCCCCTCCTTTATTATCTCCATTGTTAAGGAAAAGCCATCTCAAAGTGGGGAGCATTGAGAGAACACAAGCAGGAGCCTCTTAGGCTGGCTTCGTCCTGTACAGGAGACACAAGGGCTACTAATAAAGGATAGAAATTGAATAAGTAAATATTGTGTCCGTGTGGCTTTGGGTTTAACCAAAGGCTGCCCCTCTGGGGCCAAGCTGAGATGCAATTCAGGAGGAGCATTTTGCGTTTTAATCCCATGTGAGCAACCTTTCTCTCCCTCTTTCTGAGTTCCTCCTTGCTCTTACAAAAAACATGAAGGTAAGCCGAAGGAGGAGAAAGAAGGAAAGGATTCAAATTACCGCATGCGCCAGTTAGTGCCTTAAGGCATGATAAAACCTGTGTCAGTTGCCCTCGCAAAGATTCATAAACATTCATATTGTTGATCCAAACACACGTTTTGAGTGTGCTTCATTTTATTCTGTATATCCAGTTTGTTACTGGATATACAGTTATACACACCATGAAGAGAGTTAACACTTAGGGTTAGCCCTGAAAGGATCGTTTTGCACTGCATGTAACAAGTATACCAGTGGTGGGTTCCTACTGGTGCGGTCCACTATGTCGTTCCGGTAGTAGCCAGCAGATGGTGCTATTTGCGTGCGACAGCTCCGGTGCCGTCTTCCCCGGTCTGTCGCGCGGCACCATCTTTTTGGGGGGAATTTTTGGGCTGATTTTGCTTCCTGCATATGCGTGGAAGCAAAATCGCGCAAGGGGACATGTGTGCGTGTGAGATTTTGGCAATTTTTTGCTTCCGCGCATGCGCAGGAAGCAAAATTGTGCGAGGCGGTGCACACACGCCAAAATATGATGCACACACAGCGCACCGGTAGCACAAAGAAGAGGCAACCCACCCCTGATGTATACTGTACTGAGAGGCCATATGGCGCAGGGGTGAAGTGTTAAACTAAGGGAGGCGACCACTGTTCAGTCATGAAAGCCCATGAGGTGACTTTGGGCCACTGAGTGCTACGTATGTTACCTTGAGCACCTTAAAAAAGGCCAAGCATCAAATAAATAAATAATGGTGCTGTTTGGGAGCATATTATTACTGTCTTTGTCTTCTGACTGTTTGGCCACCATATTAGAGGCCAATTGGGAGACTGAAGTAGAAATTCTGTCCTTGCTCCCCTTTAAATATGCCATGGTTAAGAAAGTTTTTGCTGCTCTCAGATGCTCCATATACATCTACAAACCTGTTTGTTTTCTCTCTCAACACCAAAGCCTACCACATATGGGGAAAGTCCACACCTCTGCTGCTTATCTCTCTTCTTCAGAACTGAAGAAGCTTCTTAGATGAGAAGCAAAACATCTTCAAGGGGGGAAAAGTCCAGTTGCCTTTTGGAAAAGCACCTTTGGGACAACCATGACCTAGGTCAGTGTTGGCGAACCTTTACGGCGCCAAATGCTGAAATGGAAGCGTGCACACGTGCCGGAAATTGGAAGAGCAGCCGCCCAGTGCGCATGTGTGTGCCAGGAAGATGATCTTCCAGTTTCCAGCATGTGCACTGGCCATCTGGACTTCTGGTTCCTGGCGCGCATGCGCACACAAAGACCAGCTAGTTGGTGCACATGTGCGCGCTGGAAACCGGAAGATCATCTTCCCGCATGCGCATGCCCGCCTGGTGGCTTCTCTTCCAGTTTCCGGTGCTCCCACATGCATAAAGACCAGCCGGCCAGCGTGCTGGAACCCAGAAGAGCAACAGGCGACGGCTCACATGCCCGGAGAGATGGTTCTGCGTGCCACTTCCGGCACGCGTACCATAGGTTTGCCATCACAGACCTAGGTGATTGAGAATCTCCATAGGCCTTGGTCCTAGTAGTCTCTGAAAATAAGGTTTTGAATTTCCCACTGCTTCAGGTATGGCAGAAACACCTTCCTTGTATTGGCCTGCTGTGGTCTGTTCTCGCAAGCTATGTATCCTGTTGCAAAAGGGAGGATACCAACCAGTTTCTGATAAAATGGATTCCTTCCTTCCCGAGAGAGGTGTAGTGACATGGAGGCAGATCAGGGAGGATCTGCATAGAGCACCAATTGCATGATGGCAGAGCTCATACCACATGAGAAATGGTTGGAACTGCATTCTTGAGTTCTGGTGTGTTAGAGCTGCACTGGCTGTTTTGCACCCCAACAGCTCTTCCCCCAGAATTATCTTTTTTCCTTCTTTCTTGACCATTGGCTGGAACACACTTACTCCCCTCACTGCGAGAGACAAAAGAAAATACTTACTTTGTCCTTCTTGCCCTAGCAAAATGTAGCATTATACAGTCTATACCACCAACATTGGGAAGTGGGATTTGTGGTGTGGAAGCAAATTTATCAGTCCGATGAAAACATAAGGTAAGATTGTGGTTATCTGAGGGTCTGTCCTTTCTGAACTTTTCTCTTGGCAAAAGCAACCCCCGTTATGGAGGTTTTTTTGTAATTATGTTGAAGCAGGGGCGGGTTCCTATTTTTTTTACTACCACTCTGTGGGCGTGGCTTATTTTGTGGGTGTGGCTTGCCAGCCATGTGACTGGGTGGCGTGGCTTCTCGGACTGCTGAAGGGAGGGAAACTGAGGGGAGGGGAACTGAGATAGGTCCTGCTGCCCATTCCCCCTCCCCTCAGCAGCTCGATTAGCCTCGAACATGCAAAAATGCCTAGGATCATCACCGTGCGTTCGTGGCTTCTCAGACTGCTGAAGGCAGGGGAACTGAGATAGGTCCTGCCGCCCATTCCCCCTCCCCTCAGCAGCTCAAGAAGCCTCAAACATGCAAAAATGCCTGGGATCATCACCGCGTGTTCGTGGCTTCTCGGACTGCTGAAGGGAGAGGAACTGAGATAGGTCCTGCCGCTCGTTCTTTCAGCGTCTCATGCGCTCCCTCAGCCATCCTCCCCTGCTTGGACTCACTGTGGGGTAGGAAGGCAACGCATGAGCAGTGCCGGAAACTCAGCTTCTGGGCATACGCAGAAGAAAAATTTAAAAAAAAATTAAAAATTTTTTAAAATGGCGGCGCCGAGGCACCAGCAACCGACCGCACCGGTACTGTGACGTCACCAGTAGGCCGCTACCGGTGCTATAGAGTGGACCGCACTGGTAGGAACCCACCATTGTTAGTTGAAGCATATGCGCTAGGATATCCAGGGAAAGCATTGTTTGAATTTTGGTTCATCAGATAGATGCTGTTCCTCCAGAAAAGTAAATATGCTAGAGATTTAATTAATCGCATGGACCAAGAGAGGGAAAACTTTCCAGGAGACACATAGAACTGGAGTCTGGTAGAGGAAGCAGGAAAGGAAAATAAAAAGAAATCAGCAATGAATGAGTTTTGTTGAAAAATAAATTTATTTACAGGGCAGGATCCCGGAGAGTTTCGTCATAAAAATAAACAGGATCCAAACCCCAGTGCAGAGGTAACAAGAGAGGGACAGATCCCTATCACCTCTGGCTCAGGGACCAAGACCAGTTCAACAATGAAGAGAAACAGGGAAAATAAATAATTTCCCAGACCATCTTGTAGGACTTCCTCCATGGGAAAAGAATCCCAACAAAATATCTACTTCAACCAAAAATGTTAAATCCCTGGATTTTGCCCTGTTCTTTTCACATTATCTCACCAATCCCTGCTACACTGACACTCTTAGCAACTCAAAGTGCCACTGAGAAAGAAAGAAATTCTGAATTATCATAGACTCAGCATGTTCAAGTGAGAAAGGCAAAAAAAGACACTCCTGGTTTTTAGTATGTGTTAGGTACACTCTCTTGCTATAAATTAAATTAAATATTCTCCCAATTAAATTTGGAGGCTACGGTCGTATTTCTATGGTCAAACATAGGCCCGAAAGATGTGGATACACATTCCCATCAAAGCTTTGTAGAATGACAGATCAAGCTCCTAGTCCTTTTCATCAAGAATGGCCAGGCCAAATTAATGCAGGTTGGCTCCTGCTTTATTTTATTCAAGTCCTTATGGGGGTCGGAGATCATCCTATCTTCTTAGACCCATCTTTTCAAAATCATCTAAAAGCAGCCTCTTGAACATATAAGACCAAATGCAAGCTGAAAGACTTGCAGAATGTAGACAGCCTGTGAAATGGAATGAAATAAAGTCATGGTGCCTTATATAAACCACAGAACTGAGCAATAATATTTTTTTCCTGGATTGTACTCTTGTTACACAGCAATGCTCCACCATGTCCAATTCTCTACCTCCACCATTTTGATTTCTTGAAAGAATAAACAACTGATGTACCAGTTGGGCATTGCAGAAAAATCCACCTTATAATGGGAGCAAAATGTACTCACAGTCGCAACCCAGTGTACATTCCAGGGGAAAAAAATGGTACACCTGATTCTTTCATGAGGAAACACAAACCTCAATGGGTCTTTAAAATTAATGATACTGTGGTATTAGCTCTTTGGGATGGAAGTTCATTGACATTAAATTTGGGGCCCTAGTCCACAAGGGGCTGCCACAAAGAAGAGGGAGTCAAGCTATTCTCCAAAGCACCTGAAGGTAGAACAAGAAGTAATGGGTGGAAACTAATGAAGGAGAGAAGCAACTTAGAACTAAGAAATTTCCTGACAAGTTAGAACAATTAATCAGTGGAACAACTTGCCTCCAGAAGTTGTGAATGCTCCAATACTGGAAGTTTTTAAGAAGATGTTGGATAACCATTTGTCTGAAGTGGTGTAGGGTTTCCTGCCTAGGCAGGGGGTTGGACTAGACGACCTCCAAGGTCCCTTCCAACTCTGTTATTCTATTCTATTCTATTCTATTCTATTCTATTCTATTCTATTCTATTCTATTCTATTCTATTCTATTCTTCTATTCCATTCCATTCCATTCCATTCCAATTAATAATAAGATTTTATGGTGCTTTACGATTCCTGGTAGAGACTGGGGGCTTTTATTTGTCAAGTGAAATGATTTGATCTATAATTTTGTTTTCACTTGATTATTTTATTGCAGAGACTTGGATCTTAGATGGAAGAGGTCAGACTTCAGTCTTAAACAAGGGGATTATTTTGAAATTCACTAGCCATACACATGAGATTGAGTCTTGCCTTATTTTCCAGATTCCTTTTCTACAAGGTCTTAAGTATGCAAGCTGGATGGTTGTCTTTTAGGACTGCCATCATGAACAGTATTAAACGAATACATGTCTGTTAACAATTTCAGGGCAAGTAAAGCTGCTCAACATCCTACTGACAATGGCACATGCTCATTCCTGCCTTTTGTGCACTGTCAAAGAATTCCTGCCTTTTTTTTTATTTATAAAAATAGTGGCAACTTTTCCTATTAAACTTACTCATTTCGAAAAGTTGGCCAGCTGGCAACTAGAGCTTCTGCAGTTATGTAGAAATACAAATTTCTCACAGGTAACTTTTCTCTCTTCTACATCAAAAGCCACCTCCCTTTAAATGTCCTCTTGTAAGAGGAGGACAAAGTGCACTATTTCATGGCTGTAAAAAATCTTGTCCAAGGAACGCACTCAAACCAATTGTTTGAGAAGTGTGAGGAATGCTATGTATTGTGCATTTTAGGATTTTACTGGAATGGAGAGAAAATGTACTTTCCTGCTCATCTGATCTAGGAGGGCATCTCCTGACTGAAACTGGGGGAGTATTTAAAGGCTACTGCTGCTTCTCTCTCATTTAACATTTTGCCAAGCAGATACGGTACACAGTTCATTAAAGTACCTCAACTTTTCACCATGAGGTAAGTATAAAAAGGATTCACATCTACTGCCTTCACCCAGTTCAATTAAAATTTTTGGAAGCAAACCCATAGATTTCAGTGGACTTAAAAATGTAAATCACGAAAGATCCGCATTTAATTTACTTTTGTGGTTAGAAAACTATCAATTTTACAATCATTTTTATTAATGTTATTTGAAAGATATTAAGCGCTTTCGGAGTAAATTATCTAAATTATCTGTTTTCCCCTTTTTTGAAGACAAAGGAATCCATAGCCCTATGAATCCTGAAGCGTTACTTATGGAAGGAATATAAATATATACCTATATGTCTGTATTCTGAATATATATACCGTGTTTCCCCGAAAATAAGACCCTGACTTATATTTTTTTTGAACCCTGAAATAAGCGCTTGGCCTTATTGCCATGCACTCAAAAGCCCGATTGGCCTTATTATCAGGGGATGTCTTATTTTGGGGGAAACAGTGTACTTTTATTATATATCTGTCAGAGGTGGGATCCTACCTCTGATTGCCGGTGCGGTTAATTGCTGACTTCGCGGCAGAGCCGAAGACTCTGCTCGAGCCTGCTCCCGTTCGCAGAGCAGGAGCCTTTCCCGGGCGCTTTCCCCGCCCGCATGGATGCCGCCAATGGCGTTCTTTTGCCCTCCGCGCATGGCCCCATGCGCAGAGGGCAAAAGAACGCAATTGGCGGCATCCATGCAGGCGCGGAAAGCGCCCTGGAAAGGCTCCCGCTTTGCGAACGGGAGCAGGCTCGAGCAGAGTCTTCGGCTCTGCCGCAAAGTCAGCAATTAACCGCACCGGCAATCAGAGGTAGGATCCCACCTCTGATATCTGTGCGTGTGTCTATGTGCTTCTCTCTCTCTCTCTGTGTAAAACAGTAGTTCCCAACCTGTGGTACGTGTACCACTAGTGGTACGCGAGGGCCTTCCAGGTGGTACGCGAACACTTTCGGGGTCATAAACGATTTTTAGTTAGTTATTTTTTACTTCACAAAAATGTTTACTGTCTAACACAAGATAATCTGGCAACGATTTGCAACTGTTGCCACACGCCACCCACCTGGTCCCAGCGGCCCGAGAATCCAGTTGCTGGATGCGCGGGGCCAAAAAAGGAACGGTACAATTATGGAAATAAAGTGATATCTGATCGAATTTAGTTTCTCTGGAACCAGGTGGTACACGGCGACTGTACGGGACCTCCAAGTGGTACTTGATCACAAAAAGGTTGGGAACCACTGCTGTAAAATGTTTGCAATCTTCTTTAATAGTCCTTTTGCAATTGCTCCTTGAACATGCCGCCATAGCAGGGATACCTTTGTTGTATGTGTCAGCAATAATATATGGCTACAAAATATTGTCTTACTCTAGCACAAAGTTTCGGAAAGCTGCACAAGTTGAAGTGAGGAAAGAAGCCTAGGACCGTAGTGCTACTGTTTGGCTCCGGGAGCCACACCCTCCTAAGCCCTAATAGGACTTTAAAGCAATTAACCCTGAAGACCAACCTTCAGGATGGAGAGTGCCAAAGTAGCATTGGTCCTAGACAAGATACTTGTAAAGCTACTTTGCTGGGTGCTCTCAATAAAACTGGGCGAGCCCAATGGCACCTGCATGAGAAAAACAGAGGTTTAATGTGGAAAGCCAATGACTTAAGAAAGCAACCACACCCCAAAGGGTTTAAACATTTGCATCGGCTTCCACATGGCTTGACCACAGGTCAATAATGGCTTACATGACTTATTCTTTGTTTGCATATGGTGTACTCAAAGTATAACCACATTTCACTTACAGTTTACAAGAAACAATGTTTGCCATTTTACTGATGGCTACTCATGGTTTACCCATGGCTTGCATGTAGGAAGGCTAAAATAAAACTGAAGGTTATTGTATGAAAGTACACTGCAGATCCATTACAATGCATCTTGATGTACTAGTGGCATTACATAAATGTGCCACAAAATAACTCTTTGTTCATTTTTTTACACATCAGCTTGAATGCTTTGTGCTCAGCCACAATATAGTCTTCCTTTCCATCTGTTTGCTGAATATATGAGTACAGCACGCATGTGTGTATATGTATGTGTGTGTTGTGTGCGCATACACCCACATACATACCCACATCCACACACATGCATGCTGTGCTCACAGTTTACTCTAAAGCACAGTTTACTTGTACACAAATCACATATGATTTACACATGATTTGAATGGCAACACCCATGAATTGTACCTGATTGTTTTGCAGATTGCTGATTACACAAAGTGCCTAATTTATTAAATAAAAGTGCTTATAAAAGCACTTAGATTTCTCCCAGGAGGAGGCAATATGGAAGTGCAACAAAAATATAATCATCATCATTATTAATGCTACAGAATAGGATGATTAAAAATAAACCATATCTTTCTGACTATAAACATTTGTTTTTGAAGCCTTCCCCAAATCCGGTATCTAAAATATTGATTAAATCTTGAATCTCCTACTCAGTTTCATCTCTTTCTTGCCAGAATAAATCCAGGTAGACTTGCTTAATTCCCTATGAAATCGGATTCTATCCCATCACTTCAAAATTACAACAGCGCTCCATTGGGCATAAATGTAGCATATCTTTTAAACTCACTTCTACAGCAATCACATAGTAAAGTTGGAGCAGGGAGTGAGTTAAAAGCAAGTTGGCATCTGGATGGCGAAATCCTGCTCCGAGCTCACCTCTCTGCAGTCAGTTTCCCAGGTAATTTAATTAAAGTTTTACATACTGAATGAGACTTCTTCTAGAGCAGTGATGGCGAACCTATGGCACGCGTGCCACAGGTGGCACACGGAACCATAACTGCCGGCACACGAGCCATTGCCCTAACTTAGCTCCAGCGCGCATGTGCACACCGGCTAGCTGATTTTCGGCTCACACGGAGGCTCTGGGAGGGTGTTTTCGGCTTCTGGAGCCTCCGGGGGGTGGGGGAGGGCATTTTTGCTCTCGCCAGGCTCTAGGGAAGCCTCTGGAGCCTAGGGAGGGCAGAAAACGGGCTTACTGGGCCCAACGGAAGTCAGGAAACCGGCCATTTCCGGCCTCCAGAGGGCCTCCAGGGGGGCAGGGGAAGCCGTTTTCGCCCTCCCCAGACATTGAATTATGGGTGTGGGCACTCGCGCGTGTGCGATAGCGCACACACAGGTGCTTTCGGCACCTGAGGAAAAAAAGGTTCGCCATCACTGTTCTAGAGCATAGAAAAATCACTTGGGAGTACAGTACAAATTGTGAGGAGGTAAGCCTGTTAGTTGCCAAAAAATCAGGCACATTCCTCTTTTGCTTTCTTAGCTGGGTCCCTTACCCTGCTGCCCACTTTCATCGTGACTGATTCATACGCAAGATTTTAACCCACAGATTTTCTGACATTCTAATCTAAATCCCAATGATCACTAATTTTAGTCATTCTCCAATGATAGATTTTCTAATACCCAAGTTCAGAGTCTGGCCTGACCTTCTCATAAAATGTTTGCTTCGATCCTTCTTATTGGTATTGATGTGTTGATTTGCTCTTACAGAGCCCACTTTCATTATCCATATTCTAAGGAACTGCTCAGTAGCTGTTAGTATTCCTGGAACGATACCAAGGATTCCAAGGGACGTTGCAGGGAACACTTTCAGCACAAGGCAAGATAGTGTCTATGGGACCGCATACTTTCTCCAAATATACCCTGGAAAAGGCTTCAGACTGGTATCTTCTCAATAGTTTGGACTAAGACTTGAGATCTTCAACCATCACAGTTGGAAACTGCTCTTATAGAGAACCTGGTCCATCATCATTGAAGTTCCATTGCAAACTCTACTGGGAATAATTTCAAAACCACATTTCTCCACACTACGCCCTTATCTTCTTTTCACTTCAAAATTTGTACACAGGTACATACAAACAATTAGAGAGCCAAATGCTTTCCAACTTCACTTTAAAAGAATCTTCTCTCATTCCCATCCTGTGGCTTAAAAAATAGCTATCAAAATGGACAGACGAAAAGATAAATATAGATCTGAACCATCTCCTTTTCTCTTAATACAACTCTCTTGACAATAGATAAAATTGTGATATATAGATATAGATACTCTGTGAAAAAATAGAAGGTGCCAGGAACTCTGGTTAAGAATTGGCTGATACCTCTAAAATAGCATATCTTTTGTGGCATTAACAAATACTTATGGATAACCTCCAAAAAACCCACAATAAAACTAGTGATGAAATTTTTGTCATCTGAATATATGAGTTCTAATAAACCCACTGACAAAGAGACACAGCCCTTTGTAGAGTCCCTTTATGATGCCTTTGAAATAAAATGTGGAACTATAGAAATATACCATTTCCACTGTTTCCATTAAAAAAAGCTTTTTTGGCTCCAGGAATTGAAGAGATTGTAAGATGGTGGATTTGTCATTGCTATTTCCAAGATGACTCAAGAGTTGGAAGAAAACTGGAGAGGTATGTGAGATCAGGATCAATCTGTAATTAACATTTTCCACCATAATAGCTGATGCCTGATATTTCTTCTATGAGGATAGAGACGAAACAAAAAAAAAACAACAACAGTCAAAAATAGAGAGGGTTAAGACTTCCCCTTTGGCCATTTCTGTCATGACCTCTGATCGCCAGGAAATAAATTAAGGAAACCATTCTGCTTGAATTCAGTAAGCAGACTTCATTCTCTGGTCTCCACGTTGACGAATCGGTGACTTTTGACCAATGGGGGGGAAATGATCAAAACCTCCCCAACCATAATCTTGGTGTCAGATGGAGAATTTTTCTCCCCAAGAAATACCAGAAACATTCCAACTTCAGTGAGTTAAAAAAAAAAAATCACAACTAACTGAGTTTAAACTAAATGCAACTGATGCTGTTGCTTTTGCTGGTCAAATAGAAGATGGCTGACAGTTTATTCCTACTGTGTTGCACAGCAAACACATCGTTATCCCCCCCCCCCTATGAAACCAAATCAAATACAATAATGACTTATCAATATTCTTGGAAGAAACATGATCAACAGTGCTTCCTCTTTTCTACTTTGTTCACCTGCAACCGATGTGAGTTGCTATGGCACTCCCACACCTATCCATCCAAGATCAAAGCTGACCAAAATTCCTTATGACTATATATCCTGCCAAAACATAAATGGCTTGCATATCAACGTGTTGTCCATATATAGACAAAAGAAATAGGACTGGCACTGGTTTCTTTGTATACTCCTAAAATGAACCTGGCTGGCAGGATCTACTTACTTCTCTAATAATAACTAAGCTAAAAGTAAGCCACAAAAAAAAAAGATAGAGATGAAGTGAGATACTTGATTTATCTTGCAAAGTGGATGAAGATTGGTAGCCTTCTTGACCTTGGACCATCAGATGAACTGTTATTAAAAGTGACTACCACCACAGGGGACAGATAAAGAAAGCCATATTGCCACAACAGTGTCAAATAAGGGCAGCCTCTTGGCGAGGAGACCAAATAAAGCTTATATTCTCGTTGCCCTCACAGACATAGTTGAGGGCTGCCTGAATTTTGCAACAAGAAGCAAGTGCGACACATCGAGTGCTTGATACCAGCAAAACACCATTTGGTTTCAAAGAAAAATTCTGGCAGATCAAAGATTAATGGATGAATCTGCTTGCTATGCCATTTTCATTCTTCAAGCTGACACGGCTTGAATCATCAAAGGGTTCTTCCAGTTAACGCAGGGACACGTAGCTGTCTAGCTGAAGTAGGCCCAAGTGCTTGAAAAGAGACTCAATCCAGTTCTTTGGCAGGAGTAGAGAATACGGTGATGCAGAGGAAAAGATTATGGCTTCTGGGGACCAGGAGAAAGGACTACAGGAGTGGAGAGTCCATCCACACTGAGTGACGGGATGTGAACCTGTGAGCTAGAATTACTGGGAAACTGAAAAGAGAGAAAGAGGAAAAAGCTTAGCCTCTGCCTAATGATTGCGTAGCCTATGAAAAACCAATTTTGAAAGGGCATGATTTGAAGCGTGAGTGTTGAAACGCTCCATCTTCTCCTTTCCTTATTCCAAATCTCCACACATGCATACCACATACACAAACATTGGCTTTCCAACAAAAGCCATCCTTAAAAATAAAAAAAAGCAGGAGCTTTGAAGACCTGGCTGTTCTCCCAGGCTTGATATTAGGATGACCGGAACCAGAGGTGGGTTCCTGCCTCTGATTGCCGGTGCGGTTAATCGCTGAGTTCGGCGCAGAGCCGAAGATGCTGCTCCCGTTCGCGGAACAGGAGCTTTCCCCGGGTGCTTTCCCCGCCCGCATGGATGCCGCCAATTGCGTTCTTTTGCCCTCTGCGCATGCGGAACGCTTTGGGCATGCGCAGAGGGCAAAAGAACGCAATTGCGGGCATCCATGTGGGCGGGGAAAGCGCCCGGGGAAAGCTCCCGTTCCGCGAACGGGAGCAGCTTCTTCGGCTCTGCGCCGAACTCAGCGATTAACCGCACCGGCAATCAGAGGCAGCAACCCACCTCTGACCAGAACCCCTTCTGAGTTTTGTTGTTGGCTAGATTTGACACCCTACATTTTTCTTTTATCTACTTTATCTCTTGCTAGTTGTTGTTTTTTAAATGATTTTTTTAATTTTTATAGTATTGCGAGATGCCCAGAGTCATTTGTAATTGGGCAGTGCTGAATTAATTTATTAAATTAAATTAAATTAAATTAATTCAGAACAAAGTTAGGGCTATTGGGGGCTGAAACTAATATTGTGTAATCCCACTGTTGAACAGATTGTCAAGTTTGTACTGTACATTAGGTCCACGATTGACTCAATTAAAAATAACATTAAAAAAAAACATACAGAGAGGTCCATCAAATTTATTTTAGGATGTTCGTATCCTCTTGAATTACATTCCAATTGCATGGAAGCTGATATCTGGACCCAAAAAAAGTGGATTACCCGTGTCTTACTTATAGCTGTAAGATTCATTCAGCATTGGAAAGATAAGAGCTCCAATTACTCAATTGGTTAGCAAAACTGATATTATGAGTAACTTATGAACACATCACTTCTTGACATAGATCAGCTATGGATGATTATAATGAAATATGACTTTATTTTACTGAAGGGCTTATGTAAAATGTTTATATATGTATAGGTATCTGGTAAAATATGCCTTATACCAAAAAACATAGCCAAGTTCATTCCCAATCCAAACGAATTCTTCATTCCGTATTTGCTAACGAGGCCTGCAAACACCCCAAACACATACAGCCTTCATGTGTTCCTTTTATGAGCTAAGCTTGACTGTTCTTCCACTCTCTCGGGAAATTATGACTTCAAATCCATCCACTATTAGTGATCCCAATCTCACGTTTTGCCTTCCCCTCACAAACACCCTTTCTCTCCCTTCACAGATGATGTAGATTTCAAACCATACCTGGAAGGAAAGCTTGGCTGGGCTACGTGGTGCAATGGGGCTCAGGGTACTCCAGAAATGGATGGTGGGTGGCAAGGAACTTGGGGTGAGCAGTACTGGAGTCTGCAAAAAAGATAAGAATAAAACAACAAGAATTTTTTAAAAAGGAAAACTAGCAACATCCCAATTCTTCAAACTAGCCACTTATTGCATTGGCCAAGTTTAGTTCTCACGAAGAAGACAAGGAAAGATTTTAAAGGAGAGAGTTGGCACTCTTCCCTTGCGAATATTCTCATTTTTCCACAGGTATTAAAGAGACATTTTCCTTCTTTGTATACAGTGAAGCATCAGTGCTGTTGACAATCTTATAAGCTTTCTACTTTGGTGTTTATCTGGTTACATGTATTTTTAAAATCACAATTTATTATTGAAGAGACATACCGTATTTTTCGGAGTATAAGACGCACCGGAGTATAAGACGCACCTTAGTTTTTGGGGAGGGAAATAGGGGAAAACAATCTGCCTACCAGGTATTCATCTGGCTAGCGTCCTTAGTCTGGTCAGCTTCAGCACATTATTTTATCCCCTGGTTAGGACTTAAAAAAACCTTCTTCTGAGAGAGTAACAATGAAAAAGCATGCAAGCCAGTAAGAGCTGGGAAGATCGTTAGCACCTAGTTAGGGCTAGAAAAGAACTTATTCAGAGCAAGTAGAGCAATGAAAAAACCCTGCAAAGACTTAGGGCTGGAAAAACATTCTTCTGAGAGAGTAACAATGAAAGAGCATGCAAACCGGTAAGAGCTGGGAAGATAGTTAGCACCTGGTTAGGGCTAAAAAAAACTTATTTGGAGCAGCTTCAGCACATTATTTTATCTCCTGGTTAGGACTTAAAAAAAACCTTCTTCTGAGAGAATAACGATGAAAGAGCTTGCAAGCCGGTAAGAGCTGGGAAGATAGTAAGCACCTGGTTAGGGCTAGAAAAAAACTTACTCGGAGCAAGTAGAGCAATGAAAAAAAATTCTGCAAAGACTTAGGGCTGGAAAAACATTCTTTGGAGAGAGTAACAATGAAAAAGCCTGCAAGGTAAGAGCTGGGAAGATCTGTTAACACCTAGTTAGGGCTGGAAAAAAGCTGCATCCGAAGTATAAGACGCACCCAAATTTTCAGCCACTTTTAGGGAGGAAAAAGGTGCGTCTTATACTCCGAAAAATACGGTACTTTTTAAAAAGTATGCATTATTATTTGACAGACATAACCACTTGCAACACTCAGGCTTATCATTCAGCTGCAAGCTATTTTTGGAACTTGGCAAATCATTTTTCCAATCTCCACCTCAGCAGGTAAGTAAGGTATGCACAATTGTCAGTAGACATCAACTTTCAAAAGTCACCAATACTAAATGAAGTTGGGCTTTTCTAACCATAATGGCCATTTAAAAAAAACCTCTTCAGAAACATCTAGGTAAAAGTATCAGTGAAAGGACTTCCCCAATAGTGTCAGGCCATAAAACTATAAATTTTCACCTAGACTATCAGGGACTCTTTTCTTATATCCAGAATATCTCCTCAGATTTCTCTTGTGTCTGGTCTAGTAAGTAAAAAAATGAATTGCTGGTATTCAGGGAGCAGAGCTGATCCTAAAGGCCATGGTTGTCCTACTGTATGGGTATAGCTTTTAGATATTGATGATAATGATGAAATAATAATAATAATAATAATAATAATAATAATAATAATAATAATAATAATAATAATAATAATAATAATAATAATAATAATAATAATAATAATAATAATAATAATAATAATAACAACAACAACAACAACAATAATAACAATCATCATCATCATCATCATCATCTTCAAAGAAATTTTAAGCAGTCTATTCAAATCAGGTTTGCTCCTTGCAGTTTGGAAAGCACCTCCAGATTCTATCCCAGCTTTGGAGAACAGCTTAAAACTCAGCAGAACCTGCTGTTAAAACAAGAGAATGTCACACTGTATATACATTTCATGTATGCTGGCTTGCAAGTTTGCCAAGCTTGCAGAGAAGAACATGAACATGTCTGGGGATAAAAATGGGTTTTGGCTGCACATATGGTATACAGGTTAAACTATTGCCAAACTTCAGCAGGCAATACTATGGGTGGCCCAGGTGCAGTACAGTAAGTATCTGTATCTATCACCCATCTCCTCCCACTTATGACTGTATGACTGTAACTTGTTGCTTACAATTTATATTAATATTGATTGTTTCCTGATTGCTTATTTGTACCCTATGAGAATCATTAAGTGTTATACCTCATGATTCTTGACAAATGTATCTTTTCTTTTATGTACACTGAGAGCATATGCACCAAAGACAAATTCCTTGTGTTTCCAATCACACTTGGCCAATAAAGAAATCTATTCTATTCTATTCTATTCTATTCTATTCTATTCTATTCTATTCTATTCTATTCTATTCTATTCTATTCTATTCGTCTTCTCATCGTTCCTATCACCCATCTCCTCCCACTTATGACTGTATGACTGTAACTTGTTGCTTGTATCCTTATGATTTATGTTAATATTGATTGTTTCCTGATTGCTTATTTGTACACTATGACTATCATTAAGTGTTGTACCTCATGATTCTTGACAAATGTATCTTTTCTTTTATGTACACTGAGAGCATATGCACCAAAGACAAATTCCTTGTGTGTCCAATCACACTTGGCCAATAAAGAATTCTATTCTATTCTATTCTATTCTATTCTATTCTATTCTATTCTATTCTATTCTATTCTATTCTATTCTATTCTATTCTATTCTATCTTACTAAGAAGTATTGTGTGAATGCCTTGATTAGTGGCAGAGGTCAATACTTTTGTATTCATGTAGTAATCACTTTTTTTTAATTTTCTAATTTATAAGTTTTTTACACCAATCCAATCCACTGAGCCTCTAAATTGGGCATAACAGTTCACCCAAAACTGATCTGACGGAATCTACTTGCGATAAATGATAAAAAGTGTTATGGAATGAATGAAAGAAAAACTGATACACTTTTTGTATGAAATCAAGAGACATGGGAAGGATGTAATGGGTATGAATGAAGGTGATCCGGTCTTGTGGATTGGAATTGCTGCATATATGCAGGTATATGAAAGGGTAGGCTTAATTATGAACAAAATGGTTAAAGTGTATGTCCAGAAGAATGAATTGATGCCCTTTAGACTCTTTTGGAGATCTTGAAATCAGGAATTCACCATGTGAAAGAGACAGCTTATCCTCCACTGATTTGGAAATCAACAGAAAAGAATCAGGGATGAGTTTGGGGAGAAATTGTGCAACATTCTGAATGGATGTGATGGGTGGGGGAAATTATTCTGAGGGGGACATGGATGTGTGGATAAATAGAAATAAAATGAAAATACAAAATGTGATTGGGCTGTTAGGAGACCCAGGAATAAATAAGAAAGATAACTGGTGAGTATCTGTTTAAAAGACGTATGCAGTATTATAACTACCATGGAAAAGGGATAAATTAAAAAACCTGATGAAAGACTAAGATAGTGACCATTATTAAGAGTAGATCTTAGGGAAACTGTACACGGAAGGAAAGAAAGCCAATGAAAGAACAATTGCAGGAAAAGTAAACGATACAAAAATAAATGTGTGAAAAATATTAGCTTAGCCTACCAACAGAACAAATGGAAAGGGGACATGAGGAAAGAGGGCATGAAAACCGCTGGGAGGGAGGGAGGGAGGGAGGGAGGGAGGGAGAGAGAGAGAGAGAGAGAGAGAGAGAGAGAGAGAGAAACTTGCATTACAAAGTGTATAGAAGGGAAAGTATGAAAAAAGATGTTTGGTGGAGTTATGAACTGAAAGAGGCTGGGTAAGAGAAATTGTTTACAGAACTATTGTGGCAAAAATGGGGATGAGATAAAGATGTATAGAGTATAACAGTGATGGCGAACCTATGGCACTCGTGCCATAGGTGGCACGCGGAGCCATATCTGAGGGCACTCGAGGCGTTGCTATGTCAGCTCCAGTGCACATGTGAGTGCTTTTCGGCCTTCTTTTTGGCCATTTTTCGCCGTCCCCAGGGTTCAGGAAAGCCTCCTGAAGCCTGGGGACGTTGAAAAACGGCCCAACCGGAAGTTCGTTTCCAAACTTCCGTTTGGCCATTTTTCACTCTCCCCAGGCTTCAGGAAGCTTTCCTGAACCCTGGGGAGAGTGAAAAACAGCCCAACGGGCCTACCGGAAGTCCGGAGGCTTCAGTGAGGCCTATGCGCATGCACGTGGGAGAGCGTGGGGGGATTGTGCGCATGCAGAGGGCAGCACACATGCACAGAGGGAAGGGCATTGCATTATGGGTGTGGGCACACGCGCACACGCTATCTCGCACATGCGCACCCTTTTGGCACCCGAGCAAAAAAAGGTTCGCCATCACTGGAGTATAACATGCAGAGAGAATAAAAGATAATTGCATAAATTAGAAGCTTGTTTTTAAAAAACCCAGTCCAACTGACAGGCCGCCCGAGATAAAACCAGAGAAAACTGTTCCAACATGCCTAGGGTTCAGCCTGCACTGCCTTTCACATGCAACCTATTTCCTTGGCATTCTTTTTTCTTTTTTTGAGTAGGGGCCACGGTTATTCTGCTATTCTAGAAGACCCCTAGACATGTGTCCAGAATTCACTTCACGCGTGATCTACACTACAGCAGCGAGTTTCCATTTGGGGAACTTGAAAAGTAATTCAAGTTACCAATCAATGCACACCTTAAGGAAAATGATTGTAGTTTCCCCGCTCCCCGCCCCTCCCTTCAGGTACGTAATGCTGGCTACTAGAAGGAAAAAACAAAACCAGAGAATGGATCAATTGATGCCTTTTAAAGTGTCCCACATTAAAGCTGTAAGGACAGCACCATTTGCTGGCACCAAATGCAATTTTGTCAACATGCTGGCCCAAGAGTGCAGTTTTGTCAACATACTCTTTGCTAATTTAGGAGGAATGCACATTAAACATGAGGATTCAGGTTTTTGCTGTTGGGCAGATCCCTGATAAATGTATGAACATGAGAAAGTCTAATTCAAATTTATTAATTGAGAAAAAAAAGTAAGATAAACAAGTGCCAAGTGTGGAATGTTTTCCATAAATGTGGAGTTGAAGGAAGGTTGCTGAATGCAACAGGAGTGGCGTACAAGTAAAATATATTAAATGCTTCCTGAATCGTTCCAACACCAAGAACAGAGCAAGAGAATATCTGATGTTGTACCTGGAGCCAGTGGCGGGGTGGTGGGAGGGAAAGTGGGTCAGAAATGCAATAAGTTAATAAATAAGGAATGGTTGTGGTGATATGAGAGATGTGCTAGTCAGAGAGGAATATGTATGTCCTTTTGTATGCAGATAATTCCATTTACTGGCTGAGAACCTGAACAATTTGCAATTACGTTACATGGTATGTGATATAGGGACAATGGAATAAACATATGCAATTCATACATAAAGGGCAAAGAGAGCAACTAGATAAATGCATACATTTAGTGAATGTTTATCAATATGGGAAAATAGGTGGAAAATTTTAAGATATGCCCATCCTGTTGGAAAAGTAATGGGAAATATATGGTCAGCTGCAAGAAACGAAAGTTTACCAAAAGAAGTGAACATGGCTATGTACAAAAGCATGATTTTGCACACTCTTATTGTATGAGTGTTGGAAATATCAGAAGAAATATAATAGTATTTTGAGTGCAGTGGAAAATAAGATACATAAGAAGTGTGCAAGTGTACAAAAAGAGGTACGGTTGGGAATGAATGAGTGATGAAAGGATGTATGAGGAATGCAAAAGTTAAGTGCCCGTGTTAAAGAAATACAATGAGGTGGTTTGTTCACATAGAGAGTATGAATCGGCTATATTAATGTGCTTTCCTACCATTCTTGAATTGGAAGTATGTTGACGTGTTTCCTTCAAAGCCTACCTGCAGTTTAATGTGAGGTTATTTTAGGGCAATGATTGGTGGGTTCCCTGCTACCCTTCTCCACCCACCCAGTATTGTCTATCAATGGTACAGCCAACCATCAATCACTTTTCTCAACATGTAACAGGGTAAGGTAGAAAAAGGTATTCATTTCTATTATTTGTATTATTTCTGCATGCTTCCTGAGTGCTTACCATGGCAAGCTGAATCACCAGCTTGCCATGGTAAGTGGGTTTTTTTTCTCTTATGGGGGATGGAATTCATGTAATGTTTTTTAAAAAAAATTTGCCATAGGAATAGCTCTCTTTTAATTTCAGAGAAGAGACCGATATTCTCATTGCAATTTCAATAGAAAAACACCTCTTCCTCAGTTTGGCATGCCTCTCTAAGCAGTCAGGTAATTTAAATAACTAAGCCAAACCGCACATTAAACGCCAAGCACTAGCCATGAAGTGGGTAGTAGACAGACAGCTATATGTAGGGTGGCGATGATAGGAGAGAGAAACCATAGATGTGTCCAAAAGGAGTGACTGAATCAAGAGGAAAGGGAAATCTGAGATTCAGGGTGAGACGGAACTGATGAAGTTCTCAGAAAGAGAGAGATGAGAAGTTTAAAGAACAAAAGACAATGTACGAATCAGGGCATGGATGTGGTGGAAGCAAAGGTAGACTGAAAGGAAGAAACAGTAGGAAGAGGTGTAGTGAATGGATGGAGCAGTTTGGTGCAGTAGTTATTGGGGTAGAAAACATGAGACTGTGAGTTTTAATCTAAGCTGCATTAACAGAGGGATAGAATCAAGATCACGTGAAGTGTTAATACCACTTTATAATGCCTTGGTAAGGCCACACTTGGAATACTGCATTCAGTTTTGGTCACCACGATGTAAAAAGGATGTTGAGACTCTATCAAGAGTGCAGAGAAGAGCAACAAAGATGATTAGGGGACTGGAGGCTAAAACATATGAAGAACGGTTGCAGGAACTGGGTATGTCTAGTTTGGTGAAAAGAAGGATCAGGGGAGACATGATAGCAGTGTTCCAATATCTCAGGGGTTGCCACAAAGAAGAGGGAGTCAAGCTATTCTCCAAAGCACCTGAGGGTAGAACAAGAAGCAATGGGTGGAAACTAAACAAGGAGAGAAGCAACTTAGAACAAAGGTGAAATTTCCTGACAAGTTAGAACAATTAATCAGTGGAACAGCTTGCCTCGAGAAGTTGTTAATGCTCCAACACTGGACGTTTTTAAGATGTTGGATAACCATCTGTCTGAAGTAGTGTAGGGTTTGCTGCCTAAGCAGGGGGTTGGACTAGAAGACCTCCAAGGTCCCTTTCAACTCTGTTGTTGTTGTTGTTATTAATAATAATAATTGTTGTTGTTGTTGTTGTTGTTGTTGTTGTTATTTATTATTATTATTATTATACAATTGTATCACAGCGGCCAGTTGTTTCGCCGGATTTGGCATTGATTACTAGTCGAGCCCCACCCAGGGGCCTAGGAAGTCGTAATGTATTTTCGAAGTATATGTGCGGAACCGAGCAGTGCGGCTTTCTGCATTTGACTGATGGTGATTTTGTCAATTTTGAGCTGTTTTAAATGTAATTCCAGTGCTTTTGGGATAGCACCCAGTGTTCCAATCACTACTGGAATTACCACTGCTGGTTTGTGCCATAATCGTTGGATTTCAATTTTTAAGTCCTGGTATTTTGCAATTTTTTCGTGTTCCTTTTCATCGACCTTGCTATCTCCTGGTATTGCAATGTCAATTATAGTCACCTTGTTGTTCTCGACCAACGTGATGTCTGGTGTATTATGCGCCAGTACCTTGTCTGTTTGTATATGAAAATCCCACAAGATCTTGACCATCTGATTTTCAGTGACTTTTTCAGGCTTGTGTTCCCACCAGTTTGTAGCAGTATGGATGTTATAATTTTTGCATAAATTCCAGTGGATCATTTGTGCAACAGAGTTGTGTCGTAATTTGTAATCAGTCTGTGCGATTTTCTTGCAGCAGCTGAGCACATGGGCTACAGTTTCATCAGCTTCCTTGCATAATCTGCATTTAGCATCATTTGAAGATTTATTAATTTTGGCCTTTATGGCATTTGTACGAATTGCCTGTTCTTGTGCGGCCAGGATCAATGATTCTGTTTCTTTCTTTAAAGTACCAGATGTTAACCATAACCAAGTTTTTTCACTGTCCACTTTGTCTTTTATTTTTTCCAGAAATTGGCCATGTAATGCTTTATTTTGCCAACTCTCCATTCTTGATTTTATCACATTTTTTCTGTATTCTTGTTTCGTCTGTTGGACCTTCAGTAGATTTTTGTTCTTTACTTCAATTAATAGATGTTCTTGACTTTCTTTTAAATAATCCGCCAATGCATGCTTTTCTTCTTCAACTGTTTGCTTTACTTGTAGTAGTCCTCTGCCACCTGATTTTCTGGGCAGGTAAAGTCTATCAGTGTCACTACGTGGATGTAAACTGTAGTGCATTGTCATTAGTTTTCTGGTGTTTCGGTCTAAAATGTCCAAATCAGCTTGTGTCCAGTTAATTATACCAGCCGTGTATCTTATGACTGGTATTGCCCAGGTATTCATGGCCTTGATGGTGTTTCCACCATTTAATTTAGATTTCAAAATTTTCCTAACTCTGTTGGTGTACTCTCTTCTAATGATAGTTTTCACTTCTCCATGTCTGATGTTATCCAACTGCAGAATGCCCAGATATTTATAGGCTTCATTTTGATTGCATTTAATTAATTGGCCATTGGGCATTTCAATTCCGTCACATGTAGTGATTTTGCCCCTTTTCATAGATACAGTGGCACATTTTTCCATGCCAAACTGCATTGAGATATCTGTGCTGAATATTAGGACTGTGTTGGTCAGTGATTGGATTTCTATTTCTGACTTTCCATACAGTTTCAAATCATCCATATACAATAAATGTGAAATTTTTTCAGCGTCTTTGGCTATTTGGTATCCAAGTTTCATTTTTTTTAAGATTACTGATAGTGGGATCATTGCGATGATGAAGAGGAGGGGTGAAAGTGAATCTCCCTGAAAAATTCCTCTCTTGATATTAACCATTCCATAGTTCTCATTCCCTACTGCCAACACAGTTCTCCATTGTTTCATCGCTTTTTCAGTGAATGATGTAATATTTTTGCTGATGCCAATAGTTTCTAAGCATTTGATGATCCAGCTGTGTGGCAGTGAGTCGTACGCCTTTTTGTAATCAATCCAGACCATATTCAAGTTCGTTTTTCTGTTCTTACAGTTTTCTAGTATCATTTTGTCAATTAGGAGCTGATCTTTTGTGCCCCTGCTCCTTCTTTTGTTGCCTTTTTGCTCTACTGGCAAGATGTTATTTGTTTCCAAATAATCCATTATGTTATCTGCAATTATCCCGGTGAGTAATTTGAAGGTTGTTGGCAAGCATGTTATTGGTCTGTAGTTTCCAGGTGTTGTTCCTTTAGTTGCATCTTTCTGAATCAAGTATGTTTTTCCAGTTGTCAACCATTCATCAATTTGACCATTTTGTAGTATTTCGTTCAGTTGCTTGGCCAATATTGCATGCAAACTGGTCAGATATTTGAGCCAGAAACCATGTAATTGGTCATTTCCAGGTGATGTCCAGTTCTTTACTTTTTTTACTCGATTTTTGACCATCTCAGTTGTTATTTCTAATACTTGCATTTGCTTCTTGCCAACACTTTTCTCAAAGTCTTGTATCCACTTTGCTTCCTATTATTATTATTATTATTATTATTATTATTATTATTATTATTATTATTATTATTATTATTATTATTATTATTATTATTATTATTATTATTATTATTATTATTATTATTATTATTATCCTGCCTTAGACAAAAAAGCCAGTTGGGTGACCTTGGGCTCTCTTAACTCTAGGAGGGAGGCAAAGGCAAACCCACATCTGAAATCTTGCCAAGAATACTGCAGGACATGTTCAGGCAGTTGCCAGGAATCAACACTGACTGGAAAGCATCCCCACCACCCCAAAATCATAGATTAGAATTAGTTATATGTTCTTTTCTTCTCTGTTATCTCCTGCCTTTAATTCTTTTTACTCATTACTTCGCATGTATTTTCTGTGACTTAAATACTATGGCTAATCTCCGCCCAACCTCAAGAAACAGTGTGATAGGTCCGTCTGCCCGTTTTTCTGCCTGGCACTCCAAGGAAACAGTAAGCATCCCATTAAAATTAGAAGTATCCACAACAAAAACCAGATCCCTTTAACTTTGGAAAGGGATCCCTAGTTGCACCCCTAGCTCATGGGAACGGATCAAAACCCTGCTGAAAAATATGGTCTCACCAGTGCATGGGAGGAAATAACCGTGGTTGGTGTCAAAGTGCTTCCCGTCCCGCCCGGTGCCAGGAGGCTGTTAACAGCTGCGTTCACTTTCTCTTGAGTTGGCAATGAAGGCAGCTCCAAGACTTTAGGCTTCTTGCCCTTCTGGGGCTGTCCCTCAAGAGAAACAGACTCCAGGCTGGGAGATAACTGAGCTTCCTTCTTCAGTAGCCTCTCTCCGTCTTGTTGCAGGTCGGCCTCCACAGATTCCTTCTCCGGAGAAGACTTCTCAGGAGGAGCCGTCTCTTCCTTCACTCCGCCATCCATTAAATCCATCAGAGCAGCTGCTTCTTCGTCAAGGTCCAGGTTCTCCTCCACTTTCACTAGCACCTTCTCGTCAAGGGCAGGAGTCTCCAAAGGAATGGGCTCCACTATGACCTGGATGGGGACAGAAAACGGGGGTGATAAAAGCGATGCTACCAGGAGAAGATTTGGGAGACCAAAGAGAGTCTCCTAAACAAAGCAGAACCAGTTTACTTGGTTTAGAAGTTAATTACTGTTTACAGGGGAAGTCCCAAAAATAAACCCCAGAGCCTAACTTTGCTCCAATGATTCATTTGGTACTGTAGAATAGTTGTCAGGCACAGCTCAATTTTCTTCCAGAGTTCTCTGCTAATAACCAGTCCTATTGTAAATTAAAAAAAAAAAATCAGTACTCACTGTTGGTCTACTGATCTGGGACTAATTTGTTTGCTCTGTTTTCCTTAAAACTGAGCTTTCATAAAATTTATCTTGCAGGTTGGTCATACATTCTCTTTCCTTCAAAACACTGTCAGATTATTTCAAGATGGTCATAAAACTGCTCTCTCACGGTCATGACCATGGTCATGAAGCATCCTCTCCTGAGGCATTCGGAAACATAATTGTCTCTACAAAACCATTTCCCCCAATCTGGCGTCCTTCATATGTGCCAGAAATAAAGTCCCTAAAATTCCAAGCCAGGATAGTCACTGTCTATATAGGCTGGGGATTTTGAAAATTGCAGTTTCAATACATCTGGAGGGCACCAGGTTCAGAAAAATCTTCCGTTAAAAAAAACAACTCGATCCCAGCAAAAAAACTATTAGCAGGCTGGTTACAATTTTAATTAGAAGCTCTTTTGCTAGGTCCAACAGTACCTAGGATGCCACATCAACCTAAAACACAATGTGAGTTTTACCTTAGTACAGCGGTTCTCAACGTGGGGGTCGAACGACCCTTTCACAGGGGTCAGGAGACTTCTCCCGGACGCCGTCATTTGGGTTATTTTACCCTCTGCGTATGCGCAGAATGCTTTGCGCATGCGCAGAGGGTAAAAGAACCCAAATGGCGGCAGCAGGGCAGGGGTCACAGCAGTGGGCGTGGCGGCGGGGTGCAGTGGGGTCGCAGGTCGCGGCATTAGGAAGGTTGAGAACCACTGCCTTAGTATCTTATATGAACCAATGGATTTCTAAATCATGATTTACATTACAGCATAATCTATGATGCTGCCACAGAAATGTGCTTAGTCAACACACCATTTCTAAGTACATACTTTAGCACAATATGAGACTGTAGTAATTGATTATATTGTAAATACATAGTTATTTTTTATTGTCTACCTCCTCTCTCTTCTCAGGCTTCTTCTGAACATGTTCTCCAGTCTAAATCCACTTCATAAGCTTTTTCTGGCTATGTATTATCCCAGCCATTATTCCAGCTATTGCCATTTCTATATTGGCCAACCCCTTTCTCAGTTAAAATGTTCCTTATGGTGCAAACAAACAGAAAAAGAAATAAAACAAGAGCCCCACTTTCTGATCCTTACTTGTGTATAAAGTTGTTTGAGGTTTATTATTCATTCTGTATATGTGATATACGATTTAAACATAAAGCAACTTTAGAAAAGCTCTTCTCAACTTTTTGCTCTTCATTTCCTTGTGTGTCTGTTTCCATCTCCTTTCGGCAACTGCTGTTATACTTACTTGTTCTATGTTAAACTTAGTTGCTACTTTTATGCACAGCCACACGAATGCACATATGTGAATTTTTGTAAAAATATAAATTAAAATCATATTCTAATCGTATTCTTTCTTAGGCCTGGATTTCCTATGATGAGTCCTGTTTTCCCTACATAGTATCTTCCTTTGCTTTTTATATTAGTTTTATACATCTATACCCTTTGTATATTGTACTGCTTTATTCTGGTCTTTTGCCATAATAAGGGATTTTTTTTGGTGTGAAATTAAGAAAAGCCCTGTTGAGTCACACCAAAAGCTAGTCTAATTCAGCATTCTGCAAAGTGCTCAACAACAAATAGTGGAGAAGTTTGCAAGTGGGATACATGTACAATAACACTGCCAACTGGTAATTAGGACATGCAATTTTTGATTCTGGAGATTTTTGTTTAAAAGGTATTTCCCCTTTTAAAGACATCTAATAAAAGGTCATGACCACAGCTGGTAGCTGCAAATTCCATATTTGGCTAATGGATGACCGCATATTAAATGTCATAAAGCAGAAGAAAAACATCACATGATACATCTAATACATTAAAACCAAGATGGAAAAATATTTTAAAATACAGAACCTAGCTGCATTTTAAAGCACTTTAATACGTGATGAAATTTTAAAAAAAGTTTGTCTGTTTAAATTTAAAACAGAAGAACACATTCAGAGTGCCTCTGTTTAAATGCCACTTAAGGCTCTTAAAAACCTTGAGAAAGACCCCAGAACTTCTCTAAAATTCTCAACAAATAAGAACAATAATAATGGTAGGTAGATAAAAATGCCAAATCCAGTCTAAATTTATGGCTGACTGTGCAATAGACTAAGGTAAGGATGCAGAGGATATAGAACAACTGAAACAAAGTGTCATGATTATTGCAGAGAAGATCAAGAGAGATGACAATTGAATATGAATATTCCAACAAATTTTGCAGTTTAGAGCAAATTAGCATCAATTCTGTAAAATCTTTGAAAATGGGAAAGGACTGACAAATAATGCCTGACAAGAAAAGATCCTAAAGTTTTAGAAAGGTTTGTGGGGAAAACAATGCAAGTCTCAATAGAAATCCAACATACCTCCCTACGACCGGTTAGGTCCCACAGAGTTGGTCTCCTCCAGGTTCCATCGACCAAGCAATGCCGGTTGGCGGGGCCGAGGGGGAGAGCCTTCTCTGTGGGAGCCCCCTCCCTTTGGAACCAACTCCCTCCAGAGATTAGAACTATCCCCATCCTGCTGGCCTTCCGTAAAGCAATAAAAACTTGGCTCTTCCGGCAGGCGGGGTGAAAGTGAGACCAATCAGATTATATTTGGGTCTCCCCCCTTGGTTATGAATGTCAGATGTTTTTTAATTTTTATAATTTATAATTATATGTTTTTATATGTAACAATGATTTTATATGTTGTCAGCCGCCCAGAGTCCCTCGGGAGTTGGGCGGCATACAAATCTATTAAATTAAATTAAATTAAATTAAATTAAATTAAATAGATTAAGCAAGTTGAAAACACAGTGAAAGTACTTATATAGAAGACATTATGATAACTGAGAAATGGTATGAAAGCAATCAGAGAAGATCAAAAACTGGATCTGCACCAGATGAGCGCCATAGATTCTGGCTAAGATTGCTGACAAATCTACAGTTGAGATTGGCAGACCAGATGAATAAGGTTTTCGAAGCATCAGAAAACAAAACAAAAACTCCTAACAAATGCAGGATATTCCTATTTCAGAGTGAGAAGGAGAAGGGAAATAAGCCCGGAAACTATAGACCCCATCACCTGTTTGCCAACAACATACAAGTTACTTACAGGCATAAATGCAAATCAAATCTATAGCGATTTGAAAAGAAATGATTTACTCCCTGTAGAAAAAAAAGGGTGCTCCAAAAATTTGAGGGAACGAAGGACCAGTTATTGATTGACATTCTTTTAAAGAATTTGAGGGGGAAAAGCAAATATGTTTACACTTGGATGGACTGCAAAAAGGCATTCAATTCTCTTTCACATTGGCTGGATGGATCGCAATTTTTGGAATCTGCAAAAACATTCAGCAATTTATGAACACATCAATGAAGTTTTGGCGAATGAAGCTAATGGCTAATAAGGGAAGAATTTGAAGTTGTCAAAATCAAACATGAAATTTCATCAAACATGAAATTTTCCAAGATGAATCATTAACATCTTTGCTTTTGGTACTATCAATGGCCCTGCTGACAACAATTTTAAACAAGACAAACTATAGACATGAATTGGCCAAAAAAGGAGTAAAAAATCCATATTTATTCTATATAGATGAATTACAAAATTAGGAAAAACAAAGGCTATACTTGATTCCTTATTAAAAAGCACAAAAGACCTCAGTAAAGATATTTGAATGAAATTTAGCAGCCACAAGTGTGCAACCATAGCCCTAAAGGCAGGCAAAATTGGTGAACACGATGAATGCAACTTAACAATGAAGATTTAATAAAGGCGGTAGCACCAGAAGAAGGCTACAAATATTTGAGAATTTTGGAAGTGTCCAATTTATTACAAAATCAAGTCAAAGAAATGATTATGATGATGTTATCCATTCTAACATCAAACAAGTTCAGAAACTTTTGAAACTAAAACTAAATGGTGGAAATATCATGAAAGCATTTTTAATTTAATTAATTTAATTAATTTAATTTTAATTTAATTAAAAGTTCTTATAGGCCGCCCAATCCCGTAGGACTCAGGGCGGCGTACATTAGGAATAAGAACAGTACAATAAAATGACAATTAAAACATAACATCATTTTAAAACCTACAGTCAGGGGGAATCCGATCTTCTTCTTCACCCCGCCTGCCGGAAGAGCCATGTTTTTACGGCTTTGCGGAAGGCCAGTAGAGTGGAGATAGTCCGGATCTCTGGTGGGAGTTGGTTCCAGAGAGATGGGGCTCCCACAGAGAAGGCTCTCCCCCGTGGACCCACCAACCGACATTGTTTGGCTGATGGGACCTGGAGGAGGCCAACTCTGTGGGACCTAACTGGTCATAGGGAGGAATGTGGTAGGATTAAAACCTGAGCAGTTCTTTGGCTGGACTCAGATGGAATTTGATAACTTGGATTGGAAAACAAGAAAATTCATTACAAGACGCCATCTTTTGCTCCCAAAAAATGATATTTATTTACTATATTTTCAAAGAGCTGAAGGGGCAGAGAACTTCTATAGGTGAAACAAACTATGGAGGAAGAAAAGCATGGCCTGAATGATTAAATTAAGAAAAGCGAAGAAACTAGATGAACATAGTCATTCAAGGAAAGCTCTTAAAACAATAAAAGTGAAGGCTGAACATAAATAAAAATACAGGATTGAACAATTTGTTAATTGGAAGAACAAGTCAATGCATGGTCAATGCTTAAAGGATATAGAAGGAAAAGCTGATAAAAAACCCATATATAGTTGGATAAGATCAGGGGTGTTAAAGAAACTAAAGGCTTTATTTTAGTGGCTCAAGAACAGGTTTTGACAACTAACTGCATGAAGGTAAAACTTCAACATGTAACAAACAACAGCAAATGTCATCTCTGTGGTTTAAAAAAAGATGAAACAATTGACCATTTGATCAATGGCTGCAGGTAAATTTTACAAACTAACTACAAGCACTATAATTCATGACCAAGTTGCCGGAATTATTGATTAGAAACTTTGCCAAAGGTTTGGATTTGAAATGAATGGAGGAAAAACTACCAGGGCCATGAAGTAGAGAAGGTTTTGGAAAATGTGATAAAATAAGAACTTAACTTTAAAATCCAAACAGACAGTCATCCTGTTCATAACATGCTTGATATAACAATTATTGAAGAAACGAAAGTATGATTCACTGATGTTGCTATTCTGGATGATGCTAGGATTGAGGAAAAACAATTAGAAAAAAATTACGAAATATTGCAACTTGCAATTTGACGTTGAACACTTATGGAAGAGGAAATCTGTTGTTATACCAATCGTGATTGGAGCACTTGGAGTGATACCTAAAGGACTTCCTTGATATCTGGAAATATTTAATTTATCAGACCTGAATCACCTTCCCTGGAACTGTGTATATTCTTAGATACTATCTTAATAATTCTTAGGTCCATGGTTAGGACCTGGATTATTACATTTCTACCAGTCTTAGACTGTGAATCTAACTGCAGATTACTCATACATAACAATTAATAATTGCATGTTGCCAAATCTTTCCAGACTCATGCAGCTAACAGCAAGACACCAAAATCCCAATAAACGTACATAATAAAGTAGGAAAATTAATCCATAACCGCAAACAGTATCATAATAAGAGCAAAATAAAAACAACAATTGTAGCATAAATAACATTCAGCTATACCGGTAGATGTCAAGCAATCACACCCCAAAGCCACCTTGAAAAAAATTGGTCTTCATTTACTTTTGAAGGACTATCACCAAGGGGGCCAGCCTAGTTTCTAGAGAGAGGGTGGTGTGTGTGTGTGTGTTAAGCACTGGTGCCATGATTGAGAAACAGCATTTTCTGGCATCAACTCCCCTCACTTCACTACATTGGGGTTCCACATTTGGTTGGAATAGGTGGCCCTGGAGATGTATTTTGTAAGTCAAAGTAGAACTTTGAATGGCACCAAGAAATCTACTAGCAACTAACCCACAACATGCCAGATAGATGTAATCATAGCAACGACTGTATGCCAGCCAGCAAAAGGCTACTGCATCGTGAACCATCTGTATTTGCTCAGTGATTTTCAAAGGCAGCTCCTTGCAAAACACATTGCAGAAGTTCATAACCTTGTGGTGAAAAGGGAATGAATCACTGTGGCAGGTCTTCCCACTGCACAAGGGTCATAATTGGCTCACCAATCACCCTCCTAGCCACAACAGCCAACAATCTATCCAGCTGTAGGTGTGAGTTCTGGAGACTGACAGAGAACAATATAGTACAACTATGTCTTGCTACATAACTCCACCTGTCTTGCTAGGGCTCAATTTCCACCTGTTTCATTCCATCAAGATCCCAATAGCCTTCAAACAGTGGGAGAAATTTTATTCAGGATCTCCAATGAGGTCCAGACACTATAAAGCTGAGTATCATCAGTCTATCATGGAAGGACCTCCCCCAGCAGTTTCACACACATATTAAATAGCAAGAGAAATAGACTGACTCCTCCAGCATCCCACAAGGAAATCAGTGGTGGGTTCCTACCAGTGCAGTCCACTCTATAGCACCAGTAGCGGCCCGCTGGTGACGTCACAGTACCGGTGCGGTCGGTTGCTGGTGCCTGGGCGACGCCACTTTTTGAAAAAAAAAATTAATTTTTTTTCAATTTTTCTTTTGCGCATGCCCAGAAGCCGAGTTTCCGGCACTGCTCATGCGCTGTCTTCCTACCCCACAGTGAGTCCAAGCAGGGGAGGATGGCTGAGGGAGCGCGTGAGACGCTGAAAGAACGGGCGGCAGGAGCTATCTCCATTCCCCTCCCTTCAGCAGTCCGAGAAGCCACGAACGCGCGGTGATGATCCTAGGCATTTTCACATGTTTGAGGCTTCTCAAGCTGCTGAGGGGAGGGGGAATGGGCAGCAGGACCTATCTCAGTTTCCCTCCCTTCAGCAGTCCGAGAAGCCATGCCCACCCGGTCACATGGCTGGCAAGCCACACCCACAAAATAAGCCACGCCCACAGAGTGGTGGTAAAATATTAGGAACCCGCCCCTGAAGGAAGTGACCACCAGGCAGATATCTCCTTCCCTACCACTGATTGGAACTGCCCACTGAGCTAGCAACAGAACCACTGCAAAACAATGCCCTTGGCCCCCTACCTCAACAGGAAATCTAGGAAGTTTCTATAGTTAATAATACCAGAAGCCGCATGCCTAGTAATGTGCTGGAGTCAGCTCACACTGGCTCATGAGAACCAATTATTATTATTATTATTTTAATATTGCAAGCCAGTTGACAGCAGAGGTGAGCCTAGCATGCCAATCAGCTGTTCTATGACTAGACACACAGCATAGCAGCAATAATGGAGTGGGCAGAGCCAATCCTTAAAACATTTAGCATCACACCACTGCCTATACCCCATGCCCAAGCTTGAACTCTCCCTGAAAGGGGTACAGATAATTTACTTTCCATGAAGGGCAGTTGAATCTCCACCATGCATTCAATGAAATTCTGTAAGAAGAGAAGACAGGAGGCTGGGTTATAATTCTCAAAACACTGCAGGATCCAAGGAGGGCATCTTATGGATTGGGTTCACACAACAACCTCCTTTAAAGCTACTACCAATGTACTCTCCTGAAGAAAGACACCAATCCTCCTGGATCCAGGTCATCATGTCCATGTAGGGGGCAGGCAGATTAGCACCAAGATTTATTTATTTATTTATTTATTTATTTATTTGTGAGATTTATATACCGCCTCACAGTGCAAGCACTCGCTAAGCGGTTTACACCAGTAAGCAATGTATATTTATATTGCCCCCAACAATCTGGGTCCTCATTTTACCTACCTCGGAAGGATGCAAGGCTGAGTCAACCTTGAGCCGGTGAGATTTGAACCGCTGACCTGCGGATCACAGTCAGCTAAAGTGGCCTGCAGTACTGCGCTCTAACCGCTGCGCCACCTCGGCTCTCTGCAATATTTCCTCTTTTACTTTTTTGCTCTATTTTCCCTCCAAACAATAATCTCGTCTATTTTCAAGTTTAAATGAAAACCTTTCTCTGTTCTTCCTCCCAAATTAAACCGATCTTCCTTCAGTCACTTTATTTATACATCTGTACATAAAATAAAACAAAAATAAAAATAGCCACTACCACTAAATGACCCTACTAAAAAAAATCTAAAGAACATCCACTCCCTTACTTATTCCTAATCCAAATATAAATCCAATTTAAGCAATCTTGGAGAATTTTCCATAATTTTGCTGTTACAAATCTCTTCGGTATTCTCAAAACTCTAATCTTTCTTATTGGAGGAATGTATTACAGAGCCTTAAGCTTTAAGTCTGGGAAACCCACAAACTACATGAGGTCAAACTCTCCTCATAATTATGCCACTGAAATCGAGTAACAAAAATGGTAATATTCAGTTCTGCATTATTATTATTTTTACAATTTAAGCTATCAAGTAGAAACGTTAAGCTTTAGAACAGTATTTTTCAAACTTGGCAACTTTAAGGTGTGTGAACTTCAATTCCCAGAATTCCTCAGCCAGCATCTTAAAGTAGTAAAGTCTGAAAAACACTGCCTTAAGATGATTAAATATTGACTTTCTGAAATACATAAATTTAGGGCTTATTCATTCCAATGCTATCACCATTACGGAGTGTGTGTGTGTGTGTATGTGTGCGCGCGTGCACATGCTTTTTCTAAAATAGAATTGTAAGTCAAATAGAAAAAAAACCTGTATTATACTGCTTCGAATTGTGGGGCATTTTATATAAGAAAAGGTACTTTTTTTCTGGAAAATTTTGACAATTTTGCTCAATATAATGGAGTGCTTGAACTGTCCCTGGATGAAGGATGAAAGCCAAAAGAACTGGCATAGAAATATGTCTTGTGGTCAATAGAGGAAGGGGCAAAAATGCGAAAAGCAGAAGCTGCAGTTTTCCCAGTTTCAAGAGTCATTCACTGCTAAGCTTGTCAAAATATTTCAAAAGGCAGGATTAAAACAGATTGCCGAAAAGGAGGATAGCCTTCTCTTGGAAAGGGGAATAACTGTCATACAAGCTGAAGCAAAGATGATAAGGGTAGTTTGGGAACATTTAATTTTTTTTAAAGTAAACCTGTAGAAAAAAGTTGAAAAAAGTGGGATAAAGTGTTTAATCTGTAAAAAGCAGCCAGAAAATCAAATATTTGCCATTTTCCCCCCTTTCTGACAGGGAGTTATAGTGAAGCAAAGAGCTGCACTTTTCTATATGATGTAATCAGGGGTGGGTTCCAGTGGCGGGTTGCCATCTTAGCGGTGCTGGTGCGCTGCGCGTGCATCTCCAAGTTTTGGGGGGGCGCTCGCTCGCTACACACACGGCCCCTTGTGCGATTTTGCTTCTGCGCACCAAAATCTTGCAAGGGGACGCGCGTGCGCAAGATTTTGCTTCCGCGCATGCGCGGAGGCAAAATCTTGCCGAAATCTCTCTCGAGCGCGTGTCCCCTCACAAGATTTCAGCGCAATTTTGCTTCCACGCATGCGCAGAAGCAAAATCAACCCAAAATCACCAAAAAAAATGGCGACGCGCGTGGTGGAGCGGCAGAGAGGGCTCCGGAGCGGTTGTGCAATCGACCGCTCCCTACTGGAGCTGCGCACCGGGTAGCTCCGACAGGAACCTACCTCTGGTGGGTTCTAACTTACCTCGTTACCGGTTAACTTCCTCCCGCGCCGCATGGGTGCACCTCATGGGCACGCGCACGCTTTGCATGCGCAGTGCCAAAAAATCCAGGGGGGAAAAAAGCTGAAAACAAGATGCGATCGCATGCACAGTGCTGGAAACTCGGCTTCTGCGCATGCTCAGAAGAAAAAAATAAAAATAAAATAAAAATAAAATTCAAAAAAATTTCAAAAAAATGATGGCGGCACCCACCTACTGGCACTGACCAAACCGGGTCCATGACATCATAGTGACATCACCAGAACCAGTCCGAACCGGGATGAACTCACCCCTGGATATAATGCTGTGATATCATCCAGCATTCACAAAAATAAAAAGTGCTTCTTGGACAGGGAATACCCATGTCTCTGAGGCTTTTAGCATGTCACAAAAGAAGCCACTCCCAGAACCACTCCAGGTGGAACAACTTTTATTCTTCTGAAAACGACACAAAGTTCTCTGAGAGAATGAAAAACAAGCTCCGTACAGAGCCTTCCTGAACCTCTGAAAGAAAGATCATAATCTACATGAAGCTGGGAAAAGGCCCAAAGCGAGAAAGGGACTCTGGCTTCAGTCATTAGATTATCATAGGAAACTTATCGTAGGCAAGTTGAGCTAGAAATGCTGCATGGCAATTACTTCTATTTTGAATCTCTGCTTTTTTAGTGTAATTAATTACTTCTGATATGTATTGTCTAATGCAAACTCAGTGTCTTTGTCTTCTGACAGACTGGAATTCCTTTACAATAGAATTGGTTCTAAATAGGAGCAGGCCAGCATTATCTCTAGTTAGCCAAACCTTTCTATTTTCTTATGGGAGATCCTTTTAAAATGCTATCTGAGATTCAGCAACTGTTTTTTTTTAAATTTGCTTCGCCTTTGAATATTTTGCTTCTGACTCTTTAAAGCCAAAAATAATTTTTACATTCTCCCTTTTGTTTTTAAATAAGGTTCTATTTTATTTGCCTCTTGTGAGATTGATCAAGCTCCCCAAAAGGGGAGAGGGAAGAATGGGCTATTTTCCATAATCAAACAAACCTCAATACTGCATGGACTATATGTAGTGCTATACAGGGATGGCCAAACTATGGTTCTTTGAGGACCTGTGGACTTCAACTCCCAGAATTCCTGAGCCAGCCACAATATGATGGTGCTATAGAATTTATCTTATTTATTTATCTCTCTGTTTTCTTCATTTTAAATTACCAGAAAGTGACAGGTGTAAAAAGCTTATCCTGCTTGTATGCCAGGATTAGTGGAGAAGATGCTAGGGAAAGCATTCTCAGCAAGAATGACCAAACTGCATACCAAAGCAGGAGGTGGAGCTAGGGTGTGTAGACCCAGAAGGGGAGAAGAGCTGAGACTGCCAATCTTTCATCTTGCAGGCTTAGTCCTGCTGTCACAAACGTATAATAATTAAAGGCACAAAGATAAAACCAGAAACAAAATGGCAACCCCAACCCCAACAGTGTACAGGTAGCCCTTGACTTACAACCACAATTGAGCCTAACATTTATGTTGCCAACTGAGAAATTCGTTAAGCGAATTTAACCATTTTATGACTTTTCTTGCCACATTTGTTAAGTGAATCACTGCAGTTGTTAAATTAGTAACCCGGTTGGTTAAGTGAATCTGGTTTCCCCCTTGACTTTGCTTGTCAGAAGGCTGCAAAAGGTGATCACGTGACCCCGGGACACTGCAACCGACATAAATGTTAAGTCAGTTGCCAAGCATTCGAATGTAAATCACGTGACCATGCAGATGCTGCAATGGCCATTAAGTATGAAAAATGGTCATAAGTCACTTTTTTCAGTGCCGTTGTAACTTCAGTCACTAAATGAACTGTTGTAAGTCGAGGAACTACCTGTACACACAAGGTTCCCATGACTGCCAAACCTGTGCATTATATCGTTCAGTCAGCACTGCTGGCCCTACTAAAACCCTCTTTCCTGCTGGAGATGGCTATCCATTTCCAGAAGCTGGTTCCAGGGGTAGGTTCTTTTCTTCGCTGCCGGTTCGCTCCTTCACGTGCTGTGCGGGTACGGTGCGCGCGCATGCGCAGTGCTAAAAACCCAGCTTCTGCGCATGCGTAGGAGCAAAAAACAAGATGGCACCGGCTATGGCACCACCGAGAGAGCCAGTTCGGGGGCGTGGCAGGCCTGGGTCGCTGCCAGTTCTAGAGATCCAGGCCGCCAAGTTACTACCAGTTCTATAGAACCGGTCGAACTGACAGGAAACCACCTCTGGCTGGTTCCTTCTCCTGCTGTTCTTTCCTAGCCTTATTCATTTTTCTGCCCTGACTAAAATATCAGTATTTTTCTTCACAAGGATGAAGGGGGGGGGAGCAGGAGCTTTTAATTGCTTTGCCATTTCCTTCGGTGTTTTAATCCAATACAGGTAGTCCTTGACTTACAACAGTTTGTTTAGTGACCGTTCAAAGTTACAACGGCACTGAAAAAAGTGACTTATTATGACCGTTTTCCACACTTACGACCATTGCAGCATCCCTGTGGTCACATGATCAAAATTCAGATGCTTGGCAACTGACTCATATTTATGACGCTTGCAGTGTCCCAGGGTCATGTGATCACCTTTGGCGACTTCCTGACAAGCGAAGTCAATAGGGAAGCGATTCACTTCACGACTGTGTAAATAATTTAAACCAGGGGTCTGCTCTTTCATCCCTCTGCTGCGGCTCCCTGTCGCTCAAAATATGTGTCACAACCACCAATACACGACACCCGCCAGCAAGTGATTTATTGAGCTTTTCGACCTATCTTTTTTTTTTCAGCGTTCAAAATTTTTTGTTGCATGCGGGAATAAAAATGTGTTTTCTCTGTAGCAGGTCATTGATTTCATAAATGCAACACACTATAGTTTTTTTTATACATAGCATAAAGGTAAAAAAAACGATATATGCAGTGTTATCTTCATTTTAGATGTCAAAAAGGTTTTGTGGCTCCCGGTGTTTTCTTTTCTGTGGGAAACGGATCCAAATGGCTCTTTGAGTGTTTAAAGTTGCCGACCCGATTTAAACAATTGCAGTGATTCACTGAACAACTGTGGCAAGGAAGGTTGTAAAATGAGGCAAAGCTCACTTAACACATCTCACTTAGCAACAGAAATTATGGGCACCTCGATTGAGGTCGTAAGTTGAAGACGGCATAGAGATAGATAGATAGATAGATAGATAGATAGATAGATAGATAGATAGATAGATAGATAGATAGATAGATAGAGATAGATAGATAGATAGATAGATAGATAGATAGATAGATAGATAGATAGATAGATAGATAGATAGATATAGAGAGAGAGAGGGAGGGAGGGAGGGAGGGAGGGAGGGAGGGAGGGAGAGAGAGAGAGAGAGAGAGAGAGAGAGAGAGAGAGAGAGAGAGAGAGAGAGAGAGAGAGAGAGAGAGAGCAAAGAAACAAACAAACAGCAACAACACTGCAAAAGATGAAGCAAATCCATCCAGGGAGCGATCTGCTGAGATCTTATTCTAAGCCCCCTTAAAATCTGAAGCTAGCTCTAGGCTTCCCCTTCCAGCAAGCTAAAAATCTCTTTTCATGACTCACCTGCAGAGACTCTTGAGACTCCTCTGGTTCTTCAATGCTTATATGTAGTTGTGGGAGGTCCTCCACTGTGGCCATGGAAAAGGGGCCCATTGGCTCGGGAGCAGCAGCAAGAGGAGGCACCACAGGCAAGACCTCCGTCTCTTGGCGTGAGGGCCGTCCAATGGGTGAAGGGTTCTGTAGTGACTGAATGGTGAAAGTGGAGTACAGTCCAGAACGCATGTATTCATTTCGACTGCTACGTGGGGGACCTCCGCCTCCTCGTGGAGCTTTGGAGGTACCAAATGCTCCTTCACCCCCTTTGGCCTCACCTGGGACCTGCTCAGGTTTTTTGGTACCTGCCTCATCCTTCATGCCTTCCATACTTGAAAGTTCTGGGTAAGAGACAAACTTGTAGACAAATTTCTGACCACTGACTTTACGGATGATATTCTGGAATGGACAGAAAGGATGGCTGAATTAGAGCAAGCAGAGACAAAGTAATCCAGCTACGTTTTTCATGAGACAACGTTCTATTGATAACGTTTTCTGGAAAGATATTTGAATTTAAAAATCCAGTGTATTCTGAAATGAGCTAGACTGCAGTTGATACTTTCTGACTTGAAAAATAGCAATAGCAATAGCACTTAGACTTATATACCGCTTCATAGTGCTTTACAGCCCTCTCTAAGCGGTTTACAGAGTTCAGCATATTGCCCCCAACAATCTGGGTCCTCATTTTACCGACCTCAGAAGGATGGAAGGCTGAGTCAACCTTGAGCCAGTGAGATTTGAACAGCTGAACTGCTGAACTGCAGTGCTGCACTTTAACCACTGCGCCACCTCGGCTCTAAAAAATATGAGAGTTATTTGCATAACTGTGTTTTATTCGGCTTTTGGGACAATTACGTGCACATGTGTGTATTTGTTAAAGGAGAGTAGCTTTGAAACCTTCACACAATAATAATGCGTAGATGGATTACTATGTAGTAACCATGAGATTATCTTGTTCAATGAGTCTGTAAACTGAGGTGTAAGGAGCTGAGGTGGTGCAGTGGTTAAAAGCAGCCCTGCAAGTTCAGCTGACTGCTAGTTCAGCAGTTCAGCTGTTCAAATCTCACCGGCTCAAGGTTGACTCAGCCTTCCATCCTTCCGAGGTCGGTAAAATGAGGACCCAGATTGTTGGGGGCAATATGCTGAACTCTGTAAACCGCTTAGAGAGGGCTGTAAAGCACTGTGAAGCGGTATATAAGTCTAAGTGCTATTGCTATTGCTAAGCATAGATTTACAGAAGCAGAGAATGAAGATATATGGGATACCAATCTCTCTTTTTATAAAATCTGATATCAGATAGTTAAAGGGGTAAGGAACTTGTAGCTCATATTAGCTGTTGCTGAATTTCCAGCATTTGATAATGACTGGCAATATCAATTGGAGCTACTGGTAGATTAGCAAAAACTGAGGGCCAGCAGATGTTTATTTCCATTTATATATTCCATAGATTCACAAAGTTGGAAGGAGCTGTTGAGGCCATCAGGATTTGTTCCTGTTTGATGCAGGAATCCTAATTTAGCATCCCAAGCTAAAGCCTAGCATCCGTTGGAACAAATACAAGAAAACGCCACCCTTCTGTGTTAGTATAATTCCACTGTCAAGCTGCTCTTGCTATTCAGAAGCATTACCTAACCTGCAGTTGAATTCTGACTTCTATTGTATTTTATTTCCTGCATTCAGAATGACAGAGAATGGGTTTTGGCCTCATATATATATATATATATATATATATATATATATATATATATATATATATATATATATATATATATATATATATATATATATATATATATATATATATATATATATATATATATATATATATATATATATATATATATATATATATATATATATATATATAAACCTCAATGGGCTTTCTTCCAAGGGAAAAAAATCAGGTCACTCTGCTCTGGAAAGTGGGGTACATATAACAAAACAGGTATATGTCAGTTGCTAAATGTTTCTCAATCTACTTTGTTTACCTACAAATAATTTATCTTACCAATCCACCAAACAATTTTCAGATATTTCATATGACTTCAAGCTTATCTTTGCAGGCATAAGAACACCACCACCACCCAAAAATAGAGGGGGGCAGAGGAAAAGAAACTTGGGAGTCTCAGAAGACAAATATATGCAGAGATTCTCAAAACAAAGCCTATGCATCATTTACTCCTTCCCTATTGATCTGTAAGAAAAGTTCATCTACCCAAATATTCTTTTAGGTTTCCACTGCGCTCTCCTTAATTAAGGCTGGGCTGAAATGGAAAGCAAAGCAGGAACTGGCAGATTCATCTTGAATTTACAAAGTGGTCTCTCACTTTGTCATAGTAGTAACGCAGGGCCCGGCTCAGCTTGTCATAATTCATGTTGGTCTTGTTCTTCCGCAGGCCCCAGAGTCGTGCAACCTCTTCTGCATCCACCAGCTTGAACTCCCCATCATTGGATGTCCAGGCAATCAGATGCCCGTTGCTCTGCTGTTCCAGCAATTGCAGAAGAAACTGCCAGAGAGTGACTGAAGGATCCATGACTAAAGGGAAAAAAAGGAAGAGCAAAAGGACAGCCAATTCAGGGATACGGATCGTTGAAGGGCACAGTCCTTGAGAGGTAACAAATAATGTTTGCAAATTAGAAGAATCCAGTAATGAGTGCTATGGTTGAGGTTGGCTAGAAAGTGTGGGTGATGGAGAACTTCATTCACACAGAGAGAAAACTAGTATCAAGGAAAAGATTGAGCTGAATCATTCTTTGACATACTTGCTTTCTACATGCAAGGAGATGGGGGCGAGGATGGGCTTCATTGCAAAGTAACCAGTTATTCTAGCCTCCCCAAACCAGTAGTGGGTTCCTACTGGTGCGGTCCACTCTATAGCACCGGTAGCAGCCTGCTGGTGATGTCACAGTACCGGTGCGGTCAGTTACCGGTGCCTGGCCGCCGCCATTTAAAAAAAATTTAAAAAATTTTTTTTTTAAATTTTCTTCTGCACATGCCCAGAAGCCGAGCTTCGGGCACTGCGCATGTGCTGCCTTCCTACCCCATAGTGAATCCAAGCAGAGGAGGATGGTTGAGGGAGCGCGTGAGAAGCTGAAAGAACGGGCGGCAGGAGCTATCTCCATTCCCCTCCCTTCAGCAGTCCGAGAAGCCACGAACGCGCGGTGATGATCCCAGGCATTTTCGCACATTCGAGGCTACTCGAGCTGCTGAGGGGAGGGGGAACGGGGGGCAGGAGCCTAGGATCATTGAATGGGGAGAAGCATTCAGGCCGGACGGAGCCTCCTAGAAGAACCACTGCCGCGGTCTTGCTGCTCCCACTGTGGGGGGCTGCGTTGCGGGTGGGCAACGCCTCCCGTTTCTCTGGCCGCTGCCAAGCTCCCGAGGCCCACACCCACCTGGTCACATGGCTGGCAAGCCACACCCACAAAATAAGCCACGCCCACAGAGTGGTAGTAAAAAAATTAGGAACCCTCCCCTGCCCCAAACACTCACACATGTACTTTGACACACCCATGCTGAAGAGATAAAGTTTTTTTTAAAAAAGTGTAACCACTTGATTTGGCTAAAACCAGTTTGGTGAATACTTCCAAATGTGCTTTGTAAGGCTGTGTCCTTACAAAGTCCTATTGAGCTGGGAAGCGAAGAGTAGCCTAGGATGGAAAAAACACTCCACAAATACCATGAACATCAACTCTTTCGGCTGCTTGAGAATCTTGATACCTAATGTTTAAACAAGCTATTGCTTCATGGCTTCCCTCAAAGACATTTGATTTTTAATGGGGAAACTCTGAAGATAACAGTAATCTTTTGTCCAGGATCCAGAGACTTAAAAGAACTGCAGTCCTCCTCAGCCTTCCTGGAGGGTGTTTCATCACTTTTCAAACAACAGAATGGATTCTTTCTTTGGTCTATGAGCTACACAGGACTTTTGCTAATGCTGGGTGAGAAATGTACTCCAAATAGTGAGCATTGCCCAAGTTAAAGAAGTGGAACCAGAGCCAAAAATATATTTCTTTTCATATAATTAAATTTTTAAATGCATGGAATTTACTCAGTTACTCCCTGTGCTTTTATTAATTTCCTTTTATGTCACCTCAAACCTACAGTTCAGCAGCAGTTTTTGAATGAGTTTTTGGGATAATGTGTAACTCTGGGAGCACTGATTGGAGATTATTGATATAATAGCACACACAGTACTCAAATAACGAGAAGTGAGACCAAAGAGCGCTGGCTATGGCTATGAAGTCACTCCCTTGCAGGCTTTTAAATATAACTTCTATAGCTGTAAATGATTACCGGTATTTGTGTGATGCTGTTCCTTTATCACTGGAAATTATACAAGCATCTCATGCAAAACCTTGATTATTATTATTTTGCCAGATATAATGGTCGGGGAGAATCTCTATCATCAATTATACATGCAGTATCATTTCATCAGTTCACTTCAACAAGGACTACGAAGATAATCCTTGATTATCCCAATCTTTAAAAATAATGCTACAACTTGCGCTGGGACATAATTATTAAAATAGAATGATGAGTAACAACAGAGCAGACACTATTCCACCTCTCAAAAGAGCTATTATAATAGATGTTGCAGTACTACCCATACATATATGTATACAACTGAGAATGGGTTAAAAACACCGTTTCACCTCACAAAATGTCTGGGACCTGAGTAATACTCAAACAAACAAGGCTCCCTCCCAAAATTAGCCATGGGAATTGTTCCAAATGCCTTGAAGCAAAATTAATTCATGGAGAGCCAGCAGTCCTATTCAACACCGCAAACACACAGACATCCTTTACTTTAGATCCAGGTCATTCCTGAAGAGCATTTGGCATTTTTTCCTTTTTTTTTCCCTTTGGAAAGGCTTAAAATACCATATTGTCACCTGAACAAGACCTCATACATCCAAGGAGAAAAAGAATATGATAGCAAGGTCCACCATCTTTTACAATGGAGTTGTTGAAGCCCATATCGAACCTCTGAGAAGCATGTCAGGGCCCAGGGGCCAAAACGTAGGTGAGAACCAGAGGTGGGTTCCTCCTGGTTCGCACCAGTTCTATAGAACCAGTAGTAAACCAGTGGTAACGTCACGGAGCCGGTTCTGTCAGTGCCGGTCTGTGGACGCCGCCATCTTTTTTTGGGATTTGGGGGGGATTTTTTGCTTGTTTTTGCTTCTGTGCATGCACAGAAGCCGAGGTTTTGGCACTGCGCATGCACCGCCATCTTGTTTTCGGCTTTTTTTTAAAAAAAAAATTGCTTGCTTTTGCTTCTGTGCATGCGCAGAAGCCGAGTTTTTGGCACTGCGCATGCGCCCGTAAGGCGCAGCCATGCACAATGCACACGCAGCCACGCGGAAAGAAGCCACGTGGAGGAAGCGAACCGGCGGCGGGGTAAGTTAGAACCCACCCCTGGTGAGAACAGATGAAAATGGGTGTAAACAAGGTCAAAAGCAACTTTTGTTTCGCATTTTATTTAAATGCAAACTAAATTAAAATGTATTTAATTAAGGAAAATTCACTTCCCTGTAGTAAAATTTCCCCCTTCTTTCACATTAATTATTCTAATTTAATAGCAAATTTTAGAAAGGTCCTTGGGATATCCAAGACTATTAAGGGCCTAAACAACCTGTGGGCTGCTGGTTATATATTCTTGCTTTAGAATGCAACATTTCTTTAAAAAAAAGGTTAATTCTAAATTTTCAAAAACAAGGGAGAAGAAGAGCTAAGGATTCATGCTTAAAGATCACTAAGTTAAATGACTTAGTGCCAGTTTATGCAATGAGGGCTTAAGCCAAAGCTTTACAGAAAGAGTAAGTTTCAAGAAGGAATTTGAAGGAAGTGATGACACTCTATATAGATGTCTAGAAGGAATAAACAAGCAAGGAAAAGGCAGTTGTCTAATTCCTGTAGTCTTTAGTTCTGTAATCACTTTTATTCTGTCAGTTATTTATTCTGATATTAAAAAAGTACATGCTAATAACTATCCATTTCAGCCATCAGGTAAAATGAAGGATGAGTTGATTATACAGTACATCTGAATGCTCCTGTCCTACACTCAGTGGTGGGTTCCTACCAGTGCGGTCCACTCTATAGCACCGGTAGCGGCCTCTGGTGACGTCACAGTACCGGTGCGGTCGGTTGCCAGTGCCTGGGCGCCGCCATTTTTTTTAAAAAAATTAATTTTTAAAAAAAATCTTCTTCTGCGCATGCCCAGAAGCCGAGTTTCCGGCACTGCGCATGTGCTGCCTTCCTACTCCACAGTGAGTCCAAGCAGGGGAGGATGGCTGAGGGAGCGCGTGAGATGCTGAAAGAACGGGAGGCAGGAGCTAGCTCCATTCCCCTCCCTTCAGCAGTCCGAGAAGCCACGAACGCACGGTGATGATCCTACGCATTTTCGCACGTTTGAGCTGCTGAGGGGAGGGGGAATGGGCAGCAGGTCCTATCTCAGTTCCCCTCCCTTCAGCAGTCCGAGAAGCCACGCCCACCCAGTCACATGACTGGCAAGCCACATCCACAAAATAAGCCACGCCCACAGAGTGGTAGTAAAAAAAATTAGGAACCCATCCCTGCCTACACTGTGTCTCATTCACACATAACCAAGGGAAATGTGTTGCAAAACAAGACAGTGTGAGGGAGAAAGAAAACAGAAGACTGTATGCAGAGAATATATACAAAGGGCATAGCCACAGGTACATTGTAAGAAACAGATACTTAGCAGAAATATGTAAGTGGCTGTTTAATGGCATTTGCATATATATCAGCTACATTTTAAACCATTGTAATTCATGCTACCATACCTTATCGCCTCAAGCAGCAGTCACTAATTTCTAAAATGGAATCACAGAGGTCAAAATTGCAGCTTCTGTTCTGAAAAGAAATTATTCAGACCAAATGTACACTAAAGAGTTGGAGGTATTCAGGGGGAACAAAATGCACACTACATATGCTCCAAGAGGTTTCAGGAGGCTGGATCTACCTGGGTGCTTCCCAAACCTAAATCCTGAACCACAACAGAGATAAAACCCATTCCTTTCTGAGCTACTGTAGTCTATTTCCTCTGTCATATGTATGCATGTGATTTCTATGCACTGTCATAGTGAGAGACCTTCTAGCCATCCATTTAAAAAAAAAATTAATTTGTGTTCACCTCTTTCATTTTCCCAAGAAGCACACAAAATACCCAGTTTGTTGTTTCTGATTTTGGAGGAAAAGTATACACCAGGTCTGAGAGAAGAGTCACACAGAGAAAGCTTTTTCACCCACTCATTCCTCTCCTCCTGCTTCCTCTGCTCCACTTGTAAATGCCTATCTGGATTTGGCCTAAAGAAAGGATTTTAGGGCTGGATTTCATAAAAATATCATCAAATGCTGTAATCCAGCAGTTAAATGTAGTGAAGGCTGTAGGGAAAGCTGGGAAAGACTACAGGCCTTATCAGAAGAGATGGAGGAACAAGTAAATACTTAGAAGAGAGGTGGGAAAAGCCCAGAATTATTTTTGACATCTAACTGACATGGGTTTGATGGTAAAAGCATTTTGGTAATCTATGCTTCATGGGATTTTATTGTATTTTATGTTTGATGTCTTGGTCCAAACATGTCTTGTTTGTGTGTATATATACACAAACAAACAAACACATAACAGGTAGTACTTGAACAGGAGATCCTAATAAAAATAGCTAGTGGTAAGACTCAAGATGTTTTTGTAGGAAATGAATGGGATGAAAGTGCCACGAACAGGAGAGATATGGTACCCCATCTCTCCTTTCCAAGTGAAAACAAAATTATTTTAAGGTAATGAAGCATATGTGACAGAAATCTCCTCTTTGGCTGCTAGGAGTCCACATCTCAAATGCCCAGCAAAGAGGACCCACAAATAAACACACACAGTTCCACCCTGTTTGCACATCAATCCTGTCTCTCTCTCTTTTTCCCAGATTTTAACAAGGATGGGTTCACAATAATCTGAAAATGACTTCAGACTCAAGATTGGTAGAGGGACAGGTAATGAAATGTGTGCCTTCTTTCTGTCACTTTCCAGTTATGGGAGTGGGAGGTGGTATCACTTGCCCAAAATGCTGTGCCCATCTTTTCCCAGGCTGCCTAACCCAAAACCAGCTGTCAACTGGGGGGGAGGGATCGTTACTTTCTTGATCTCTAAGATTTACAGAGGTCTCTCCTTCTCCCTCCATCGTCTACTACTCACCAGTGAGCATGGCAGCGCCCCCCAACCCAGATCCCGGCGGCTCCATGGGCTGGGTAGGGGGGCCCAGCTCTGCCGCCGGGGGGTGGGTAGCTTGCCAGTCCGCTTGCTGTTTCCCAGGCGAGAACGACCCGTCTTGGTCCCCTAGTTCCCACTTTTCTTCTCAGTTCGTCCGCTGGCCCTGTTGCTCTTTCCCACCACCTCTGCTGGTCCCACTTGAGGTTGCCGACCGGTCTCAAGTTGAGGCTCTCTCCGCTGGGATGGATCGCCGTCGGGAGGGCTTGGCGAGGCGGGCTCTCTCGCGTGGGGAGGCGGCGAGTGTCCCCCGCAAGACCTTGACGTCGCCGGACCGCCTTGCCACTCGGCGTGGGTGCTCTGGGATGTGCTGGGGAGGGTGAATAGGGGAGAAGGTGCGGGGAGGGGGAGAGGGGGCGGATCCGCTCTTCTTCCTGCCTCTGACGAGCCGTGCAGGCCGCTGGTTGCAGCGCCGGGGATGCAGCGGTGACGGCGGCTGTCACATGGAGAGAAGGCGGAGCCGGCAGCGGCCCGGACGCCTCGTTCCGTCTCCTCTCTGCCCGGGACTGCACGGTGTCGGCGGGTAGAAGCGCTCCAGGCAGAGTCCCGGGTCCGGTCCGAACCCCGCGGAAGACTGGTGAAAGCCCGATCCCTACTGGACCGAGGCGGGAGAAATTGAGGGCGTCTGGATCTCTGGCTCTGGATCTCTCTGCTCAGGCCGAGGCGGGAGATCTATTGAAACCAAGACGCCTGGGATTCTTTCCTAAAGCGCGGGGCTACGGAGAGCCGAGAATCCCAGGCTGGGCTGACCGCTCTGGACCAGCGGGCTGGAGACGGCGCCAGAACTTCCTGGGTTGAAGATGGAGTCAGAGGATCCTTGCGCTCCCGGGCTTCTTGACCTGTTGGATGCCAACCGCGGCAGGAGAGATTCCAGGACATCTAGGCTTTACCTTCGCAAGAGGAAGTCCGCAGGGCTCTTGCAAATGCGGAGAGGGACGGAACTCCTTCAGCTGTGTTGGGACTAACATTCCCACCATTCCCAGACGCCATGAGGAAACCTGTTTGGAGAAAGCTGGGCTGGAAAAAGTTAGGACCCAGAAGTGAGATAGGCGGGGGGGGGGGGGGGGAGATATCCACTCCTCCGCTTCTCCAGCCAAACGCCGCCGCTCCCCCTCCGCCCACCTTGCGGAGGGGGTAGATCTTGCCTTCGTGGCAGCCAGCCCACGACCTTCTCGCCCCCTTCGCCTGATCCTTACTTGCCCCGCGGTTACCACGGCAACGGAAAGCCACCATGACAGCGGAGACAAGGGGGAAAAAGGGTGGGTGGGAGAGAAATAAGATGCTGCCATGGTAACCTCTGGCCCCAGGATAGGATCGTTCAAAAGGCTCCATTCCTTTCCTAAAGGAGTTTCCCAGGCCTAGACTGGCTCGGGAAAGGGATTGAAGAAGGGGTTTGGCCTGTTAGGAGGCATCATTTTGAAAGATGAGGGGGAAAACATTTTTGCTCTCCCCAAATGCCATCAGAATCAGGAGGAACAGCAAGGTCATAGTTCATTTTTTGCAATTAGTCATAGGGAAGCTACTTATCACAGAAGCAGCTCATCAGTACAACACAGTGATTATAAACAAATTTTGGGGTGCTTGTCAGGATTATTAAGGTAAAATATTTGAATTGCTTTAACCAGAGTTCAGTGAACTATAATCTCATACTAATCTAACGAACAGAAAATCCTACTTTTCAATAGAAATTAAAGGAGGTTGCTATCTTTGCTATGCCACTGAATTCAGTGACATCCCAAATCTTAAGTGATCTAGGCAGGCTTTCACTTTAGCAGTTTAATGCCATTGGCTTTATTTATATGTACAGTATTTATTGAACATTCAATAGAATTTCCAGGAGTTAAAATTAACATAAAAACATTAAAATGTTGACATAAATATGCTTGCAAATGCAAACTGGCAAACATGGCACACATTAATTGGTTTTTATATCCTGTTTAAGAAAAAGTCATGGTTTAAAAAGGTTATCCAGCCAAAGATGTTACAAAATGATCAGAAGTGTTTTTCATTCAAATATGTAGGTTGCACTGAAAAGGCATTTTGCATGCAAAATGGTTGAAATTGAGACATTTTGCATAACCTAAAACAAATTGATCACAAATTTCAGCATTCTTGACTCTGGATTTAAAGAATCGTCTTGGGAATTATAATTTGGTGTACTTGTGTTTGCAAAATCTTTCATCTAATCAACTTTTACAAACTTGGGACTTTATTCTGATTCCCCAACCATTAACATTATTGCCCCCTGCCCAGAATTCCTAAGCATGGTAACTTCATCCCACAACTACATATAAGCATTGAAGAACCAGAGGAATCTCGAGTCCCTGCAGATGAGTCATGAATAGAGATTTCTAATTTGCTGGAAGAAGACTAGAGCTAGCTTCAGATTTTAAGGGGGCTTTGAATAATGACATACATCATGCAAATTGTGTCTTCAGTTCACAGAAGCAGGGGTGTGGAAAATGTTTCAGAAGATACCATGGTTTTCCAGAGAGTAAAAACAAAGGAGGAGAGAAATAGTTTCAGACTTGCAAGAGTCTGTTAATGTAACCTTAAAAACTAATATTCATTGCTGTGCTTCACGGACTACTTCAAAGGGCTAACATCTAGCTTGTTGAGCAGCCCACATGCAAATGGTCACAGTGCCTTCCTACTGCCTCTCTTGAATTTAAGTAATGCATACCTCCCAGTCCACCTATCACCTTAGCCACCATGTAGCCACACAGCTCTCCATCTTACTTACCTTTAACTACCAGTAACAGCCATGCAAGCTACAGGTCTATGCATGGTTCACTCCAAAATTGCAATACTTTGCATATCCCTCAGTAGCAGAATTAGATCAATCTACTGGGTTTATTCAGAGACTACATTTCAGCAGCTCAGCTAAATACTGAACAGGTGCATTTGCACGTTAAGCTTGGCAATATTTTTTACTGTATTAAATTTTGTTTTCTGAGTGTGGCTTAACATATTGCGTAACCCAGCCTATTTGATGTATGGTTTAATGTTGGTCAAATTGGGCTATGAAAATTGTGATAAAAAGGGAAGGTCCACCTAGAAAATGGGCTAACTCAATCAGGTGAAGAGTGATATGTGAAAGGATGCTGAGTCACTAGAGTAAGCAGCAGGTAAATCAGCCCAACTCATAACTTCTTCCCAATTATCTTTGCTTCTGATTTATACATGGGAATCAATATTTTATAATCAGGACAGGAAAAATTCCTTTTAAGATAAGAGAAGCTCTGCTGGATATGGTCAAGGCCAATTTTGTCAGCTCATTATTTTCTCCCAGTAGCCAGTCAGATACCTTTGGAATGTTTGCAAGATGAAGGTGGAGATATACCCCTCATTCACCACTCCCCCGTTCTTCTGCAAGAGGTATTTGGAGGCATTGTACATCCAGCCTGGACTTATCCTTTATCAAATGTGGTAACCAGAAGTATTCACAATATTCCAGATGCAGTGGTATCACTGATTTGTATAAAGGCATTGCACTGCAGTTTGTTTTCCAAGGTGTTAACTTGCAAGAATACAACTGAGGTGTATGATTGATGGCAGTTACATTTTGAAAGGGAGGTCCTCTTCTATGTTAAAATTTCATTATCAAAAAAGCAATAAATAATTCCATTACCAAGATTGTTTAGTTCTATCAAATATCAAAAAAGTTCATGAAATCTTTCTATAAATCATACAAACATAACTTATTTTTACTTTTGTATTTTATTTATATTGATAGGACTAAAGCTTATAAACATAAAATAAACAAGGGGAAAAAGTAAGGATATCAACTTTGCACAAGTAAAAGCAGAGGCTATTCTTATAAATTAAAACAGAACTGAATGGAACGGATACTGAAAATGGAAGGAAGATAAGGACAAGAGTCTAGTACAAATACAGAATCTTTTATTAATACAATTATTTTCAAAATGAAACACTAAAATTGGAACCAGACATGGGAGGAAGTTCAAAGAGCCTAACACCCTCACTAAAAGTGGAGCTGCTCTTCCCCATCATTACCTCATGTCACTGTCTCTCATTCACCAGTTTCTCCTCACGCATGCGGCCCCTACAGCAGCAAAAAATCCGCAATCAAATTTTCTTCTAGAAAACCAAAATTACTCCCTGTGGATCATAGAAGATGGATACCTAGAGGAAAACATCGCTTCTGTTCTCCTCAGGCAGATCTCTGAAACCTTGCAGTTCACGTAATCCCTTCAGAAAGAAAAGGAAGATGAGACTCAGGTTTCTCTACTGATTCCTTTTATTTTCTTTTACAACATAATCACGATCCCAAACTATATTGGAAAAAAACATCCTGTTTGTCCCATAAAGGAGCTTTCTTGATCTGGTGTGGGACCAAAGCACCTAACCTCTTCAGCCTGTATGGTATATGATCATACTAGTTATGGAAGATGGAAATAGCCATCCAACATATCTGCCAACATTGCAGTTTGGGGAAGTCAGTCATAGAACAGTAGCCTAGGAAAGAGCAGTTCTTGCTAATTCTGTGCAATTACTCTTTTCTTCAAGTCTAGTTCCAACCCACCGTCATTTCTTGTTCTGCCTGCCAGAAGAATGAATGCCATCTGCCACATCCCCCCATTTCTCCCCCAACAGTAAAAACTTTGCTGACCACATCCCATTACCTCTAAAACCATCCGGATATTGGCTTTTATTCTGGCAGAATCTTTAGTAAGAGTTTCACTGAGCCTGTTAAAAAACAGAAAAAATCCACAGGAGATTATGGAGAAGGGTTGGCCTGGTAAACCATAATAGCTCTTGACCGCCCATAGATGAATATGGCATACAGGGAGTAGTGCATGCTGGAAAATTTATCTGAATATGAATAAGAATGCAATCCTATATGAACCCATCAAAGTTCAAACGCCACTGAATACAAACATGGATTAAGCTGCACAAAAGGAGGACATATTTGTTTCTGCACAAGAGACTTCATCTATGCCTGCTCGACTCAATGTTTTATATTTTATAGTTTGCTGGAGCCTATTGAAGTAAAAAGAAGACATGTCCAGCTATGATGTAGAGTGTAGCTGCCCACAATTCAGGCTCACCATCCACAGAATTGGCTCTTGCATTTTCAAAAGTATCGAAGTTATTGATGTCACTTCACTGCCCATTTCCAATTCTACACTGTGAAGAAGTCATTTTAATTGTGGTTCAATTTTAATTTAGTTTGGTTATCATCACAATTCAGTTACCATTCCTATTTCACAAATGATCTATTTTCCATCATCTGTGGTTGGAAATTGCCTTTACACTTATAGAAAGGCACTTTTTAAATGCAGTGGATAGTTGCATTATTGTAAGTTATTTTGTGAGCCAGCTGACTGGAAGCATGGTCTGAACAGGAGGAAATAATTTAGAAAAAAGTATTCCCACTAATGGCTAGTACTTAAGGATATATTTCAATTAGCAAGATTATACTCCATAAGTTCCAGATTCAGAAACTGCACTAAAAGCCAGTTTAGGAACCAATCTTGCTTCTAATTATAACTTACTACTTTATAAATACAGTACTACTTTGTAAAGTTGTAGCAATGACTAATGATAGATAGCTGCATGAAATTTATACCAATACCATAAAAATGCACTGAGTTTACATTAATTTACATGAGATGACATTCTTTCCAAACCCTGTGAATGTATTTTTGTGATGGCCGATGACTGTCAAATTCCTTAGCCTCATGCACAGCAATACAAACTGCAGATTTTTCTATGCCAGAGTGACTATTAACCATGTTAAGTCAGTAATACGTACATGCTCTAAAAGAATACATGGCTCTACTGAATCAAATATTTACTTTAAAAATGTGGCTATATACTATAATCTAGTCTCATCTTGTACATACATTCAAGAAGCTTGTTCTGCTTATAGCAGCCAGAAAATATGCTACTGAAGAACAGCTAGAGAAGGATACTAACCCTAGGTTTTATTGAATAGGACACAACAGAGCAAAGCATCTTTCAGTAATGAGGTGGGAATAGAAAATATAAAGACTAAATTCTTCTACTCACTCATTAAGCAACTTTGTCTTCTTCTCAATGAAGGTTAGCGCCTCTGGTAGAGTCAGCTCCACAAAGAACCCATAACCCAGAGCTACAAATATGGTGGATGAATCAGGCCTATAGGCAGGAAAAGTAAACTGAGTACCATTGGCATTTAATGTAGCCACAGAGATAACAGAAATAGCAACTGGGATTCTGTCTGCTGAGTATAAAAGCTCAAGTCACACATTCTGCTAAATTACATGAGTTTGTTTCATTTTGAATTGAACAGATCTAGCCATTTATAATTTCTTTAATAAACGCTAAGGAAACCATGGTTGCATGTTATGTAAATCCAATCACAATTTATATTATTTAAAAAAATTGCAAATATATCTCAAAGAAAATGAGCCATCTTTCTTATTTTCTTCATGAAAGGTAAACTGGCAGACACTAGGAAGATTTGAAACATAAAATATACCATGTTGAGATAGAATATACTGAAGTTAATGAAGCAAGAAAAAAATGGAATATAGTAAACAAAGCATACTATGTATAGTAAAGATTTCCTTCAGTTGAGATCAACCTCTCGGTAACTACATGAATATTAGCTCTGTTGGAAGCAAAATGAAAATGGTTTGACACTGTCTTTATCTGGGATTTTTTTCAAGCTTCCCTATCTAGCTTCCAGATGCAGGATTTCCTGGTTGTCTCCTATCCAACTACTATCCAGATCTATTCCTATTTAGCATTTTTTGGATTAGTCAAAGCCAGCTAAATACTGCCACCTGCTGTGCATCCAGTGTTTCTTTTTCCAGTTTTGAAATATTTGGGTGACAGCAGTATAATGGAAAGTAACAAAATAGATGGGTTAATTTTTTTCCTATAAGAGGAAAAAAGATCTAAGAGCAGGAAAGCAAAGTGGAAAAAAGAGTTGACTTTGTACATTATTTTCTATAAACTGTTGTACTTCCCTACCCCCATACATATTTATATGTAAAGTTAGCTTTCCAATATATTACATTTGTATCACTGTAGGATGACATAGAGAGAAAGCACCATGCTGTCCATTAAACCAGGGGTCTCCAACCTTGGCAACTTTAAGACTTGTGGACTTCAACTCCCAGAATTCCTCATCCAGCTTTGCTGGCTGTGGAATTCTTGGAGTTGAAGTCCACAAGTTTTAAAGTGGCCAAGGTTGGAGACCCCTGCATTAAACCACCTATACCTTTTAAGGATGCCTCAACATTCATGGATGATAAAAGAAGAAACCATTGAAAATAGGCAAGACGTACAATAGAGTGCAATAACAATCTGCCTGGTGAATTTAGCCCTTTTTGTAATCCAAAGGTGCTTTTTCAAGAGGCAACTGGACTTTTTCTTTGAAGACTTATCATTCTCATACAAGAAGCTTCAGCTCTGACTGGATGGTAGGAATGGAAGGATTTTTGTAATGTTTCAACAGGGTTTATTTCTTTTCTGTTCTTCCCATCTATTTCTTCCCCTTGTCTTATCTCTATCCAGTTTTCATCTTTTCGTTCTTTCTTTCCTCTCCCCTTCCCAGGGCAGCTCCATATTCCCACATCGTGTGGAAGGAGAAACATGATCATGTGTATGGGTTATATCTGAAGTTAGCAATTACAGGTAATATTTGGCTTATGATCATTTAATGATGGTTCGAAGTTACCATAGCCTTGGAAAAAATGATTTACAATTTGTCCTCACACATCTGTCACAGCTTCCTCCAGTCATATGATCACAATTTGTGATCTTCCCAGCTGGTTTCTGACAAAAAAGTCAATAAAAAAGTGTATTTTTACCTAAAATAGGTAAATATAAATGTAAACCCAGGTCTGGTGACATGATGACTCACTTTAACATCTGCTCTGATAGAAATTCCTGTCCCAATTGTTGTTGTTAATTCGAGGACTACTTGTAAGTTCAGAAATAGTTAACTTGTTTTAAAGACAATTTATGCTAATTAATTTTTAAGCCCTGAGAGATTATCCTATTCATCAACAATTACCTATCTTTGTTAAATATTTTTCATTCTTATACAGGATGCCAATTTTTTCATCATTGTGTTTTTGTTTGGCAAACACAATCTCTTTCAGCTTACAGTTAATTATGTGTTCACACTATCCTTGGCCCTCTGCTATTAGGAAGGGGAAAGAAAGAAGCGTTACTTCACACTCAGCCACCTGTCTTTATACTGGGCAACGCTAGTGGGAAAGCAGCCTAAATTTGGCTCTCATTCTGCACATTATCTTTCAATGCACAACCTTTTGTTCTTAACCAAGAATGGGTTCATCTGGGGATAAAATATCCACAAATCATCATCCATTTGTAATGAATTTGTAGATTTCATAGCACTAACATTTAGGGAAAAGCTGAGAACATGTTTATATCATACTAGCTGATGACCCGGCATTGTCCAGGTATTTATTTATCCCAATCTTGTATTAGACAGGAAAAGGAATGAATTATATCTATAGTGTCAAATCAAAGCAATTTTTTACAGGGTTTTAAAAGTATAAGGACCTTGTTGAAATCCCAGCTACGGAACCTGTGGACAGCTGGGGGATTTAGAAGCGCCACCCCCTGCCTCTGCCACCATCCGTTTTACCATTTCCTCAAACTGGGACTGGGACATAAATCCCTGAGCTGGCCCATGCCGTGCCTCCTCCACCCCTGCTGAAATAGGCTGGGTCTCCTCTCTGGCCTCCATACCTGTTTCGCCTTGGTTGGGGTGGTCCCGTCCTTCGTGCGATGAGTTGGGGCAAAGGACGATCCTGGGAACACGGGCCGAAGCTGTGAGGTGGGGGCGGACGATCCGCTTAGGCCGTGGCGTGCTCAACCAAAGGCCTCTGTACTAACCTAATCAGGCTCCCTTTGCTTCGTAGGCCTACTGTGTGAGGGAGGCCTAGGCCTGAATTGGGGCAAAGGACGATCTTGGGAACCACAGGCCGAAGCTGTGCCGTGAGATTGGGCCGCCGTGGTGAGATGGGGGTGGGCGATCCGCTTAGGCCGTGGCGTGCTTACTCAAAGCCCTCTGTACTGGCCTAATCAGGGTCCCTTCACTTCGTAGGCCTACTGTGTGAGGGAGGCCTAGGCCTGTTCAGAAAAACGCTGAGCTAGGCTCAGTGTACAGAACATGGCCGTTGTTCTAAAAGGCCACCCCTAGGGGTGCTAGGGGTGTCTTACCCCCACAGTATTTGTCGCCAGATAGTAAGTCATATGTGTACCAAGTTTGATTGAAATTGCTCGAGGCATTCCAGAGTTGTGCTGGACCATACATACATACATACAGCCTTTTTTTATTAGGATAGGATAGCATAGCATAGCATAGCATAACATAGCATAGGATAAAGATAAAGATAAAAATAAAGATGATAAAGATAAAGATAATAGATAGATTTTCCCAGGCCAGGCTGAAAAATGAAATTTTAATATTTTTTATTTATAGGGAAATTTGGTTAAAAGAGTTAACTCCCTTCAGATGCATATTCTGACAGATGGGGTGGGGGGAGTCAGGAGAAAAGACAAGACTTTCACTGCTTGTCTCTCTTCTGACTTTGCCTTTTTTCAGTGTTCCATCTTCTTTTCATTTCTAATACCATTTGTTAAAAACAATGCTTCCTAAACTAGCAGAGTCACCTCAGACAGCAAGATGGGCAGCATATATGTATTTTTTTTAAACCCTGAACCTAAAAACATTTTATTGTGCAGCCCAAAGAGTTTTCTCCAGAATGTTTTACCACTAAGAATAGCCTGAGTGCATGACTCATCATTCTGAGCATGTTTCCTGATTGAGGGGATGGAGAACTAAAAGTCCAAATCATACAGAGAAATTGCAGGCAATCTCCCTCAGCAGATTTACCCATTAGTCCAACAAGAATCTTTGATTAAATCATTTTTCACACTTCACTTAGAGCTTTCTCATGCAATGCAACATGAAAATTATGGCTTTAGAAAAGATCTGGATGTTTTCTTTGGGGATTAGCCTGCAAATTACAGCATACAGTATATAAATGGTGCTCTGTAAATAAATATCAGCCTTTACAGCTGTCCTGTGACAGCCTAACCAAAAAGGAAACCATTTACAAGAACTTAGCAGATTACTTTCAAATTTTAACTTGAGAACCCTATTGTGCTATTCTTTCCTTACATTTAAAGAACAGAATTTTAATTTTCTGTTTTTTTTCCTAATGAAATGTATTTCAACCTTTTGAGAAGTGTTTCAGGTTAAGAAAAAAAAATCAGATTGGGCCATGAGAAGATGTATACATTCCTTGTTATATTATAAATCAGGTTATATAATACTAGAATATAGGAGCATCCAATGGTGTGTGAGTCAAGACAGAAAAATAGTTTTAAGAAATAGATAAATCTGTGAAGACTGAAACTATCAGTGGTTATTAATTATGACAAGTATAAAAATCTGATACCTATTCTATTGTGAATATTTTTAAAAATATTTTTAAGAATGGCAGGAAGTTACCTGGCCTATTTTAAAATCCAAACCAAGACAAGATATTCTGAGTACAGCTAGTCCTTGACTTACGACCACAACTGAGCTCAAAATTTGTGTTGAGAAATTTGTTAAGTGAGCTTTGCCCCATTTTACGACCTTCTTTCCCACAGTTGTTAAATGAATCACTGCAGTTGATAAGTTAGCATGGTTGTTAAGTGAATCTGGCTTCCCCATTGATTTTGCTTGTCAAAAGGTTGCAATAGGTGATCACATAACCTTGGGACACAGCAACGGTCGTAAGTATGAACCAGTTGCCAAGCGTCTGAATTTTGATCACATGACTATGGGGATGCTACAAAAGTCGTAAGTGTGAAAAATGGTCCTAAGTCACTTTTTTCAGTGCCTTGTAATTTTGAACAGTCATTAAATGATCAATGAGTTGGAGTTTAAGTGTATTATGTAATAGTTATTAAATATTTTATTTGTTAAATTGTTTTATCTAATTCCAAATTAATTATATTTATAACTTGCTTTGGGGCCTTTGGTCATAAATAAAATCATATCAGCCAAGGAAGAATAATACAAGAAGGTATAGTGTTTTTTTTTCTTTTCATTGACTTCAAAGTCAATCACTGTGAAAAACAGGATGCCAGTCCAGATAAATATTAATCCAGCATGCAATTCATTTATCCTCCACCAGATACTCTTTATTAGCTGAAATCCTTCAAACCTATCACTCACACACAGGTAGATCAAATTAGTTTTATGAAGAATAATCACCAATAACAATCACTTATAAATTTCAAAGTGCTTCATATATCTAATCTCACTACAAAACTGTTATCATTCCTCTTCATTAAATCCTTCAGACTTTAGCATTTGTATGATTGGCAGTCATTGAAGAAGTGCAGCCTTCTTCTCAATCATGAAGAAAATTAAATAATCAATGAATGTCACAATTGATTTGACTGCCACTACAACAAACTTAACTGCTAGTAGATACACAAAGGTCACCTCTCTTGCAAGAGAGAATTGGACTAAATAGCCCTCTGTCTCATTTCAACTTTTACGATTTTACCAGTTGGTTCTTATGAAAGGCATAAAAATAGTATTTTAACTGAATTTCTCAAAAGCTGCAGAACATATAAAAAACATAAAAGACTAGAAAGTTATATGATATTGAATGCATGGACGATCAGTGAGCTACTCACACTTCTGCATTGACATAAAAATGGCAGCCTAGATCCACTTGAGTTTTCAGCTCCTGGCTTCCTGTTTCCTAAAAGAAAATAACCAATTTATCTGGGGCACAGCAGCTCTTAATTCTTATGTCCTAGTGTCTACTACAACAGAGTACTACATCACATGGTTGCAAAGTAGTATAAACCGTATATTTCATAAATCTTTCCAAAGCACCGATAGTTAGAAAGAGTTTTGAATTACCTGTAAACGTTCAATAATGTTTTTGAGTTGCAAATACTGAGCAATCTTTTCATAAATCTCATCTCGCTGCTCCAACACTTTCCTGTAGGGAAATATCAATGTCTGAAATATCCGTATCAATGACTAAGAGATCTAAGAAAGCATGACATATGGTGGGTTAACTGCAATGAGGTAGTAAAAAGGAGACTTGGAAAGTATTTTTAAAAATCACTCACTTAAGGTCTCTCTGCAAAACATCACTGATAAATGCTTCATACTGAAGCACCTTCTCTTGTAGCTGCTGTTCACTAAGCATCACCATGAGACTTCCACAAAAAATATTAGTAAATAGATCCTGAAGTGGAAAATAAACAGTTAATTGGGAAAAATAATATCTATAACTAGGAAAGAAAAAAACAGATTTTGAAAAGGTAGTCCACCCGACCTGCTTTTGCAAATGATATTTTGTATTGCCTACAAAAACCCTGTAGGCAAATACACCCCATTTTTCTCCCCATCATTTTCCCTCTTTCGGCATTTTTTATAATTATCCAATTTGAATATTTACTCCACGTAAACCAGGTCAGCCCATGAAACCCAGAAATGCACATTCAGGTACAATAAGGACAGGGCAGAATTCCTAGTCCTTTCTCGAAAACGCAGAGGCCAAGCATGCGATTCACAAAGATAGAAAAGCAGCTCCGACGCGTCGCTCTACGAGAAGCAGCACCAAGGAGCCCCGTCCCTTCTCTACATCCGGGGTCGTACGACTTTAAAAGCGAGGTGAAGTCTCTCCTCGGACTCAGACTCGCTTCCAAGCACAACAGAAAGGAAGGGAGCAACTTTTGTCCTCCCCCCCCCCGCCCCATAGCAGCTTTATGTATCCAGTGAAAGCCGCCAAATGGGGGGGCCAAGGGCCAGAAAAATTAAAGCAACGCTCTTCTTTCCCTGTTCTAAGACAGGAGGCGGTTCCTCTCGGCTCGGCATCTGAGGAGAGGTCAAGTGGTTTTATTTTCCCAGTTTAATTATGGGGAAGCCTCGCCCGACCTGGTAAACTTCCAGATGCGACGGCGTTTAGTTTCCAATAGAGGCTGGTAATAGGGAGAGGGGGCACCAATTAAGGGCAACTACCCTGTTGCTATGTTTTCGGGGGGGGGGAATTAATCGCTATCGCTTTTGATAGCAACATGAGGGCGGCCATTCCTCCTTTACCCGAGTCTCCCTCCAGTTTTCATTCGGGCTCTCGAGACGGCAAGGTACATAAACATGACACCGGAAGTAAACGGTACTTCCGGTTGGTAGGCGCTCCCGCCGCCTTCGTCTCGTTGCCACCCGGCTCGGCTCAGTGATTAAGGAGGCTCTTTCTTTGATTCCGCGATCTCTCTGTCGCGATGACGGTGCCGGATCTGCGGCTGGACCCTTCGATTCGCTTCTGGGTTTTGCTGCCCGTGGCCTGGATCGCGCTGGCTGTGGGGATTCTGCGCCTGCGCGTGGCGAAGTTGCTGCGCGGCGAGCACCAGCCGGCCTGGCCTGAGCAACAGCAAGACACGTGAGTAGCGGGGATTGCTGCGAAGTAACGCGCCGACGTTCCAAAGGGCTTCCAACCGTGGTCACTTTAAGACTTGTAGACTTCAACTCCCAGAGTTCCTCAGCCAGCAAAGCTGGCTGAGGAATTCTGGGAGTTGAAGTCTACAAGTCTTACAGTGGCCAAGGTTGGAGACCCCAAAGCCAAGGACCGGGAGGGAGGCGAGATGCGCGAGCCCGCTGGAATGTTTGAAAGTCCGAGAATACTGTCGCCCTTTTGGCATTCTGGCGGGGGAATTCTGGGACTTGAAGTCCACACGTCTGAAAGTTGCCCAGTTTGAAAACACCCGGGCAAGAAATAAGTAGGAACCCCGCCAAGAATTCTCTACCCATTCTTGGCGGGGTTGCTACTTTTCTCTTGCCCGGTTTTGTTTCAAACTGGCCAACTTTCAGACGTGTGGACTTCAAGTCCCAGAATTCCCCAGCCAGTATGCCAAAAATAGGAACCCAGACTGGTTAACTACAGGTAGTCCTCGACTTACAACAGTTCTTTTAGTGACCACTCAAAGTTACAAGGCACTGAAAAAGTGACTTGCAACCATTTTCACGGTTTACAATCTTTGTAGCATTCCCATGATCATGTGATCAAAATCCAGAGGCTGTGGCCAAGCATAGGGTTCATACTTATGACCATTGCTGTGCCCCAGGGTCGTGTGGTCACCTTTTGCAACCTTTTGACTAGCCAAGTCAATGGGAAAACCAGATTTACTTAACCAGGTTACTAACTTATCAACTTCAGGGATTGACTTAACTATGGCAAGAAAGATTGTAAATGGGACAAAACTCAATGTCTCGCTTAACAACATAAATTTTGGCTTCAATTGTGGCCGTACATCGAGGACTACCTGTACTCAAAGCCTAACTCAGTTTAATATAAATCTAGTGATAATATAAAATCAAAATACCCACCAGCAGCAATAATACAACAGTAGAGCTGACTCACAGCCTGCCCCCTCTCTTAATCTCAGTCTGAAACAAGGGTATTTTTCATATTTCCTGAAAAAGGGGGTGAAGGGTTGAAAAGAGACTTTAAAAAAAATTCCATAATGTTTACATTAGGGAGCAATAGCCTTTTTCTTTTTGGTGGTTCTTAGCTAAGAGTAAGCAAATAGTAAACTTCAAGATAACACCATGAACCTGTATTTCTTAAACTGTCTTCCACAAACTTCCTCAAAAGCACTCAAGAGCATACTACCTTTTTCTTCATGGTGTCTTTGTGAAAAGTGGATTTTTAGCAGGCTACAATCAAGGTCAAACATCAAGAACATTATGCTCATTCTTTTTTAAAAACCAGTTCTCATTCCAGATGTAGAAAAAAAATACAACCTTGCATATCCTATTAATGATTTATAATTGGTGCATTAAATATAAGAGAAAATGAAGAATATGAACATATTTTTATTTCAATATTTTTTGCATTTCCCTTCCCCCTTTTTAAAGAAACACAAGTATTGTACTCCCTATAAAAATATTTGGGGATATTTATTTTGAAACATTTTGAAAAGTTTCAGAACCATTCATGGAAACGTGGATATTTTCAGCTATATATCATATACTATTTTGAAGATCCAAGGCGATCCCATTGTATTTTTTAAATCACTTACAATACCATGTCTCCATAATGCAACTCTACGGTTCCCCAAGTGGCTTCCAATAATATCCCATATAAAGGCATAGGATGCTGACTTCATAATGACACCTATATGAAGCTGTTGTAAAATATACTTCTTGAGTAGAGTTATTTTCCTGATCATGAGGAATCCTGGAGGCAAATTAGACTTGCATACCAACCCTGTTTTTTAATTGCCTATTTCCAGTGTCATGTTAACGACATTTGAACCATGTCAACTAACAGCGGCAAAAATATACAGGGGGAAGTCACAATACGAATCATGCAAGAGTTCCCATAATACTGCAAAAATCAAGGAGTCTGGTAGCACCTTTTAAAACTCACATTTTATTAAAAAGACTTCTCATTTTTGATACCAACAAAGCTTTTCTCCTACAATGTCTATAATATTGCAGGGCATTCTAAGGGACCAATTATGACTAAATTTCATAGACTACTTCATCAGTGCCTTTAAAATGCTGCCTTAAACAACTGTATACAGGTGGTGGATTGTGTGTGGGAACAGAGTGTGGTTTGATGATATATCTGGATTTGCACATCAGATAATCTCTTGGGCTAACAAACTTTATTAGTATTACAACTGAACTGAGTGCTCTATCTGTCAGGCAAATTCTGACTCGCAGCCGCCTCTTGAGAGAAAATGGACGGTTCTTAACTCATCAGGTGAGAGAATGAAGCCAGCCTCTTCTTGAACACCCCTATTCCTCAGACAGATTTTGGCAGATACCCATCAGAAGCTTCTTGGCATGGAGATATCTCTCAGCATTTCAAGCTGCATGTGCCTGTTCCTATCAAAATCAAAACTTTGCTAAGGATGCAAAATGAACTAACAAACATAACCAAAGTGGATTTTGCTGTTGCTGCTGCTGTTGTTTTGTAATACTTACCTCAGGTTCCCTTGGATAACAACTGTTCCTGGATCAAGACTGTTTTTGGATGATTTTTTCATTGAACTTTAACTTCTGTATTGTTACTGTCTTCCAGGATTCTAGAATTGTTGGACTTATTGCTAAGTCCAACAATTGCTTATTGCTTATTGTTTCATTTAAGGTGGTTCTTGTTTTGTAAATTGCTCTGGTAATACTATTCTTTTAATCAGCCTAGCTATATTAGTATTTGGCCTTTGCCTATGCATCTCCCCATCCACCTGACCCAAATCAAAATGACATCCATCATAATATGGCACTACAGACTATGTGAACTTATGTGCTTCTCTGGAATTAAAGCTGGCTGATCAGTGTGCTTGCTTTCTACATCTCGATGGATAGGATTGAACTTTAAGAGACTAGCTGAGGGCAAACCTACAATAGTGCTCTACCTGTAAGTAAGGTATGCTAAAGATTTCAAATAGAATGCCACAGAGATACTGTAAGCACCCAAAAAGGAGATTATCAACATGAACTATGTGTATTTTTCTTTTCTGAATAGCCCAAATTTCATCTCAACTCTTGTCGCCTTTTTTATTTTTTTCCAGGGATTTCTTATGCGCAAGCATTACTTCAATAATTCTGAGAACGGCTTCTTTCGCAAAACTAAACGCAAACTGCCATCACGAAACCCACTGACAGGTAACAAGGATGACTGGTTTGTACTCAGAGGAGGTAGCAGTGGCACCTTAAGTGGACTCAAGCCAGTTTTTGCCATTTTCTGCCCTAGTTGAAAAGATTGTTATCTGTAGAAAGAGTCTCTGTTTTGGGCATCGATATTAACTCTATAAAGATTTTGATGTGTATCAGTGTTTTTCAGAATTGGCAACTTTTAAGATATGTGGACTTCCACTCCCAGAATTCCCCAGCCAGCTGATGTATATGGCTATTATTGAAGCTTTCTCAAAATAGAGCTGTCAGTTTACACAACAAGCTCTATTGCCACCCTTCTTGCTGTTGTCACACATAAACCAGCCAAGGCTCCCCCCATAAGGGGGGGGGTATTAAACAATGTTGTCAAAAGGACCTCTTGTAGATTCTGTTATGGAAAATATTTCTGTGTTGCTTCTGTGTGTGGCAGAAGGCCTGGAGGCTCAGCGGGCTGAGATGGCCATGATGCAGTCCCACTGGAACAAGGCCCTCCGGATCTTCGCCACCAGCAACACTTCCCTCCAGCCTTCGCCCAAAGCCCCGCACCAGGAGGCTGAAGCAGACCCCAAGTCAGAATTTCTGCCCCCCTCCGACCCATACAAGAAAACCCCGAAGGGGGAGACTCTCTGCAGCAACACAAACGTTCATTGCACATATCTGGCCCAGGGGCCGTAATTAGAGGACCCCCGATTTAGTGCAGTATAAAAAATGCTAATAATTTTTCTGCGGACCACCAGTGGTCCATGGACCACCAGTTGGTGACTGCTGCTTTAGTGTAGGACTTATGCTTAACTCTTTGCAAACATAGCCCGTACTCTGCAACTAGCAGACTTTGGTGGTCTGTGTATTAGACTAATGAAATACATTTGTGTTTGGATCAGATTCTTCCAAGCAGAAGAGAGCTCTGTGGGGCACCAAAACACTTTCCTTGGTTACCATGGTTCAAACTTGCCACCCCCATCCCTGTATTGTAATATTTAAGTACAGTAGGGATTACCTAAATGCAATCACCACAGATCAAAACTTTTAAAAATGGGCCTGAGTGAAAGTTGACTAATATTTTTTCTATACTGTTAAACATGCTACACTGCATGGTTAGAGCTCTGATTTCTGATAGTTCACGATAAACTACTTCTGAAACTGAAATCCTACGGCATCTCTGGACCCCTTCATGACTGGATAACTGCGTTCCTGTCAAACAGACAACAAGTGGTCAAAATAGGGAGTGCCCTATCAAATCCCGTACCTGTTAACAGCAGTGTTCCCCAAGGCAGCATACTAGGACCAACATTCTTTATACTTTATATAAATGACCTTTGCGATCACATTACAAGCTACTGCGTTCGCTTCGCCGATGATGTAAAACTCTTCAACACCACCGACAACACTGCTATCCTCCAAAAAGACCTAGACTTTGTGTCAGAATGGTCAAACATCTGGCAACTCCAAATCTCAACCAAAAAATGCTCTCTTCTACACATTGGCAAAAAAAATCAGAACACCAAATACAAGCTGAACAGACAAGACCTTGCAGACCTGTCAAAGACCTTGGAATACTCATATCAAATGACCTAAGTGCCAAAGCCCACTGCAACAACATCGCCAAAAAGGCTTCAAGAACTGTTAACCTAACCTTACGTAGCTTCTTCTCCGGTAATATCATACTACTAACCAGAGCATACAAAACATTCGCCAGACCAATCCTTGAATACAGCTCATCTGTCTGGAACCCACACCGCATATCGGACATAAATACATTAGAAAGTGTCCAAAGATACTTTACAAGAAGAGTCCTCCACTCCTCTACTCGCAACAGAATACCTTACGCAACCAGACTTGAAATCCTGGGCTTAGAAAGCTTAGAACTACGTTGCCTTTGGCACGACCTAAGCCTAGCTCACAAAATTATCTGCTACAACGTCCTTCCTGTCAACGACTACTTCAGCTTCAACCACAACAATACACGAGCACACAACAGATACAAACAAAGTGAACCGCTCCAAACTTGACTGTAGAAAATATGACTTTAGCAACAGAGTGGTAAATGCCTGGAACTCACTACCTGACTCTGTGGTTTCGTCACCAAACCCCCAAAACTTTACTCTTAGACTATCCACTGTTGACCTCACCCGATTCCTAAGAGGTCAGTAAGGGGCGTGCATAAGTGCACCAGCGTGCCTACCATCCCTGTCCTAATGTTCCCTCTTATCAGTACCCATCTTATGTATATAAACAATGTTATATCTATGTATATTACCAACATGTACTTGACAAAAATAAATAAATAAAAATAAAATGATTTAACACTTCCTTTCCCTTTCCTTTAGATCCCACAATGGTTACAGAGATGATGAAGGGCAACCTTATCGATGTTCTGCCCATGATTCTCATTGGAGGCTGGATCAACTGGGTCTTCTCTGGCTTTGTGGCTAGTGAGTGGAGGGGAATCATTGAGGGGAGGTGACAAAGCATTTTGTGTTTAGTTTCCTATTTATTTGATATTTTCTGTTATTCAATGTCTCCAATGACCTTCAGGCTTGTGAATATTGACTTAAAATTATTACAGCCTGCAATATTTGAAGAATGACTATTGACATAGAGCCATTTTAATTAAAATAGTGAAACTGATGTGGGGAGCAAGACGACTGCACCAATAACTTTGCTAATGTACAGTGTGGTTTACAGTTCTTAGTTTAGCTGGTCTGTGAGGCACACCTAGTTTTATATTGTTACGAATGTAGAAATGCAGGTAATTGCATTGCTTGCTACCCTCCAGATATTCTGAGACCCCATTTCCCAGGATTATTCAGCCAGCAAGCTAGCTCAGCACATCTGAAAGGCACAGCCTGGGAATTGCTCCTATAGCATCTGAACCATGAACCGGGAGTTTCACTTTGTTTACTTCTACCTTGAATTTTAGGTTAGCCATACACCGCCCCATGTTAATTTATAATACAGGAAAGAGGATGCAGCATTACCACTGTAGCAACATAATGGTCAGGTTTGGAATGCCTTGGGAAACAAAGCAGCAAGCACTACATGGTCCAGCAGTTTTAGTGGAGATTTTCATCTGATCTGGAGATGGTGTCATATGTAAAGCAACAAGGAACAGCAGTTTGGAAAGGTTGGGGAGCTGGGGGTTGAATGGTAAGAGTAGAATTTGGAGGGAGAGACAACTCTAATCCCTCTCCCTCCCAACCTTCTAGCTAAGGTTCCCTTCCCCTTGACCCTGCGATTCAAGCCCATGTTGCAGCGTGGAATTAACCTGCCTTCCATGGATCCCTCGTGGTAAGCCGCCATCTGCCCCAGGTCTAGCCAATCCTTTGGGTGGCAGGATGGGAAGAGGACATTGGTTGTGGACTGATGAGCAAGACTATTCAGGATAGTTACTGAAAACTGTTCTTTTCCCAGGGTGAGTTCGGCCTCCTGGTATTTCCTCAACGTCTTTGGACTCCGCAAAATGTACAAACACGTTCTGAGAGAGGACCCTGGTGAGAAATTGTTCAAAGGAAGGGACCATGTGTGGGCTTAGTAGTCTTTCAAGTGAGCAAGCTAACCTTAGAGACCAGGATACAAAGCTTGCAACTCCCAACTTCATGATTGCGTTGAAAACAGGAAGCAAGCATTCCGTAAACAGTAGAGATGAGTGCTAGAGGGGACAATGTAGCCTTAAATGGAGTTTGAATTGTTCCCAACTTACTACATTGTCAGATCTGGCTTTCAGATCTAGCTTTGTAAATGGTTACAGAAATAGGATGCTGTGCCTCCTACAAGTCCTATTTGCAGAACAGCATCTGCCACCTTCCTTTGGTGGTATAACAAAAGCTCACTACCGTATTTTTCGGAGTATAAGACGCACCTTTTTACCCCAAAAGAGGGTGAAAACTTGGGTGCGTCTTATACACCGAATGTAGCCCCAGCCACCCCCACCCTTTGGCCTCTGTCTTCCAGCAATTTACCTGTTTGCAGCAAAGAGGGAAGAGCCTGTAAAGCCAAGCAAGTCATTAGCAGCTTCCCGACCTACAGCCGATTTGCCAAGTGCTAAAATGAAAGTGAAACTAGCTTGCAAAGAGGCAAATAGCTGGGAGAGACACACAGATTTTTATTTTCTGCTGAACTGAATGCAAGGGGGTAAGTGAGTAACTATAAATGTCTGTAGAATGTTCAAATTATTAGACTTATTTTTTAAAGACTGCTTTATTATTGTTCTAGAGCCAGGGGTCTCCAACCTTGGCAATTTTAAGACTTGTGGACTTCAGCTCCCAGAATTCCACAGCCAGCTTTGTTATCTTTGCTGGCTGTGGAATTCTGGGAGTTGAAGTCCACAAGTCTTAAAGCTGCCAAGGTTGGAGACCCCTGTAAATCTAGACAACTTAACAAAATAAATAAGCTTTTCAAAATAAATGCTTGCTCTGAAGAGGCCCAGTGCTATTGTATCTTCTTTTAAATAATGAGAATAATGTATACTTCCAGAAATTTTAATTAATTTTAACAGCTCTGTACAAGTATAGCCTGAAATGTAAGAGTGTCCTGTTTAGTATTAGAGTTAAATCCTGGCTTACCTTGGAGTAGATCTATTTAAATAATTGGGAAGAGTTAGTGTGACTACATTTAAGAAAACTTTCTGGCATAATGTACATTTCTCCAATTCTTTGCTATTTCTATGGGTCAGGCACACATGCACAGAAATACACAGCAAACAGTGTATATCATCTGGGCTGTTTGCTGTTTGGCAAATTGCTTGGAGGCAGAGGCCTTTTTTCCTTGTTTTCCTCCCCCAAAACTAAGGTGCGTCTTATACTCCAGTGCGTCTTATACTCTGAAAAATACGGTAAGTTTTATTTATTTCAACTTTCAGTCTAGTCTCTATTACCTTTTCAAGCAAGATTCAATATTTCAAGATTATTTTGACTGATTTTCCCAATAAGAAAATATCCAGCCAGCATTCAGTAATATCTTCATTCTAATTTTCTTAAGAGTACATCTTATCTAGTTATGAATGTGCACTTTATAATTGTTTTGTCCTTATCATTACAGGGAAATGATTTCAAGGATAGCTTATATCAGTCTGCTATAGTGGGGGAAACCTTTCTAATATTCTAGTCTCAGATTCATGGTACACACATCTTAAGAGTAAATCTCTCTACCATAGGCAATTATAGTTTCCATACGTTCCGACTTCTCGTGCTCCTAATAAACTTAACTCTTCTATAATGTAGAGACCTTACACTTAATAAAATGTGGTCTGTTGAGTGTCTTGATGTTAGTTTCCATTCTGCCTCTGGCAGAATATTTCCTTACCCATTAGCCTAAATATGTTTTCGTTCTCACATATTAGCACTTACTTACCTTCCTTTCCTTCACCGCAGAGCCAAGTCAGCTATTTCTCGAAGTTCAGTTCATGAGCCCAGATATTCCTGCTCCACCAGATCCCAACAAGGCCTTCAAAGTAAGGTTCTTTATTCTACTGAATAATTCTACTGCAAAGCGTTTAAGACAGGTGCAGGGAACCAGCTATTACCAAACTGCAACTTCCAAGATCCCTCACCATTATCTATATTGACCGGGCTTCTATAAAAGTCGTAGATCATAGGTTTTCAATTCACCTGTGTGAACTTCAGTTTAATTATGATTGTCAAAATTTCCTGTAGATCGGAATACGCTCTGTCAGGAAATGGATGGGAAAACAAACTTATTTCATATAAAATGAAGCTATAGTAAAAAAAAATACAAATTATGTTGGATTAATATAGAACAAATAATCTTTTTCAGGAAATGGGCAGGCGGGATTTTGAAAGCATGAGCAAATATCTTCATAAAATGCCTTCCAAGGCAGGCATGGCTATCACAAAACGTCTTTTCAGTAGGTGGCAAATGGGTGGAGTTACTCACACTATAGACACAGATGCTTCCAAATACTGCAGTTTTAACCCCCACCCCCTTTTTTTTCCTGGATAATTGGGCACTCTTCCCACTCACCATTTATTTACTTTAAAAAAAATTCTTCCAAGATGTGCATTTTTTTTCTTAACGTGAAAACTAAATCTAGTGAAAGTCATTTAATTTGAAGCCTGGGCTTCGATTCTGCCACTCTTGTAGTTGGTAGTGCATTGGTGGGTGCAATAGTACTTGAGAGTTACAGCATGGATTCGCAAATTACCAAATTACCAAATCCTTTCTTTTCTTTCAGGCTGAGTGGGAAGCCTTGGAATTGGTCTCTCACCACTGGGCACTTCAGGATGTTGAGGAACAGCTGATATCACATGACCTCAAGTTGACCGGGATGTCCAGGCCAGATTGAGCTCTATCTATCTGCTCTGGAGTACAGTCCTAAGGGACAGCAGTGCCCAGAGACACTCTGTTCATCACTACGAATTGGGTGGCCAAGGACCACCAATTGTGCATGGTGTGCTAAAGTTATGAAGCTGTGCTTGATTTAAATGGCAAAAGGTACTGACTGACAGCGCTGAAAACCAATGATCAGCAATCTGATCAGGAAACGGTTTTAGAAACCTTGTGAAGAGCCGAAGCATGGAATAGTGTCTGCTGCCATTTCCTGGTGTGCAGAGAGAGAGAGAGAAAATGTGATAAATGTATTTGGAGGCTTCAGGTAGAAATTTAATGTATATGGTATTGCAGAATACTGGGTAATAAACCAAGGTAGCTGCAACTCTTCCTCATCGATTGTTATTTGTTCAGGGACAGATTATAAGAGGTGCTAAATAGACGCCGAGTTTAAATACTTTTAACACGGCACTGAAGTAACTTATGGGCACTACAGAGTATCTCCAGCAAAAGCGAGATCTAGATTGCAACTCTTAGGAGCTACAGTTGCCTGGTGTCAGCTGAGAAGCTATCAGATGTGGATATTCTTGGTTTGTACTGACTGAAGCAAAATAGAAAGAAGACAAAATCTTTACAGACCTTGGTTCAAAGCCCCCCCCTAAAGGGGGACTAAAGCAAGGCAAAAATGTAGAGTGTGTATCCTGTAAGGGATAATACCAAGGGAAAAGAGAGTCCATATGCCTTTTAAAAGAAGTTACTTTATGTACACATGCCAAAAAATATTTTCTTCTGCAAGATAACTTCAAGAGAAATAAAAGCTCAAAGAGTTAAGTGAAGGAATAATCTTCCAAACTCTTTAAGTAATTAAATGCACTATGTGCTCCTGCCAACAGTGAGTGTCCTGTGCTTGATCAACACTGCTTCCTGCTGTATTCCATCCACTGCATTGCGCACACAAACCTATTTACAAACTAGTGCAATCCCTGAGCCTAGAAGTAGCAACAGCAGTGGCAGCAGACTCAGTAGAGGGAAGAAGTCCAAAGTTTTGTTCGAACGGGGATACACCTGGTAGGTATGAGGCCAACTGAGAAGAAACTTCAAGAGCTGGTAGTTAAGTTTCTCCTGCAGTCCTTAGGCTTAAGGGAACTGTAACACAGTACAGACTGAAAATGGCTGTCTTCCCAAACAGGTTTGGATGCAAGAGTAAAAAGTAGGATTTTAGGGCTCAGTGGCTCACAGTCACCTTAATAACTGGAGCGAAGCTTCAGAAATGAGGAATAATACAGATTCAGAAACATGCGAGTTGCAGATTTCTACCAGATGCTGGAAGATAGGCAGGACAATATTGGAATTATTGCTTAATTGGGAAGTTAAAAGGAGGCACTTGGAAGGTAAATGACAGGAAAGAATATGGGGGGGGGGGGGCATTTATCCAGACCTATCCAATATCAGACGTAGGGCGACAGCAAGAATTAGCCACAGACTACACAGGAGTTAGTATCTCTGCAAACTCCTCCCAAAGCATAGGACCCAGCAATGGAGGCGAAGACGTGAAGTCCCGAGCAGCAAAACAAGGGCAGATACCCTGATTAGAGAGTGGCCTAATACTGCCGGAGATTTGGGGGGGGGGGGGGGAGTGCACAGCCAGCATAAAAATGATGCATTTAAGTTTCCTTCCACATAGGAAACCTAGCACTAATAAAAGCATCTCAATTTTGAGATGTAAAAAAAAAGGGAATGGAGGAGACAATCTAGGAAGCCTATCTTCTCCCCTCCCCCAGCCATCTTATTGTGTTGATATAAGGCACAAGCCTTTTAAAGGGTAGTCAATCTTCCCCTCCACAGTGGGGAACTATGTGCTAAGCAAAGAGACTTGCACTTTGGGACGCAGGAAGATGGCAGGTCTGCTTGTGCTGGTAAGGGGCTCTATGTCGTCTCCTACATCCCTGCCCTGCCCTTATTTCCAAGGCCTGAAATCCAAGCTGCCCCCCTTCAGTTCAAGGGAAGGGAACGTATATGGCTCTCCGCCTGTTGCAAATGGAGAAGGGAAGCGAGGTGAAGGTCAGTCCACATCCATGAAGTCCCGGTTTGCTAGCTCTCGAGAGTGAGAATCACAGCAGGCAGCATAGTCCTCCTCATTCCCGCAAGCAGACGTACTCGTGGATGCAGCAAGGGGAGTTGGGTGGCGGATTTTGTCCTGGCGTTGATAGAAGAGGACATAGGCAGCTTTGGACTGGCAAGAAGAACAGGGAAAAGTTAATAAATGACAAAAAACAACACAGCGTGGGAAAGCAGCTTCCAGGTCAAAGAAAAGGGAACTATTGACAATGGTTTCCCATGTGCGTAAATCCCCTGAACTTGATGGACTATCAAACAGGGCCGTGGAAAGACAATACAGGTCCAAAAAAAACACCTGGACTTGTTTTTAAAATTTTGCATTGCTTTAATATAAGAGCCATCATAGGAGATAAAGCTTTGCATCGTCATTGTTTATTTCAGCTTGGCCATCATGGAAAGAAATGAAGGTTCTGAAACATCAGAGCAGGTTCCTTCAGTCTTGAAATTTAATCCACGGCTCTTTTACCTAATACTAGGATGTAGTGAAACTGACCCCTCCAGAATCTGCAGCCCATAAAACACAGGTCCCCAAACTTGGCAACTTTAAGACTTGTGGACTACAACTCCCAGAATTCTCCAGCCAGCATAGCATAGCTGGCTGGAGAATTCTGGGAGTTGAAGTCCACAAGCCTTAAAGGTGCCAAGTTTGGGGACCCCTGCCATAAAAGAATGGTAGCTGGAAAATCTGGGGACGACAGTATCTTAAAGCATACCAAGGCATCAAAAGCTGGGTTTAAATAGTTAACTTTAACAAAAGACGTTCTCAAAAAGCTAGAGTCACATTCTGCACTTTTACTCCCACTGCAGGTGCAGCACACATCTTACAGAGCAGTCCTCCATCTTACAATGCCCTAAGTCGATGGCAAGACTAAGGAAGCAATCCGAGGCAAATAAGCCTCCTTTCTCCCCTATAGTTGTACAAAATGACTCTTTTAGAGACACCGGAATGTGTCCCATTTCTTAACAAGAATACATAGATAATTTATTTCAATTTGCTTCCGCTAAAAAGCCCAGCCCGCTTGGAAACATGCCGTTTCCAAGGCTCCATTCAAAATTTACCTATAAAACAAATGCAAGTCAAACAATACATTGTGTTACAAGATCCGACAATCCTTGTAGCAAAAAAAAGGTACGAAGGAGAACAAGCGCTCCCGATTGTGCAGCAAGGCATTCGCCAGCAAAGTACTGAAACGACGAGCCCATCCAAATATGAAATGCTTTACCTCAATCTCGTTGTTTGAAACCGCAGACACGCTGCTGTCATCAAAATAAAACCACGTCCCAGTGTCCTTGTTCCGGGCAAAAGTGGTGTCTAGTGAATACGAGAGATGAGTCAGATCATTCCGTAAGAAAACAAACGCGGTCTTATCACAAAGGAATTCAGCAGAGTTGTGTTTTACGTCTGTTTCTTTACAGTTCCAGTGAATATAACCCCTGCGCTAAGCTCTCCTCTATTTTTCTCATTGTTTTTGCCTTCTAGTCATGTTGAGCTGAGAGAGAATGACAGCCAATTCGGTCTACTGGTTGAGGCACCAGACTAGAAACAGTGTCTAGTCCTGCTTCAGGCACAAAGCCAGCTGGGTGACCTTGGGCCAGTCACTCTCTCTTGGCCCTGAGAAGCAGATAATGTCACAGCACTTCTGAAAATCTTGCCCCATAAAACTGCAGGGACTAATCCAGTCAGTCGTCAGGAACTAAAAAAAAGAGTGATTTTAGTCTTCTTCCTGAAAGAGGAAGAGAAAACAAAGATTCTTTCCTTAAAGTTAGTTAAGTATTGGTACCACTGTCAGCAAAAAAAATTGGAGCAAGTTTTCAGCTTATTACTTTGCAACTACTGTTAAGGACAAACAGTCCTCATCCATCAGATGAGTGGCAGGCAGCTTGTGACCTCCAGATGGAGAGGAGGAGGAGGAGTGCGACAAAATAAAAACACAAAAACCTGGCAGATGGGTCCATGGACCTGAAAGCTATAACTAAAGGCAAAGTTTGGTAGGTTCTGAAACGGAGAGGCTGGGGAAATCTTGTTTGCTTGTTTTATTAAATTTATATCCTGCCCATCTCACTGATAAAGCGACTCTGGGTGGCTTACATTCATATATAACTATCCTTCAAATAGTTGCACATATCCCTTACTAAGAGCAGTGGATTTTTATTGGATTATGCTTCAATTATTCTTCTTTGAGGCCCCAAATTTATCCCATTAAAAATATATATATATTCCCTCTAGTGTCAGGATACATACAATGCCCATCCCGGAGGCCACCATAGTGGTTGGACACAGCAATGAGGTCATATTTGTACAGAGAAGCGCCAGTTTCTTTCTGGGGTTTGATGATGAAATCAGAAAAGTCCAGGCCTCTGTAAGAGAGAAATTACAAAGCCACTTTATTGTTTTTTTTCAACGGTTGAGTAAGGATACCCCGACAGCAACCCCTTTGGAGAAAAGTCATATATGTACACAAAGGAATTGCTACTATCTCAATGTGTGCTCCCAGCTGCCACAATAACTTTCCACTAATGCAGCCTTCCACATCTTGAGCTCGAGATGTGTCTGACAACAAATTTCCATGCCTCGCAGTCTTTTATCAAATGTAACCCAAGAGAGCTGAAGGCTTCGGCAGAAGGAAAGCGGTGCTGCATTTTCCCCTGATCTTTCAATTAACTGGTAGTACACAAAGCAAGTATTTCCTGCAGAGAGCCTTAAAACAGGGACAGAGAATCTCCCCACATTTGGGAAAGGCCAGCAAGCCTCGTTTCTAAATCCTCAATAGCACCGGAGCTACCTTTGAAAATCCTTTAGCAGCAGAGTCAACGATGACAGGGTGTCACGGTGATGGGAGCTTACATGATTACTGAGACTTTTTCAATTGATGTATCATACATACAGTACATACCCATCATGCTATTTATTCCCTTTATGGTGTAGCCGTGAAACAGAGTGCAGAAAAGAAGTAGTAAGCAAAAAAAAAAAAAAAAAAGAGGAAAGGAATAAGATAATAGAAAGGATAATATAGATAAATCTAGTTTTACCAACACCATTCACACCAAGTCGATTCAGGCTGAGTTTTTGATGACCTCCAAAGTAGAAGATGAAGGCTTTCAATCATCTTTCACAATTTCAGAGGCCATAAATTTATCACTCATCTGTTTCCTCAGACGAAAGGATGTGTGTTCCACGGCTGCATTTTCCATGATCTATGCTAATCAAAAGCAGCCACATACATACAGCATCCACCCATTTCGCTCCTGGTAACAAAAAATTAATGACTAGATCCCCTGGCTTACTGGACAGGGAATTCCACGAGGGTATCAAGTTTCTCCCGGGAGAATTTGGTATAAGAGAAACGCTTGAGGTGAATAATCAGAATCTCCGGTAGTGACCATAAATCCAGCTTCTTGGTGGCAAGTTGGTGTTTTTTGCAGGTGGGACAATACCTGTAACAGACAAACCCATAAGCCTGACACCTATTCCTTCAAGAGAATTAGCATTCCACAAATTGCCTCCTTTCCCTCCCCCCTAATCTTGAGAGGGGTTTTAGCATGGAATGATCCGATGAAAGCTTATCATATATTCCAAAATCTGTTGGGATTTTCTATTTAATTTGGATTATGAAACAAGATCCACATGGATTTATTTGGCTCATGCAAATAAATTTATTTGTTGCCTTTATCTACTGAATTTTGAAGTGTTGACCAGCACTGAGACAGCATCCAATCACCTCACACCCTTCCCTGCTATCTCAATGGAAGAGGCTCTATCATAAGACAGGTTTTCAATTCTCACCAGGGATTTTCCTCCTCCAGCGTTTCCACGGTAGTGAACAACTCAATGCACTCCTGCAGCTTAACGGGGTTCTTCTTCAGCGTGTAGCCCATGCAGTCATGTTTGACGTAGCCCTAAAGGGAAGAACATCCATACATGATGGATAAAGTGAGCCGAGGCTTACTTCTCCCCCAAGGCAGAAAGGAAGAGAGAGGTCGTTTTCACATTTATATCTGAGAAAAAGTTTTGAGAGTCCGAGATGTCATAACATTAGATGTTACTTTACTATCCGCACAACTCTGTTAAGATTGATAAAAGGGTGACTAGCCTAAGACCGCCCGGTGAGATCTGTAGTTGAGTCTACACTTGAAGCTAGATTTCACCACAGTAGTCCGGGTTGCAGAACTTGAGCACACTACTACAGGAAAAACAGAGAAGAGAGGGTTCCCTACTTAGAAAGTTGCACACTCACTTCGGCCTCAGTCTCATTGTAGTAGCGCTTCTTCATTTCAGAATCCCAGTCCAGAGCAACATATGGTTGGGCTGAAGCAAAGGATGAGAAATTGAGTCAGAAATCCGGGAACGCTGCATGTTAAACTACATAGGTTCAGCAAGCAGACTGGCCAGGCATGAGTGCTCTGTTGCCTTGACTTTCTCCCCAGCACATACTGAGAGCAGCCAAGACAGCATTCACCTTTCCAGTCCTTAATGCACCATACAGTAGCTGTTTCTGTGGATGTTTGGGCTCACCTATAAAATCCCAGGACCAAAGGGCTAAGAGACATGTAAGAGACTGCTGAGATTAATGGAGGGGTTTGAATGATCTGACGCAATGGGAACAAGTGAGATGGTGTAAAGCAGGGGTGGGGAACTATGGTCATTTTACAACCTGTGGACTTCAACTCCCAGAATTCCTAAGCCAGCTGTAGCCCCCCCACTTCTGATCTAAAGGGACATAAGTGTGATAAGTGACCTAGGAAGGGAAGCTAGCAGAGACAGGGAGAGCTGGGCATGGAGAGCAGCTCTCATACTGCAGTAACAGAAATAAGTCTGCCTTGGGTAGCATCAACAAAGCCCACAGATGCAAACGAGTCAGCATTTGGGGTTCCTGTCCTGACTTCTATCATGTATTGAAGCTCACAAGGACAAGACTCTTTTAGCCTTTCCATCACAGCTGCCATCGCAGGATTACCTCAGCAACCCTTTTCTGACCGTGCCAATGACGTTTCCTCAACATTCCCAATTTGGCCACCAACCCTCAGACTCCCCACCCCCTCCACCACCACCACCAAATTTTCTTAGCGGAAGCCTTTGTTACCACAAACTCGAAGTTATTCTACCGAAGGGACTTACAGTTGAAGGAGACAGGATTGCCTTCCTCCTGGCCGGCCAGCCAGTCACTGGTGCCATTGGAACTGACAGGTCGGAGTGTAAAAAGCAATTTTGGCCGCTTCTGGGGCAGGCAGCATTTGCGCTTCGCCTGGTTGGCTGTAGGAGGACTGGGACTGGAAGACGGCACGCGGGGAGACTGGGGAGGCTGCGGGGGAGATGTGTTGGGGCTCCGCCTCTCCTCCACACTAGCCCCTTCCTCCCCCGCTGATGTGTCTGAAGGGGTTTCCTCTGTCCCTGAGCTAGGGTCCTGATTGGCAAAGCCTTCCGCTGTTGTTTCCTCGTCTTCCTCGTCATCCTCCCCTGCAAATTACAGGTAAAGCAAGCAGGTGTGAATTAGAATGAATGTGTCATTTTTCCCTCCCTTCCTATTCAACACTCTTTGTTATCTCACCAGTCTTCCTCACCTTCACTCAGCCCATTGGATCTCTTATTGTAGAGATCCTCTTCCTCCTCCTCCTCGTCTTCCTCCTCCTCCTCCTCTTCCTCCTCCTCCTCACTCTGTTCTTCCTCAGAGTCTGGCCATGTCACATAGCGGCTGTCAAAGAGAGAAGCAGATCACATCCTCTGCCTGACACAGGGAGAAAACACCTGCCCCTGTGACTGTAATCCAATGAAAGGAACAGTTGTAGAATCAGGGATGGACAGGTTCCGGGAGGTAGGGGGAGATATTATGTGGTCAGATGTCTGCCAATAACGCATTCATTAAAAAAAAACACCTTACAATTTAGTCAGACTTCTGATATAGGATTGCTCTTAAGGACTGTGGAGTTTGTTTTCAGCCACCTCCAGAATCTTAGGCTAAGCGATTCCTATTATTTTGTGCAAATCTGTATGCGGCCCGACTCCCAACAACCCTGGATGATTCACAAGTGAGTAACATTAAAAGGAATAAAACAATGTAATACTAGATATAAGGACAAGGAATAAAAGATAGCAATCGGATAAGGAGGGGAAACCCACATCAGTTAAAGGAGTTTCAATCACTCTCGTCAAAGAATCAGGTTCTGAAGGCCCTCCAAAACACCAATAGGGGAGGGGCCATCCGAATGACAGGGGAACCTCATTTCAGAGGACAGGCATTGTGACAGAGAAGGCAGACTTACGGGATCTCGACAGGTGGAATCGTTTAATTAAACCCGCAGTGTATCACCTTGCTGGATTGAATCAGCCAGGCAGATACTATGGGAAACAAGAAACTAGGCCCTGTGGGGCTTTATAGGGCTTTGAATCACACCCGGAAGCAAACTGGCAACCAATGCAATTCACAAAACAGAAGTATGGGCATACCAAGGCATGCCCATCACTGCCTATGCTGCTGCATTCTGGCCCCATTGAAGTTTCTGGGTGGTCTTCAACCCATGAAGTGTGAGTTGCAGTAGTCAAGCCATGGGGTACAAAGGGTGCGAGTGTCCGTTTGATGGGCCTCCCGGTCTAGGAAAGGGGCACAACCGGTGCCTCAGATGAAGCTGTGCAAGGGCCTTCCTGGTCGCAGCTGCCACCTGATCAAGAGGCAGCTGTGAGTCCAGAAAGACTCCCAGATTGCACACACCCTTCGTGAAATGGGGAAATGCTACCCCATCCAAATATGTCACAGTCACAATCCCTGGGAAGCAAAACGCCACCCTCCCTGCATAATTGGCTTGAGTACAACTCTGCCATCCTGAATTTTGTATTTGACCAGAAGGAAGGCGGCTGAGATTAAAGGGCAGACCATCATTTGGTTATGCAAAGGAAGCTCCAGGACTGGACTATGCAAAAAAGTCACACAACGCACCCATTTGGGCACCTGCCAGTACTTGCACTTGTCATAGCTACAAAGTCCAATTCTCCTCTCAGGACTGCTTTTTCCCAATAAAGCTAGCTAAGAATATCTATCATCCTGGCCGGGTTGCCAGCCAGCCTGCTTCACCTCCCTGTTTTTTGCCATGACTAAAATCAGGAAGTCAACTCCAAACTAGGGCCACAAAAATACTTTTTTGGCCAAAATCAGAGCTTGGATCCTTCAAACCAAATCAATGCATCAGTTGCAATGGTATAAAATAGAAGTGAATTCCCTCTGAATTACTGGAATAGCACTGAGTATTCCATGAGGCATTGTTTTCCCAATCTAGCCATCCCGCCAAGAGCCGCAGTAGCTCAGTGGTTACAGTGCAGTACTGCAGCCTATTTCTGCTGACTGCCGCCTGCCTGCAATTTGGCAGTTCAAATCTCACCAGGTTCAAGGTTGACTCGGCTTTCCATCCTTCCGAGATGGGTAAAAAGAGGAGCCAGATTGTTGGGAGCAATAGGCTGACTCTGTAAAACCGCTTAGAGAGGGCTGTAAAAGCACTGTAAAGCGGTATATAAGCCTAAGTGCTATTGCTATGTGGACTTCAACTCCCAGAATGCTCAGCAATGGCCCTATTGGTTGAGGAACCCTGGGAGTTCAAGACTTTTAGGAGGAGGGGGAGGCATCCAAATTGGAGAAAGCAGTTTCGGGGAAGTGTTCTCCTACATCTCTCCCTTCATACCCCTTAGCTGTGAAGGAGCTGAGCTAAACTATCTCAGAGATTGAAATCACTCACGAGAGCCGATGCAGCAGGAGCTGGTACAAGGCATCTGAGGAAAGCTGATCCCGGGGCACAGATACCAGAAGGGGGTGACCAAAAAGCACGACCCCATAGTAGCTGTTGCTGTAGTCCCGGCCCTGGGTACGCTCCCGAAGGTAGATTGGCAGTACCACTGCATCTGCTGAGGCCGGGTCTTCCAGGCAGGACACAGAAACCTCGTATCTGGAGGGAGATGGAGAGACATGCGAGGGGGGGAGGGGAGGAGGAGGAGGAGGAGGAGGAGGAGGAGGAGGAGGAGGAGGAGGAGGAGGAGGAGGAGGAGGAGGAGGAGGAGGAGGAGGAGGAGGAGGAGGAGGAGGAGGCCATAATTTGCAAATAAATTCTTTCCAAATCACACAATGTGATTGTCTGGATTTTTCTCCTTTTGTCTCTCATAGTTGAGGTCTACCTATGATGTCAATTACAGGCCTCTCTCATCTTTTTAAGTGGGAGAACTTCCACAATTGGTGGCTGACTAAATACTTTTTTGCCCCACTGTATATTGCTTCTGTGAATATAGCTTTCTGTGATTATTGATTCTGTACTTCTGGATTCTGAGTTCTGGTTCTGGCTTTTGCTGTATATTGCATATAAAGAAGTTTCTTATATCAATGAATCCTGCTGAATTATTTGTGTGCTGGTTGGATTGCTGCAAAGTCTAACAGAATTACAGGTCCATCTTATTATCCAGACTCACTATAGTGGAAAATGTTCCAGTGCATCCTATAGTGAGGGGAAGATTGACTACCTGACCCCCAAGATCCCTTCCAATTCTGTAATTCTATGATTTACAAGCTCTCACTCCTTTACCTTATTTAAAGGTAAGAGCCTCTTTAAGAGCCGCAGTGGCACAGTTGTTAAAATGCAGTACTGCAGGCTGCTTCTGCTGATCACCGGCTGCCAGCAGTTTGGCAGTTCAAATCCCACCAGGCTCAAGGTTGACTCAGCCTTCCATCCTTCCGAGATGGGTAAAATAAGAACCCAGATTGTTGGGGGGCAATATGCCGACTCTGTAAACGGCTTAGAGAGGGCTGAAAAAGAACTATTAAGCGGTATATAAGTCTAAGTGCTAAGTGCTAGTGCTATTTTATTTGGGGCTTTTCCAATCTGGGCTTTTTAGGTATGTCAACTGCGCTGACTAGAGTAATGAAAGTTATAGCCTATCGCACTGGAAGGGCATCAGGGTAACAACTGCTCTGCCTTGTATTATTATCCCCCTCCCCAAACTCACATGAAGATGTCATCCCGCTCCAGGATACAGCTGAGAGATTCTTCCCTCTGATAGATCTTATAGAAGCGGTGACTGAACACATCGGCCACCATCATCTGGAGAGGAGGCAAAGAAACAGTCATGAAAAAGGGAAGACGCAGAACAGGCTTCTACAGTCAATTGAGGCATCTCTCCTTCACCCTCCTGGCAAACTTACCCGCTCAGCAGGCACATCTGTGTGCTCTGATAAAGCATGGCAGAGGTCTAGCACTTTCCCAGCTTTCGGGACAATCAACCTATGCTGTAAGAACAACAACAAGAGAGGCCAGGTCCAAACTAGTAAGAAAGCCAATTGAAAATCAAACCCTAAACCCATGTCAAATTCCCCACTAGGCTGAATCCATCTCCAGGACAGAAACTGATCTGGGTTATATATACCTATAGGTCTCAATTAAGTGCAAAGCCCATAGTCCGATCTAAACTATTTGCATTCTGTACCTTTCAGCATAAATCATAAAAATAAGTTGAAGCTATAAATGGAACCAGTCAAAGCTTGGTTCCATTTGGACACTGTTGTCCAAATAACTAGAAATCTCTTTCCTGGGTTTCAGATGGGAACCTTTTTCCCCACCCCTAGTATCAAGCGTGAAAATTTCTACATATATGACAAAGGCTCTAGGGCCATTTCCCCCCAATTCCAGGACTCTCGAATCTCATTCAAATAAAGATGTGCCACAACTTTCTTGCCACAGTAAGGCGCCTTCCACACAGCTTGCTGGTACCTGTTCAGGTTTCTTACAGGGATCCATGGATACAAAGAAAACCTCCATCACTCGGTCTTTGCTGATTGGCAGAGGGGCACTGAGGTAGCAGAAGGGGTCAAAGGTCACTGAAATTTTGTTACATTCAGGGCAAACCAATGTTGATTTGAAGAGTCCATGGAAGATATCAACAATGATGGAATTGTTGCGACGTTTGTGGTTGCACCACGCTTCTTCTGCTACTTCCTGAACAGGAAGAGGTAGAATGAATAGTCTGAAAAGCTACAGCCTCTCTCTTCCCATGCTCACCCATTTTTTTCTGAATTACAATTCTCAGCACTTCACTTTACTAAATACATCAGCTCAAGCAATGTTAACCACAACTTGAGGTCAAAGGCAAGTTTCCTATCTCTTCCTAGATGCTTACAAGCAGAGAAGTTTACCTTAGAATTTTACCATGGAGTTTGGCAACAAATACCTCAGAATTAACAGACAAATCTCAACCACCTGCAAAGGACTTTTTAATTTTCCCCTGCTACCTTTATCTTTAAAGCAAAACCAATTATTCATGCTAGTCTTCATCTGCTGCTGGGGGAAAACTGCAAGGGGATATAGGGGGAGAGAAAGGGGAGGTCTATTGTATCACCACCAATTAATGGATAGCATTTGTGATGGAAAACCTCAGAGAATGCATAAGCATTATAAACCGAGCACAGGAATCTGAAGCAAGGATCTCATAGAAAGGAATAGCTGATGCATCGACACTACACTTTTCCAAAATGCTTCAGTCCTGCCAATCTTGAAATAGGCTATTCTGAGTTTTCCTGAAGTTGTACTACATCTAAGGCTCTTGCAACAAGCACAAAGAGCCTCAGGTCAGGACCTCAGGTGTGAATATTGTCAGTTGTATGTCTATGCAGGGTGATACACCCCTATCTAATATTATGGTATATTCCAACACAAGCAGAACACGTGATATGATGTGTACGCATGTCTACATTCCTAATCCACCATTAATTTTCTTCTGCCTTAGCTCTTGACCTGAACGGTCGTGTTTCTTAGCAAAGATGTAACTGTTCAGGATTTATTGTTTTTGTACTGAAATAAATATTTTCTATTAGACATTTAATCTCGGTTTTATTTCTAACTGTCTGAATTCCAAGTAAAGATCCAAACGTCGCCTCTATGAGATTTTATTCTCATCCTAACAAGGACTGAATATTCTGCAACTCCCACAGCACTCAACCCCCAGCGAAAGGACATCCTCAGTTCACTGCAGTAATGGAGTGGTTCTTTATGCCTCATTTCAGCAGACTCCAAGCCTCATCAAATTACATCCAGCTTCCTTTCTTTTTTACTGCCAAATCTCTTGATTACTATGCAGCCTTTGGAAGTCCCCCTTTTATCACTGCACCGCCCTGCTCTTCCTCAGAGAGAACAAACATTTTGATTTTTATTTCTATATAGATGCTAAGGTTTCAAGAAAAACCTCCCCTCGTGAAATTTAGATAAAAGAGTTTAGACAAAACCAATAACATTTACAGTTCACTGAACTTTGCAGTTGGGGAAATAATATGAATTCCTCATCAGACTGCACTGGGAGTAAAGGATTGATTGATTGAATTTGCTTAGTCACTTGCACCTTATTTCTGTGACTCTGGGCAGCTTATAAAGTTCACCATCCCATAGGAAAAAAAAACCCATACTGTAACAAGAGGCATTAGAAACAGTAAAAAAAAAAAAGTAAAAAAAACGGTAAAAAAAACGGTAAAAAAAACCCCATAATTTGTGGGAAAGCACCATTGGTTTAACTAGCACCACTACCAGATACCCAGGCCAGATGACAAAGCCATGTCTTGAGGCCCTTCCAGAAGGCCAACAAGGTCAGGGCCAGTCTGATGATGTTCCAAAGGGCAGGTACCATGGCGGAAAAGGCCTTCCTCTTGGGTCCCATCAGATGGTATTCCTTTATGAACCCACAACACACCCTTCCAGCTAGACCTGACAGGTAGGTGTGACTGGGCAAAGGTCTTCCTTCAAGTACCGTTTTTCCATATTGTGGTATAAAAATTGAAATGGAACAGAAGAACACATGTAAAGCAGAGGTGGGTTCCTACCGGTTCTAACCGGTTCTTTAGAACCGTCAGTAAACCGGTGATGATGTCACGGAGCCAGTTCTGTGGGTGCCGGTCTGTGGGTGCCGCCATCTTGGATCGCTATTTTTTTGATTGCTGCGGGGGGGGGGGGTGCCAGGCGCGACCCTGAGCGAACCGGCAGCAAAAGGATCCACAACCCACCCCTGATGTAAAGATCATAATGGAAATTCAACAGATAAGATCTCCAGTCAGAAGCTTCCAAGTTTGACGATACGTTATTCCTTCTACAAACATACATGTACTATCACCACCACTGTTCCCTCTAAGGCGCGCGGCCGTGCGGCCGCGCACGTGATGAAAGAACAGCATTTTCTAATGGAAGAGGCTGCGCGCCTGCGCGGCCGCACACATGAAAAGAGAACGCCGCGCGCCGTTTTCAGCTATTACAGGGAACATTGATCACCACTAGCTAGAATCCAATTTGGACTCTCCATTATTTCTCTTACAGTTCATGCTCACCTCATCGGGTCTCCCTGCTGCATCCTTTAATTCAATGTACTCTTTCTTCTTGACACGGTTGAGGTCCTCATGCAGACCATCAAGCAGGAAGGAGAGAAGCTCCTGCGAATCGTGCTGCTGATAGCCAAGGAACTGAGAGGCAAAATGGCCTACTTTGGTCTGAATGGGATACAAAAACAGGGCCTCTGAGATCAGCAAAGCGCTAGATACAGACTAAAAAAGGAGTAACACAAGAACGCAACTAACCTTGAACATTCGGGGCACGATGGAGCGGTGGTGGCCAGACCACTTCTGTTTAATGAGATCCGCATAGGCTTCAGCAATTTCACCTCTCATGCCAAGAGGGTTGCTGAAGTTTAGTTCGTCCAGGTAATTATTATTGAGGAAGTATTCCGTCAGAGGGGGCACATTGCTGAGACACTGGAAGAAAGAATGAAAGCGTGCCAAATGTAGTGTTAGCTGGTAGTTCATCTTTCAGAATGAAGCTCTAGGGCAGTGATGGCTAACCTTTTCCGGACCAAGTGCCCAAAGTGTGTGTGCGCGCACGTGCGCCCGAACCCCCAAAATGCAATGTGCGTGTGGCCCCCCTGCATGCGCCCCACCACCCACCCCGCGCATGCACACGTGCCCCCCCGCACGTGCCATGCCCCCCGCATGCGCACATGCCCCGTGCATGTGCGCATGTCCCCTGCATGTGCCCTGACTCCCCACACATGCACGGCAGACCTGACGACCAGCTGGCCAGGGGGAGGCACATTGCGCATGCACAGCGGAGCTGAACTGGGGCAACAGCTCGCGTGCCCAAAGAGAGGGCGCTGCGTGCCACCTGTGGCACGCAAGCCATAAGCTTGCCATCACAGCTCTAGGGGAAAAAAGCTTCTTTGTGAAATGAAATTAAAAGTAAGGTTAAGCAAACTGATATTGACCCAGAAGTGGAGAACTTTTCCAGTACCCATTTTTTCATATAAACAAAAATAATGTACATGAAGGACAAATGTAGCTGTGACATTTATACAGACATTATTTTTATAATGGGAACACAAACTCTCATTACTAAGGAATAGGTAGGTGCAATTCAGGGTTTTTTTTAGTTTCAAATAGCCAAATGTCAGACGAGTCCTTTCTGTTCCTCTTCCCATTGGGTAAAATAAATGTTTGACTGCATTATTATAATCTATGTTGTTCTACGTTCTCCAGTTTAAAGTTAAGGAAGAGAAAAAGGAGGGAATTATTTACAAGCAAATTTAAAAAACAGAAGAGAGAGCAATCTTTAATTTATCAATCATTCCAAGTCATGATAAAGATGCTGTAATCAAAATTCCTTGATCTAACAAATCCAATATTCTTCCACAGATGGTAAGCATCAAGGGTGAAATGCTACCGGTTCGGGCCGGTTTATGCGTACCGGTAGCGGCGGCTTCCCGTGGTTCAGAGAACCGGTAGCGGCAGCAGCGCGTGGCTCCGCTCACCCGCCCGGATGTTGCCATTTTCTGTTTTTTAACCCTCTGTGCATGCGCAAAACCTTTTGCACATGCGCAGAGGGTTAAAAAAAAGAAAATGGCAATGTCCGGGCAGGTGAGCGGAGCCGCGCGCTGCTGCCGCTACCGGTTCTCCAAACCACGCAAAATGAAAAGCACGCTTCCGAACCGGTAGGGAAGGTAAGTAGATTTCACTGCTGGTAAGCATGGTATTGGTGGTACAAAAGACCCTGGATGGGTTGTAACTCCCTCATCCAAATCCATGTGTGGGAGAGAAGCAGGAATTTCTAGTCATCTTTGCTGAGACAGTTGGTTTTGTGGATCAAATACTGCTGCAGCGGGCAGGAAAAACCTATAGCTTCCTTGCTGTAAAGGGTGGGAAAGACATCATGGCTCACTGGTATGTATGGAACAAAAATGAGAATTGGTTACAGGGTGGTACTTGGGAGTGGAAGGTAAATATAAACAAAGAGGTGTTGTTGTTATTAGGGTTGATATTAGGTTAGGACTGTACAGAGACTGATACAAGCAGACTTTATTGAATTATGTTACCGTACTGTAGGAGAGATCTGTTTTCTTTTGACTAGGATGCTGGACAATTAAAGGCAACCAGAGGCTTATCACTAAGAGGTGGCTGGTGATATCATCATACCTTGCCAGATGACTGAATTCTCAATTTTATGGTTTGCAGGTCAAGCAAAAGCTATTGTCAATATTGTACTTTTTACAAGATTGACATTTGTCATAACAGATAACACAGATAAATATTTAAGTGCCCTTCTCAGAAAAGAATGGGCATTTTTTTCTCTTGGAAGCATCCAGGGATTGGTGAGTGTTAAGTAACAATCAGCCAAGATGGGTTAATTCCCCTACAATGTAACAGCTACATTCAAGCAGACAATGCCAAAATACATAACCCATTAGTACCTGTGGGCAGACAAGGTAACAACACTAGCAATGCACCTAATATACTAGAAGGGTGTGAGCAAAGTTTTCGTTCTGCTTGATGGCAAGTCATCACAGTACCCAAAGTTTGGCGCCAAAAGATCACTCATATTTCTTACTTGCAAAGCAGAGTTCATGAAGCATGTGTTCCCCAGGTTGGTAAGGCCACAAATCCCTGGCTGGCCCCGGTACCGCTCTTCCTCCTCAATGGAATTCTTCCTGAAAAATGCAGGTAAAGTGAGACTGTGAAAAAGAGGAGGTGAAACCCTGACTGGTTCCTGTTGGAGCAGAACGAGATCAGAAGACAGTCATACTTCCCAAAGCTCAGGCAAGCTGGGAACTGGAATGTTGCCCAATTTCTAAAGTACAATCCACCCTAGACAGGCAATGTAGGTACACCTCAAAACTGTGGAAATTGCAATATAAATGTTAGATACTCACATGATATGTGGTCTGGAACTGGGCCAAGTACCGTCTTTGCTCCTGGTTTCCATTATCACAATCTAAAGGGAACAGGTGCAAGGAGGAAAAGGTCAAGAGAGGCACAATAAAAATAACAAAAAATGGACTACATTAACTAGTATATGGCTGGGCAACTGTCTATGACCTGAGGAGTCCTTGGGCCTCTCAGAGTTTGGTTGTTTCATTACCAAACTAGTTAGCATTATTAGCATTGATGATGTGACCTAGTTTGGTAATGAAATGTCTGCAAGAAAACAACGAAGCTCAGAGAGCACCAAGGACCCTTCATTTCAATCCTGAGCTACATGTAATCTCTTCTATCGGTTTCCGTGACTTCCAACCTGAATTACCATTTATTCAGTCAAAATTACTGGCTAGTAAAAAGCATAGCATCTATATTATTTTGGAGTTGCACATTTTTAAAACCCACAGAAAGCAAACATGCTATACTACTGTCTAGCTGAAAGCATATCTTTCTTTCTTAGATCTTTCTTATATCTTTCTTTCCATTTTCACTGCTTTTACAGCACTATCTCCTTGCTCTTATCACCTATCACTATTACTTGCAAGCCCAACAAGAGGGTCAAAGCAACATAATTTTCAGACCATTGTTTGCATATCAAAGTAGTGCATGGCTCAAGGGCAGCACAGGCACTCCTATGATTTGTCAAACATACAAACTTATTTCATTTTCTCTCCTACTGCAAGGCAACTCCCGTAAGGTTCAACAAGATCAGCTAAACGTTCCACAGGTGAATGCCACAAATGCTAAGTATGGTTAATTTTGTTTTGCTGTTTTTGTTTGGTATTTTGTGGGTACCCAGCCTACTTACAGTAATTCATTTATTGCTTAATACGTTATGTGAACCCCCCAAAATGACTATTAAGCAACCAGGGAAAAGCCTGTTATGTGAACCTAGATACACGCACAAACACAATTCATTCCATCTATTTTTCCATCTTGTTTATCTTATATTTTTCTATTTTGACTTGATGACTTCCATGGAAGTTGAATATTTTGAAGCCATTGGGGAATAGTATCCCTGGAGAAATTATAATGCGAGACACAGCTGTTTCCAACAAAAGCAGAATTTTATCACAGCCTCTAAGAGGAGCATTCTCTCTCTCTTATGGTACTGGAGCATTCATAAACACCTAATTGTGGCCAAAGAGCTCCCCTCTCCCAATTTCCAAATAGGATTATGATCATACATTTTCTTCAATGTTAAAAGCAAGCAGAGATCTGAGATGGAAAAGGTTTTGGGGGGATGTTTGAATGTGTGATGTCAAGAAATACAGAAGGCTTAAAATCAAACTAGCTGCCCAGAGGTTCTTTCCCTTGTTAAGATGGGTGCCTGAGGGGCCATAAAAGTGTCCTAAGGGGGAAATGCATTCTGCATGTCTTCCAATATCCTCCCTCAGCACAAGAAGAGCCGAGGTGGCGCAGCGATTAGAGTGCAGTACTGCAGGCCACTTTAGCTGACTATGATCCGCAGGTCAGCGGTTCAAATCTCACCGGCTCAAGGTTGACTCAGCCTTCCATCCTTCCGAGGTAGGTAAAATGAGGACCCAGATTGTTGGGGGCAATATAAATATATATTGCTTACTGGTGTAAACCGCTTAGTGTGTGCTTGCACTGTGAGGCGGTATATAAATCTCACAAATAAATAAATAAATGTCTTGAGACCTTCCAAAAGAGATTTCAGGAAGGAGACCTAATCACACAATAGGTCTCCTTAACTAAAATTCAAGGAGAAGAGGGGAGTTGTTGTTGTTTTTCCCAAAAAGTAATTATTGGATCCAGATCCAAGTATGCCAGTTGTGTAGGAGATGCAAAGAGTGGCTTCTATCCCGTAAAAACTGCTGTTAAAATATTAAATCAGCTTTGCTCTATACAGTGGATAACTGTACTCCACTATAGTCTAAACTTGCGGTCCCTCTCCAGGGACTCTGTCTGTCTGATTATCTCAAATCCAGTCTTTGGAACTGATAATCTCAAATCCAGTTCAAACTGCTATCTTCCAGATGGCTCCACCTTTAGCCAGCCTGCTCAATGTTGATTGTAACAATCAAACACAAGTTGAGGAGCAACAGGCTGTGGAAAAACCAATTCATAAAAATATGCCAGAGACAAATCTTGGCACAATACCAATTCTGCCTCTTTTTGTATACAGGCCAGCCTCAACCTGGTGACAGCAGCGTTACCTGCCCTGAACTTAGGCAGGCATCCAGCACAGTCATCTGCAAGTTTCGTAACCTCTCATAGGAGCCATCAGCATTTTTCACCCAGAGTCTTGATTCATCTTCTGCTGGAACGGAAAACTGATTCCGGGCCTCTTTTAGCACTGTATCTAAGAGGCAAGAGACAAGAGGACAAAGAGAAAATGACTTCTTGGGACAAATACCCACTGTTTTCCCCTCCATTTTTCCTTCTCAGTTGAATTCAGAATTCCTGAGACCTTACCAATGGTATCCATCCGGCTAAATTGGGTGACCACATGGCTGTCCACATCATTGTGCTGACAGAGGTACAGCTCCACTAAGTAAACCTCCACCTTCTGCATGCTAGGAAGGTCTACCACCTGGGAAGGAAGAATCAAAATGAAGAATCAAACAAGGGACAGAATATCATTGAGAGAAATTGGGGAAATCAGTAATGGTAGATACTTATTGCTCAATTCTCTCTGAATAGAGACTCAGAAGGGGAAAGCCAACCCCATCCATAAAGCTGAATGGCCCTTATTTATCAGTAGAACATATAGTTCTTTCAGGAAAATATGTAAAAAGAAACAAAAGTTGTAACACTAGCAAGAACCTAGCAGGATGTCCATCAGTACATGGGGCTGTACAAGGAGCACTCATGGCAAGAATGAGATCCATGAACTAATAATCCCCCATAAGTTTTGTTTTCATTACATATTATAAGCCCCATTCTCTCAACCCCTCCAATTTACCAATAGCAAGAGCTAGATAATGCTGGGGGAAAGATTACCTTTAAAAAAGGTAGCATATAAATTAAGTATTAAATTCTATCTCTAGAAAAAATGTCTTCCACTCCCATAGGGAGTTGAGTCTTCATTCTCTGGCCACCTTTTCTATTAATTGCAATGGAAAATGCTGCAGGGCATGTAAATTCCAAAGAAAACCTGTGCTTCTCAACTCCAAATTTCTCACCTTTCGTTCAATGGCTGGCTGGCCATGTTCAATGCCATACCAGCTCACCAACTTGTCCCACACTTCCTCTGGCAACAGAATGTACTCTTCATGTTCTACCAGCCTATCCTTCAACCGGTAAGACTCCAAATCTGGAGGGAGAAAGAAGGAAGGCAGGATGAAATCATGGAGGACTCACCCTCTTTAAAGAAGCCCATAGCTTAAGAGCAACTGAGGCCTCCCCAATTTTGGCATTCACCAAAAGGAGCCAAGCTTCTTAGTAACTGCCAAGTGCTTAGCATGGAAATATTTTTTCAGCTTCCATAGAGAAGGCCCCTTCTCATAAAACCAGTATGGTATAGCAATTACTGCTGAAATAGTGCAGAAAGCCATATTCAAAATGTAAGTTACCTGGGAAATATACTATGTGAAGTTGGGTCTATAATTTTTGAGATTCATACATTGTGCTAATTATTTATGTTGGTTTAGCATGCCATATGAACCCACTCATTTGTGTCTTATTCAGCAAACCATATTAGGTAATCTCTGCTGAAGGGCAGTGAGAAAACCCAAGGTCACTTTTCATTAACCCAACATATTTTATTGGTTTATTGCCATGATCAAATGTATGCAATCTGGAGCGTTCTAGAGGAAGAAAGAGAAAAATCAAATAATTCATATCCTCCTGATTAAGTAATGCGGGAATTTATCTGAAAGGCAGAGAAGAAGCCTCAGATAAAAGAAATAAGGCAGAGGAAACCTTACCTTCAAAGAGTTCAGCGTTGTTGATCCGTCCAGGGAAAGCATTTGAGTTCTGATCTCCAGATTCCACATAAGCTTTCCACTGCTTGTACCAATGATTTTCCAGCAAATACCTGAGCAAGGAAGCAGATAGCTCAAATCTAAATCAAGACCACACTCTAATATACAATCAGGAGCAGTTACTGGTAGCAATTCTTCTCCCTCCATTTCTAATCACAAACAGGATTATAAGAAGTCCAGGCCTCAGACTGAAACACCGGCTGGCTATACGCATCTGATTATGCTAAAGAACGGCAAAATTCTGTTTGCAGTCCTTATAGGCAAATCCCAAGAATCCTAAATATTTCCTAAAGTTTCAGATCATTAAGACAACAGACATAAACTTACAAAAGTCAAAAATCTTTTCAAGGGCTTCCTAGAACCACAACATGGCAATTTGTTCCATTCCATGTAACATCTTACATGACATGTTGAGGGAAGCATTCATCCGAATGCTACCATGTAAGAATGAGAATAAATCTCATAGAGTCGATCTGAATCTTTTCTTTGGAATTCAGAGAGAGAGAAATAAAGCCGAGATTAAAAGTCTAATAGAAAATATTTATTTCGTTACAAAAACAATAAATCCTGGATAATTACATTTTTGCTAATAAAACGTGACCGTTCCGGTCAGAGTCAAAGTCAAAAGTGATTAATGGTGGATCAGGAATGTGGACATGCGTACAAGATCATATCACGTGTTCTGCTCGTATTGGAATATACCATAATATTAGAATAGGGGTGCATCACCCTGCATAGACATACAACTGACAATATTCACTACGTGACATAGTTGCAGGTGGCATCTCTCGTTCCCTTCCATGGTATTTAATTAGGATGGCTTAGGTGAACAGGGAGTCACATAAAATCATGTTGTTTGTTAATCTCTCATTCTCCGAACTGGAATTTATGCCACCAGTTATTCCTAATTCAAATCTCTACTATTAGCTGTGAACTTACCAAACCAGTCACTGTCCTTGTGCCATAGTTTACTAACCCTTCAGCTGGCCACAACAGATAGAAGTGCAGACAAATGTGTATGAAACACTTGGGAATCCTTGGAGAGCCTTCCATTTATAAATGGCTAAAATCTGGCCTTCTTCGTTATCTGCTTATTTTCCACTTCCCAATGTCAAATGTTTGGACAAGTCAGTGTGAATTTTCTGCTCAGCAGCAAACCATAATCCTCATTCTTCCTAGCTGCTGACTACTCCACTAAAAGGAAAAAGCATTCCATTCTCAACACAATTAATATTATAGTGTGCCACTGTGCCTCAACGTGAACAAATCGGGCCAGGCAGGCTGTAAAAAAACCTTTCCCTTGGTTTGACTTGGGAAAGTAGAGTAACGGCCTCCAACGTCTGTAAAAAAGAATAGGCAATCTCAGTATAAGCCGCTACCATTGGCTACAATGAAAGGCAAAGAGAAATCTATCAGATCCATCTGCCTCTTTTCAAGTAGCCTAACAGAGCCCTATTGGCATACCAAGTAATGTAGAGATTTATTAAAAAGGAAGCATGGTGTAAAACTGGTTGGTAAATAGCTTTTTGTATCAAATCTATTTGTCTGCAGCAAACACAATATTGGATGTATAGTTGTAAGTCAAGGTCTAACTGTAGCTTGATTTAGTAGGGACAGGCATTGTAACAAAAGATGACCATGTATAGATGCACTGCTCCCAGCAGCTGCTAATACTACCACTAAGGAATACTGGGAACACCTGGAGGCAGTGGTGAAATCCAATTTTTTTTACTACTGGTTCTGTGGCCATGGCTTGGTGGCCGTGGCAGGGGAAGGTTACTGCAAAATCCCCATTCCTTCCCCACTCCAGGGGAATGATATTGCAAAATCTCCATTCCCTCCCCACTCGGGGGCAGCCAGAGGTGGTATTTGCCGGTTCTCCGAACTTTTCAAAATTTCCGCTACCGGTTCTCCGAACTACTCAAAATTTCTGCTACCGGTTCTCCGAACTACTCAAAATTTCCACTACTGGTTCTCCGAACTACTCAAAATTTCCGCTACTGGTTCTCTGAACTACTCAAAATTTCCACTACTGGTTCTCCGAACTACTCAAAATTTCCACTACTGGTTCTCCGAACTACTCAAAATTTCCACTACTGGTTCTCTGAACTACTCAAAATTTCCACTACCAGTTCTCCAGAACCTGTCAGAACCTGCTGGATTTCACCCCTTCCTGGAGGGCCACAGTATCTTAAGTCACCCCAGTTTGGTGTTAATGGCTAAGATCTAGAAACTTGTGACAACAAGTCTGAGTCCCGCCTTGGGTATGAAAGCCAGGTAGGGGATTTTTGGACAGTCCCTCTCTCAGCCCAACCCTCCTCACAGGGTGAGTATTGTGGGGAACTAAGGAATATTAAGTAAGTTTGTTCCATTGAGTTATACAAACAAAAGAGGGGATAACTAATTATTATTGAGAATATGACCACAAAGTTTTAAAAACTAAAAGCCTTAAGGCTGAAGCTGATGTTGAAAGTGCCATGTGTGTGCGCATTTTCAAGTCAGTGATGACTCCTGGCAATTGCCTGGACAACTCCGTGAAGTTCTTTGGAAGATTTCAGACATGGCTTACTATTGCCTGCTTCTCGGGGCTGAGAGAGAATGACTGGCTCAAAGTTACCCAGCTTTGTGCATAAAGTTTCTAGCCTGGTGCCTTAACCACAACATCAAACTAGCTTTCTCAAAAGTGCATTTGTTACTTAGTACCTCTCCCTTGTTTTTCTTCATGCATTATTTTTTTCAGCAGGCTATAATCTACATTTATTTAGAAGCAAGATCCATGGAATTTAGTGGGAGTGCTTTCTAAGTATAATATATACATAGGCTGAGCCTGCAATCTCATTGTAAGAGTGTAAGATATAAATGTGTAAGATAGTTTCTTTTGTAGTAACACAACAGAGGAGGTTCCTATTCTGTTACTGGGCTGCTGCTTCCTGTTTGTCTCACTCCAAACATAGCAGCATGCAAGTCAGTGTGTAAGGGAAAACTCAAACAACATTACTCTAAAGCCCATCCATCAGGATAAAAGAACAATTGAAATAATTCCTATTGTGAGCTCAACTTGCTTCATAAAATAGGAAGTCTGGTAGCGGATGATGAGTGAAACCAAAGTCACTTTCTTAGACAAGAACTACTTAAGGACAATCACAAGTAGGTCAACTGACTATATAAAATAAAGGAGAAAGAAAGGAGAACTGGCATGCAGTTTTGCCTCCAAAGTGAGATACATCCCCAGTGAAACAAACTTCGTTTAGAAACATAGGCCTTCACCTTATATTATTAGTATATCAATTATAACATCTACCTCAGCATGCAAAGCAATGGTTATTCCATTAAGCTGCAATATTCTCAAAAAGGCACATAAGCAAATCATTTAACACAGGAGCCACAGAGCATGTCCATGACAATTCATTCTCTGAAACAGGCAGGCCTTGTGCTGAATTCCAGTAAACTTCTACACCCAATTCGAAGTACTATTAGTCACCAACAAAGCCCTATATGGTGTAGCTTGGTAGCACCATAGTCTTGCCAAAAATGAATCTAGCCATCTCATGAAAGGAATATCAGGAAGATCCATTAAGAGTCCCACTCTTTATTTGAAGTCAGAAGAACATTTTCTCCGGCAGTGACCATACTTTGGAACTTCTAACCTACAGAGGTTCATAAAGCCCCATCCATGATATCATTCAGAAGAGCACTGAAGAAAGTTTTATTTCACCAAGACTTCAACTCTAGTTAAATGTTGCCATCACTCTGCTAAACAAATAATTCCCTCACCACTGTCAAACTATTCACTAGGCTGCATTACTATTACTATTAGTTTTTCTCATCGTTCCTATCACCCATCTCCTCCCACTTATGACTGTAACTTGTTGCTTGTATCCTTACGATTTATATTAATATTGTTTCCTGATTGCTTACTTGAACCCTATGACAACCATTCTTGACAAATGTATCTTTTCTTTTATGTACACTGAGAGCATATGCACCAAAGACAAATTCCTTGTGTGTCCAATCACACTTGGCCAATAAAGAATTCTATCAATTCTATCTATCTCTGATCTCTATGTTAGGGGTAGGTTGATTTATAGTTGTTTTAAATTAACATATTGCAACCAGCCGTCTTTTAAGTTGGGCAGAATTTAAAAGCTATAAAATAAATAAGATATTCTAATGGGTGAAGTCGTCCGTCACCATGGACTGAGGTATCACCAATATGCTGATGATACTCAGCTGTATGTGAATTAAGTGATGCTGTGTCCTCCCTCTCGCAGTGCCTGGAGGCTGTTAGGGGCTGGACAGGGAGCAACGGATTGAAACTAAACCCTGGCAAGACCGAGTGGCTCTGGGTTTGGGATTCATTGGTTCAGGGAGAATTGCCATCTTTGGTCTTGGATGGCGTGGCACTACCCCAAACAAACCCTGTGCGTAATCTGGGGGTTCTCCTGGACTCACAATTCCTGCTCGAAGATCAGGTAGCATTCGTGGCCAAGAGGGCCTTTGCGCAACTGCGGGTTGTGCGCCAGTTACGCCCTTTTCGAGACCAACAATCCCTACTCACAGTCACTCATGCCCTAGTCACTTCCCATCTTGACTGTTGCAACACGCCCTACATGGGGCTGCCCTTGAAGAGCATCCAGAAGCTCCGGTTGGTGCAAAATACAGCGGCCCACATGGTTTTGTGCAGACCCCGGTGTGCACATGTATCCCCTCTCCTGAGGGAGCTGCCAATTTGCTTCCGGGTGCAATTCAAGGTGCTGGTTGTCACCTTTAAAGCCCTTCATGGCTTGGGACAAGGTTATCTGAGGGACCGTCTCTTGCCGGTCACATCTACCTGACCCATCAGAGCAGGGAGGCAGAGAATGCTGCGGGTCCCATCCCCGAGGGAGATACACCTGGTGGGGCCCAGAACAAGGGCCTTCTCCATGGTGGCTCCCTCTCTATGGAACATCATTCCCCCAGAGATTAGAACGGCCCCCATTCTAATACTCTTCCGGAAGGCACTGAAGACCTGGTTCTGCCAGCGGGCCTGGAGAACCCAAAGCGGGATGGAGCCCATTAAATGGCTCGTGTGATCTGCTGTCGCCGGGGCGGGGTGATTTTATTATATTATACTATATTAATTTATTTGACTATTAGTTTTATTGTTTTAAATGTGGTTTTATATTCTGTAAGCCACCTTGAGTCACCAGGGGTGAATAGGCGGCTAAAAAATAAACAATAAATAAATAAATAAATAAATAAATAAATAAATAAATAAATAAATAAATAAATAAATAAATAAATAAATAAATAAATAAATAAATATTTTTTAAAAAAAAATCAGGTCTGCCATGCACTAAAATTCTGCTAATTACAATGGTAAAAAAGTACAAGATTTCTAGGAGAAGAAAGAGGAAGTGATAAAAAAAAGTCAAGTCCTCGTGTATAGAGGAAACTAGCCTCCTTTATAGGAACAAGTTGATTTTTAATTCTGTTTCAGTTTCCTTCCTTGACTGGTAAAATAAGGGACAAAGATTTGATGATTATGGAGAAGAAATCTATTTTCAAAGTACTCAGAGGGTCTAAATTAAAAAGTATCTATTCATCATGATACCATTGAACCAAATAGAAATAACCAAACTCCGCTAATTCAGGAAGACATGCCTTCAGAAAGTTATCCAGTTTACAATAGTTAAGGTTACTTAGAGCCACCCTTCTACATCTACCATATATTGAGAATACATGACATACTGAGCATCGCTTAACCAACCCAACAAGGAGCAATTTAGGGAAACTATTAGAAATATAAGAAAAGGGAACAAATCTAAATAAGATGATTTTGAGAAGGCGCTTCAGCGGGGGGGGGGGGGGGGGCGCACAAAAGGCCAAGGAAAAATGGTACTTAATTCATCCTAAAGTAAAACATCATTCATGTTTGCCTCAGCGCAGTAACTGAAAGCGCATATAAAGCCACGGCTAATTAGCCCAACCCTATACTTACTCCAGGAGTAAAAAAAAAATCCCATTGCATTCAGCAAAGGGAACTTTTTTTCACAAACCACGATGATCATAAATCCATGGTTAAAGCAAAAAAAAAAAGGCGCTTTTACACTATTGCTGTACTACCTCAGTCTGGGCGTGAAGGCGCATCGCGAAGACCACCTGAATATAACCTGCAGCAAGGCAGGAGTGCGGCGCCTGTCTCGTGGGGGGGGGGGTCGCCTCGGCTCCCAAGGGGGGGCGTCCGCAAGCCCCCAATGAAGGCTTCGCCGAGGCTGGGAGCAGGTGAACCCGGTGGAAGCGAAGGAAGCGGGGGACGCTCAAGGCTCGACACCCCGCCCCACCGACCCCAAAGCCCGAGCAAAGCCCGGGACACTCCCCGCCCCCCACCCCTTTGCACTTACCACTTCTCTCCCGCTCCCAGAGGTCTCTTCCTCCCGGGCTGGCCCGGCCCCTCTCCCTCTACCTGCTGCCGCTGGGCCTCCAGCCCGGGCAGCCCCCTCTCCGCCATCGCCACCCACACCTCCGCCGCTCCTCCGCCAGCCCGGAAACGAGAAAGGGAGACACCTTATTTCCCTCTCTCGGCTCCTTCTTCATGGCCCCGCCCACCCGCTTCCGACCGGCCGGATAGGTGTGGCAAACGGGACGGAAGAGAGCGGACCCAGCACCATGTTGAATGTGGCCTACGGCGAAGGCGTCACGACGCAAGGTCGCGCTATCCGCCCTGCCCTATTGGTGGGCTGCTGGCGCGGGAAATTGAACGAGCGGGGCGGGGCGGAACGGAGCGTCGTGCTTTGATTGGATGAGCGCGTTTACGGCGGGCAGAAACAACAGGCGACGAGATGATCTTTCTTAACTACGGCATTTTTTAAAAAAAATGGTTAGAAAAATGAGGGCGCCTGTTTATATATTGATCCGCTTCCGGCACTACTGACCTTCGTCCGGCGTTGGTGTCAGAATTCTTGCGACTGAAGTAACCAATACCAGGAAGATATCGTGCGCGATGCTTGCAATTGCCATTTTTACTAAGGGCAAATTTTAAAATGCTTACTCGGCTAACGCAGCTCTTCACGTTGCCGGTCGAAATGAATTTTGGCGCTGTCGTTTGAAGAACCGGGGAGAAAGCAGAGTCGAAATAACAAGCTGCCTATCATCTTTAAATTGCTTTTTGAGAGATACTAAAACTCGGTTTTTAAAGTTATTTACGCATTTGATGCCACACTTTCTCACCATAGGATCTCACGATTATTTTAAGGTCCTATGCAGATTTGCATAAGCTTAATTCGAGCGTGGTATTTTGTGTTGAGACAGCTATTTTGACTTAGAATAAAAGCATAATTTGTAAAAAAAAAGCACCAATTATTGAGAGTCCAGACTTAATAGATTTTGGAAAGCCAATACTATAGAATGGGCAGAAGTAGACATTCCTGAAATGCAGCCAAGTACCCAATTTTATTCAAAAAATTGTGGGCAAGGCAAACCATGGCTTGGCACAATGCATGTAGAAAGTGAGCACCCATCCCTCCCCTAGAGGAATGAAATATTTTAGGAAATATTAAAAAGGCAGAATATTATATTTCCCCTAAAAGAGAAATGAGAAATCTTAAGGGAGACAGAAACTCAGAGCCACAGTTCCCTGCCCCCAAGCAGATACTAAAGATGAGGCCAGCTTTTAGAAATGCAGATCAAGACAGGATATTTTGAACAAATGCAGAATTAGGTAGAATGGTATGATCCCCCAGGCTTATGGTGCTGGGGGACTTTAACCTGCCTTCAGCGGGCGAAACCTCTGGTGCAGCTCAGGAGTTCATGGATTCCATGACAACCATGGACCTGACCCAAGTAATCCAGGATCCGACTCAGGAGGGAGGCCACACGCTTGACCTAGTGTTTCTTTCGGGGCAGTGGAGAGATGATCTGAATGTAGGGGATATAGTCACCACCCCGTTGTCGTGGTCAGATCATTTCCTATTAAGGTTGGATTTCACAGCCCCAGTCCTCCCCCGCAGGGAGGCGGGACCTACTAGGTGGTTCTGCCCCAGGTGCCTAATGGAGGCGGAAGGATTCCAGAGGGAACTTGGGGAAATACCGTATGTTCTGGCGTATAAGACGACTTTTTACCCCTTGAAAATCTTCTCAAAAGTCGGGGGTCGTCTTATATGCCGGATACTAAAACTTCTGAGCCGGGGAGAGCTCACAAACGGCCGTGGCCGCATCCCTGCCATTCTCCGGCCAAGCGGCCGAAGGAGCCCCGGAGTCCCGACGACGCCCTGCATCTCGGTCTCGGCGCATGGGAGGGAAGGAGAGTGCGCGCTACCACCGCCGCTGCTATTGCCGCTCCAGTGTGTCCTTCGCGCAAGGTGCAGCATGTGCGAAGTCTCCCCGGTTGCTGTGGCTGCACTGGGGAGCCCGCGTCCTTGTCAACTATGGAGACGCTGCGCGTGCGGGAGGAACCGCGGAACAGAGGTGCCCGGCGAGCAGGGCGAGAGCCGCAGGGATGCCAGAAGTGGCGGGAGGCTCCTGCCCGCGTCTCCCGCCCGCCCGTCTCTTGCCTTAGCATTTAAAAGAATGAGGCGGGCGGGCGGGCGACCCGGGCAGGAGCCTGTCGCCGATGCTGCCACTTCTGGCATCCCCGTGGCTCTCGCCCCACTCGCCGGGCCGCTCTGCTCTGCGGTCCCTCCCCCGCGCGCAGTGTCTCCATCATTGACAAGGGTGCAGCCACAGCGACCGGGGAGACTTCGCACATGCTGCGCCTTGCGCAAAGGACACGCCGGAGCGGCAATAGCAGCAGTGGCGGCAGTACCGCGCGCTCTCCTTCCCTCCCATGCACGTTAACCCTGCCGGTGCCGCGGTCGGGGACTCAGTCGGGTGGCTGGAGCCCCGCGGGAGACGGCGACAGAAGCTTCTTCCTCCTCCTGCAGGGAGAAAGAAGGAAGGAAGATGTTAGGAAGGAAGAAAGACAGAAAGAAAGAAAGATGGTAGGAAGAAAGACAGAAAGAAAAAGAAAGATGGTAAGAGGGGTAGTCGTTTACAGCGAGTATATCCCAAACTCTATATTTTAATTGGAAAAGTTGGGGGTCGTCTTATATGCCCAGTCGTCTTATACGCCGGAACATACGCCATTTACTGGAGAGCCAGTAAAACCGAATCCGACCAAACACTTCTAAGAACTTTTATTAAGTCTTATCTAGTGGCGATAGGGGCGGCAAAACGATCTCATTTTTCCGCTCTCATTGAATCCGCAGATTCTCACCCAGCCGCCTTGTTTAGGGTGACTCGCGCCCTCCTTGCCAAAGGGGGGAGCGAGGAACAGTTGAAAGGTAGAGCTGAGGAATTTGCGCAGTTTCTGACGGATAAAGTCGCTCAGATCCGGTCAAATCTGGACTCCAGCTGGACAGAGTCCATTGAGTTGACAGGGGCAAGTCTTAGCCCAGCGTTGTGGGAGGAGTTTCAGCCTGTTTCTCCTGATGACGTGGACAAGGCCGTGGGTGCGATGAGCTCTTTCACCTGTTTATTGGACCCATGCCCCTCCTGGCTGGTTTCAGCCAGCGGAGAGGTGGCACGCAGCTGGATCCAGGCGGTGGTCAACGCTTCTTTTAGGGAGGGATCCGTACCACAGCCTTTATAGGTTGCAGTGGTGAGACCCCTCCTTAAGAAGCCTTCCCTGGACTTCCGGTTCCGGATCGCTGCATCGCGGACGCTCCTCGTTGAGCGCCTTTCCTTTTCCCCGTTAAAGCCGCCAGAACAGCTGTCTGGCGGCTTGAAAGTCTCTGCCCCGGGCAAAGGGGAGAGATGAGAGCCGGACAGGTGGGGTAGAGCCCCCCCTAGTGCCCCAAGTGTCAGCTAGGGGCGCGAAAGGTGAGGGCTCCCCAGCCAGCCTGTCTCTTGCTCCGGGGACTTGGAAACCTCCGCTTTTGCGGAGCAAGATGCTGTGACCACCCGCTGCTTCGTGAATGGGATTACAACTACTTAATTGTTTAAACAAGCAGACAGAGAGAGACAGGATTTTAAAGGGCAAGTACAGATTTTTTTTTTCTTTCAACTCCACTGCTGATTTTCACTTCGGAAGAAACTAAGTAACAGTTATTAGGCTACAACATGGCGATCGGAGAAAGTGGGAGGAGAAGTGAAAGTAACTTTCGTTTCCCTAGCAGCTTTTTTTCTTATGGAAATTTTTGATTTTGAAAGTTGGCTTTACTCTCTCTGTCTCCCGATTCTGGATTAAATAATAACTGACAATTTTTTAAAAATAAAATTCTATCTGGCTTTGGAATTTGAAAGAATTTTAAAAGAAATTTAAAAGAACTTTAACTAGAGGCTTGGCTTTTTCTTTGTTCACCACTGGAAATACTAAAATGGCTTCAAAATCTGGAAAGATTGTTTTGAATAAAAGAATGGATTATTCATCTGGTTATATTTCTAAAATGCAACTTACCACTGAGTTAACACCCCCAAAGTCTTTAACACCTGAAAATTTAATAAGTACCTTAAAGATTATGAAAGATGAACTTATTGTTGAATTTAACCAAAAAATTAGTGAAATAGATAATAAAATGCAGGCTGCTTTAAAGAATATTGACCAACAAATTAGAAATGATGTGTTGGAGGTATGTAAAGGTCTAGCAACAAATATTGAAGTTTTGGCAAACCGCATTGAAGAAAACAAACAAGTTTTGACAACTTCAGTAGAATATATAGATAAAATACAAAATGACATTGCAAATTTTGAAACAGAGGTGTTAATGACGCAATTCAGATCCATGGAATTTGCCATAAGGGTCAGGGGGTTGAAAGAAGGATTATATGAAGATTTGAAAGGAAGGATGGTGGAAGCTTTGGAGCAGGTGTCTGGACTGTCTAAAGAAGAACTAGCCAGGCAAATTGATAAAATATATAGAATCAACTCCTGGTATGCAAAACAAAAACACCTACCAAGGGATATTGTAATATACTTTACTACAAGAGCCTTACGGAATAGGATTATACAGGCGACGTTTAAAAATAACCTGCAGGTGAATGGCCAGGAACTGATGATATGGAAAGAAATTCCCTCTAAAATGCTCAAAGCCAGAAAAGATTATACCTTTCTGATTGATGAATTTAAAAGGTTAAATTTACATTACAAATGGGAAGCACCAACAGGAGTTGCAGTGAAATTTCTGGGAAAAAGATATCGGCTTAATACAACAAAGAAAGCTACTGAATTTTATGTCAACGTCTTAAAGGCTGATATATCCAAGATTCCAGAGGAAAGATGTATGAAAACAAAAGAGGAGGAGGAGGGAAAGCCATCCCTTCCTCTTCAAATCGAAACAGATTTACAAAATTTAAATGATTGGCAGAGCCAGACAGATGTCTACAGTCTAGAAAAGGAGATGGAAGATCGGGGTCAGATGGGAGGCGAGCTGACAACTACAAAATTATCAAGTTACAAAAAGATGCAACCATCATCAAGATACAACAAGATGCAGTGTTGAAGTTTATTGGACAGATGGTTGCCATTATGACTGTACTTTTCTTTTTCCCTTCTTTCCTTAATTTTTTTTTCTTTTCTTTACTTCTTGCATTCTTTTTTTTTCTTTTGTTTTTTTGGGGGGGCTTATTCAAAGTATTATTAATTCTTTTTAAAGATTTAGAACTTTTTTGAACCTAATAATTTAATACATAGTAACATTTTGTTACTAATAGAGTGGTAGAATTTATGATGAAGTTTAAGGTTTTTGTATTATTATTTAGTTATTTTTTGTGTAATATCAATTTAAGTTTTATTTAATTGTGAGAAAGATTTGGAATTGTTATCTATCCAGTTATAAAATATTACAATTAGATTTAACATTTTTTTTTTTGGGAGGAAGGTTATTTAAAGTTTGGAATTAGTGCTTATAATCTGATATATAGTAATAGTAAGTTATTTATATACTGATTGATTTTATGATGAAGTTTAAGGTTTTTGTATTTAATACTTAGTCATCATTTATGTAATAATCATTTAATTCTTAGTTAACAGTGAAGAAATGTTGTGAAGGGTAGATGATTGAAAGGAGGAGGAAGGAATTTTTATTAGTGTACAATTTGGAGTTGAAGTTTTAAAAAAATAAGGTGGAAGTCAAAATTTTTTAATTTAATTTAAATTTATTTTATTGATATTATGCCCTGTACTCTCTCTGGGAAGTCCGGGGGGGAGGGGGGAGGGAAAGGGGTGGGTTAGGGGGGAGAAAAATTAAAAAAAATGTTTGTACTTTCTATTTAATGTTTAGCTATTATCTATGTAATTTTGTACTAATAAAACTTTTTGGGAAAAAAAAAAAAAAAGAAGCCTTCCCTGGATCCAGCGGACTTGAAGAACTTTCGTCCGGTCTCCAACTTACCTTTTATAGGTAAAGTTGTGGAGGTGATAGCTTTTCAGCTTCTTCGGCTATTGGAGGAAACTGATCATCTAGATTCCTATCAGTCGGGTTTCAGCCGCGGCTACAGTACAGAAACTGCCTTGGTCGCCCTGATGGATGATCTCTGGCGAGCCCGGGATGGGGGTAATTCCTCCATCCTGGTGCTACTTGACCTCTCAGCAGCTTTCGATACCATCGACCATGGTATCTTTCTGCATCGTCTCGGCGAGTTGGGAGTGGGAGGCACCGTTTTACGGTGGTTCTCCTCTTATCTCGCCGACAGGATGCAGTCAGTGTTAGCAGGAGGACAGAGGTCGTCTCCTAGGCCCCTGACCTGTGGGGTGCCTTAGGGTTTGGTCCTCTCGCCCATCCTGTTTAACATTTACATGAAACCGCTGGGGGAGATCATCTGTAGACACGGGGTGAGTTTTCAACAGTACGCTGATGACACCCAGCTGTACATCACCACCCCATCTCAATTCAAGGAGGCAGTGGATGTAATGTGCCGATGCCTGGATGATGTCAGGATCTGGATGGGGAGGAACAGGCTCAAGCTTAACCCCGACAAGACTGAGTGGCTCTGGATATTGCCCCCTAAGGACTATGTCGACTGTCCCTCCCTGGTTCTTGGGGGAGAAAAACTAACTCCCTCGGAACAGGTTCGCAATTTGGGAATTCTCCTAGATCCACAGCTAAAATTAGACCAACATCTTACAGCTGTGGCTAGGGGAGCCTTTGCACAGGTTCGCCTGGTGCACCAATTGCGACCATACTTGGAGAAGGAGGCTCTACTCATGGTCACTCATGCCCTTGTCACCTCTCGATTGGACTACTGTAATGCGCTCTACATGGGGCTACCCTTGAAGAGTATTCGGAGACTACAACTGGTGCAAAATGCAGCTGCGCGTGCTGTGGTGGGTGTTTCAAGATACACCCACGTAACACCCATACTCCGCCAGTTGCATTGGCTGCCCATTGGTCTCCGGGTACAATTCATCATGTGTTGATCATCATCTTTAAAGCCCTACATGGCTTAGGACCAGGTTACCTCTGGGACTGCATTCTACCGCATACTTCCCTTCGACTGGTCAGGTCCCAGAGTGGGTCTCCTCCAGGTCCCATCAGCCAAACAATGCCAACTGGTGGGGCCTAGGGGGAGGGCCTTCTCTGTAGGGGCCCCTGCTCTCTGGAACCAACTTCCACTAGAGATCCGAATCATCCCCACCTTGCTGGCCTTCTGAAAAGCCATTAAGACATGGCTCTTCCTGCAGGCAGGGTTCTGAGACAATTTTACATCTGAGGTCTCCCCCATGTATGCATGGTGTTGTATGTCTTTTTTTAACTTTTTAAAAATTGTTTTTAATGATTTTATTATTTGGTATTCTTTAAAATGCTGTACGCCACCCTGAGTCCTTAGGGAGTAGGGCGGTATAGAAGAATTCCCAAATAAATAAATAAATCAGCCCTCACTCAAGATCCAAGCCAGGAGAGCTATTAAGACACAATAGGAATGGCCCAACACCCTTTCAAAACACAAACCTCTTCATTGCATCACCCAGCCGGCTTCAAACTTGATTCAAAGTGACCCCACATGGCCACATGGGAGTCTGACCACAGCAACCAATAGAATACATGCTATTGCCACAGGAACAGGAAGCTCAAGGGCAAGGCCCAAGAGAGCGTATAAATAACTCTCTCTCTCCACTCCATGTGTTCAGCTGCACCAGGACCTCAAACCAGGGGAGGGTTCCGGTTACGTTCGCTACCGGTGCGCATCGCGAGAATGCGTGGAAGTGAAATCGCGTCCCACCGTGCGATTTCACTTCCGCGTATGCTCAGGACGACATTACAAGCCGAAACACAGCTGAGGAGCTTCTCAGCTGTGCTTCAGGAGGAAGAATAAAGGTCAGTATTCACACAATGGCGGGTGGGAGGGCTTTTTCCCTGACAGTTCAGGACGCGGAAAAGCGCCAAAAAATGACATCATCGCCGGGCTCCTACCAGAGTTGCGCTCTGCACTGCACCGGTAGGAACCCACCACTGCCTCAAACCCATGTGGTCCTGTCCATCAATGAACCATCTTTCCAATCAGCCTCCATATTTCCAGTCTTTCTCCCCACTTGGAGCTGAACCAGATGGATATTTCTTCCAACAAGTCCATGCAGTTCTTTCACTGACTTTTCTTGCTATACCTTGTCTCTATGTAGCAACCTTCTACACCAGTAGTGGGTTCTAAATTAGTTTGCTACTGGTTCATGCATGCGCAGAAGCGTCCTGAGTGGGTGCGCAGAGCTTCCCGCCGCCGCCACCGGTTCTAAGAACCAGTCCGAACCGGGAGCAAGCCACCACTGCTCTACACCTTACCTTTTTCTTTTGTCAGTTAAAGGTGATACTACAATAGTTGGCTACTTTTGATTTTTTCAAACTACCCTTCCCATGCGACAGACAGTCCTGCAGGACAACTTGAATGTACACATCGCTTAAGAATGTCCCGAGTTTAGAACTATGGATGCAACTTCAAAGCATACTTTCACTTTTATAGCATTTAACTTTGGGTAGATCATTGCAATGATGAAACAAATTCTGTTGTGAAGAAAACAGGTTTACTAGTCTGCCTGGTCCAATATTATTACAAACTCTAAGTGCAATTTCTAAATTGTTATTTCTACTTCAATGAGCCAAACATGGCAATCATTTCTTAAGCTATTAGCAAATGAGGCCAGGACGAAGCAGGTTAGCAGTAATCCTCACAAATGTTTCCCACAAACCAGCATGCCTACTCGTACCCTCCTTGGCACCCACTAGCCTCGCTTTTTAGAAAATAAAAACACCTGCACAAATGCAAGACAAAATAAACAGGGATTATAGGAATCATTGAAGTTGTGGGTAGCTTTAAATCCATCTTACTTTTTAAGGGACCGATAAGTTTGTGGCAGTCCTTTTTGTAAAATAAAGTAACAATTTTATCCAGCAGACCCATTTTCTCAAAATTTCAAACCTCAACCCCAAAATGTTGGATAACTAGACCTTAGCATGCTGCATGACTATCTGCCATTAAGCCATGTTCGGTCACAGAAAACTACAGTATATTCACTTCAAAATGACTTACCATATTTTTTGGAGTATAAGACGCACCTTTTTCCTCCCTAAAAGTGGCTGAAAATTTATGTGCATCTTATACTCTGAATGTAGCTTTTTCGGAGCTTTTTTTCCAGCCCTAACTAGGTGCTAACAATCTTCCCAGCTCTTATCTTGCAGGCTCTTTCATTGTTACTCTCTCCGAATAATGTTTTTCCAGCCCTAAGTCTTTGCAGGGTTTTTTTCATTGCTCTACTTGCTCCGAATAAGTTTTTTTCTAGCCCTAACCAGGTGCTAACGATCTTCCCAGCTCTTATGGGCTTGAAGGCTCTTTCATTGTTATTCTCTTAGAAGGTTTTTTTAAGTCCTAATTAGGGGATAAAATAATGTGCTGAAGCTGACCAGACTAAGGACATTAGCCAGATGAATACCTGGTAGGCAGATTCCCCCCCCCCATTTTCCTCCCCAAAAACTAAGGTGCGTCTTATACTCAGGTGTGTCTTATACTCCGAAAAATACGGTATTTTCCCAGATGTCCCAGGACATGTTATGAACAGAAATTATGTTTTCCAGCAGTACAAGCTTCTTTCCAGTGGATCTATTGAGGTACACTGATAATACGGTATTCTTCATGGAAGACAGTCTTTCTCCATCAACTGGCTGGCACTCCATGAAGGCAAAATCCTGACTTTGGAGGATTCCCCAGAGCACCATCAATGGGTAAACTTGCTTGTGAGTCAGCATGTCATTTCCATAGTTTCCCCCTGAGAAATCTGAAGGTGCTTTGAACGTGCCTCCTGATATGAACTGAGCATCTGGAAATATCAGTAGCAGCAGAAAACACCTAAAAGGCAGTCAAAAGTTTTCCTCTTCTACTGAAGAAAGAGATCCCTTAATCCTTAATCCCAACTCAAGATTAAATATAACACAGCATACACCGAAGATTGTTGGAGACTTTTAATCAGTTCCATACATTTGGATATGGTGCATTAATTAACCCCAAAGAAGGTGGACAGAGCATGAGGGGAGAGAGAAAAGATTGTTCATTTTGTTCCTTAGGGACTTTTCTTCTATAAATGGTAAGCTTCGATCTTGGAAACAGAAAGTTCCTCCCCCGATTCAAGTTATGTACAACAATAGAGTTTCTTCTTCCATACTAGGAGAGCTGAAACTCGGTATCTACTCCACTGATGTGGAGGGAAGCAGGATTGAGGTGGGGGAGGCCCATGGAGACAGTCCATCCCATATGTTAATGATTATCCATTCCTGTGTTTCTGTTTCCTGCAAGAAGAGGTTGGTTGCTTGTCTCCAGTCTAGAAACAAATTATGAGGTTCTGCCCTTCTCCACCCTCCTCAAAAGCAACATCCAAATCCTCTGTACATTCATCATCCAACAGGCCATCTTCAGTTTTCTTCTCACATAAAAGCTCTCACAATGGGTTGTATTAAGAATACATCCATACTATAAGCAAACTGGTTTAGCCATCGTGGGTGGCATTTGTTCCTGCTGTCACCTCTGAGAATTCTGACTCCTCAGTTTAGGACCTAAACTGCTGCCAAATTCTCAGCATTATTCTGAACTCACACTTCCCCAAATTCCTGAAAATTCAATAAAGTCATTTGTGTTTGGAGAATACCTCGTGTTATCACATCTCGGCTACATTTTTCCATATTCTAGAACCTCATTTCTTCTCTTTCAGCAAAGACAGAAAATGGGAATTCCATGAACTAAACCAAATTAGATTCTGGATCCCTTCCGCAAAGGTAGCCCTGTATATCTTGGCCATATTTCTCCGTTAATTTACTCAACCACAGCGTAATATGAGTTCCTGCCAGTCCCATACAAATTCAATACTTAATCAGCTATGGTTTGTGGTCCTTCACTAGGGTTAAGAGGTCTGTTCGGATTAACAATGGATAAAGAATGCAGCAAATCAGCCCTCAAAACTATGGTCTCAAGTGGGGTCCTGAATCCAGAGTTTGTGTTACCTATGATTCAATACTGCATTGAGTAAACCTTAAACTGTCTCCTGATCTCCCCAGTTTTTTTGATGACTCCTTATACGTTACTCTAAGAACAGGATTTTAAATTGAGCAACCTCAGCTATAGACTCACTGTACCTCTCTACAATCAAGATTCTGAAAGCAAACCAAGTCTAGTGCTGTATCGTATTGACAAATTATGTTTGCAAGAATGGAGGTAACAAAACATTCATATTATGATTGTTGAGTTCCTGATGGAAGTATGACCTCATTTCAGACCTCCTAAGGACAGGTCAGTTTTGAGGCAGAGAAACTTTTTGAGCCGCTAGGTCCAGAGCGCTTCAGATACATGTTCCAGGGAAGAAGGTGAGAACTCTGATCAGAAGGGACAAGAAAATGATCCCTCAACTACAGGTTTCTGATTCTAAGGTGCAGTTGAAAGAGGAGACCAAAGAAAGGACCTGGGAGGCCATAGTCAAAAACCCAGGAGGCAGTAACTAAGGGAAAGATCATGCAAGCAGGTTAGTGGGCTAAAAAGGACCTGTGGATATTCACTAGGTTGAAGGAAAGAGGCTGGTCCTTCCTGCTTATTAGGATGCCTATGTAAACACAACCTTCTTATCCCCTGAGCTGAGCACTCTGGTTACTTTCAACCTATGCACAGAGGTTAATGCTGGGCAAAGTAGTGTAGGCTAGATTTTTTTTCCCCCAGATGTCCCTATTGCATGGACAGCAGCATCTGAATGCCATCCCAGGGCACAAGGTAGGCTACATCTCTGTCCTCTGTAGGCATTTTCAGAAATCCTTTTAAGTTGCCTGAGCATTGTTAACAGTAACTAGAACAGTTCACCGTATGGCTCTCATCAAGGGAAGATCTTGGAACCTTACAAGCGCTTCATGCTGCATATAAAAATGGTTACATATGTACATAATATATATATATACACAGACATACGCACGCACGCATACATATATATATATAGGCTGTGATCATACAGCAAAAATTGGTACCTCCTTGTCTAATACCCCTGGAGCACAAACTCTAGGAGATGGATCTCCCCCCCTCCCCTCCCCCCCCCTGCTCTTCAGTTCTATGCACCGAAGTTTCTGTGCCCTGAGCTCAAAGGAACAGTCTTGGCCTGGGGAACTGTGATACTGTTGGGCATTTCCCTCTTCCTGTAAATCAGCTCTCCTAGTTGTAGGAGAATTGGAAGCAGAGGGAGCCCAAACACTGAAAATACACAGGCAGGTCCCATGGAGACTTTTTTTGTCTTAAATACTGAAGGCTCCGGCATACAGAGCTGACTCTCTGAAGACTGCAATACACAGAGCAGAAGGAAAGGGCATCGGAGTCGTCTGAGTAAAGACCAAAAAGTCAATCCAAAAAGCAGAGAGTTTTGGAGGGATGTTGGGTTAAAGCAAAGGGGGCTAGTTCCTCCAGAAGCAGCAGAGACAGGAGTTGATCAACCTTTGAATCCAGTGAAGACACAGCTGGGGAAAGGGCCCATTGCCTCTTAAGTATCTCTGATTCCCAATGGTAGAAGAGCTCATTGGAGTGGCCAACTGCAGAACAGCTGTACTGTTCTGGTTTACTTTGGATTCAAAAACAGAATGAGAATGAATGGGAATTATGCAATCTATATAACTAAGGACTAAGAACCTGCTACTGTAAATTGTTACAATGATAACCACGGGGTGAAAATTGTAGGAGCAGATGTGAAAATCTAAGCAGCACTGAGACAAGGCAAATGATTTGCACGAAGGCCAAACAAAGGTTGGCATTTTATAGCCCTACATATGTTTCGGATGATTACTCCCATATTCCTAAACTGCTGATCCTGCTGACTGAGGATGAGGGGCGGTGTTGTCCAAAATTTTTGGAAAGTGCCAAGGTGTTCATTCCAAAATAAACACAGCATCGGAGAAAGATCTCGATGGGCCCGTTCTAACATAGTTGTTTGGCTATAAGAAATGTTAAGACAAGCTACAAAATCATGATCACCTAGGAACTGTAGTAGACATAAAAAAACAAAGAACAAGGGTGAGCGAAGAAGGCACAATCCACTGGGAATTGGATCCACCATCCTACACAAGTCCTACTAGAATATCTGATGCTGTGTCTGGACTAGAAGTCAGTGGACTGCGTCTGGAAAGGCAATGGAAGAAATGCAAACCCTGAGTACCAAGCAAGTAATAGAAGAGCCGTAACAGATGAACAGGAGTTAAGCTACAATTGAGAGCACTAACCAAGCACAAGCCCAGGCGAGGCACCAGTCAAGACCCAAGGGATCAAAAAGGAGACTCCACTTTGGTGTGAGGAGGAGATGGAAGCAGCTCCAAAGCTGAGCAAAAAGGGGTTGGGAAAGAGGGCATCCTTGCAGCCAGAAAGTCCCAGTAAGAAAGAAGACAGGAAAAGAAGGACCATCTTTCCAAAGATTCGGAGAATTCTCAGAGGACACCTGGTTGCCTGGTTCTCCCCTGGACTTCAAAATACACGGTTAGGCCAGGAAAACAGAGCCCCCACCACGTCCAAAGAAAATGATTATAGCTGGGAAGGAGGAGTCCGCTCATTCATCCTAATACTAGCAACCTCCCCACTCCCATCAATTCCTAGATTACGGAGTGTAAAGGACGGAACTACTCTGGCCCCAGTTCTTCTCCTCCCTCCACCTGGCCCACTACTGGGATGAGATAGCGAGGGTGTATTGGCTCCCTCATAGTTAATACCGTACTCTCTCCATTACTGGAGAGGCTAGGGTGTGTGGGGGGGTGTCTCTCTCTCTCTCTCTCTGTATAGATATTTGTAAATATAATATTTATAATATTGCATTGAAAAAATAAAACTTAAAAAATAAAATGAAACACCATGTGTGTGAGAGGGAGGGAGGGAAGAGTCCGTCCCCAGCAGCACAGAGAATTGATGGCTGGCTTGTTGGTGCCGGGAGTGGTCATTTTCTCCTCAGTTCCAGGGCCCCCCCACCCTTGCCCCAGCAAATTCCCAGCACAGGTTCTCATGCCACAGTTCAATACCAAGAAGCCACCAGTGGAGACAGTCCGTGGGGTGGAGGTGGGGGGGAGAAACCTGGCTTCTTTCTACCCTTGCCAACCCAGAACTGTAGGCTTCAAAGCAGCAGGCTTGGTCGTCCATTCTGACCATTCACTGTAGGGAAACAGCAAAAGTGTTATAGATAGAATGCATTTTGCGTCTTTCCCCCAACTTCTAGATCAGCGTTTTTCAAACTTGACAATTTTAAGATGTATGGGCTTCGACTCCCAGAATTCTGGGAGTTGGAAGTCCACACGTCTTAAAGTTGCCTAGTTTGAAAAACACTGTTTTAGAGGATGTGATGCCATTAACATTCCCCCAGATTCCTTCTAATGTTTCCTCCCCAACCTGGTAGTGTCTCCCTGTCTCAAAGTAATACTCAGCCTTGTCATAATGCTTTGAGCAATCTGGAACTACATTTTTCGTGTAATATGGATGCAAATTTCACATTCTCTCAGCAATCTGATGAAGCAGCCACATTAGGTAGGTCCAATATTTTTAGCCCCCTTTTATGGATGGAAGAACTGTGGGCTAGAAAGCGCAGCTCGCCCAACACCACCTGATGAAAGCATCACCAAGTTGGGTTTTGAACAAGGGCATTTCAATCCAATTGCAACTCAGTCTCAAGATCATAAGGTTCCAATGCCACATGCTTTTTGCCTCCTGGTTCCTTCCCCACCTCCTCCATCATTTTGCTCCACTTTCCCTACTTCTGATCCCAAATTTCTTTAGCTTTGAACTAATGGGGAAAACTTTGAATTGGGGATGCACTGAGCTAAAAAGGCTCAGTCAGATTTGAAACAGAGGGTGCCAGGCAGACTCTAGTCAGGGTGGCTGAGAGAGGGGACGGTACTAACTCATGACGATGAGAACAGGAAGAAGTGCGAATGGAAGTGGGTGGGGCACAGATACCTGGCCAGGTGGCTACAGTTCAGTGTCCACTAACCGGAACATGGTTGCTACTTATGGGAGGGGTGAGAGTGGTTACTGCATAACCACACACAGAGATGTAGTGTTAAGCAGTGAGATGGGAAAAGACTGCTCCTCCAAGAGAGCAGTTTTTGGAGATAGGAAGGGGCTATCAAGGTGCCCTTTCAATACCAAGAAATGTGGGCCATCCATTCAGGGGGAGGAAGAGACTTTTATTCAAAACTGAGGGCTAACGAAAAAGCGGAGGGATTCCTGTTGACAGAATTGCTTGACAATGGGAAGGCGTGGCTAAACGCCGCGGCGCTACGGAGTTTCCCCACGCTCCGCAGGGGAAACACCGAACCCACGCCACCTGGGGACCTGGACCGAACGGGACCAGGTCAGATCCACCCTGAAGGGGTGGTGAAGAGGGGAGCGCTGGCTGGCAGACTGGGGGGGCAGCAAACCCCCCAGGAAACCAGTTTTGCTCCTAGACCGGTGGAAGACGGCATTGCAGCTGTCCTCTAGCCGCGGCAGTCACATCACAAGGAGTTGAGCTAGCGAGTTGGAGTCATCTGGGAAAGAAAATCAAAAGCGAGGTGCTGGTGAGCGTGAGGAAGACAGAAGAAGCTGGTGAATGATATTGCCGGAGAAAGCTTTTAAAAACTTTACTTGGACATAATAAAAAGGAACAAAACAAAAAGACTGGAAGTGAAAGAGCGGCTGCTTGGCATATGGAGAATATAGAGTGGGAATTTTTTTAAAAAATGAATTATAACTAAAGCCCAATTGATTGAGGATTTGGAGTTTTTACTTTTTGAAGATTTGGAATTTAAAGGAAAGTAATTTGGTCGATGGAATTATTTAAAAACAGAAGAATTGGATTATAAATAACAAAGGCAGAGCTGGGAGACGGAAACAGAGCCATCTGCTGGTTGGAGGAGTTACTGTAAGCGTGGGATATTACCAGAAATAAATGTTTTGACAGCTGTTGTTTTTGGAACAGAGCAGCTTGTGACTGTATAAAAGAAAAATATTTGGACTAAGATGGATAAGAACTGAACTGGATTGAACAAAGGAACAGCAAGAAAGATTTAAACTTGTAATGACTAAATGGAATTAAAAGGATCTAATTGGTGAGATTTTATTAGAAGACAATTAAAGGCTGTGAAATATATTACTATTAGCAGCTGGAAGGACTATAGAAATTTGGTGATTTGTGATCTTGCTGACAAAGAAATAAGCGATTGCTAAAAACTTTTGGAACTTATTGAAAAATCTTGTTTTGTGGTACAGGCAGATTCCAGTTAACAGCTGGAGCTCTATAAGATTTTAGGTTTGAGAAACATAATTGAAAATATGGGAGATACTGATTACAAAGAAATGGCTGAATTCTTGAAAGATTTGTTTAAAGACTTAAGAAGAAGCTTTGGACTGGATGTAAAGGAGAAAGGGGAAATTATGGAAAAGGAAAAGGAAATAATAACAGATGAAAGCAAGAAGACTGAAGAAAACATTATAAATGATGATGAAAAGGGAAAGAATACTGAAAATAAAATATTGATTAATGACTATATTGAGAGTTATAACGATTCCACTGGGCTTGGCAGTGAAAAAAGAGATAAAGATAATAAAAATGATGATGTTCAGATTGAGGAAGAAGACTTTAAGTTACATAAAATTAAAGAACGAATGGGGAAAACTAGATATATACAGATAGTAGACTTAAGAAGGAAGAAAAGGGCTTGGGAAATGAGATCTTATTGGTATAAAGGTAAATGAAAGAAAGGGAAGAAATTAAGGAAATGGGGATGGAGGAAATACATATATAAAATGGAAGTAATTGGGAAATTAAAAGGGAATGGATGAAGACTTTGAAATATTACAAATGGATTTTTTTCTTTTATTATTTACTTGCTTTTCTTTTCTTATTATTATATAAGATTTAATTGTGATAAGTATGTTAATGGATAAAAATCTTGATATATAAAATTAATATAACTAGCTGATTAGAAATTCAAAGATCTTTCTTTTTTTCTTTTCTCTTCTTCCTTTTTCTTCTTTTTATGAAAATTAATATTGTTGAAATGTTTGGAATAACGTGGTTAAAACAATGACAATATGAGAAATATGGAATAAATATGACCATTAGAATTTAAGGGAAATTACCTAAATATTAAAAATGAACAGGGTATATTATGAATGTTTATCACTTTAAAAATTTATTAAGTTGAGATTTGGTAAGTTAGTTGATTTGGATTTTTCTCTCTCTTTTTATATTCTATTTTTTCTTTACGATTTTTTGTCTTTTCTATTTTTTGATGTTTAAATATAAGAGATGGATGAATTTATAGTGGTAAGATAAATTTTTTGATTTGATTTAATTAAATATTTGCATTGAGACAGGAAATAAAGAATTAGAAATAATGAAAATGAATTTAAATGTCAGAAAAAAAGGGGGTATATTATGATTGTATATTATGCTTGTGTACTACTTTTATATATGAGATTTGTTTAAACGTAAAATTTAAGATTTATTATTATTATTATTATTATTATTTTAAGAGTTGAAAAATTATAGAGTGGATATAATTAGTAAAAATGTTGATGATTAATATGAGAAATTAAAAGAATAATTGGGCATTTAGTTTTCTGATAGAACAAAGGGGAAAAAATAGAAGCGATGAATAAAGAGACTAAAGAATTGAAGGAAGCAATATGGCTTAAAACTAAGAAGCAGAAGATAGTAACTATTTTGGAAAGTTAAGCAAATAGCGGTTAATTTGGAAGGAAATTGGAAATTAACTGGTGAATATCCCAGATGACAAAACTAGAAATTAGATTTTTTTTTTAGTTAAGATGGAAATAGCAGCATGTACCTAGAAGAGAGTACTATATAAAAAGAATAATAATATTATAATATTGGTTAAATTTTTATTTTTATTATATTTCTTTTTTTTAAAGATATGATTAGTTTAAAATTGAGATTAGCATCAGTCTGTCATATATAAAATGAGTTAGCAAAAAAGCACTCAAGGAAAGGCAAAGAAAGTGAAAGAGGAAGTAGAAGGGGAGGAAGAGAAGGTGTAGAGAGGGTAGAGGAGGAGGGAAGAAGTTAGAAAGTAGGAGGAGAAGTTGGAGATAGAGAGAGGGGAGTGTAATGGAATAAAGTAGAACAGACTGATGACTGACGAGGCAAGTGTTGAATAAGATATTGACTTTTGAATGATTGACTATATTGAACAAATATGTATTTTTATTGTAATATTTTAAGGTACATGTGTATTGAATTGTATATGAAGTGGAGAAAATAAAAAATTTTGTACAAAAAAAGAAAAAAAGAATTGCTTGACAACCACTTCTCACCTGATTCAGGCAGGGAAGCAGATCTCAGCCCAGTCTCTTTCTGTAACTGAATCTCCTTTAGTGCAAATATTGATGTTGCTACAGGAGAAGAAAAGAAAGACACAAAGCCAGTGAGATAACCCCAATTACTAGGTCTGCTATTCTAGCATGCTAGCATGTGAACTGATAAAAGGATAAAAATAATTTGACAGAGACAGAGACAGAGACAGAGACAGAGAGAGAGAGACAGACAAAGAGAGAGACAGAGAGAGAGCGAGAGTGTACATATTGGCAAATGTTTGAATCCATTTTTATGAATTTTATCCCATTATGGGAAGTAGTAGATACTGGTTTTCTTCTGATCAATCATGTTGATCCTCAAACTGTCTAGACTCTAGACAAGTCCCTGCAGTTTTTGTGACAAGTTTTCAGAAGTGGTTTGCCATTGCCTTTTAACTAGGGCTGAGAGAAAGGGACTGACTTAAGTCCCCTCAACTGGCTTTGTGCCTAAAGCAGGAAGAGAACTTCATCGTCTTCCAGTTTCTAGCCTGGTGCCTTAGCGACTATACCAATCTGTTTACATCCAAGACATGCATTCTTCATTGAGCTTTGATGTATGGAAAAATGAAAGTTATCGATCAGTTAATGAATGTTAGTGGTTTCATTATGGCATGCGATGAAATATATATATTGCATATTTTCCGGTTCTGAGTTATTGGCCCATTTGAAACCCTTAGAGCAGTGGTACATAAAGTAATACGTTAAAGGAAAGTGTAACAACAAAAAAGGTTGTCACAATAGATTGCGTAAAACAATCTGTGAAGGTGAAGTTTCATTTAATCTGATGCTATGAATTCTCAACAAGTATTTAAAATTCAACAATAAATATCAGCATTTAGGTTATAGGAACAAAAACTTCAAATAGGTCCTATGCTTCCCCACAATCTAACCACAGATGGAAATCTATTTTTAAATGGATATAGAAGGCTTGTCCAGATAATGTTGGGCTGACCTCAGCAGACCTACCCAGAAGGCAGCCTAAACTCATCTTCCTGATCCAGTTTTAAAGCGATGTTTGCCAGTTTCTTCCAACATAAACTAGAATGGAAGGGGTTTGTACCAAGATAAAGTTAGGAGCAGGACACCTATGCCACACCAGCCATTAGTCACTGATTTTTGTGTGGGAGGAATTTGTGGATGGGAGAACACGGGATCTCCTGCCGTGCCAAAAAACCCAGCTTTCCCACCTCTTTTGCCAAACCACAGATGATGGGAAAAGCAAGAAAAAGAGGGAAAGTGGCTTTTTGGTGCCAAAAGAGCCCCTTTCCCTGCTTTCCTTCCCCAAGGGAAGGACACTGGAGTAGAAGTAACTCTGCAGTTGGTTCCCTACCACTTAGAAGCCTAGGAAGGAAAAGTGGCAGGGCAGGGGAAGAGAAGTGGAAATAAAACTGCTTCCTGTCCTTCTCTCTCATTGCTACTTCTCTCACCCATGAGAAGGATGGTACTCTGGCTGCCAGATTTCCAGTCTCATAGATTTGTTACTTCTGGACTCATCTACTTCTTTCCTGCTTTTCATGTCTTGGGTAGTAGGGGACAAAGAGGAGGAGGAGGAAGAGGAGGAGGAGGAGGAGGAGGAGGAGGAGGAGGAGGAGGAGGAGGAGGAGGAGGAGGAGGAGGAGGAGGAGGAGGAGGAGGAGAAGGAGAAGGAGGAGGAGGAGGAGGAGGAGGAGGAGGAGGAGGAGGAGGAGGAGGAGGAGGAGGAGGGGAGGAGGAGGAGGAGGAGGAGGAGGAGGAGGAGGAGAAGAAGAAGAAGAAGAAGAAGAAGAAGAAGAAGAAGAAGAAGAAGAAGAAGAAGAAGAAGAAGAAGAAGAAGAAGAAGAAGAAGAAGAAGAAGAAGAAGAAGAAGAAGAAGAAGAAGAAGAAGAAAAGAGGAGGGGGAGCAAGGAGGGGGAAGAGGAGGAGGAGAAGGCAAAGAAAAAGAAGGGGAAGGGGAAGGAGGAGGAGGAGGAGGAGAAAGAAAGAGGGAGGGAGGGAGGCAGGGAAGGCAGGCAGGCAGGCAGGCAGGCAGGCAGGCAGGCAGGCAGGCAGGCAGGCAGGCTGGCTCCCTGGGCATCAGTCTTCTAATTCCATGGAAAGCTCACTCTATGAATATGACAGTCCTGCAGTTTTCTGCTGCCAGCAGCTGACACCAAAGAAGGTGTTCCCCATTCAGTCTCCTCCCTGCCCTTCTTCTGCTTTGAGACAGAGAAGGAGGTGGAATTGAGGTCAGTACTTCTTTAAGCCAGCATATTTTTCTGACGGTCCGATTTTGGATGGCAGCACTTCATTGCTGCCATGAGGAAGAGCCCCCAGATAAGAAAGTGAGGTCATCTCAGAAAATGGGAAAACGAAAGTGCAGGTTAATTAAAGCTAGGCTAAATAAAAAGGACAGGAGAAGCAGGAAGTAGGTCGGTGTGGTGCGAGTCTAAGGAAAAGACTCTTCATACAATGGTAAACATCTAGATCTTCTGTCCTTTGTGATTCCCAATTGACAGGAATTATGAAGACGGCTCTCATATGCTGAAGTAACTGATCAGATTTGCCCTCCAGCCTTTAGCAGTGTACTTACACTAACTCACTGGATTAGCTGAGTAACAAAATAACTGCAAAAAGAGCATGGGTGCCCTTAAACTCTTAGCCCATCAATGAAAACATCCTCTCCAGTTAACCACTACATCGTAACAGATGGAACGGAGAAGCTAAAAGAAGTTAATGGAGATGTCATTCCCTGCAAGAACTGGGCATAGCATGCAAATGAATTCATGGTCCTTTTGTCGTCCATTTCATGTTTTCATCACACGCCCTTCTCTTAACCTTGTTCTCATTCACTCAACCGCTACTTGACATCTTTGGCCTCCCTGCCTCCCTCCCTCTTCAGCCTGCACCTACTGTCCGGAAGTTTGAGGACCCTCTCTCCCAGACTGTGGAAGAACAGGTGACGCATGGCCTCGTCTGCAGAGATCCGCTTCCTGCCCTCAAACTGCATTTGGGGGAGAGAAAAAGAGAGAATAGAAAAGAGATCAATCCTAGTGATTAGATGAAGGCTGCTAATAGCATCTAGCTTTTTGCTCCTAATACAAAAGCATTTCTCCCCCCAAACGTTGTAACGTTGTTGGAATCACAGGTTAAATTGTGCCCCAAATCTCCAAAAAGGAAATAGTGTTAAAAATTCCCCCATAACATCAAAACACAATCACTCAGATACTTCTATCTCCTCCTCCCAATGCTTATGACTAGAGAAATCTCAGAACAAACTGAAGTGCTGACCCAAAATGCAAGGAATGGGCAAAATATGTTATTTTGATCTATAGCCCACCTTTATTATTTTTACAAATAACTCAAGGTGGTGAACATTATTCGATACATTTTCCTCCTCCTATTTTCTCCACAATAACCCCGTGAGGTGAATAGAGCTGCAGAGCGGCCCAAGGTCACCCAGTCGGCTTTCATGGCTAAGGCAGGACTTGAAATCAGTCTCCTACTTTTTAGCCTTAACAAGACCAAACTGGGTGGAAAAGCCCAAGGATTTTAACTATCTTCGGTTACAAGGATACTGCGAATTTATTTATTTGTTTATTGAATTTATATTGCCGCCTATTCGCCCATGGAGACTCAAGGCGGCTTACAGAATATAAAACCACATTTAAAACAATAAAAACTAACAAAAAGAATAAAATAAATTAATATAGTACAATATAACAAAATCATCCCCTACCTCCCACCCACCCGCCCCGGCAACAGCAGATCACACGAGCCATTTAATGGGCTCCATCCTACTCTGGGTTCCTCAGGCCCACTGGCAGAAACAGGTCTTCAGTGCCTTCCGGAAGAGTATTAGAGTGGGGGCCATTCTAATCTCTGGGGGAATGATGTTCCAAAGAGAGGGAGCCCTTCTTCTGGGTCCACCAGGTGTTATCTCCCTCGGGGATGGGACCCGCAACATTCCCTGCCTCCCCGCTCTGATGGGTCAGGTAGATGTGACCGGCAAGAGAGACAGTCCCTCAAATAACCTGGTCCCAAGGCATGAAGGGCTTTAAAGGTGACAACCAGCACCTTGAATTGCACCCGGAAGCAAATTGGCAACCAATGCAACTCCTGCAGGCAGCTCCTTGCCGTGGCAGGGAAGATTTTTCCACTGCTTAGGGATGGAACGGAATGTAACAAGTTTAGGATTCCTAGAAGAAAAGGTCAGAGATCTCAAAACCTTAATTCTCCTAATAATAATAATAATAATAATAATAATAATAATAATAATAATAATAATAATAATAATAATAATAATAATAATAATAATAATAATAATAATAATAATAATAATGCAAATGCAAGTATTAGAAATAACAACTGAGATGGTCAAAAATCGAGTAAAAAAAGTAAAGAACTGGACATCACCTGGAAATGACCAATTACATGGTTTCTGGCTCAAATATCTGACCAGTTTGCATGCAATATTGGCCAAGCAACTGAACGAAATGCTACAAAATGGTCAAATTGATGAATGGTTGACAACTGGAAAAACATACTTGATTCAGAAAGATGCAACTAAAGGAACAACACCTGGAAACTACAGACCAATAACATGCTTGCCAACAACCTTCAAATTACTCACCGGGATAATTGCAGATAACATAATGGATTATTTGGAAACAAATAACATCTTGCCAGTAGAGCAAAAAGGCAACAAAAGAAGGAGCAGGGGCACAAAAGATCAGCTCCTAATTGACAAAATGATACTAGAAAACTGTAAGAACAGAAAAACGAACTTGAATATGGTCTGGATTGATTACAAAAAGGCGTACGACTCACTGCCACACAGCTGGATCATCAAATGCTTAGAAACTATTGGCATCAGCAAAAATATTACATCATTCACTGAAAAAGCGATGAAACAATGGAGAACTGTGTTGGCAGTAGGGAATGAGAACTATGGAATGGTTAATATCAAGAGAGGAATTTTTCAGGGAGATTCACTTTCACCCCTCCTCTTCATCATCGCAATGATCCCACTATCAGTAATCTTAAAAAAAATGAAACTTGGATACCAAATAGCCAAAGACGCTGAAAAAATTTCACATTTATTGTATATGGATGATTTGAAACTGTATGGAAAGTCAGAAATAGAAATCCAATCACTGACCAACACAGTCCTAATATTCAGCACAGATATCTCAATGCAGTTTGGCATGGAAAAATGTGCCACTGTATCTATGAAAAGGGGCAAAATCACTACATGTGACGGAATTGAAATGCCCAATGGCCAATTAATTAAATGCAATCAAAATGAAGCCTATAAATATCTGGGCATTCTGCAGTTGGATAACATCAGACATGGAGAAGTGAAAACTATCATTAGAAGAGAGTACACCAACAGAGTTAGGAAAATTTTGAAATCTAAATTAAATGGTGGAAACACCATCAAGGCCATGAATACCTGGGCAATACCAGTCATAAGATACACGGCTGGTATAATTAACTGGACACAAGCTGATTTGGACATTTTGGACCGAAACACCAGAAAACTAATGACAATGCACTACAGTTTACATCCACGTAGTGACACTGATAGACTTTACCTGCCCAGAAAATCAGGTGGCAGAGGACTACTACAAGTAAAGCAAACAGTTGAAGAAGAAAAGCATGCATTGGCGGATTATTTAAAAGAAAGTCAAGAACATCTATTAATTGAAGTAAAGAACAAAAATCTACTGAAGGTCCAACAGACGAAACAAGAATACAGAAAAAATGTGATAAAATCAAGAATGGAGAGTTGGCAAAATAAAGCATTACATGGCCAATTTCTGGAAAAAATAAAAGACAAAGTGGACAGTGAAAAAACTTGGTTATGGTTAACATCTGGTACTTTAAAGAAAGAAACAGAATCATTGATCCTGGCCGCACAAGAACAGGCAATTCGTACAAATGCCATAAAGGCCAAAATTGATAAATCTTCAAATGATGCTAAATGCAGATTATGCAAGGAAGCTGATGAAACTGTAGCCCATGTGCTCAGCTGCTGCAAGAAAATCGCACAGACTGATTACAAATTACGACACAACTCTGTTGCACAAATGATCCACTGGAATTTATGCAAAAATTATAACATCCATACTGCTACAAACTGGTGGGAACACAAGCCTGAAAAAGTCACTGAAAATCAGATGGTCAAGATCTTGTGGGATTTTCGTATACAAACAGACAAGGTACTGGCGCATAATACACCAGACATCACGTTGGTCGAGAACAACAAGGTGACTATAATTGACATTGCAATACCAGGAGATAGCAAGGTCGATGAAAAGGAACACGAAAAAATTGCAAAATACCAGGACTTAAAAATTGAAATCCAACGATTATGGCACAAACCAGCAGTGGTAATTCCAGTAGTGATTGGAACACTGGGTGCTATCCCAAAAGCACTGGAATTACATTTAAAACAGCTCAAAATTGACAAAATCACCATCAGTCAAATGCAGAAAGCCGCACTGCTCGGTTCCGCACATATACTTCGAAAATACATTACGACTTCCTAGGCCCCTGGGTGGGGCTCGACTAGTAATCAATGCCAAATCCGGCGAAACAACTGGCCGCTGTGATACAATTGTATAATAATAATAATAATAATAATAATAATAATAATAATAATAATAATAATAATAATAATAATAATAATAATAATAATAATAATAATAATAATAACAACAACAACAACAACAACAACAACAACAACTGCTCACCTGCAGCAGCTTTCCTAAAAGGTCAACCCCATCATTGTCCAGCCTGTACAATTAGGAGAGAAAAGAAAGGTCAGATTCATTAATTTCCCGAGGAGAACTGTGGGTCTGCTTCCTGGGATTGTTATTCTCTGACACTGATGCTGCTATCTAATGTCCTTTCCAACACCTGAAGATGTAAAATAGTTCATGTCCCTAAGTCAAGTATTCATTTGGAACTGCACCAAAAGGTCATCAATGTTTCTTCCACCCTTGGGAGCCAAGGCCCAAACAAAGATCTTGTTACTCCCCCTTTCTTCCCAATGAAGCACAAAGATTTTAACCAAATGCTCATTGATGCATCCTGGCATCAATACCCCTGTATTTGGGTCTTGCCTGGAATTCAGCGGAGATGGTACTCCAGGCAAAACCCCTTGCCTGCATCTCTGCTGAATAAAAGAGCAACTGAGCAGGAAATATCTCCAGTACAAGATCCTGGGAGGGTCTGGCCCATGGGCTATCTTTACTCTTTCCACACTGAGAGAGGGAGAAAGCAAGAAAAGCTACCTATGGCTGCACAATGAGTCCATATGTCTCTTTTCTTCTTCTTAAAGAAGTCACCTGTCAGGCCAAAGCCATCTTGGACTTGAGCCTTGGCCTGCCACACTTTATGCTATTTCAAAATGTATTCTTTGCTGTGGGAATTTGGGAGGGGTCATTGCATGAGGGATGTCTGCATGCAGTCATAACAAATTCCTTTTAGATTCTCAAGGTCATCCTTTGTCCAGCACCTGCCCGGGAGTAGGACACGTTGGCAGAAGATGAATGGTCCATGTGATGAACTTGTGGGTGTGGGGCAAGGGAACGAACTTTAAACTGGGTGGAGAAACCCCAGGGACTTCAGATTCGGGTTTCTCCCAGATGTGCCAACATGGCTCTCTTAATAAATTGGAACTTTTGAATACTCAGCCTCGGACTCTGATTTAATTTTCGATGCTATTTGGAACCCTGACACCACCATTCCTAATTGTTGAAAGGATTACATGAAATTGCCTAGTCCAGAATGTCCTATCCCAACTCTTCGGAGAACGCAGGCATCTTTCTCCTTCTCTTTTTATGAGATGACTACAGCAGCTTGTCACCCATCAAAAGCTACCACATCTGAAGTACAGGCTGACACTCACCTTGGGGCGTGGTTGATCAGGGCCTCAGAACGGTATTTGGGGTAGTTGTACGCTCGGAATTCTTCATTGGACAGGATTCCAGGCCATGTCTCTTCATTGGGTGTCCCTGGCAACAGAGAGAAGCAGCAGAGTTTTAAAAAAAGGGACTTCCAATTTTTCATATCACACGAAAGTAGCAAAAAGACGAGAAACAAGATCATTTCAGCAGCATGGCCAAGATATGGGACTTTCCTTCTCCTGGATAGGTTTCACTCCAGCTGATAGGGATGATGTTTTGCCCCCACCCCTCACTTTGTTCCAAGCTCCTTTTCTTCTTCTGAATTGTGTCTTTCAAATTCCAAGTGAGGTCAGAGACAATTTTTTTTAAAAATGACAGACAGGCTGATCTGGGAGTGTTTTTAAAAATGTACTGTATTTTTCAGAGTATAAGACGCACCTTAGTTTTTGGGGAGGGAAAAAAAATTCTGCCTACCAGCATCCATCTCGTTAGTGTCCTTAGCAAACAGCCTGGAACAGGTATATTAGCCTTGCAAAGCTCCGTTTGAAAAGCTGCTTTTTCAACCTTGCAAAGCTCGGTTTGATCAGTTGTTTTCAGGCTTGCAAAGCTTCATTTCAGAGGCTGCTTTTTCAGGCTTGCAAAGCTGGGTTTGAGAGGTTGTTTTAGCCTTGCAAAGCTCCGTTTCAGAGGCTGGGCGGGGCTATATTCGGTGTATAAGACGTACCCAGATTTTCACCCTCTTTTAGGGGGGAAAAAGGTGCATCTAATACTCCGAAAAATATGGTACTTTGTCTTTGATCATCTTGTGGTGTTTTAATTGGTACCCCTGAAGAAACTCTTAACCTCCAATTATGAAATTATAGATCAACCTGTCTGGTGGTCTTCCTTTCCTCTGCCTCCCATTTCTTCATTGATTTCTCAGCAATGCAACCTTGGCAGATATTTACCCAATATCCGAAAAATGAAATGCAGCTGCTCCTCTACTGTGGAGCCTGGGAAGAGTGGCCGCCCTGTGGACATCTCATAGAAAATGCAGCCCACACCCCTGTGGAGAAAGGCAGGCAGATTTCAATATCAGCACAGAGAAAATAGGAAGGACTGTAACTTTGTGGTATCAATTAGAGTGCCTAACTTTTACATCTTATCTCTGTTGTGGTGACTGAACAAAATCACTTGTAGACCGACAAAACATTCCTATGACCAGATTTTGCTGGTTAGCCAATGATTTTGACATTTGAAACTATCTTTTTAAAAATCTGCCTTAAAATATATAATAGTCTGCATCAAAACGGGGTGTACATTTGTACATTCTGCTAAAAAAAAGGAACAATTAATGTTTCTAATAACTCATATGTGGTGGCTCACAAGGTTAGAATACTGGGCTGACAAATCGGCAGTCTCATGTTCGAGACCCATTGCTACCATGGGGCGGGGTGAGCTCCCATCACACACTCCAGCTCCTGCCGACCCAGCAGTTTGAATGTGGGCAACTGTGAGTAGATTAATGGGTACCATTTTGGTGGGCAACTTCACAGGGACATGAAAGGAACCCCCAACTGGGCATCCCCTGGGCAACGGTGATGTCACTGGCAAATCCTTTAGTCATGGAAAAAAATATGTGGAATTTTGAAAATGTCCAAAAATATACTTAGGATTTTAAACAGAGCACTGAATTCATCTCTACAAAATCAATCCGTGTTCCTTGAGGAATGCAGTAGAGGCATTCTAGGCATGTATGCACTGCTCACCAGTAAAGACCATGCTGACAGAACCAGCGAGCCTCAAATTATTGTCCTCCTCAGAACATTAAATATTATCACCTATATATTACGGTAAATATCAATTCAGGTGAATAAGTTGACTTGTCTGCCAGGAAGAGCCTCTGCTTTATAGAACTGATGCTGTGCTTCCTGAAAGCCCCACACTGCAGTTTAAACCCCACTAGAGGTAGCCCTCATCTAACGATGGGAATTGAGTTGGGAATTTATGTCACTAAGCAGTGTGGTCAAAAAGACCGACATCATGTGAATGCACTGCTTAGTGACAGAAATTCTGGCACTTCTGCTTGCCATCGTTAAGCAAATCACTGCAAGTTGTTAGGTGAGAATAACACATTGGCTGCCATTTGCAATCACTTACTGGTTTCTCCACTGGCAAAAAAGGTCACAAATTCATGTGACCATGGGACACAGCGATGTGATAACTGCGAGCTGAGCAACCAAGCACCCAGATCGCAAAGACACACAGTGACCAACATAAAGACCAGTCATAACTACCACTTGTTCATCATATTTTTGCACAGTCACTGAACGAATGGTTGTTAAGCGAGGACCACTCTATTGCAGGAAGAGTTGACTGGAATTGGGGAGACCCAAACTGAAGTTAACTGCTTTAGGGAATCAGCAGCTGTGCATTTAGCACTTCACTCTAGCTTCAATCCTCTTTTATTGTTCTACAACAATTTCCTTCCTGAACTCTAAGTGGTCAAGAGTGTGTGTTTATTAACAAACAAGGCACAGGCCAGGAAGAACAAAGCCTGAACCTTTTCAAAGATGATGGAAAAAATGCAAAACATATTTTCTGAAAACTTGTAATTAACTAAATTATTTCGTGCAGTTTTTAAAAATTAGGAATACTTTTTTGAACTTAGGTATCATTGAATTGAGTGCCCCACGGTGTGGCAAATGAATAAGTTACCCTAGGGAACTATTTTAAAAAAGACCATTCAGGGAGACAGATATTAGAATCCGTACCACATGTCAATCTGGGTGGAATATTCTGTCGAGCCCAGCAGAATATCAGGCGGTCGGTACCAAAGTGTTACCACCTCATTGGAGTAGGTCTTGGTGGGGATAGATTTTGCCCGGGCTAATCCTGTAAAACACAGAAATGTTATTCAGAGCAGAAAATAAGATTTGAGGGGTTCCTCCTCTTCCTGCTCCTGTTTTAAAACTATGTTACAGCTTATAGAATTGTGCCAGTGAAATTTGGTAATATATTGCCAAACATTGGAAGTGTGGTGGGAATGAAAAATCTGATTCAATCCTCATATCGCTCCTACCCTCGAGGCCATCAATTACCAGGAATAAGAGCATGTCAGCCCAAAGGATGCTGGGATATAGATTTAAAAAAACGGATTTGACAATACTCACCAAAATCTGCTAGTTTGAGCTCCCCTCTCTCGTTAATAAGCAAATTCTGGGGCTTCAAGTCTCGATGCAGCACCTTCTGACGGTGACAGTAGGCTAGGCCACGTAGCAGCTGGAACAGAAACAACTAGAAGAGGGAACAAAGCCATCTAAGTGAATTTTTCTAGGCAAACACAATTTCCTACCATTCACAGAATAGTTCATACTGCACATCTTTTACACAGACATTTATATACAGTAATTGATCTGTACGTTGCTTTCCTTTCCTAACATACTTCCAAATCACACAGCAGTGCCACTGTTACATCTATAACCAACATAGCATGAAAGGAAAATACAGATAGTCCCCAGTTCTGTTCCCAAGATCTGCCCTTTAGTTGAATTCTGCATGTAAATCAGAACCAGTGTTATTGTATAATATTATGTAATTAGTATTGTGTAATGAACTTGAAACATTGTGTATTTAACTTCAATTTTGCTACAATAGGCTCTGTATTTAAACTATGGGTCATCCTTAAACTGAGGCATTCTTAACTTGGGGATTTGCTATATATAGTTAAAGAATAAAAAAAATATCTTTACTGGGCATCACTGCTTGTGATCATTTGGGGAATATGAATCTCCAAAATCACATTTAGTACATTTAATGTAGGAATGTCCACTAACAGTTCCATTGGAGTCCAAAATTTGCACCATGGACAGGAAGGCTATGCAGAGAGTGGTGAGGACGGCAGAAAAAATTATTGGAAGTTCATTCTCTTCTATCCAGGACATGGCATAGAAGCAACACTTGATCAGGATCCGCAGTATTGTCTGAGATGCTACACATCCACTCCATGAACGGTTTTCTTTGTTACCTTCTGGGATGAGGCTTCGCAGTATCCGAAGCAGAACGAGATTCTGTAATAGCTTCATACCATATAGTATCAACCTTGTTAAATCTCAAGACTCTTTTTTTCTGCTATGTATTCTAAATGGTCTGTGGTGTGGTGTGGTGTGGTGTGGTGTGGTGTGGTGTGGTGTGGTGTGGTGTGGTGTGTGTGGGTGGGTGGGTGGGTGGGTGGGTGGGTGGGTGGGTGGATGTGGTATATGTACACACCATTGGTGAAATCCAATTTTTTTTTACTACCGGTTCTGTGGACGTGGCTTTGTGGGCATGGTGTGGCTTGGTGGGCGTGGCTTGGTGGGCGTGGCAAGGGAAGGATAAATTTCCGCTAACGGTTCTCCGAACTACTCAAAATTTCCGCTACCGGTTCTCCAGAACCTGCTGGATTTCACCCCGGTACACATACATACATACATACATACATACATACACACACACACACACACACACACACACACACACACACACACACACACACACACACACACCTTTGGAGAGCGGGCATCAGAATTTCATTTTTTAATGTCAGTGTGTTCACAGAAAACGTGACAATAAAGGCCGTTTCGCCCTCCGGAGGCTTCAGGGAAGCTTCCTGAAGCCCCGGAGTGTGAAAAACGGCCCAACAGGCAAACCGGAAGTTTGGAAAAACGCACTTCCGGTTTGCCATTGGGCTGTTTTTGCACTCCAGAGGAGGGAAGTTACCTGAAGCCCCGGAGTGCGAAAAACAGCCCAACTGGCAAACCGGAAGTGCGTTTTTCCGAACTTCCGGTTTGCCCGTTGGGCCGTTTTTCACCATCCCAGGCTTCAGTGAGGCCTTTGCAAATGCGCGGGGGCGGGGGTGCGCATGCGCAGGGGGCAGCGTGGGGGGTTGTGCGCATGCATGGGGGGGAAGGGAATGGGTGTGGGCATGTGCACGCGCTACTGCGCGCCCACACGCCCTTTCGGCACACAAACCAAAAAAGGTTCACCATCACTGCTATAGGGAGAACAAGAAATTTGCAGCCCTGCCTATTGAAAGGAATGGAAGGGAGGAAGCCAACTAAGGATACTCTCCTCCACTACAAGAAACACATCAGATCCCCCAATGGAATCTGCAACTACAAGTAATCCTTGACTTACAACAGATCACTTAGTGACCGCTCAAATTTACAATGGCACTGACAAAAGTTACCTATGACCATTTTTCACACTTATGAGCCAAGGTTACAAGTGCAGCACTGCAGGCTACTTCAGCTGACTGCTAGTTCAGCAGTTCAGCTGTTCAAATCTCACCGGTTCAAGGTTGACTCAGCCTTCCATCCTTCTGAGGTCGGTAAAATGAGGACCCAGATTGTTGGGGGCAATATGCTGAACTCTGTAAACCGCTTAGAGAGGGCTGTAAAGCACTATGAAGCGGTATATAAGTCTAAGTGCTATTGCTATTGCTATTATGATCGTTGCAGCAACCCCCCATGGTCACATCATTTACATTTTGATGCTTGACATCAGATTCACATTTATGAAAGTTGCAGTGTCCTGGGGTCACGTGATCACCTTCTACAACCTTCTGACAAGCAAAGTCAAATGGGGAAGCCAGATTCACTTAACAACCATGTTTACTAATTTAACAACTGCCATGATTCACTTAACAAATGTGGCAAGAAAAGTCATAAAACTGGGCATGACTCACTTAACAAATTTCTCACTTAACAACATACATTTTGGGCTCAGTTGTGGTTGTAAATTGAGGACTACCTGTAATCTGAATCTTTGCTGGCACTGTAAGCAATTCTTCTAACACTGAAGAAGCTGAAAGCAATCGCTGAAAGGAAAGGATCAGCCATACTAAGAATTAACCTTTACCTTCACATTGTGCATATTTATTACGTTCCCACAATCATCTAGATACTGTTTGAGGTCTTTATCCTGTGAAAGAAAAGGACAGGATCTTATCTTTGGTACTTTTATTGTTTCAACAAGATAATATTGTCCAACAATTAAATCGGAAGATCTTAATACTGGGTAAGCAAACACAGACTGGCAGACACAGCTTTACAGCTGGAAGATAACACTGCGTGTTGTCCCCACTCCTCCCAATATATAATGGGCCAATATAGCAATCTGAGAACCAGTGGTACCCCAAGCATCTACCTCTGCCTCAACAGTATTCCAGCTTCAGTAACTTGAACTGAAGTAAGAGGGAGGGTTACATCAGATACTCCATGCCAGCTGGTTCCCAGGCTGACTCATCTTAATGAAGGCATGTGCAATGAGTAGAATGAGCTTAATTGGGCACTATGGTGATCCCCCTATAGATACAGGCAATTGAATTGGGAAAATGAAGCATGGGAGCTGATGGAAGCCAGTCACTGATCCAATTCTTTATTCAAAGCTCCACCAAGAAGCATTGACCAAAGGCATTAAAGCCACTTATCTTTCAGCCCCAGAAACTTCCCATGTGAAGCAAGAAAGCTGTTGTGGCACGCCAGCAGCCCGTGCAGCTGGTAGCGGATCCCGCCCGAGAAGAGTCTGATGTGGTGATGCGCCAGCAGCCTGTGCAGCTGGCACCCGAGTCGGACAGTGAGGAGACTGGAGAGGACTCTGTGCCAGAGGCAGACGTTCAGCCAGGGCCTTCAGAACCTCCTGAAGTTCCCATCAGTGACGAGGAAGAAGAGGAGGAGCCTATTCTTAATGTATGGGCATGCAGAGCTGCCAAAAGGCAGGAATGGTTCCTCAGGAGGAGGTCTCTTCAGGAGTAGGCTTGGGGCTAATTGGCCACTCCCTTAGCCTATTTAAAGGATGACGACGCAGGCAGCACTTTGCAGGAAACAACGTGTTCGCTTATATGCCTTCGTGTCTGGAATTCAGAAACGTCTGCTTGGCTCTTGTTCTCTCTCTTGGCATTCTTCCTGCAAAGTGCTTCTAGGCATTTTGCCAACCATTGTAAGCTTCCTGATATCTCCAAGACTGTTTGCTCAGACTTGATTTATTATTTCATGGACTCATGCTGGCTGTTAATGAATTTGAGTTAACAACAAAGACTGCTTTAAACTGTATTTTTGTTTGACGACTACTAAGAAAGCTCATTAGTAGTCTTTTAATTTAGTAAATGAAGGTTTGGACAGAATTTGTGTGTGCTGCGTTCTTTGTGGGCCGTAGCTGGGGGCAGAACAAAAGCAACCGTAGAGATCTATGATATATATACTTGTTTTATTTAGAGGTCAAATATATGAAACACTTTACCTTCTTAGAAGGAGGAGTTATTGTGTCACTTATTAAGCTTTTGGAACATAACCTTTGAGAACTACGGTAGGTTCCACCCAAGCTACAAAACTTGCTGCTGAACTGGCTGTTCCAAAAACAAGCAGAGAATTCTCTCAAAAGTACTTGAATTCTCCCAGAAAACTACCATTCCCAGAAGTCTTCAGAAGGATCTCTCTACTGCCTGGAGTTTAAAGACCATCGTTTCTCAAACCAAAGTGGCAGCTTGCATATAAGGAAAAGAGGGTGGTAAGTCTTAATTTTCTAGATCTTAGTGAGAACTGGATTTTCAGACATAAAAGAAAGTTGTGTTCCAATTTATTGCACTCCCTCCCCTCCTCCATATACTCACTAAATACTCGAAGACAAGAGTCAGGGATTTCTCTGTATGGATGATATCATGCAGGGTCACTATATTGGCATGTTTCAAATCTTTTAGAAGTGAAACTGTAAGAGAAAGAGGGATGGGAGACATGAGATCTGCATCACAAACACTTCTAATGCAATCATTTCCAAATATGTGGCTTTGAGAGAATTATTTGAACATAAAAAAAAAATATTCAAGGTTCCTATGAGCCCAAAACATACTTAATGAGCTATCTGTTGCATTGCTCTAAAGTTAAGTATTCTAGCCTTGAATTCAATTATGGAAGAGAAAGCTAGGGACCAACTTTACTCTGTGTAGATGAGTGGAACTGCAATCCAGGGCTGAAAGCAGTGGTGAAATCCAATTTTTTTTACTACCGGTTCTGTTGGTGGCGGGGTGTGGCTTGGTGGGTGTGGCAGGGGAAGGATACTACAAAATCTCCATTCCCACCACACTCCAGGGGAAAGATACTGCAAAATCCCCATTCTCTCCCCACCCCTCTCTGGGGCCAGCCAGAGGTGGTATTTGCCGGTTCTCCGAACTACTGAAAATTTCCACTACCGGTTCTCCAGAACCTATCAGAACCTGCTGGATTTCACCACTGACTGAAAGGGATATGAGTGCAGGAGTGCTTAGCTACATACATTGGCCATTTTGCCTCTCTAATATCAATAATGTTCTTTCTTTCCTCCTTAGGCAGATACAAAGGGAGGGAGATCTGTCTTCATACATTGTTTTATAGGGCCAATGAAACTGGAGGAGTTTGGAGAAGAATGGTCAAGATGAAAGGGTTGCATCCATCTGCTGAGAGCCAGCAGAGAATTTGCTAAACAGTGTACCCACTGGCTTGCTTCTTTGCTCTTTCATTTCTCCATGTGGCTGCATGCCTAAGCACTTTTACTTTTTAAGAGTTTGAGAATCAGTTGCCCTGTTTTAACCTTGGTGTCAACATCTGCCTTAATTACATTAGAAAATTTAGGATCCTGCTGACAGCCTAGCAATACATCTCTTGCATGTCGGCAGAAAGACTGCATCCAATTCTGAATTCAACTTACGACCACAACTGAGCCCAAAATTTCTGCTGCTAAGCGAGCCATTTGTTAAATGAGTTTTGCCCCATTTCTTGCCACAGTTGTTAAGTGAAACATTGAAGTTGTTCAGTTAGTAACATGGTGGTTAAGTAAATCTGGCTTCCCCATTGGCTTTGCTTGTCAAAAGGTCACAAAAGGCGATCACATGACTCCGGAACACTGTCATAAATCTGAGTCAGTTGCCAAGCGTCTGAATTTTGATCGCGTGACCATGGGGATGCTGCAACAGTCATTAAGTGAGAAAAATGGTCATAAATCACTTTTTTCAGTGCCGTTGTAACTTCAAATGGTCACTAAACGAACTGTTGTAAATCGAAGACTACCTGTATATGAGTGTTGCATGAAAAGTAACATTCTGCTATAGCTACAGCTTTAGTTAAAATATCCCTATTCATTCATTTCATGAATGAAGCAGGAAAATGTTCCCTGAAATAAATTATTTTATTACTTCAGTTTACATAATCACGACCATTTGTTACCCACTTCTGCCAATAATGGACTGACTAGCTTCTTAAAACTGTCACAAAAGAACTCCACACTTTGTCCTGACGCTCCTTTCTACCTTTTGAGTCAGATGCACATGAAGGTATTCCTTCAATTTAATTTGGAGGAAAGATGGAAGTTGTATGGCACCAACTCTTACTGTATGGTGGATGAGGATAAAAACATAGGAGCTACTGCCTCTTGGGTGGCTCTTGAGGTGTAAGGTCTAGTGCTGTCGTGTTGCTGCAAAATTTCCTTCTTGTAATTCAGATTTAGATTTAACAGAGTTGGAAGGGACCTTGCAGGTCATCTAGTCCAACCCACTGCCCAAGCAGGAGACCCTACATCTGCCCCTACCTAGGATCAAACTCACAACCTCCTGATTGCGAGGCAAGAGCTCCACCTCTAGGCCACATCAGCTTTTGTACTTTTGATTGTTGTTCCAAAGTTTTAAGTCTTGCAATGTAGCACTCTGAATTGATAACTCTGCCAGATTTAAGAAAATGCATGAAAATACTACTATCTCCATCTCAAAAAAACTGGAACCATGAATTTTCCTGCCAAACCTGGGTTGAACTCCCTCCCACCCACCCACCCCCAGATGAAACTATGTGATGATATTCCATGGCTTCATTTCTGGGTCATAGTGATGAGCCCATGTTTCACCAGCTATTGTGATGCTGTGAAGAAATTCCTCACCTTCATTCTCATTGTGCGGCAATGTTATGGAATGTGCATCTGGAGAAAAAGCTGTGGGGGAGGGGGGGAATCTCAGCCGGAATGGGGCAACTCGCCACAACCAACTCGACATGGTCAACTCACCATGGTCAACTCTCCGCAGCTAACTCACCACCGCCAACTTGCCGTGGGACAATTGAACAATTCAATTATTTAAAATAAAATGAAAAAATATTTTAAATTTTTCGCATTTCATTCAGTCCCTCCTTTTGCATCCTTCCTTTTAACGATTCTATTCCACCATTTCTTTGATATTAGTGTAACCCTTTGTCCCGCACCAAACTGTTCCGCACCGAGTTGGCCATGGCGAGTTGTCCCGCCTCAAGTTGGCTGTACTATGAGTTGGCCGTGGCAAATTGTCGTAGACCCAATCTCAGCAGCACCACAGTTTCTCAGGGAGGAGGCAGTACATTCCAGAAGAAGCTCAAATTAAGAGACTACACAATCCCGAGCTGGATGAAGGTGGGAGGAAGAGGTAAGGTTCGTAGGTTATAGCTTTAGTCTGGCAAGATTCTGTCCATTAGGTGTAAACAAGATTTTGCTGTGCTGTCTTTGGGCAACTGCTGACAGACAACTGTGGCAAAAAAGATTGTAAAAGGAGGTGCAACTCACTTAATAACTGCCTTGCTTAGCAGCAGAAATTTTAGCCTCAATTATGGTTATAAGTCAAGGGCTACCTGTACTGAAGAACATCAATAAGGTGAACCACATGAAATGCCAAGACTGATTGAAATTTCCCTTTGAGTAATCTGCCAATTGTCCCTAATCATCAAAGTTCGTCGACTTTTTGGATGTGAAATTTGGTGGTTGTCACAGGTCTGCTTTGTTCTTGATCATATAAATCAGCATTTCCCAATTCACTTTCTTTACAATTTTTACACACAATAGTCATGTCAATGTGTTCATCACCGCAAGTAACCTACACTCAGCAATGCAAATACTGACTGCAGGCTTCTATTTCACAAACAGCAAACTTCACAGCAACTTTCCCCCAATGAAATGAAAGAACAGACACACACCAGAGCTTCTAAGACAGGTAGTCCTCAACTTATGACAATTGAGCCCAAAATTTATGTTGCTAAGTGAGACACTTGTTAAGCGACTTTTGCTCAATTTTACAACTTTTCTTGCCACATTTCTTAAGTGAATCACTGCAGTTCTTAAATTTGTAACACGGTTGTTAAGTGAATCTGGTTTCCCCACTGACTTTGCTTTGTCAGAAGGTTGCAAAAGGGGATCTCATGACCCTGGGGTACTGCAACTGTCATAAGCATGAGTCAGTTGTCAGGCATCCAAATGTAAATCATGGGGATGCTGCAATGGTCGTAAGTGTGAAAATTGGTCATAAGTCACTTTTTTTCAGTGCCGTTGTAACTTCGAAAGGTCACTAAGTGAACTGTTGTAAGTTGAGGACTATCAGTACAGGTAGTCCTCGACTTCCAATAGTTCATTTAGTGACCAAAGTTACAACGGCGCTGAAAAAAAGGGACTTACGACCATTTTTCACAGTTACGACCTTTGCAGCAGCCCCATGTAATCAAAATTCAGATGCTTGGCAACTGGTTCATATTTATGACCGTTGCTGTGTCCTAAAGTCATATAAATCCACTTTTGTGATCTTCTGACAAGTAAAGTCAATGGGAAAGTCAGATTCACTTAACAACGGGGTTACTAACATAACAACTTTAGTGATTCACTTAACAACTGTGCCAAGAAAGGTTGTAAAACGGGACAAAACTCACTTAACAAATGTCTCACTTAACAACAGAAATTATGGACTCAATTGTGGTCGTTAAGTCGAGGACTACCTGTATTGCCATTTGCTGGCAAGTCACAAGGCTCATTATTTTTCATTCAGGCCTTGTGGTTCGTAGGTGGAAAAATGAAAATGTCACTTGTAGATCTGTCTCTCTAGACCAGTGTTTCCCAACCTTGGCAACTTGAAGATGTCTGGACTTCAACTCCCAGAATTCCCCAGCCAGCGAATGCTGGCTGGGGAATTCTGGGAGTTGAAGTCCAGACATCTTCAAGTTGCCAAGGTTGGGAAACACTGCTCTAGACATCTAACTCATCCAGATCTTGACTGAATTCCACTGCATTTCTTCCTATGAATTTTTTTTTAAATTTCAAGTCCAGTGCCCATCTACGGCAGCCTGCTTTGACACGCTCTAAATTGCTCAGGGTTCCATGCCAGCAGGACCGTATCTGAAGAATATGGGATTAGGGAAGGCTGAACTAAACGTTTGGTAAATGATTCCTCTATGTACAGTTACGGCTGTTTGGCTCAGATGAATGCTATGCTTTTCTTCGCTTTTAAGGTCTACAGATTCTTCTACCCTCCCATTACCGTATTTTTCAGAGTATAGGACGCACCGGAGTATAAGACGCACCTAGATTTTAGAGGAGGAAAACAAGGAAAAAAGTATTCTGAACCAAATGGTATAGTAATATATTATTTAATGAAATACCAGTGTAGCAGAATACTTTTTACAACCATGTACACTTTTTACAAACTTCAAACTTGACAGCTTTAAGACTAGTGGACTTCAACTCCCAGAATTCCTCCTCCAGTCATGCTAGCTCAGGAATGGGAGTTGAAGTCCACAAGTCGTAAACTTGCCAAGTCTTGCATCCCTAACCCAGGGGTCTTCAAACTTGACAGCTTTAATACTAGTGGACTTCAGCTCCCAGAATTCCTCCTCTAGTCATGCTAGCTCAGGAATGGGAGTTGAAGTCCACAAGTCTTAAACTTGCCAAGTTTGAAGACCCTTGCACCCTTACCCCTAACCCAGGGGTCTTCAAACTTGACAGCTTTAATACTAGTGGACTTCATCTCCCAGAATTCCTCCTCCAGTCATGCTAGCTCAGGAATTGGAGTTGAAGTCCACAAGTCTTAAACTTGCCAAGTTTGAAGACCCTTGCATCCCTAACCCAGGGGTCTTCAAACTTGACAGCTTTAATACTAGTGGACTTCAGCTCCCAGAATTCCTCCTCCAGTCATGCTAGCTCAGGAATGGGAGTTGAAGTCCACAAGTCTTAAACTTGCCAAGTTTGAAGACCCTTGCACCCCTTACCCCTAACCCAGGGGTCTTCAAACTTGACAGCTTTAATACTAATGGACTTCAGCTCCCAGAATTCCTCCTCCAGTCATGCTAGCTCAGGAATGGGAGTTGAAGTCCTCAAGTCTTAAACTTGCCAAGTTTGAAGACCCTTGCACCCCTTAACCCTAACCTAGGAGTCTTCAAACTTGACAGCTTTAAGACTAGTGGACTTCAACTCCCAGAATTCCTCCTCCAGTCATGCTAGATGGGGTAGTTAGAAGGCAAAAACGCCTCCGTTTTTCGCTCGGGTTTTTTGCAAAAACAGGGCATGCAGAGGGTTTGGGAAGCCTGCAGAGCACCCCTAGGGGGTGGGGGAAGGCAAAAACGCCCCCATTTTTGCAAAAAACGGCCCATTTTTCACAAAAATGGGACGCGGGGCGGGACTTCGGGAGGCCAAAAATGGCTGCATTCGGTGCGCACTGACATTTCCGCCCTCTTTTTGGGGGCAAAAAAAGATGCATCTTATACTCCGAAAAATACGGTACTTTAGAGCGACATGGAGTTCTCAAGGCAGCTTACAAATGGTGCAGTTCTATAATCAAGCCAACCAGTTTTCAGGATTCTTTTCTTTCAAATAATACCTTCCCACCATTTCTGTTAAAAGACAAGAAAATGCAAGCGTTCTTTCAAAGGCCTGAAAGAAGTGGCGACAGGTTTATACCTTCCCGAATGGCTGTGCAAGGGGCGCCCTCTTCATGCTCAAGACGGATCTCCTTCAAGGCCACCAAGTTGTCAGTGAGTTTACTCTTTCCCTTGTAGACAGTGGCATAGGTTCCCTGGTGGGAGAAGAGGCAGAATTTAAGTTAACACCCAACATGGTACTTGTAAACTTGTGGCCAGAGTCTCTTAAAGCAGTGAGATGGCAGGTATACAAATTTTATTTAAACAATTTTTGATATAAATAAATATCCTGTCATCTTCTGTAAGCACCAGTCCATCCCTCAGTTCTCGCATTTCAACCCACGCTTAAGATACAAAACTACAGTTTCAATCGGAGAATTATTTCAATGTATATCTTTTTTCATTGTCTCTCATTCCCTTTTCTCATCCTCATCCCACCCTGATGTTCCTTCTCCTCATAATTCCTATCTTCCCAGGCCTAAACTTCCCTAAAGCAGAAAAAACTATCTCTGAAGTTGTACCGATCAGACAAACTTGTCATTTCAATGAGAACAATCCCTACTTTATCGACTGTTCACCCAACTTCTTTGCTACCATTTCACTAGTGGCAGTGACATTTATACTCTTCCAACAGAAGAAAATATACGTAACTCGGGGTTGAACTGTGTGGTCTTTGCTGCTCTCTGAGCTTAGTTGTTTCATTACCCGACTAGGTAACATCATCAGTGCCAGTGAGTGTGGAATTTCCACTTTCCTTGGCAAGAAAACCACATGCCCACCAACACTGGCAGAGCAAATTAATACAGTATGTATAAACAGAGAGCAAATTCCACACTCACTAGCACTGATGATGTTACCTACTCAGGTAATCAAATATCTGCAAGCAAACAACCAAGCTCAGAGAGTACCAAGGACATTGTTCTGACCTAGGCTTCACAAAATCCTGAAACAGACTCCTTGTCCCGACAAAACCCCTTTTTATTTGGCTAATGGGAATTCCTAGCATTCACAGTCAGCAAAGTCCCGGAAAGCAGTCTTTCAAGGATGAATTGCAACCACAGACCTTATCAGTCCTTGGAGAGTTGCCAGGCCGATATCTTCCAGGTGTAATGTTGTACAAGGAAATACTTGGCAAGGAGTCTCTGTGAGGCACAACTCAGATAATCAAATCTTCACACTAATAGCGAACTGATTGTCTCCTGCATACACCATTCCCCTTTTGCTCCTATTTATTCCCTATGGGAGGGGCCATTCAGCATCCCCTTGTGCCTTTACTCCCGAGTCGAGCTCTGTTCCTTAATTGTTCCCTTCTCCTGACAGCTATGTGCATGCGCACATTGGGAACAGGCTCCAGCTGTTCTTCGCCCCCACTTATCTCCGACTCTGAAGGTAGCTGATAACTGTCGGACGGCCCTGGCCCCAACTCTGCCTCTGATGCAGAGCACTCATCAAAGCCTTCCCCAGACTCCAGGACTGGCCCATGTTCTTCCCCAACCTCCTCAAGTCTGCCATCAGCTCCGTTAGCCGCTGGCGGGCCACAACAGACATCACATTTCACATCTTCACATCTTCACAGCCACAGTGATAATTATGTCCAATTTGCAGCAAATATGTGACTCCAGTACTTGGGTTTGCAAGCCCCTCTCAGGCTTGTTTGGACAACAATAAATTAGCCATAGCACTAAGTGCATATACTGGTAGAAAGATACCTGTAACCAGTCTAGTTTTATCAGGACAGGAGAGTCTCTGACCAGGAATAGATGGGAATGTTTTGTTCCTGACTTTATAACTTCAAAACAGGTATTGCTTGTCTTATTTATCCTTTAAAACCCTGAAGGAGGTCATTAATAAGTCATTCGACAAACCCTCAAAGATGAAATGGGGTAAAATTGAACTCTGGATATTAGCTGAGAAATATAAAATTCCAAGTGCATGTGCTTCTTTTTTGGGGGAAGGGAATGGAAGGGAAACGAAGTCTCTGTTCAAGGACTTCCAAATACAGGGTTCTGACGACATTTGACACTCCCAGGCAATTAAGTCCTAAAGGTGGCTACCAAGAAGGTAGGAATTAAAAAAAACTATTAGAATGAGAGATCAAATAAAATATATAGGCCAAACAATTTACTCAGGTGCTATACGAGGATGGTGAAAGTAATAGTGCAGTTAGAAGCCATGTCCAAAATCAGAACACGGAAGAAGATTGAAGCCGGGGAGGTGGGCTTTCTTCCCATAATGGTTTGGTCATGGCTATCTATCTATCTATCTATCTATCTATCTATCTATCTATCTATCTATCTATCTATCTATCTATCTATCATCTATCTATCTATCTATCTATCTTCTATCTATCTTCTATCTATCTATCTATCTATCTATCTATCATCTATCTATCTATCTATCTATCTATCTTCTATCTATCTATCTATCTATCTATCTATCTATCTATCTATCTATCTATCTATCTATCATCTATCTATCTATCTATCTATCTATCTATCTATCTATCATCTATCTATCTATCTATCTATCTATCTATCTATCTATCATCTATCTATCTATCTATCTATCATCTATCTATCTATCTATCTTCTATCTATCTTCTATCTATCTATCTATCTATCTTCTATCTATCTATCTATCTATCTATCTATCTATCATCTATCTATCTATCTTCTATCTATCTATCTATCTATCTATCTATCTTCTATCTATCTATCTATCTATCTATCTATCTATCTATCTATCTATCTATCTATCTATCTATCTATCTATTTATCTATCTATCTATCATCTATCTATCTATCTATCTATCTATCTATCTATCTATCTATCTATCTATCATCTATCTATCTATCTATCTATCTATCTATCTATCTATCATCTATCTATCTATCTATCTATCTATCTATCTATCTATCATCTATCTATCTATCTATCTATCTTCTATCTATCTTCTATCTATCTATCTATCTATCTATCTATCTATCATCTATCTATCTATCTATCTATCTATCTTCTATCTATCTATCTATCTATCTATCTATCTATCTATCTATCATCTATCTATCTATCTATCTATCTATCTATCTATCATCTATCTATCTATCTATCTATCTATCTATCTATCTATCTATCATCTATCTATCTATCTATCTATCTATCTTCTATCTATCTTCTATCTATCTATCTATCTATCTATCTATCTATCTATCTATCTATCATCTATCTATCTATCTATCTATCTATCTATCTATCTATCATCTATCTATCTATCTATCATCTATCTATCTATCTATCTATCTATCTATCTATCTATCTATCTATCTATTTATCTATCTATCTATCTATCTATCTATCTATCTTCTATCTATCTTCTATCTATCTATCTATCTATCTATCTATCTATCTATCTATCTATCTATCTATCTATCTATCATCTATCTATCTATCTATCTATCTATCTATCTATCTATCTATCTATCTATCTTCTATCTATCTATCTATCTATCTATCTGTTATTTATTATTATTTATTATTTATTATTTATTATTTATCATTCATTCGTTCATTCATTCATTCATTCATTCATTCATTCATTCATTCATTCATTCTTATAAGACGCCTAACTCCCGCGGGACTCTGGGCGGCGTACAACATGCAAACAAAGGCTACTAGAGATGGTAAGAAAACAACCCACTGTAGGATTTTGTTCGCCACTAAAAGACTGGCAAGATCCAAGGCCAAACAGAAAGATAAAAAGATGGGAGCAGAAATCACCCTGAGCCCCTATACACCAAAACCCAATGCATGTTAAAACAAAGAACAACCATTTGTCAAGTGAGTTAAAATCCAGTCCTTACCTTTGACCAGTCTGAAAAGGGCCAGTTCATAACACTCACCTCTCCCAATTTGTCCAACTTCACGTATGTCTCCAGCTTCCCAAAGCCAATCTCCGACTAAATTAAAAAAAAGACCAAGGAACAAAGTGTAATGGATCTGCCCTTTTCGATCTGGGGTGCTTAGGGAGTCAGCAACAGCAGCGCTTGCTGACCTGCAGTACTTAGTACTGGGTCCCGCACCACTGAAGGGGGAACACTGAGAAGTAGGAAGGAGGGACAGACGATTCCTATTTACCAGAGAGACTCTGCGTAACCGCCTGCTCAAGGGCTTGTCAAAGAGAGGACTGTTGAGGTTCAGTTTCTCCAGGTAGCCTTCGGGCAGGCGGATGTCAGCTGGGAGTGACAGGCGCTTGTTAATATCCTGGGGAGGAAGGAAAAATTAGTCAGCTTTTTTTTATTAAAGCCTACCAAAGTTAGAAGCCTAGATGGATGGATGGATGAACGGACTGACAGATAGTAAAAGGAAATGCACAGGCTAGAAGTGAAGAAGGCAGAGCCTCCAGTTTCTCCTGCACTAGTCTAATACAACCTTCTCCTTTAACCAGTATGGAATCTAAGCCAAGAGAAGACTAGGTGAGTCCTGAGAAGAGCATCAATAACCTTTGGATTCTTCAGGACATTTGGGGGTGATCTAGAAATCTTGGTAGGAGCTTCCTGTGCGATCTCACAAACCCATATATGGGAATACAAAGAAGTCACAAAGAACGGTCAAATTTTACTGAGCGGTTAGACTCACAATATGTTAAACTCGGTAACAAATAGTAAATGTAAATAAACCACTAACAAATCAACCCCCGTTTAATTTAGTCTAGCATGCAATGCAAACCGGGGGAGGAATTCTGTGCAAAATCCATGCATTTATCATTTGTCTTACTTTATCTGAGGTTACTTGGAGTAGACTCTGAATTCCCTAATCTCTGAAGTTAACTTTGGGGGAGTAAAAGAAGAGAATGTAACTTGAGAAGCAAGACATCTTTATTCCTTTCACATCTCTCCATACAAAAACAGCCCATTATAATGGGAGACAGAGAACTCTTTGTTCCCACCTTAAGCTGTCCCTCCATCATCATACCTTTCCACATACCTCAGTGGAAATCTTGCGCGCCGGGTTGTTCCGCATGCGCACTCGGACTGGAGACTGCACCTCATCCGATGATGTTCCTGATGCCTGATCACTCTCACCATCCGAACCCATTTTGAGGTCCTCATGAACAATTTCTGCACCAAGGAGAAATGCAGATGAAGACATGGTGTGCAGAGAGGACTCACCCTATTCCCTCCAATATTTGTAAAGCTGGGCTGTAGGAGGAAGCAACGGATCAGCCCAACGTGTTGGAACTAGAACTCCCATCATTCCCAGGCCATGGGCTATGCTTACTGAAACCTCTAGAACTGCAATCCCATTACAATTAATTGGTGGGCACTAGCTGGGAAGTGGCTGCTGTCAACCCCTAAGCATAATGTTTTATGTAAAGTCGTAAATGTTTTAAATACATGCCCTTCTTTCAGTTTGAAACCATTTTATGAATGTTCCAAATATAGCAACCCAACACTGAATTTTTATTTATTTATTATTATTATTTTGGCAATCTCAATTCCATCTCTCCAGAAGGTTTAGACATGTTGCCACCAGGAGTACCTCCCCAAAGAAAAGTAAGGCTACATGGCTATAGATGATAGACTGGACTTCACTTTTTTTAGACTGAACACAATTTTAAGAGGTTCCCTGCATATAAAAAAGCTACCACAACATGTTAAGAGCCTTTGTTCAACTTTCCTTCTGCAATTGTTCTATATTAGCAGGATCTTAAGTTCTACATCCTACTCAGTTATCTTACTCAGCTATAAGGGGTATAGGTAAGATCAGAAAATGGGATAACATATTCTGATCTCCTTCCGTCCACTTTCTTTGTTTGTTAAATTTATCTCATTTCAGAGTGATTCTGGGCATAAAAAACATTAAGATCATCCAGTATAAATATACACCCAATTATCCCGATTTATTAATCATTTCTGCTAACATACCATATTTTTGGAGTATAAGACGCACCTTTTCCCCCCTAAAAGAGGCTGAAAATTTGGGTGTGTCTTATACTTCAAATGTAGCTTTTTTGAAGCTTTTTCCCCCAGCCCTAACGAGGTGCTAACTATCTTCCCGCTGAAGGTTTTTTCCAGCTCTGAGTCTTTGCAGGCTTGTTTTCATTGCTACTCCCTCCGAAGAATGTTTTTTCCAGCCCAAAGTCTTTGCAGGCTTTTGTCATTGTTACTCCCTCCGAAGAATGTTTTTTAAGCCCTAACCAGGAGATAAAATAATGTGCTGAAGCTGACCAGGCTAAGGACGCTAGCCAAATGAATTCCTGGTAGGCAAATTTTTCCCCCTATTTTCCTCCCCAAAAACTACAGTGTGTCTTATACTCCAAAAAACATGGTAGTTTGATTAGTTGTGTTACTTATAATTATGTTGGTTCCACAATCTCATGTAAAAAGTTCTCTAAATGTTCAGTATCATAAGTATGTAACACTCAAAAGTATATACCGGTGTGGGCCAGCCTTCCTCAACATGATGCCCTCAAGAAATGATAGCATCACCCATCTTCCCCAGACAGCATTAGGCACTGGAAAGTCTAGCCCAGCACATCTAAAGAGCACCAGATTTAAGGAAGTTGCTCTGGGAATGGGATCACACTGGCTCTCTGATTCTGTGCATCTTTTTAAAGACAACATGAACCTTGAGATCTGCTTCAGTATTTTTTTTTAATAGCTATATGTTGAATTCATGTCAGTGATACTCTCAGGAGCCCAAAACAGTATTTTCTGATCTAATGCTTTTAACTCTCCAAATTCCCAGCCTCCATAGCCATTGTTATATGTCATAAGGCAAAAGTGTCTTTTTGGGGAATCAGGAAGCTTCAAATCCCAGTAAATTAAACAGAGTTAAATTATAACTCAATACCTCTGGAAGTTACCTGGTTGGGAAAGGATGATTTAAAAGGGCAGCAAATCACTTCATATTGAGTAAGGCTACTGGTCCAGCTGCTCAGCACTCTCTAGAGCAGGTGTCTCCAACCTTGGCTACTTTAAGACTTGTGGACTTCAACTCCCAGAATTCCTCAGCCAGCAAAGCTGGCTGAGGAACTCTGGGAGTTGAAGTCCACAAGTCTTAAAGTTGCCAAGGTTGGAGACACCTGCTCTAGAGAGCAACATCAGGGTGGTCTTATGAAAACATTCCCACTTTATTCCTAAAGCACCTCAATCTTTCGCCTCTCACAGAAGATTGTGCTAATCAATTTCTGCTCAAAATCATCTTATGCAGAGGATGTGTCTGGCATAAACTAGACATGCGGAGGGTGCTTAGAATAGCCCAGGAAAAGTAATAAAAAGTAAATGTGACATCATGGCCGGGTTCACACATTATGCTAAGCCAGGATTTTGAACCATAATTACTGAAAAAAAATCCACCTTTAGCTTTAGGGACACCTGCTGCAATACGAGTTTCACATATTGGGCTAACAAATCATACTATGCATTAGTATACCAGCCAGAATAAAATGCAGAGATTCAGACTAATGCACTGGCTAAAACCAAGGCTAATTTCTCTTCAAGTGAGCCCCAGCAACTTCCTTACCAACCTCATCCTGGAGCAGAAATGCAGGACTCTGGGTCCCCCAGACTCCTTACTCAAGGAACTGATGTACCCCAGCTGGACACAAGAGGCTCAGGTGCATAAATAAGTTAACCGGGACTCTGAAAAGCCTCTCTTGAAGTCAGGCTGGCTTGACTTGTGGCCTCAACCCACAATGGGGAGCCCTTACTGGCAACACAGTGGGAGGTGCGATAGTCACCTAATCGGGTGGTACGGCTGAGGTGAGAGCTCAGGCTGCGGCTGACGGCCAGACGGGGCCTGCGGAAGGAGCCTGCGCAGTGGTGCAGGAAGGCGTGAACGCTGCGGGAGGTGCTGGGATGCACACTCTTCACTGTGGGGCCTGGGGGGCAGGAGAGGGAAGGGAGGAGGAAAGCCCACAGACAGACAGATGGGAGGGAGGGAGGGAGGGATATGGGAGATGCAGGAAACATGGAGGGGGACACAGGTGGCCGGGGAATGTGGTGTCGGGACAGTGAAGAACAGAACATCAGCAAAAGGAGAGAAGGGGAGTGGTAGGAGGGGAAACACCAGTGAGAAGCAGAAGTAGCAGCAACAGAGGGGAAAGGAAGGTGGGATCCCAGAAAATGGAACACCAGAAGAAGAATATCCATCTCCACCCACCACAAAAAAGTGGAAGTGCAAACAGGGGGAAGGGAGGGTAGAGTGGAAACAAAGGGGAACCCAAAAGGGAGTGATATGGAAAAGACAAGTGGGAACGAAAGGCAGGAAAGGAAAAGAAGAGGGGTCGAGCAAACAGCCCACAGCAAAGGCACGGAGGACAGACAGTGGCCACCACGTAAGCGAAGGGATTGATGCCGCCACAGAAGAAGGGAGGCCAATATAAACAGAAAAATGGAAAAAAAAGAGGGGAAAAAAAGAGAAATATGAAGAAAGGAAAAACAAAACACAAATCAAAGTAGAATGGAAATCAAACTCAAAAGACAGCCCTCAGCCGAGGGGCAGGATTAGGGATATAACAGAGTGACAGGACTTACCTGAGTGAGACAGCCCTTCTCCCTACCATTTTAATAACTGGAGACCCCACCCCACCCCTCAAATATATTTGAGATTGGAATATTTATAGTATAACCATGAGTAATGTTGGTTTGCTGCACTGTTTCAACTCACAAAATAGGTCTTCTAGTGTAGCTTTTCATGAGTTTAGCAAATTCTACAGAATCTCAGCCGCATTCTTAAAAGGGAAAGGTCAACATTCCAGTCCTCACTATTACATCAGTAGCCCTGACCCAGCAAAGGCAAGATGGATTGAGTAGTCCACAATGAATTTCCAGATGTCTATTGGCCTTGACTATGCCTATGGCTATTTTTTTAGTGCAACAGAAACATCTTAAGTCATACTCACTGATTTCACCTGCACAAATGCTCAGGATCAGACTCAGAACTGCCTTCTATGCTATTCTGTGTCCATCCAACACATCCTTTATTTTCTGCTATTCATGAGTTTAGGATGGTGGAAATAGGTATTCCACCATCCTAAACTAAATAGGCATATATAGAGAGAAACAGGATGCATCCTTTTCCCCTTCACCTTTATTACCATCATTTTTCACCTCTAAAGATGTCCATTACTGTAGCCTAGGCAACTCAGTTCTTTAGATAAACTAGTTCCACAGCTGGGTAAAAGGGCCTCCAGGTTGCAGGGAGTTATCTGACCATTTGCAAAGGAAGTTGCTAAAACTCTTTGAAAAGCATTCTGCTGAATGTGCTGATTCTACAGAATGGGGGCACATTGATGTCATTTTAACACAGAACAGCCCTACTTAAGCCAAGCCAGGGTTTGGCAATGTTCAAGAAGTCAGGAGCCACAACTCTGCCTCCTTATCTTCCAGAGGGCTTCAGGAATTTGTCCATTTTTTTAGAATTGGGGGAGGGAGGGTGGAATGTTCAATGGTAGAAATGGAAGCCTCCGGGAAGCCTCCAATCACCTCTCCTTAAATTTCCAAATGCTAATTTGAAAGCAACTTCCAAATTGCCACTGAGCTGTGTTTCTGGTAAGGAAGTTAAAGGTGAGAACACGAATAGTTTGCATCCAGATGTCTCCCCTTTCAGTTCCCATCCTTCAAACTGAAAATATGCCCCCCCTTTTGTCCTTTTTAAAAAGGAGAGAGAGAGAGAGAGAGAGAGAGAGAGAGAGAGAGAGAGAGAGAGAGAGAGAGAGAGAGAGAGAGAGAGAGAGAGAGAGAGAGAGAGAGAGAGAGAGAGAGAGAGAATGTGCATGCAAGCTGTATAAACTTTAGCATTAGAAATGTGCTTTTTCAAAAATATTTTCAGTACAAAAGGCAACCATCACATTCTGTCCTGGATGTCCCACCCCAAAATGCATTCCTGACTCCTTTGCACACCATTACTCAGCCTGCTGTGGGACCAGTGATGGAGCCTATCTCCAAAGACAGTCCAAAAGCTTCCGTGAGTACAAAGAGCCCTTGCCCAGAGTTTGAACAAAGCCAGGAGATCAGAAAACATTCCTTCGATTTTGTGCCATCTCCTGGTTGTCCGGAAGCTTTCATTCCTAATCCCAGATGCTATCTTAATTTCCGAATGCCTGGAGGCTTGATTATCTAAAAGACTAATCCCATCCCTATAAATCCTCTCTATCTGGCTATTTAGTCATCTATAAATCCGACTATTTAATAAGGTTTACATTAGAAAATCTTCTTGGTCCATTTGCCAGTGCATAAAAGTTTCACATCAGAAGTTTAGACAGGCAGCAAAGTCTGATACCTTCAACTGAATTAATCAAAAGCTTGCGCTTAAAGAAGCTTTGCCAAGCACCCTATGATCTTGCTGCTATAGCTGCTCTCCTTTATGGGCTTTTTAGCATAATGTTCTGTTAAGGGTACAGCCAAGAAAAGCTATCGTAAGTAAATCAGAAAAAAAAATCTGCTGTCCCTCCAAGGAAGTGAAGATCAAGGAGGGAACTCACCATTATCGCTGCTGTTGTTTTCCTCTATATTAATCGGTTCATTGAGGTTTTTCTCTACAGTTCGGCTCCCCCGCAGCGTCATGGACAGCTGCCTCTTGATCTTCTTCATCCGATCCATGATGGGGAAGGGGCTGGAGTCACTGCTGAAGGTATGGGATGAGGAAACGTTATCCAGGGTGTTAAACAAGCAATTTTATTTGGTATAGAATATGTCAGAGACAGCAAAACTAATGGAGCATTAGATGGCAGCTCAGATTCTTGGCCAAACAGTGGCTGCTAAAAACTTCAAATGAATGCCGTCAATTAAAATGGATTTTTAAAAAAACCCAAAGTGACTCATCAAAGTTGCTCCAAAATTCACAGACAGCTCTTAGAGACGTTCGTATGTTATCGACATATGATTTTTAAAACAATATTTTTAGATACATGGAATACATCTGTACAAGACAGCATAGTCTTACATCCAGAAGATTACAGCCAAAAGATTTGACTGGAGATTTCAAACCAACATCAAATCTCTTACTTTACTTGATCCCCAGGTTGAATAGTTCAAGAAAAAGCAAACTATGGTTCCAACAGCTCCGTCCAACTTGACCAAAGGTGCCAAAACTGCTCTGTATCTTTTCATGTTTCATCTTCCATGTTTTCCTTTCTATTCACTCCTCTGGAGAACTTCCCTTTTGACATCTCAACCATCATTTCCTAATTCACAACCTGTATTCCTTGGCTTCCCTAGTTTCACCTTAGTTGAAGGTCCTTTTTCCATCGTTCCATCCCTAGGTCTACCTGCTCATTCCCCTTCTAAGGCTTTGACCAGCTCTTCCGGCCATTTGTTCTTCTGGGAAAATAAAGCATGACAGCCAATCACTGACAGAAACCAGAGAAGCACCAATTGCCATAAATTCCCAGCGACATTACCATGCAGTCATACAAATAAATATATGGTTTTAATTTTTAGGGAGATGGAAGAACAAAATAAATTCTGTTTCTGCATTACTGAAGGTCAGCGCAGGGGAATCGCTCACATAACCAAGAGCATGCCATTTATCAAATTAAACTAGGGCAGAGCGCAGCAAACTTCCTACACAATGACACTATGAAATTCACCACTGGGCTTCCGGTTTCGGCTCCAAAGGTGTCGCTGGCGCTCTTCGCAGGGCGCCCTTCCGATCTTCTGTAAAAGCCGCCAGAACAGCTGTCTGGTGGCTTGAAAATCTCTCCCCCGGTGAAGGGGAGAGATGAGAGCGAGACAGGTGGGATAGAGCCCCCCTAGTGCCCTAAAAGCCAACTTAGGGCGCGTAGGGTAAGGGCTCCCCAGGTAGCCTGTCTGCTGCTCCGGAAGATTGGAAGCCTCCGCTCTAAAAGCGGAGCAAGATGCCGCGACCACCGCTGCTGCTGCAAAGGAAGGTACAATTACTTTAAATCTAGAGAGCAGCCAGAGAAAGACAGGAGTCCAGGAGGGCATTAGTTTTAACTTTAACTCCATTGCTGGATGTTATTTCTGGAAGTAACAAAGTTGCTTAACAAGGAGTGGCAACAATATGGCGATTGGAGACGTTGGGTGTAGAAGAGAAAGTTATTTCCGTTTTGCTACCAGCCCTTTCCTCTGGAAATTTTTGATTTGAAGAATGATTTTTTTCTCTTTTTTTCCTTTCTTCTGAATTAATTTATAGCATTATAAAGGATAAAAGTTAACTGGTTTTGGACTTGAAAGAATTTTTATAAGTAAAGATCTGGGCTTCTTTTCCCCTCTCTTCTTTGTTTTTCCTTTGTGAAAATACTGAAATGGCTTCTAAACGTGAAAAGACTGTAGTGAATAAAAGAACTGAGTACTCCTTTGATTATATTTTAAAGAAGCAACCTATACCTGACTTAACACCATTAAAGTCTTTAACACCTGAGAGCTTTCTTAATACCTTGAATGTTATGAAAAATGAGCTTATTTTGGAATTTAATTCAAAAATTGCTGAAATAGAAAAAAAAATGCAGGCTGTTATGGAGAAGATGAATTTACAACTGAGAGCAGATGTGGTGAAAGTTTGTAAAGGATTAGCAGTAAATATGGAGATTTTGGAGAAGGATTTGGAAAAAAATAAGCAAGATATAACAACCTCAGAGGAATACATAACTAAGGTTCAAAATGATATACTAAATTTGGAAACAGAGGTGATGATGTCCCAATTCAGAGAGATGAAATTTGCCATAAGAGTCTGAGGCTTGAAGGAAGAAAAATTTGAAAATTTGAAAGTAAGAATGACAGAGGCACTGGTGCAGGTGTCTGGATTGTCTAAAGATGATTTGGCTACTCAAATTGACAAAATATATAGAGCTAATTCTTGGTTTGCAAAACAAAACCACTTGCCAAGGGATATTGTAATATATTTCACTACCAGAGCTCTGCGGAATAGAATTATACAGGCGACTTTTAAGAATAATCTTCAGGTAAATGGTCAAGAAATAAGGATTTGGAAAGAAATTCCTTCCAAGATGCTTAAAGCTAGAAGAGAATATTCCTTTTTGGTCGAGGAATTAAAAACACGGAATTTACAATACAAATGGAATGCACCAACAGGCGTAATCGTGAAATTTTTGTGTAAAGATATGGACTTAACACAATAAAGAAAGCTACAGAATTTTACATCAATGTTTTAAAGGCTGATATTTCTAAAATTCCAGTTGAAAGAAGCAGGAAAATAGGGGAGGAGGAGAAGAAAAATCCAGACATACGTGGTCAAGAGGAAATAATTCCAAAGATTCAAAGTGATTGGCAGAGCCAGATTGATGTTCGTGACGTGGAAAAGGAGACGGAGGATTGGGACCAGATGGGAGCTGAATCGATAGACTCGAAATGGCCAGAGGACAGATGGTGTTGAAATTTATAGGATGGTTGGAAAGATGAATAAGATTGTAAACATTTTTTTTTCTCTTATCTTTTTTATTAATATTATTTTTGATGGTATTTTCCTTTTAGAATATTTTATATGTATATATCATATATTTAGGAATTATAAACTGGATATAGTGTAATATTTTGTTATCAATATTTGGAGGATTTAGAAATTAAGTTCAAGGTTTTTGAGGCATAAGGGGTTGGTTTTCACCCCTTTTTTATTATTATTATTATATATTTTGATTATTACTACTATTAGTATATATGATACATATTTTGAAGTTGATACCTTAAGGTATAGAAATATTGTTACTAATGTGTTTGATTTTATGGTTTTATGTTTAGAAGAAATGTTATATAGGTAATATCATGTTATTAATAAGTTGTTGGGTTTCAGGTTCAAGTTTAAGGGTTTTGAGGTATAAGGGGTTAGTGTTTTTTTTTCTTTCTTATCATTATTAACAGATATATTATATATTGGGAAGTTAATAATTTGATATATTGCAATATTATGTTATTAATATTGTTTGAATTTATGATCAAGTTTAGTTTTTGAGGTTCATCTTTGTTTCTTTTCTATTTTTGTTTTTCTTTTTTTTCTTGTTTTTTTCCCTCTTTTTCTTTTTAATTATTAATATAGATTATGTAAAAGATAGAGGTTTTAAGATGTGAATTATAGTATGAGATCTTGTGCGATGTTTTTTTAATTGTTTATTTTCTTTTCAATCACTTATTTTCTTTATTTTTTATTATTTTTATTCTTCTCATGATTATGTTTTGAGTAGTCTAGAAAAATTCGGAGTTAAAGATTCCAAAAGAATGGGGATATTAAGAAGTTGTTTTAATTTAATTTAAATTAAATTATTTTATTGAATATTATGCCCTGTACTTTCTCTGGGAAGTCCGGGGGGTAGGGGGGATGGGAAGGGAGTGGGTTGGGGGTAGGGGGGATGGGGGGGGAGAAAAATTGAAAAATGCTTGTACTTTGTACTTATAAAACTTTTTGAATAAAAAAAAAGAAATTCATCACTGTACAGCTATCTACACTGGGGATTAGATAGCTTCGTAAAAAAAACGACTGATAGTAGCTATTACCTCCAGTACAGAAGCCGGTATCTCAATAACTGTTCCTTGAGGGAAAGAGAGGGAACCCTATTAAACTTATATAGCAATAGCACTTTACTTATATACCGCTTCATAGTGCTTTCCAGCCCTCTCTAAGGGCTGTTTACAGAGTTCAGCATATTGCCCCCAACAATCTGGGTCCTCATTTTACCCACCTCGGAAGGATGGAAGGCTGAGTCAACCTTGAGCCTAGTGAGATTCGAACAGCTAGACTGCTGAACTAGCAATCAGCTGAAGGTCGCAATGCTGCTTTTAACCACTGCGCTATCTCAGCTCCTTATATGATGCTTAAGGGATTCCTGAAAGCATCTGGTTACCTACCATCTGTGGGAACAGAGCGCATTGCCTAAGTGGCCTTTGTTATGATTTAACAGATATTTTGTTGTATCTTCCACCACCACCCCAAAAAAAGAACATCTGAAAACCCAGGAACACAACCAGCCTTCCCCCCCCATCTTATGGTTGACCCTCTTGCTTGAACAAGCCAGGTAGATGGCAGAAGCAGCAGAGCTTACTCTTCGTAAGGCTCTACTTAACTGTTCACACTTTTATCCACAAGTAGTCCTCAACTTACGACCACAATTAAGCCCCAAATTGATGTTGCCGAGTGAGGAACTTTTTTTTTCAATTTTTTTTATTTTTTCACCACACATACACAAATATACATACATATACCATATCATCAAAACATCCATAGTAATATATTTCTATCCAAAATATCATAGACATAGCTCCTTATTTGCTCCTTTTATACTTTTATCTCCAGTCTGCTTACCTTCTATATTTCATACTACTCCCCTCCCTCTATCTCCGAGTGAGAAATCTGAAGTGAATTTTGCCGCATTTTATGACCTTACTCGCCACGGTTGTTATGTCAATCACTGCAGTTGTTTTAAGTTAGTAACCCGGTTGTTAAGTGAATCGGGTTTTCCCATTGACTTTGCTTGTCAGAAAAGTCACAAAAGGCGATCACATGACCCTGCAACCGTCACAAATATGAACCTGTTGCCCAAACGTCCAATTTTTGATCACGTGACCCTGGGGATGCTGCAACGGCCATAAGTGTGAAAGTCACTTTTTTTCAGTGCTGTTGTAACTTTGTGAACGGTCACTAAACGAACTCTTGTAAGTCGAGGACAACCTGTACTGTGCTTTCTCTGATCAGCAAGATTCCTCGGACTTATACTGGTTTTCCACAAAAGTGAGACAACATTCCTCTTCCAGGTTTTTTTTAAAAAAGCTGATACTGTAGTTTAACACCAAACATTCTCTCCTTTACTATCTCTAAGAAAGTCAGTCATGGATAAGGAAATTCAATATATAATACTGCACATACTGACAGCTGCCAGAATTATCTTAGCACAACAATGGAAACAGGCCGATTACCCGTCAAGAGGTAAAAATTACTAGTAAAATATTGGAATGCGCCGAAATGGACAAATTGACAATGGAGTTAAATGAAAGAGATGAATCCCAATACTATAAAGGTTGGAGTAGATGGTATATCTGGTTGGAAAATAGAAATAAAAATTAGGTAATATAATATGAATGTAAATAGCAATAATGTAAATAACAATGTAACAATAGAGTAGAATATACTCTATTTTATGTAATTGTTATTAGTGATACCGGTTCGAACTCGCTGTAACGAGGAAAAATGTCTGTGTGTTTTATGTTTTTTTGTGTGTGTGTGTATTGTATTGTTTTTAATTTTGAAAATGTTTAATAAAAATTATTTCTTTTTAAAAAAGTCAGTCAAAACCCAGTGAAATTGAGAAATTCCCCACTGTGCTGCCCTTTTCACCTGAATCCAGTGAAGGATCTGTTCTTAAGAGCTATTCTGACCTCCAACTGGAAAGAACTGAGGAAGCCAAAACAAGCCTAGCTGGAGTGGCTTTATAGTATAAAATCCAGGGTGGATAAAAATCTACGATTTTTTAAAAAAGAATTTTAAAAATGGATTATTTTTTTTACTTTTATCAAATTTATTTTAATAAAATGCCTTTGGAGTAAAAATCTATCCAAAGGTAGTTTTCTCTTTAAGATACATTAATAATTTAATTTATTCAGCATGAAATGGAGCTCAGTTATGTAGCATGAGGCTGTATATTCTGCAATATTGGGACTGTCGTTGAGTCAACGGCAGGTCAGAGGAGGAGCTGCTGCGGGACAGAGATGACCGTTGCTCTTTAAAAATTATGATGTAAATCGAGACGATTTAAATCAAGCCCTTTTTACTAGTGATTTAAATCATGATTTAAATCGACTTGATTTAAATCAAATCCACCCTGATGAAATCATTAAATGACAGGAGGTAGAATGGACTGAAGAACAAACATACTTCCCCGAAAGGTAAATTCAAGTAAAGCTTGCCAGGAGGCAATCTCACCACAACTCTCCTTCGGAGGGAAAAAAATTATAAGCAACACTGTTTATATTTCCACCTAAATGTGATTAACCCCGTTGGATATCAGGGTATAATGCCAAAGGCATTATGAACCATCATCTGGACAGCGTAAAAAACTGAACCGCCTAACAATAAAACAGTCAATGGCCTGAGGACAGAACTAGTTCCTGGGATACCTGCCAGACACTGTTAAACATCAATAGATTGGCCATCTACCCTTCCCCAAGCTTCTGCTCTCAGAGCTAATTATTTAGTGATGAAGGAAAAAATAATGCATGCCTCAAAGGTGTAGTCTCAATCACGTGGAATGACACACAGGGCTGTCTCTACAAAAAGGGAAAGACAACTTCCTCAGAAGGCAGAGCTAGGTGGAGACCTGGAATGGTAGCCAAGCCTGGAAAGAAAAAGAGCTCTTATGTCCTTTGTCACCTGCCCTGTAACCCAATTAGCCAGTTGCCCTCAGGCACAAAGAAGAATGCTGTATAGCCAGCTCCTGTGTGTGGAACTGGGCCTAGACAAATGAGACCCAAGAGGTACGGCCAAATCTGCAGCTTCCAGAAAAAACAGGCACAAGAGTTTATGTAGCAAATGGTAGGATTTCTAAATGAACAACTCGGATGAGAAGGGCTTTTCAACAGCAGTAGGATTAAGACTCCGCCATTCCGAGCCATCAAAGAGGAATGCATTTGGTGAACTTTCTGCACGTGGTCAGGGAGAAGGGGAAAATAAGTCTTTAAAAAAAAAAAGACTGGCTTTTTATGTCATACTCATCACCAAATTGGGATCTGGGAAAATGTTCTGCCCTGGGTCATTGTGGCTGACAACACAATTAGCATAATTGATGCTAAGCACATAATTCGAAGGGTGTGAGTCCCTGCAGAAAGCCTCCTTTCCCCATCTGTGGCATTCCTGAGGAAAAGAAGGATGACGTCATCTGAGGCCTGAAGCAGCTATGTTTGGTTACAAACCAAATTCGGAGGCTTTCTTGCTCTCATCTACTTCTGGAGCATTTATGAAATCTAAGCACAAATAATGGTAGCGAATAAGGAATCTGCCCGGTCTAGCCATGCACTTCACAGATGAGATCCAAACCCAGCTAGCAAGCACAAGAACTGGATCTGCTGAAGGCCATAATTTATCAAAAGTGCAATAAACTTTCCCTGTTCGCAACTGGGCCTACATATAACTTGGACAAGTCTAACATCCAAAAGCCATATTTTGCTGCAAGGGTGGCCGTGACATTCCTAGTATTAGCCACTTATTGCACATTCAAAATGCTACATCTGCTTGCAAACAGAACAAATTACTTCCCCCCATTTAATACTCTTGTGTATTTACTGTCTTTCCTACATGCAGACTTTGCAAAACGCTTCAAGCTATCAAGACAGGCACAGCCCATCAGCCACGTACAGTGGCTAATGATTTATTCAAATGCCTCCCCATGTTTCATTACCGCAGGCAGACAACAGCAAAAAAAAACCTCCCACCAGATTCATTTATATACTCCACTGAAGCCTAGGTAGCCATCAGACCAGCCTGGCCCAAACTTGTACCTTGATTGAGTAGCAATCAGCAGGGGAAACTTCTCATAGGAAGGAAATGAACATGATCGCATATTTATGCCTGCTGTTAAAACTGCAGCAGCAAGGGGCGTGCAAAACATTTCAAATTCAAAATGGCTCAAGCTCACCATCCTCTGATTTGAGTTCAGAACACACACTGCAGGTGTGAAAAAGGGAATTCAAACATTTTGCACATTTTTACTTTTTTAAAAATCCTTTATTTGGGATTATCAGCACAGTCTCTTTCTATGTTGGTATATAGGACACTGTCATTGGTAAACATTCAGTAAAGCAAGCTTTTCAGTTGTATACACTGAATGATAAAAAGGAGATGTTGAAACCAAAATTTCCAGTCCCTCAGTTCAGCACTCAGATCATGATACACAAAGATTGCCTTCCACAACCTGGCCCCTGTATATTTGTAATATTCCAGCTCCAACTCTGGATCTACATGGTCATTAGAAATCCAATAGAGCAATTAAAGCATATTTTAAATTTTAAGTACGTATTTTTGGCATAAACAATACTCAGCACAATCCAAAAAACTTATGTATAAATAGCACTCCTATTTTGAGCGGAATTTAAACAGACAGCTTGAACATTAAGCATGCAAGTTGCAATATTGAATGGCTTTTAGCATTAGATACATTATAGTTTTGTACCTTCTAACCTTGGGCTCCTGAAAGAAAGGCAGGATATCTGATAAATCCATACCTTTAAGGGTAATGCTCAGGATCAGAGGAAGACAGTTTGATTTTGCTGAATACTAACAATGCTGGAAAGGGAAATTAATGCTCACTTCTGGTTAGAAAGCACTATTTTCATAAATTTGTGCCCCCCACTTCCACAATGCATCTTCTGCAGACAGCTCCCAAGGTAATTGGAAAAACCTACCTCAGCTATGTTCCTACCAGGCCCAACATCCTTGAGTCAAAAAGATATGACAACCTGGGAGCCCAAGATTATGAGACAGACGGTGAACAGTAGACAGGCTATGAGTAAAGATGACATCCTTCACCTCAGTTTGTCACTTCATGTTAAGAAAGAACAGAAGAAGCCCTCATTAGCTTGGGATAATTTTAGGATGTAGAGCTATTGCCACCAGCACCCCCACCAGAAAATATATACAGGAAATACAGCAGTGATGTTATCCAATGAGGGGTGTCCAAAATTTCCAGTCTTCCATTGGGTTGTCCACCATTTTGTCTACAGCAGTGGTCCCCAACTTTTTTGGGTCCGCAGACCGGCAGCAGCGGCAGCAGGGTGGGGGAGGGGATGGTTGCGAGGGCACAATCTAATCCAACACATGCACAAATAAAGCTTTGCACATTCGCCCGCAACTTGCATGGCCCTGGTTCCCAACAGCCCGGGGATTGAGAACCCCTGGCCTACAGAACAAAGAGCGGCTTTCTGAAATTTCAGACAGAGGTTTTTGCCAGCACCATATGATTTTTGCAAGGCTTCATAACTGTTTTATATCCTTTGCCAATAAAACGATGAAGCCAGCTCATAGCAACAAGTGATGTTAAACTGCAGTCCTTTTGTGTTCTAACAATCACATACCAACAAGGGTTCTTATCTATAAGTATAGTCTACTCTTCACCATTTCTGGCCCATAGATGTTATAACTGATATATCTGTCTGGGTCACAGTTACGTTGGGATTTGTACGTCACACTAATCCATGGTTTCTTTAACCATGTTTACCGAAGAATTCCTATTAAACAAGAGTAAACAGGCAATCCTCTTCCAAAACAAAATTGCAGAGTGAAGCAACCAAAAGTTCCAGAGGTCTCTGTCTCAGGTGAGACCAACATTCCTTCCCTCTTTTATCAGAAGAAGTAATCTGGTCAGCCTAGGGCTCTGATAAGCAGATCCAGTCCTTGACCCTTGGTTTTAGAGGGCTCAAGGAAGGAGAAAAAATGTAAAAATTGCAACTTCTGATGTTTTGCCAAGCTCAGCTGGTAGGGCAAAAGATCAAGAGGGACAGATAACCAACAGTGGTCTTCACAGAGGGAATTCACATCGCCCCTCCCTGGAATGACAACAGCGTGTATCAGCCTCAATTATTTCAATTCAATATAATTTCGTTAATTTAGGAACCACCCATAATATCTCATAATGTCAAGCATGGTGTCCACCACTTGAGAAAAAAAAAACTAGCAGCACAACAATCTTTGACATATATTGGAAATGGGCCACAGGAACCCATCTCCGAAGTGCTGAAGGGGGCAAGAAGTAGAGAAAGAGAGAGGTTGGATTTACACACTATGCCAGTGATGGCGAACCTATGGCACGCGTGCCACAGGTGGCATGCAGAGTCATATCGGAGGGCACGCGAGGCGTTGCCCTGTCTGCTCCACGGGCAAACCGGAAGTTTGGAAAAATGCACTTCCGTTTTGCCGTTGTGCTGTTTTTCGCACTCCGGAGGGTTCAGGGAAGCTTCCTGAAGCCCCGGAATGCAAAAAACGATGAAACGGGCAAACCGGAAGTTCGGAAAACGCACTTCCGGTTTGCCATTGGGCTGTTTTTAGCACTCTGGAGGGTTCAGGGAAGCTTCCTGAAGCCCCGGAGTGCAAAAAACACCCCAACGGACAAACCGGAAGTGCGTTTTCAGAACTTCCGGTTTGCCCGTTTCATCATTTTTTATCATCCCAGGCTTCGGTAAGGCCTTTGTGCGGTGTGTGTGTGTGTGCACATGCGCAGGGGGCAGCATGGGGGGGGTTTGTGCGCATGCGTGGGGGGGAGGGAATGGGTGTGGGTATGTGCGCGCGCGCTAGCGCACGTACCCCCCCTTTTGGCACGCAAACCAAAAAAGGTTCGCCATCACTGCACTATGCTGAAACCATATGTATTTTTCTTTGCCTAAATCTGTTTGCATGATTCAGGAGACCATGGTTGATCAAATCACGATTTATCACAATAACTAGGTGATTACAAGAGCAAGTATCTGGATATCTGTCCTCCGCCAATAGCAACAGCACTTAGATTTATATACTGCTTCACAGAGCTTTGCAGCCCTCTCTAAGCCGTTTACAGAGTCAGCGTATTGCCCACAACAATCTGGGTCCTCATTTTACCGACCTCGGAAGGGTGGAAGGCGGAGTCAACCTTGAGCCTGGTGAGATTTGAACTGCCAAATTGCAGGCAGCCAGCAGTCAGCAAAAGTAGCCTGCAGTACTGCACTCTAACCACTGCGCCACCGTGGCTCAAATCCTGGGCTTTGTTTTTACCCTTGGCACTGAAGTCTGATTTAATATGTAACTCTAGTTCTCGTGGGTATGCAATAAACACAGGGCCCAGATAATAGAAGAACAAAAAGTGGGGAAGAATTCAAACCACTTTTAAAAACATATCAATACAGCATTTATCTTGCTGGCTCCATCCATGTCTGAGTACTTCAGCATACTATATCTGACAGTGACAAGACCCAATGATAACAACCATCTCTTCTTGTATATCTCAAAATCTGTTCCTCAGCCATAAACACATACATACATATGTGAGTGACAGAGAAAGTATATACTTTCTATAAAAGGAAGTCCTCAACATACTGTACAACTGTTTGTTTAGTGACGGTTCAACATTACAACAGCCTTGGAAAAAGTGACTTTCTGACCAGTACTCGACGTTACGATCATTGCATCGCCCCCAGTTACATTATTGCAAATCCAGCACTCGGCAACCAGTTCACATTTACCACAATTGCAAGCATCTTGCAGTCACATGATTGCAATTTGCAACCTTCCTATCCGCAAAGTCAATTAGGGAACTCGGGTTCGCTTAATGTCCACATGATTCACCTAACAACCGCAGTGATTTTTCTTAGGGAACATGGTAAAAATGGTTGTAAAATTGAGTCTGTCACATGCTGACTCAATTTACAATCACACTGGTTAATGACAGAAATTCTGGTCCCAATTGTGGTCATAGGTTGAGGACTACCTGTAGAATACCGGCGCTATTTCACTCGTGCTGCGGTATATTCTCTATCAACAGCTACGTCTATTTTTAAAACTCTATGTAGATTCATTTACATATGCAGCAGAATGTGGTCACATAACTCTGACAATGTACCGCAACAGCATTATTAATGCTCACCATGCGCGGGGGTGGGGGCAATCTCTGCCAATTTAAAAAAAAACTAGGACAGTAGAATGGCATGACTTGTAAAGGTTTACAATAACAATGACCAATGGAATACGATATAGTATTGTACCCCTAACTGTGATATCATGGTTTCCTACGTCTAGATATATTTTAAAGATTTTGTACGCCTATACTATAAACCCACAATCTCCGCTTTATCAAAAAAAAAAAGAGCAAACATGCCCTTAAGTCAAACTTGACTCTTTTGAGAGATTACATCTACGCAATGTTCTTGGCTGTCAACAGTGATACTATTTTCTTATTTCAGTTTTTTTTCCCATCTTTCCCGTCAGCCTCAAATTTCTGGATGGTTCTTCATCAAAGCACTAGTGAGAGATAACCCTGTTTAGATTTTGAAATCAGCCAACGTTAGTGTTAAGGGGGGCAATCCCCCGTATTAGAGGTCGATGGATCTTTGCTTCTTTTTGAAGTCATCCTCATTAGAAAATAAAACCGAGATTCAAATCTAATTAACAAAATATTTATTTCAGTAGAAAAGTAATAAAAAGAATCCTTAATAAACTACAGCTTATCGGCTAATGAAAAAGTCACGTCTGCCTTCGGCAGAAATGGAGGAAGAGAAGGAGGGAGTTGACTCCTGGAATGCAGGCATGCGTAATAGAACATATCACATGTCTGCTTGACCATAAATACAAGAAAACAGTAGATCTGCACAACTGGCAATAATTCACATCGTGACAGTTAGATGTCACCAGCTGAAGTATCTTCTTTGAATCCTCCTCAAACAATTCTGGGGTTGATATTTTAGTGAGAATAATGTTGTAATTCTGTATAGAGAGACACAACTATGCATTCTACTTCCTCAAAGTGTAACTCCCAGAATTAGCTGGAGGAGAGTGAATGGCTATTAAACTGTGGCATGAATGAATCCTAAGGTCAGGATTGGGACACACTCAGCCTATCAGTGTTGCTGACTAACAATTCCCATCAACGTCCCAAAAGGTGCTTTTTCAGGAGGCAACTGGACTTTCTTGTTTTTCTGTGAAGGCTGAAGCTTCTTCAGCTCTGACTGGATGGTGGGGAATGCAGGGATTTATATTCCTTGCAGAAAGCTGGTCATTTGCATTCTTTTAGAGAGTCCTTGAGGAAATCCTCTGGAAATCCATTCAGAAAAACAGAGAGAAGCAGAGCTGAAGAAGTTTCTTGGATGAGAAATGCAACATCTTCAAAGAAAAACATGAAAGTTTAGTTGCCTCCTGAAAAAGCACCTTTGGGACAACCATGACCTGGATACCTGAGAATCTCCATAGACATTTACCTATGCACGTCGGGATGAACACCCTTCAAATGGTGTTGGGAGTATGAAGGTATTTCCAGAAAAATTGCAGACTACAGGAACCATTTGCGCTTCAGTTTGAGATACAGACAACACAGACTCATCCCCAACAGCCTGCGCTTGTCTTCAACAGTGAAGGGACACAGGGGCAGAAAACATCCTGCAGTCAAGTGTAGTCAAATAGGCTCCACACCCATTTGCACTACTCAAGTGACCCTGAGGACACAGATAAACCTCCAAGTAGCCTTAACAACTCTCTAAAACAAAGCTGGCTGAGGAATTCTGGAAGTTGAAGTCCACAAGTCTTAAAGTTGCCAAGGTTGGAGACCCCTGCTCTAAAAATAATGCAAATGATCAGCTGTCTGCAAGGAATATAAATCCTTCTACTCCCCATCATCCAGTCAGAGCTGAAGAAACTAAACAAAACTCCCAACCAACCATCTGACCAACAGTGAGGACTGTGGGGAAACAGCTCAGTAACATTTGAGAGACTGTAGATTCCCCACCAATGACTTACACAGCTGAGCATTCAACATGGCATCCCCCACGCCCAAGTTTACATGGCACAATGCAGTCACTCTCTATGGGTTTAAAAAGTCAATCTGTTCCAACATATGGTAGTCAACTTGTTTTTTTAAAAAATATTATTCTGTGTCTTGAACTTCATTTGGCCATTTACACAGCAGATGTTATTCACATTAATCTCCATGGAATTCAGGCTCATCAGACAAAGGTTTGTCATCAAACTTTTCCCAGCTACAAAAACTAATTAGGCTGTAGGAAGACCTAACACACACACACACACACACACACACACACACACACACACACACACACACACACTCACACTTCATTACATATGGGTATACAACTGAATTCTGATGTCAGTTCCAGCAGCGTTCTCGAAGCTGCGACTTAGAGCAGCCACATGCAAGAAATGGTACGTTGTCTTACCTGAACGTCCATTCTCGTAGGTGTGGAGCTATCATCCAGGATGGGTTACATCACGTCTCTCACCCAATCAGGACTGAGTCTTTTTTCAATATATTTCTGCCTCTGTCTTCAAGACCCGCTTTTTGACGAAGACGAAGCACTGACTCACGTGGTCACCTCTGAATCTTCTTGATCTAGTAAAACAAACCTCTTGTACCCCGCCCCATTACCCCCTCTAACATAAGTAACAACAGAACAAACAACAAGAACTTATAACTACCTGCCACCTCGGAACCCCTGCTGAACGGGAGGGTCTGGATGATAGCTCCACACCTACGAGAATGGACGTTCAGGTAAGACAACGTACCATTCTCCATAGTGGGTGGAGCTATCATCCAGGATGGGACATGCCAAAGCCTGGTGTCCCGAGGGAGGGAAGATTAACGGGGTTCCCGGGAGTCGGGTGGCAGGATCCTTTGCAAGACCCTGCGGCCAAAGGCCGCGTCGGAAGAGGCAAAGGAATCTATTTTATAGTGTCTAACGAAGGACGACGGAGTGGCCCAAGCGGCCGCTCTGCAGATCTCCTCCATGGGTGCCTGGGAGGCCCAGGCCGCAGACGTGGCCGCGCTCCTGGTGGAGTGCGCTGTGATTCCCGATGGACAGGGTTTAGCCGACAGCTCGTAGGCCTTGGCAATTACCGCCCTAATCCATCGCCCCACCGTGGCTGACGAGACCTTGGTTCCCATGGAAGAGGGGAAGAATGATACGAACAAGGCCTCCGACCTGCGCCACTCCTTGGAGCGTTTCAGGTAGATGCGGATAGCCCGGCGGACATCTAGGGAATGCCACTGGCGCTCCAGGGGCCCCGAGGGACGAGCGCAGAAGCTGGGCAGGACCAGCTCCTGAGCTCGATGAAACCGGGAATTAACTTTAGGTAGGAAGGAGGGGTCTAGTCTAAGGACCACTTTGTCTGGGAAGAAGACACAGAGGTCGGGTCGAGCTGACAAGGCGGCTATCTCCGAGATCCTCCTAGCTGAGGTAATGGCCACTAGGAAGGCTACCTTCTGTGTTAGGAAACGCAGGGAGGTGGTTCGTAGGGGCTCGTAGGGAGCGCCCGTTAGAGAGTTAAGGACTAGTGTGAGATCCCAGGTAGGGAAGCGATGAACTACTGGGGGCCTATGAAGGGAGGCTCCCCTCAGAAATTGTCTGATGAGTGGGTGGTGAGAAAGGGATGGCAGGCTACCGCAGGCCAGGACGGAAGAAAGAGCTGCCACCTGTCGTCGGAGGGTGTTAGTCGACAGGCCTTTGTCAAACCCGTCTTTGAGGAACCCTAGCACGTGACCCACGGAGTTCAGTGTGGGGGAGCAACCCGCCGATTGGCACCAGGAACAGAAGGTGCGCCAGGAGGCGGAGTAGATACGTTCCGTAGATGGGCGCCTGGAGTCCAGGATGAGCTGGATAGCCCCTGCAGGTATACGTCGATTGATTAGTGTGCTCCGCTCAACCTCCACACGGTCAATTGAAGCCATCGAGGCTCCGGATGGTTGATTTCCCCCTGGCTGAGTAGAGATCTGGTCACTGGCAGGTGCCATGGGGGGCAGACTGATAAGGTCAGAATGTCCGCAAACCAAGTTCGGCGAGGCCAGTGGGGAGCCAGGAGGAGGACTTCTGCCTTCTCTGTCATGATCTTGCGAAGGACCCGTGGAATCAGGGCCAGAGGAGGGAAGGCATATAGAAGACCCCGAGGCCACGGGGCTCGGAGAGCATCCGTTCCCTCCGCTTCTAGGCACCGGAACCTGGTGAAGAATCTGTCCAGTTGGGCATTTTCCTTCGTGGCGAATAGATCCACTAGTGGGGTTCCGAACCGTAGTGATATCTGGTTGAAGACCTCGGAGTTGAGCTTCCATTCCGTCTGATCTATCAAGGAACGGCTCAGCCAGTCCGCCTGCGTGTTGGCTTCCCCGGAAATGTGTTCCGCTACTATGGAGAGGAGGTGTTCCTCTGCCCAAGTGCCCAGGGCCAATGCTTCGTCCATGAGGGCCCGAGAATGGGTCCCCCCCTGCCTGTTGACATGTGCCTTGGCCGTGGTGTTGTCCGTTAGGATCAGGATATGATGGCCCTCTACCAGGTGTTTGAATTGGATGAGTGCCAGTCGGATGGCTCGCAATTCCAGGAGGTTGATGGGGAGGATCACCTCCTGTGGGGACCAGCGGCCTTGGGTGACCGCTGAGTCCATGTGAGCTCCCCATCCCGTGAGGCTGGCATCGGTGGTAAGTATTAGTCTGTGAGGTTCGAGGAACGGACAGCCCTGGAGCAATGAAGGCGACTTCCACCAGTGGAGCGACCTGCAGACCGACTGTGGCACCAGGATCTTCGCCAGAGAGGAGCCCCTCCCGGCCTTCTGAAAAGGTAAGAGCAACCATTGCAGGTCCCTGGAATGGAGGCGGGTCCAGGGTACTATGTTGATGGCTGAAATCATTTTCCCCAGGAGAGTGGAAAGCTGACGCAGGGGGACCCTGCGGTATCGCAGAACCGAGTTGACCAGATCGAGAATGCTATCCACCCGGTCCTGGGAGAGGAACACTCTACACTGTAGGGAGTCGATGATGGCGCCCAGGTGGATCAGAGAGGTACTGGGGGATAACCTGCTTTTCTCCAGGTTGATGGAGAATCCAAGGTGTCGGAATGTGGCAAGAGTTACTTCGACATCCTTGACCGCTTGTTCGGGGGACAAAGCTAGGATGAGGATATCGTCTAGGTAACAGTAGATTCTAACTGGGATGGTTCTGAGATGGGCCGCCAAGGCCGCCACTACCTTAGTGAATACCCGGGGGGCGGATGATAGACCAAAGGGAAGGGCTCTGTATTGATAGTGAGCTCCTCCATAGCAGAATCTAAGGAATTGTTGATGCTCAGGTAGGATGGGAATGTGTAGGTAGGCCTCAGTTAGGTCGATAGAGGCCATGAGGTCACCCCTCCGGACGCACGCCAGGATGGACTGGAGTGAGTGCATCTTGAACCGTCGGTATCTAATATAACGGTTCAGTCTCTTGAGGTCTAGAATGGCTCTCCACCCTCCCGAGGCTTTGGGAACTACAAATAATATGGAATAGAATCCCTGCCCAGTTTGGTCCTCCGGCACCTGCTGGATGGCTCGAATTTCCAGCAGGTGCGTGATGGCGTTGCGCATGAGGACACGCTTGGGGGCTCTGGTAGAGACTGGGCTGCGGATGAAGAAGCTCGGGGGGGGGGAGAGAAATTCTAGGGAGAGCCCGAATTTTAGGGTCTCCCTGACCCAGGCGTCGGATGTGAACTCCTCCCACCGGTCAGCGAAGAGAAGGAGCCGACCGCCAATGGGAGGGACATCCGGCGACTCACTTGGTGCGTCGGTATGGGCACCCTCCCCCCCCTCGAAAGGGCCGTCTAGCTTGTCTACCCCTGAAAGCTCTGTCCTGAGGGAACCGTTGACGAGGCCCGAATTGATTCCCGTACTGACCTTGTGGTCGTTGAGGGTAGGAGGGAGGAGGATCGGGTTGTCTGAAAGGACGCCTGGTATATGGGCCTGGTCTGGGAGCTCCCCTGCGTTGATGGGACGGGAGGACTTTCCTCTTGTCCTTGGTTTCTACCAAAATGGGATCTAGGGATGCCCCGAACAGCTGAGAACCGTCGAAGGTCGACGTGGCCAGGCGCCATTTAAGTTTAACATCCGCTTGCCAAGAGCGTAGCCAGTGGAGCCTTCTGGTTACGATTGAGGATCCCATTGCTCTAGATGCGAATCTAGCCGATTGTAGCGTGGCATCTGCCGTATAGCGAGCTGCTGCTAGGAGTTTGTTAATGTCCCGATGTGCTCGCGTTTCAGATTGAGGCAGGCGATTCTGTAGATCCCGAAGCCACACCAGCGATGTGCGGGAGAAAAAGGAAGCTGATGTAGAGGCCCGCACGGCCCAGGCCGCTGCCAGGTAGGTGCGTTGGAGCGATAGTTCCGCCTTCTTATCTTCTGGACGTAGCAGGTCCGCTGAGTCTGCTGGCAGGGTGGGGACTGCGAAGTGAGCCAGTACTGGGGCGTCCACGGGGGGTACCTGGAGAGCTGGAACAATATCTGAACCAATGTTAAAGTAGCGTCTGTCTAGGGCCGAGGGAGCGGCACCCGTGACAGGAGTGGACCACTGTGACCGTACAGCATGCACAAAGTACGGAGGGCAGGGAACCACTTGGGCCTCTGGAGCGTGTTCGGAAAATAGAGGGTCAATTTGGGAGGCATCTGCCGTGTCTGGAGATTCGGCAGGGCCCCATTTGGAGGCGTTACGTGCCTTGAATAGTAACGATTTAAATAGGCTGGGATGAAACAGGCCTGATGTAGGGGGGGGGGTCAGGTGCCAGGCCTTCATCCTCGGATAGTTCTAGGTCTGGGCCCGTTCCCTCCCCCGCTGCCTCCTCCTGGGGGGTAGCTTGTGGCTGATTCCCCTGAGACCCCGAATACCAATCGTACTCATCATAGTCAGTCTGGTGGGCCAGATTGTAGGAGTTGGAATGGCCCTCCCCTTGGTCTGATTGACTAGAATAATGCATTTGGTGAAGGCATTCTGAAACGCTGTGTTTAACTGCTGCCTGAAATAGTGCCTGGGCTGAGGGATCCTGAAGGTATGCTGGGATATCTGGGCGGAGACCGGCTGCTGTGGGGGTGAACGTAGCAGAAGGCTTGTTAGCCGCTTTAATGGTCACCACCTCTCTCATCTGTGGAACAGCTCCCTGTTCCCAGATGTCTGCATCTGCAAGTTGCAGATCCCTAGCATCTATTGAGGAGGAATCCCCAAAGTCCTCTGATCTGGCAGACTCGGTTGGGATAGGGATATCAGGGAGGCCCAGATTATTCCTCGCTGCCTTGCTGCAAATCTTTTTCAGGGCTCTGTCCCTGCGAGATTCATCCCTAGATGGGGCCTTGATCTTTGGTTTCAGGTCCCTGCCTTTGCTTTTCTTAGGATCCTGGCGTCTGGGGCTGCTTGGACCTTGGTCTTCCCTGCTCTGGGATAGAGAGGTAAGTTCCTGAGGTGCCTCAGCTTCCTCAGTCTCCCCCTGTTTCCTATTTGCAGCTGCCATGTTAACTGGGTGGCCGAAGGGGTCGCTGGTACCTGGGGAGTGAGAATGGAGAAATGTAAGCTCCTCCCCTTTTGGTGGGAAATTTAACCTCCCATGTAATGGTGGCCACGGAGATTTCAGGCCTTTAAGGGCCGTTCCGCTTTGCCCATCCTTGGCTCGAATTAGGTGCCTCCGGGAGAGATATCGCCAAAACCCCTTTGCATTAGCTCTGATTTGCCGGCAAATGCGGCTTCTGTGGCTGCTGCCGCTTGCGCCGGCCATTTTGGGGGCTGCGCATGCGCAGAGTTCCCCTCCGGCTCTGTAATGGCGCCAAATTTAAAATTGAGTCCAGCCAGGCTTCTGAAGCTTGATCGGGAACCTCGTTCTGTCGGCAGCGGGCGGAGAGGCGCCCGATAGCTGCCCTTGGAGTCGGCTCGCAATTAGGTAATTAAGGACTCCGTGGCTGATGTGGCTCTGTTAATCTGATCCCGATCGCCTGGGGCGGAGGCGGGAACCCGACTCAACCACCTCGCAGCGAGCCCGTACGCTGCATGGGGAGGCGAGGTCGATCGGGCTAAAGCCACTCTGGCCGCTTTGATCGCCGGTGGACAAGAAAGGGAAAGAAGCGGCCGCCAGCCTGCGGCGGGAGCCAGGCCCCCTAGCGCCGCTGCCTCTGAGCCTTTGTATTTTTAAGTGGAGGGGGGGGTAGGAGGGGGAATACTCACGATTCTGTTGAAGTAATCCAAATCTAGCTATTTCTCCTTGCGTAGTGGCTGAAGCTATCTCCAGAATGGGTGACCACACGTCCTCTTAGGGTGCAGACTGAGTCAAAAAAGCGGGTCTTGAAGACAGAGGCAGAAATATATTGAAAAAAGACTCAGTCCTGATTGGGTGAGAGATGTGATGTAACCCATCCTGGATGATAGCTCCACCCACTATGGAGAACGGTATTTTCAGAGTCATATTTTTGATGGTGAGAGAGAAACTTGGAAAAATGTACCTGTTTCACTTCTATGTGAAGGACCCTTTGATGTTCACTGCTACCACTCATGATCTTCTGCAAACAATTTTCTGCATGCCAAACTTGCAGAAGATGCCACTTGTCCACAAATAACAAACCCCGTTCTTTTTCAGTTGTGTTTTAAATCAGAAACAAGAAGACCAAAGCAAATGCGGGAGTTTGGATTTGGGGGAATAGTGAAAGAGGCTTTGGTTGGTAAGCACTGCGGACCAGGTAAAAGCTTTAGGAAAGGACTGAACTGTGCAGTTCTTCTTTCAGTTTAAAGCATGGTTGTCCAATCTTTTGGCTTGCCTGGGCCGCACTGAATGAAGAGCAATTGTCTTGGGCTGCACATAAATATATTAATATAGTTAATGATTATAAATAACAAACTTCCTTTGTTTTTGTACATTTTGTATTATCTTCTGGGGCCTCATTACTAATTATCCAGGGCCAGATCTGTCTGTCTTAAAGACAACCATTCTCAGTCATCACCACAAAAAGGGGATTTTAGCAGGTTTCCTGGTTCAATATTTGACATGCAGGCAGCTCTTGAGTAGAAGTGCTGATTAGATAAACAAGTCTGAGAGTTTTGTTTCTTTGCAAATACAGATTTCCTTGAAAAGTTTGATTGCCACTTTGTTTTCTGCCAGAAAAATGAAATGTGTTAAGTAAATGTGTGTAAGGGGGGGGGGGGGTTATTTATTTATTTATTTAATTTATTTGGAAATTCTTCTATGCCGCCCTACTCCCTAAGGACTCAGGGCAGCGTACAGCATTTTAAAGAACACCAAACAATAAAATCATTAAAAACAATTTTAAAAAGTTAAAAGAAACATACAACACCGTGTATACATCGGGGAGACCTCAGATGTAAGGTTGTCTCAAAATCACCCCGCCTGCAGGAAGAGCCATGTCTTAATGGCTTTTCGGAAGGCCAGCAAGGTGGGGATAATTTGGATCTCTGGGGGAAGTTGGTTCCAGAGAACAGGGGCACCCACAGAGAAGGCCCTCCCCCTAGCCCCGGCATTGTTTGGTTGACGTGATCTAGAGGAGACCCACTCTGTGGGACCTAATCGGTCGAAGGGAAGTATGAGGTAGGATGCGGTCCTGGAGGTAACCTGGTCCTAAGCCATGAAGGGCTTTAAAGATGATGATCAACACCTTGAATTGCACCCGGAGACCAATGCGCAACCAATGCAGCTGGCGGAGTATAGGTGTTACGTGGGTGTATCTTGAGACACCCAGCACGCGCAGCCGCATTTTACACCAGTTGAAGTCCCCGGATACTCTTCAAGGGTAGCCCCATGTAGAGCGCATTATAGTAGTCCAATCTAGAGGTGACAAGGGCATGAGTGACCGTGAGTAGAGTCTCCTTCTCTAAGTATGGTCGCAATTGGTGCACCAGGCGAACCTGTGCAAAGGCTCCCCTAGCCACAGCTGTAAGGTGTTGATCTAATTTTAGCTATGGATCTAGGAGAACTCCCAAATTGAGGACCCGTTGCGAGGGGGTTAGTTTTTCTCCCCCAAGAACCAAAGAGGGACAGTCAGAATAATCCTTAGGGGGCAATATCCAGAGCCACTCAGTCTTGTCGGGATTAAGCTTGAAATCCTGGATAAATGGGAGGGGGGAACCCTGGATAAACTGGGAGATTATTCCGTTTTTCCTGTTTCCAATTCAAGAAAAATCACCACCACTCCCAAAAATCAGCTCTGCTTCAGCAGCTTAATTTTATGACTACGACCTAGTCTACAAGTCAGTGTGCAAAACTGTTTGCAAAAGATTAAGTGGCAGGAATTTTAGCACTGGAGTTTTTAGTGGTCTTCCGCAATTAGCAGAGGCAAAGGGTCTTTGCAAATACTTTGCTATTCTTCTGCAAATAGTGCTGGTCTTTGAATATATGGGGTAGAATTATGGATACTGTATGTGGTTGGAGGGAGAAGCCTGATAGGAACACACTGTCATTTGGAAATAATGCCACACATTTAGGAATTGCCCAGTCTCCTTTCCTCAAAGCATGTTCACCCTCAAAAATCTAGTCGTGGAACATAAGTCAATGGGAATCAGCTTCTACAACCACCTGCCCTAATCTGGTGTGTTTTGCAAGAGGCATTCTGACCGTTTGTCATACAGTCAGATATATCTTTATTACGGACACTGATCGAAATATATACCATTGGTCACAGCAGCTAGGAATTCAAGGAGCGGTAATCCCCAAACATTTGGAGGTCACTAGTACTTTGTAAAGGATCAATACAAAACATCATCAAGTATGAATTCCTTTTCCATAAAAAATTAGCTTTCGTTTTGCTACATCTTAGGAAATTTGACACAGCAATGATGGATTGGCTAATTAAATTTTTAGCTGTGAAGATTCAAAGCTCTACACGCTTAATGATAATAATATAAATAAATAGAAAATACATGACACCCCCCCTTGGACCATCTTTTATTTTCTCACCAGTTTCCTCAGTGCCTTCAACAATAAGAGAACTTCTGAAGGTGGTGCAGTGGTTAAAATGCAGTATTGCAGGCTAACTCTGCCCACTGCCAGCAGTTAGATTATAGCACTTAGCACTTAGCAATAGCACTTAGACTTATATATAGCTTCATAGTGCTTTACAGCCCTCTCTAAGCGGTTTACAGAGTTCAGCATATTGCCCCCAACAATCTGGGTCCTCATTTTACCGACCTCAGAAGGATGGAAGGCTGAGTCAACCTTGAGCCTGGTGAGATTTGAACTGCTGAACTAGCAGTAGCCTGCAGTGCTGCATTTAACCACTGTGCCTTATCACCAGCTCAAGGTTGATTCAGCTTTCCATCCTTCCGAGGTCAGTAAAATGAGGACCCAGATTGTTGGGGGCAATATGTCGACTCTGTAAACTGCTTAGAACTGTGAAGCGGTATATAAATCTAAGTGCTAATGTACTTTCTTCACTGGAAAAGTGGGGATACATGCAGAGTTTTGAAAATAGCTCACGTGGAGCTGTACAGCACAGTCAAACATCAGCGCAGGAAATACTTTATGATATTTGGTATTGGGTCATAAATTGTTTATAGTAATGTTTATGTCATAAAACATTTTATAAAATTTGCCAAGTTTCTATTCTACATGGAATAGACACATTCTGTAAATTAGGTTATTTGACGTACCTTGGTTCAAAAATGGCTGTCCCATGATGCACCAGTTCATTCAATTAAAGGTTACAAAAATGAGTGTTTTAGTAGTATATAAATAAACAACACACAATATCTATTACACATATGTCATATTTTTAGACCATCTATGGAATTTAAGAGTGAACATTGAGTAGTTTGCCTCTTACAGGCTTCCCAATCTCATTCCATAATCTGGAATAGGGCACTTTTGTTAGCTGGATTTAGAAAGGCCTCATTAGAACAGTTTCGGTTCAAAGAACACCAAATTCAGGAACACCAAGCTCAGAAAGACTTCAATGTATTTACAAAAAGGCAAATGTTTCACTAAATTGAAAGAACTACTGTAGTTCAAAACAACATGATGGTGGAGTATACTGGTATTTTTTAAATCCCACTTTTATTATTTTTAAATAACTCAGGGCAACTATCATAACTAACATTATTTCCTCCTATTTTTCCACACAACCACCAGTGCATCTGAAGAACACATTTGTGTTCCTTATTTATGCTATATAGCTGGATAAAAGAGGCACCTTTTGTAAATGGAATGAACATCTGCACCATGCATATACAATACAGGAATTCCCACCCATTCCTTTGTGAAGAATAGCTCTCCCATGCCATGTGCCCTTCAAATATATTGGGACCTAGCATTCCAGCCAACAATTCTGAAGGTTGCATCCCCAACAGGTCTGTGTGATGCTCACAACAAAAGGCAGTCCTAAACAATGATCAATTGCTTATGACAGGGGTGGACAAACTACAGCTGTTTGAGGACCTGTGGACTTCAACTCCCAGAATTCATGCATGCATGGCTGGCTCAGGAATTCTGGGAGTTGAAGTCCACAGGTCCTCAAAGAGCTGTAGTTTGCCTACCCCTGGCTTATGAACTGTATATGTGGCTTTCATTACAGGTAATATCACTTAATAACCCTAATTGGGATTGGGATTTCTGCTAAACAAGCCTCAATTTGGCATGTGTAAATCTAACCAATATGTTAGCACTAGCAAATGCAGAGTTAAAAAAGGCTCCTGAAAAATCATCAAACCCAAGATCGGGATATAATAGTTAGCCCTCTGTAGTTCTGCTCTAAATAATGCCACAAAAAACACCAATAACAATTGGGAAAGTCCTTCAACAATCTTCACAAAATGTCCAGGTTGAAGCTCTTGCCTTAACCTTTAAGAAAGAGCTCTTTTGTCACTGAAGCTCTAGCTCACTATAGAAAAGGAAGATTCTAGAATTATCTGTTTGGGGAACATTTCAGAGCAGCTTTCCTCAGAAATCTGGTAAGCAAAGGGCAATCTGATTTTGAAAGGAAGCTTCTTAAAAATACTTCCAATTTTGCAAACTTCTATTTCTCTGTCAGGAATCTGAAATAAGGCCAAACCTCTAGAGCTACAGCTGATCAGGAAGGCCATCCTGCGGCACTTACAAGATCCTGGAGAAAACTGGCAGCTTTATGATTCATTTTGATAGAGGTGACATTCAAGCTTGCATCTCTTGCCTTAAATTAGATGTTGTGAGATATCCTCAGCCTTTCCCTAACATGAAGCAAAAATAATCACAGATTGGGTTAAATTCTACTCCCCATTACAGAATACTCAGCGCTTGGGGTAACAGGTCAGTAATATATTTTAAAACATTGTTTATACTAAATTTCTTGAATTCCTTCAAGGAATTCCTTCCTTGAATTAACAACGTTTAAAAAATGCATTTATATAAGATGAGTAAAAAAGGTAAAAGGTTTGTACTGGAAACTGACAGTACCAAAGGTGCATTTGTTTCAGAAAGATCCCTTTGAAATGGAAGATAGAGACACTTTTTTTCCAGTATGTGCATATTAAAACAGTACAAAGCAGGGTGCCACACCATGCCTCCCCGCTGACCCACCCTAGTCCCCATCTGCCTTCTTTCATATTTCATACACAGCAAAATATACCTCAAGGAACCTTTTCATACACGGCAGGAAGCAAAAACCACATGGAAATTCTTTAAACAAGTACTGACTTCAAACAAATACTGACTTCTCCTGCAATGACTGAAATAGAATATATGCATCAGGAAGCGAAGGAAATAAAAAGCAATGCTTTTTAAAATATCAATACAAATTTATATATGTTTGTTCATTTGTGTGTTTATGAAAACTTATATGGCCGTCCACTCATTCTCGGTGACTTTGGGCATTTTACAAACATAAAAACCCAATATATAAACAATAAAAACAATAACCCCTCCTACCTTCCTGGCACACAATCAATCAATCAATCAGATAAGCCACTTGATGGGCTCCATCCCACTCTGGGTTCCCCAGGCCAGGCCTATTGGTAAAAACCGGTCTTCAGGGCCTTGCCAAAAAGTGGGGGTTAATCTAATCTCTGCAGGGTTGATGTTCCAAAGGGAGGAAGCCACCACGGAGAGGTTTTCTAGGTCCCACCAGATGTACCTTCTTAGGAGAGGGTGCCTGCAACATTTCCTGCCTCCCTGCTCTGGTGAGTCAAGTAGATGTGGCCGGGAAAAGACGGTCCTTCAAATAACTGGTCCCACTCCAGGTAGGGCTTTGATGATGTAGACAAGGCCATAGGAGCGATGAGCTCCGCCATTTGTTTATTGGACCCGTGTGCCTCCTGGTTGGTTTCGGCCTCCAGGGAGGTCTCACATGGCTGACTCCAGGTGTTGATCAACGCTTCTTTGAGAGAGAGGTCCGTCCCGCAGCCCTTAAAAGTTGCGGTGGTGAGGCCCCTCCTCAAGAAGCCTTCCCTGGACCCGGCGGATTTAAAGAACTTCCGTCCGGTCTCCAACCTTCCCTTTTCGGGGAAGGTTGTAGAGAAAGTGGTGGCGCTCCAGCTCCTACGGCTGTTGGATGACACTGATTGTCTGGATCCCTTTCAATCGGGTTTCAGGCATGGCTACAGTACGGAAACGGCTTTGGTCACCCTGATGGATGATCTCTGGCGAGCCCGGGATGGTGGTCATTCCTCCATCCTGGTGCTACTTGACCTCTCAGCGGCTTTCGATACCATTGACCATGGTATCCTTCTGCGTCGTCTCGGCGAGGTGGGAGTGGGCGGCACTGTTTTACAGTGGTTCTCCTCCTACCTCTCTGATAGGACGCAGTCGGTGTTGACAGGAGGGCAGAGGTCAAGCCCTAGGCCCCTACTCTGTGGGGTGCCGCAGGGCTCGGTCTCTCACCCATCCTGTTTAATATCTACATGAAGCCGCTGGGTGAGATCATCCAACGACACGGGGTGAGGTATCAGCAGTATGCTGATGGTACCCAGTTGTACATCCCCACCCCGTCTCAATTCAGGGAAGCTGTGGACGTAATGGGCCGCTGCCTGGACGATGTTAGGGTCTGGATGGGGATGAACCGGCTAAAACTCAACCCTGACAAGACCGAGTGGCTATGGATATTGCCTCCCAAGGATTTTGTCAACTGTCCCTCCTTGGTTCTTGGGGGGGGGGGGGGAGAAATTAACTCCCTCAGAACGGGTTCGCAATTTGGGTGTCCTCCTAGATCCACAGCTAAAATTGGAGCAACATCTTTCAGCTGTGGCTAGGGGGACCTTTGCACAGGTTCGCCTGGTGCACCAATTGCGACCCTACTTGAAGAGGGAGGCTCTACTCACAGTCACTCACGCCCTTATCACCTCCCAGCTGGAATACTGCAACGCGCTCTACATGGGGCTACCCTTGAAGAGTATCCGGAGACTGCAATTGGTGCAAAATGCAGCTGCGCGAGCTGTGGTGGGTGTGCCTAGATACACCCACGTAACACCTATCCTCCGCCAGCTGCATTGGCTGCCCATTAGTCTCTGGACCCAATTTAAGGTGTTGGTTTTGACCTTTAAAGCCCTACATGGCTCAGGGCCAGGCTACCTTCGGGACCGCATCCTGCCGCATACCTCCCTACGACCGGTTAGGTCCCACAGAGTTGGTCTCCTCCAGGTCCCATCGACCAAGCAATGCCGGTTGGCGGGGCCGAGGGGGAGAGCCTTCTCTGTGGGAGCTCCCTCCCTTTGGAACCAACTCCCTCCAGAGATCAGGACTATCCCCACCCTGCTGGCCTTCCGTAAAGCAATACAAACTTGGCTCTTCCGGCAGGCAGGGTGAAAATGAGACCAATCAGATTATATTTGGGTCTTCCCCCTGGTCATGAATGTTGGTTGTTTTTTTAACTTTTATAATTTTTAACTGCTATGTGATTTTATATTTCAATTATGGATTTGACATGTTGTTAGCTGCCCAGAGTCCCCTGGGAGTTGGGCGGCATACAAATCTATTTAAATAAATAAATAAATAAATAAATAAATAAATAAATAAATAAATAAATAAATAAATAAATAAATAAATAAATAAATAAATAAATAAATAAGACAACCAGCACTTTGAATTGTACCCGGAAGATAATCGGCAGCCAATGCAGAAGATTTTACCACACATTTTACTACTTAAACCATACATTAAAAAAAAATCCTGAATCACAGACCTTGCATTATTATGAAAGCACTATACAGAAAAGAAAATTTTGGTTCTTTATGGTAAACATGATACTCAATGTGACATTACAAATTTTATATATATATATATATATATATATATATATATATATATATATATATATATATATATATATATATATATATATATATATATATATTTCGGGAAATAATTTTTACCAAAATAAATAAGCCATACTTTTGATCAGGCATGCTTTGACCAGTTACATAAAGATTGAGTTCTGTCAAATATATATCGTATTATTGAACCTATCCTATAAAAACTGAAAAATATCTACATTAGATTTCCAGACCTATCCAAAAAACTCCGTAAGGTGATCTGGGATTCTTGTTTTATCATCCTAAAATAAGAGTACCCTTCCAGATACAGATGTCATATTGTGCTCCCGCTCAGAAACAGACAGTCCTCAACTTATGACCACGATTGGGACGAAATAATTCATCATTAACAGTGTGACTGTTAAATGAGTCATCACATGACTGCAAGCTGCAACAATCCCTGCAAGTTTCCCACTTGGGAAGCCAGCTGGAAAGGTTGCAAGTGACAATCACATGACCATGGGGATGCTGTGACGGTTACAAGTGTGAGCGCTATGTCACTATGTTCAGCACCATTGTAATTTCGAATAGTTATTAAACAAATGGTCATAAATCAAGGACTGACTACCTGTATAATGGCAAGCAATTTTCTGGCCAAGAAGTGAACATGAGATTGATTATGTCAGTGAACCACAGGCAGAAATGATAGACTGATAAAAGAGAATATTTCTAGCTTGGGGTAGAATTCTGGGGTCCTTGATGCTGAGTTTTCCTTGCAGATGTTTCATTACCCAAATAGGTAACATTATCAGTGCTAAAAGAGAGTGGGGGAATGATAGATATGGTTATAGATGGCTTAAATAATTACACTTTATTATGGTCTTAAATCAGCGATTTAAGTTTAACTCCACAGGAGATGAACCTTTATAAACTCAAGCCCAGCCTTGGATTTATAGGGGCTCCTAACCTAAAGGGCTCCATAATAAATCATTATGATAACACTTAACAAGGATTCAGCATTCCTTTCTACATATCATTAGGTATGAGGCAAAAGTTATCATAGAAACAAACTTTTGCCTGATAACAAACAAGCCAACTTTAGACAATGGCTTCTTTTACAAATCAGATTGTGGCTACAGTTCCTAGAACTAAAAAAATAAAAACTGTAAAAGCTAAAGGTAATTCAGTTAATTTCTCCTCTCAGCTGCTTGACCAAAAATAGGAATGTAGAAACCTGCAGCTCAGCCACATAATGCTAAATTTTTACTCATGTGCAAAATAGACCTACTGTAAGTATCATCATGAAGCTGAATAAAGAAACACAGAGAGGAGTATGTGTTTCAATCTCAGTGGAAAGCAAAATTCTGAGAATTAAACTTTCTTTGCCAAGAAAATTACCTGGACATATCCATGAAGTGAATGGAAGTCAAGGTTGACTTGAAAAAGATTCTTCTTCCCTTATAGGAAACTCTGAATTCTTGTAGGCATGCTTACTCAAGACCAAGTGCTATTTTGTTCTATGGAAGATATGTCAAATCACTTGAATCATTTGTATGACTTGTATCATTTGTATCTAAGCAAATGCAATTTTGTGTGACTTTGGCCACATAGCTAAAAGCTGCTGTGTTGTGCAAGCAAGATCTACGAAGAAGCCAAACTAGCTCTGTCAACCAGTTACTGTACATGCTTAAATTAAATTAAAACACGCATACATACGTCAAGTGAACAAGTTCTAAAGAGATGCCCGTGTTAATCTACTCCTGCAAATACAAAACGGTACCTTAGGCTCATTTATTAGACTATACACATTTTTGTGAACTGGCCTCAAATAAATGAAGCATATCCTCAATTGATTTTTGGATCTGGGTGAGAGAGAAAGAGAGCGCACATAAATGTGTACATTTGTAACCCTTTGCAACGCTGTCAGAGGATGATTAAATAAAAGATCAAAATAATTGCACATTTACCAGAATGTAACAAGATTAAAATAATCATTCATCAAGAAGTATCCTAAACAATCCGGCACTGGTAAGCTATTTAACACATGTGCTAGAAAACTTAATTTAAACCAATTAAACAAGGAAGCAAGGGTTCTGTCCATAAGGAAAACAGCCAGAGGTTTTGTTGTTCCAAGAGCAGTTAATATATGATGTGGAATTTTGTGGCCTTGATGAAGCACCAACTGGCTGAGTTGGGCAGATAGGATGCTAGATCAGAAAAAAGCTCACCGTTTCACATAGCGGTAGATCAGATGCCTCTCTCCTCCCCTCCCCCAACCTCCAAATATGTCATAAAGTCACCATATCCCTCCTTTTACTGTTCCCCAGCAAACACCAGTCAAATCCAAACTCTCCTCAACCCATAGCATAATGCAGCCATTATAATCAGCTATCACCAATAGCCTCATCTTCCACTACCTAGCCTAATCCCGTTTCGAAAGTATCATTGTTTATGTGTGGCAGCAAATTCTATAAATTTGTTATATACCGAATAATGATTTCATTAGATGACCTCGGATGGGAGCATTATAAAAAAGGTGGATCATGTATTACGTTGGGCCATGTACCTTCTTGCTCATCTTTTTTCTTAACAAGCCCAACATTTCTGTTGTTAGGCGAGACATTTGTTAAATGTGTTTTGCCCCATTTTACGACCTTTCCTGCCACAGTTGTTAAGTGAATCACTGCAGTTGATAAGCTAGTTAAGACGGTTGTTCAGGGAATCCAGCTTCTCCGTTGACTTTGCTTGTGAGAAATTCGCCAAAAGTTGATCTTGGGACACACCAACAGTCCAGAAATATGAACCAGTTGCCAAGTATTTTGAATTTTGATCACATGATCCTGGGAAAGTGCAAAGGTCATAACTGAAAAACAGTCATCCCATGTTTCAGTGCCGTTGTAAATTTGAACAGTCACTAAAATGACTGTTGTAAATTGAGGTCTACCTGTAGCTTGACCTTTCCTCCAAGGAAAGGGGTTTCCATCTACCCCACCACCACCATTACTGTGTTTACTCTTCTTCTAGTTCTTTAACACACATTTAAATGGCAGCCATTAATTTCAGTGCCATATTCCAAGTATGGTCGTAAAGAGATTTTTCCCCCTAAAGGCATTGTGATAGCAGTTTTTATTTTCTATCCCTTGGTTAATCATTCCAGGAATAGAGTTTGCCTTCCCACCCTCCACCCCCATCCCCACAATTGCTACCCATCACGTTGACATCTTTAAGTTTCTCTGCCTGCCAGCTTTTGAGTTGCTCACATCCTTGAGCTGAAGAGGAGAAACTAAAGGGGCTTGCAAATCAGGAGATAAAGAGCCAATGGAAGCTAGGAAAAAAGATCTGGCAACGTTTTAGCTTGATATGGCACCTAATTTTTAATCCCACAATCCTATAGTTTATATAGATAAGCCTCATTGCTCTCATCTCTCTCTCTCTCTCTCTCTCTCTCTCTCTCTCTCTCTCTCTCTCTCTCTCTCTCTCTCTCTCTCTCTCTCTCTCTCTCTCTCTCTGTCTGTGTCTGTGTCTGTGTCTGTGTCTGTGTGGCTTCAGCCAATTAAACATGTGCAGGGCCCAAGCCATTCCAACTATGCTAATAAAGTAAAAGGGGGATAGAAAATAAATTTGAAACAGAAAAAAATCCTGCTTGAAGGTCAGAATAAATACTTAATTTTTTAAAATCCTTCTAAATGGAGTATTTAAAAATGCAACGTATGACTAGCAGACAATAGTTTTTAGAACTGGCATACATTCAGCTGTTAATAACCTGAAGAGAAAAAAAACAATCCCAGACAGGAAAAAGAAGTTTCTGTTATAACATGCATTGCGTCTTGGGGTGCTGCCACTGCAGCTTTCTTCCAGATCAAGCTGCGACGACAACTTTCAAAGCCAGCAGCACAGATAGAAAAGGTACAATTGTCAAATCTTCTTCCTAGGTAAAGGAGGTGCAGAGGAGCCCATCTCAGAAATTAACTGGGGGGGGAGGTGAATGCTCAGAAAAACGCATTATTTCAAACTGCACCCTAGGAATGGACTGCAGCTCTGATATGGAGCCTCAAAACTCTGCGCTTCGTATTTGATGCAAGCTTTGGGAACACCAGTTATCTTCCAACCAATCCCTCTGACACAAGGCAAGAAAATCAAACCCTTCCCAGAAAACAAATGGGGGAAAACGAGATCTGTAATAAAGGACAGGAATTCGCTCGGAATGCTTGCTGGAGTCATAAATGCTTTATCTCAGCTTTTCTCAACAATAGGTGAGGTCACCCAAGCTGGAAGGCAGCCTAAGGAACCAGCCTTCCCGTTAGTGAATTATAATCATTATATTCAGACCTAGGTGGATTTGATCATACTGTCTCCTCCACCGTGGCACTGTGGTCTATTCCTCAAATGTTGGCAAGTATAAGCAAAACAGGAAAGATATAGCCCTCTAAGCAGGAAAGCCACAACACCCAAAGTTAGTTCTTTAAATAAAAGCTGGGGAAAGACATGCTGACGTGCATTTGACAGCAGGGCTGGCCAGGCAAGGCAAGGCAACTTTTAAAAACCTTCCTAATTCAGCACAGCTCTCCAGCAGCCAATAAACCACCCAGCGCCCTCCCCTGTGTCTTAAAGGGACAGATTCAAGGCAGAAATGGGATCCTATCTCACCAAGAGGTTCAGAGCCAGAAGCCACCAGCTCCATTGAGTATGCAAGGGGCTAGCTACACTCATCATTCTATTAATAATCCTGTGAATAATTTGGCCAATGAAGTGGTGGGGAAGCAAGCCTGCTGAGTCCATGGCAAACAGCCAAGGATTGTCTCAACATAGGGAAGGCTGTAGGGGAGAGCAGGAGTGATTACTTTCAATAGGACTCCTTGCAATCCAATCAATTAAATGGCACTTGGCTTTGGCCCAACAAAAGACTCTACAAACATGAATCACAGGGTACAGGCAAGACCAGATTTGACGTGGTTTAAAATAGCGGGTACACTTGGGCTGATCAGTAGAAATCTTTTCCAGACAAAGCTGCATTGCTGCTTGTCCCATCCACATGCTGATTGTCTCATCAGTCAAAAGAAATAACTTACAAGTAAAATCCAAAGAAAGGAACAAGTTCATAAGATATAGAATAGATGCCATGTGCTGAACTTCTATTCTGGCTCCTGGCAGGTTGATGAAAACAGATTCTTTTTGCTAGAAGACAAGGTTAGAAAGACTGGGAGTGCTGAAAAATAATCAAGAGATGCCAACCCATGAAGAAAACGCTTCATATCTTCATAGTCTAGCCCCAAAGACCCAACATTCTAGAGCAGGGGGGTCAAACTCAAAGCCCGGGGGGCGGATCCAGCCCGCGGGGCCGCCCTGGAAACAGCAAAGGACCAGCCCACGGTGCCTCTGCCAGCGAAAACAGAGCTCTCTTTTCACTGGCAGAGGGTTGCAGGAGCCTGTCTCAACCGAAAATGAAGCTCAGGAGGGCTCTGGGCGGCCCTCCTGAGCTCCATTTTTGCTGGCAGAGGATTGCAGGAAGCCATCACAGCCGAAAACGGAGCTCGGGAGCCCGTTTTCGCTGGCAGAACACTCGGGCCACCACAGGGGCCCGACATTCGTGATGTTGAGCCGGCCATGCCCACCCTAGCCACACCCACCCTGCCCCCCCCCCCGAGGTCAAATACAACCCTGATGCGGCCCTCAATGAAATCAAGTTTGATACCCCTGTTCTAGAGGCACTAAAAAGGAAATCCTGAGCAATTAATTACCCTGGACAATTTCAGAAATTACGAGACCAATGTCAAAGAATCCGTAAGATGATTTCTAAGATATGTTAGCCCAGAGACTGTTGTTTAGAAACTAGCATGTCTAAAAATCGAAGCCTAAGGCAGAGCAGTATGAACTGGAGTTGGCTCAGTTCTCAATAGTTTCCATTGAGGTTAGGTTCACAAATCATGCGGAGCCACGGTTAAGTCGTAAGTCACAGCTAATAAACCCCTGCAAATCATACCAACTAATCTGAAAACTAACAATCATATTAAGACCTACTGGAAAGTGTGGATCAGGTTCTCATCTCAGACACAGTTCAAATAATATTTTTTCCATTGCAAGACAAATGAGGCCGAGTTAAGCTCCCAACTCACTGCTCCCTTGAACACTCTGAATTATATAAATCCAAATGAAAAGTTTTACAAAGGGGGGAAAAAATAAAAGACATCAGGCAACATTTTTGTTGGTCCCTCATGCATAACTTCCCAGCTCTATAGTAGAAGCAAGCAGAAAACAGAGAGCCATTAAATTGGTTGCAAGGGGGGGGGACACACAAGGAAAGGCCAGGAGATTTGTAAAGAAGGTCCTAGTCCTCCACTTACAACAGTTCACTTAGTGACCGTTTGAAGTTACATTGCTGAAAAAAGTGACTTATGATCGTTTTCCACACCTATAACTCTTGGAGCATCCCTGTGGTCATGTGTTCAAAAGTCAGACACTTGGCAACCAGCTCACATTTATGACGGTTGCAGTGTGCCGGGTCAACTGATCCCCTTTTGCGACCTTCTGACAAGCAATGTCAACGGGGAAACCAGATTCACTTAACAACCGGTGTTACTAACTTAACAAGTGCAGTGATTCACTTAACAACTGTGGCAAGAAAGGTCGTAAAATGGGGCAAAATTCACTTAACACCTGTCTCACTTAGCAACAGAAATTTTGGGCTCGGTTGTGGTCATTAAGTCGAGGACTTCCTGTACTAATCTATGTAGGGTACCTCTTTCAAACGTGACTCCCTTCATCGATGGCCTCAAGAGTTGCATGCTGTTCACTACCACCTCCATGTCCTTGCAAAATGAAACATCTCCCAGACTCTTTGCAGGGCAGGACAAAACGTTGAAAAGATTCTTAATCCCTCCCCAATACTTTTCCATCAACAGAGGCCCTTCCCCAGCACATCTACACACGGATGGGCTTGGTTTACTAAAACCGAAGAGATGAATCAGATTAATCAACATTAGTAACACTTCATTCAACTCCCAGAACTTCATCCTGGATTAAGAGACCGTATAAACAATAGCTGCATCCTCTTTGGAGGGCGGAGTTCGCTATTTCATACCAAGAACTAGTTTTACTGGAGGGCCGCTTCTGAAGCAGCATGAGAGAAGGTCTAATGCTGCTGATAGGGACCATACTTAACATTGATGGGGGTAGGCAGTGAGGACCACAAAGAGTAGAATGATGACGCAAAGTGGTTTTAAGATGCACACCATGCCTTTGGATGGGGATAAAATTTTCTATTTTTTTTTCTGGAGAGGTGTTCATTATGTAAAGCCTATTTTGTATTTGTTTATTTGTCAAGCATATATGATTATAAGCAAAGTATAAACAGTAAAACATGATTGAATATATATGTAATAGTACAAGCATGAAAATTTTAGAGTTTATACTGCAATATGTATGTATTCTTATCTCCCCTTCCCCTTAAACTGCAGAAAATCACACAATGATCTTTGGCCACACACACACACACAAATAAAGAGAGTGATTAGGGCAATTTACACCACCCAAAAGGCAAAAATAATAGTAAATGGATTTACTGACAAGCTTGTAGAAATAGAAATATGATTTTCTGGAAGAGAAATAAAAATTTAGGTAGTATATTCATTTTTATTATAGAAATTCTGCCAATTAAAGATATCTGTAATTTTGCCCATTTATCCAAATCTTTCTGTGTTTGTTGTAATCATTTGTCATAATTATCCTCTTTTATCGAGGAATATTTTGCAGTTACCCATATTCCCAAATACTTCACCTTCTTAGTAATTTGTATCCCTAATTTCTCTTCAATTTTAATTTCCTTATTCTGATTATTGGTCAAATTCTTGGTTAATATTTTAGTTTTTTCCTTATTTATTTTAAGCCCTGCCACTTTGCCAAATTCTTCTAATTCCCCTAATAATTTGATTCCAGTCTCTATTGGATCCTCTATAATAAAAACCAAATCATCGGCAAAGTCTTGCACTTTATACTCTTCCGTTTTAATTTTTAGTCCTTTTATTTCCCTCTTTTGCCTAATTTGTATTAATAATACTTCCAAAGATAGTATAAATAGGAGGGGGGACAGAGGGCACCCCTGTCTCACCCCCTTAGTTATACTCTTCTGTTTTTTCCCCACTCTCACTACTTCAAGTACAGACACACTTTTTTTTCAAAACTGACAATTGAGGGAATTGTTGGCATTCTCCCCACAGGACATACATCTGGGTCCCAGGACCTCTAACTGCTAATTGCTAATGAGAGGGAACAAGCATTGTGAATGATTCCATTCAAGGGATGGATTTTTTTTTAACCCCAAGCCCAAATAAAGCTAGACAATAAAAAATGAGCAATCCCTTATTAAGCTTTCACCTTATCCAAATAGAGATTTGGGAGTCCCATTACAGAATTTGAGATGGGTGTTATGCTTAAGGAAAAACAACACCCAGGCATCTAATACAAGGGTCCCCAACCCACCCACCCCCCAATTCGTGGACTGGCACCGGTTTACGACATGCCAGAAACCAGGCTGCACAAACAAGTGAAGTCCCATCCGTGGGGTGCAGGCAGCACGTGAAACCACTCCCCCTCCGGTCCACGGAAAAAGCTCTCTCCACGGAACCAGACCCTGTTGCCCAAAAGGTTGGGGGGCCGCTGATTGAATACATCCTGGAATATTTGGTTCTTGCAGGTAACAGTTGCTATCTTAGCCAGAGATAAGCCCCTTTTCAGTATGGATCATTTGCTTGGGGGCTTTGAGCTTTTCTCAAAACTGCGGTCCACCTCTCCCCTCCAGACCATAGGAAATTAAGAGAAAAAACATTTAAAAGCCCGAGAGGTTTCTCTTCCACACCAAAGAAGAGCCGAGATGTGTGGGTTTTTTTTAGACTCAGTTGCAGACTGTCTGGCGAACAGAGTAACAGCTTACCTATTGGACAATGCAGACCTTCAAAAAAAAAAAGCACCATTCTCTCCGTTTCACATCAAGATACAGTCTAAGGAAGGTAAGGGGGGGCGGGACTCCATAGCTCACTTCGGAGGCCTGTTATTGCCAGCCCGAAGTTTGCTTCTAAAACGGGAGTTATTGGGAGTGACACGACCCCGTGATTGTCGTGAATGTACAGCATCCTAAACTACATTTGCAAATGGGGATGGACGTTGTGGTGTCCTAACATGTTTCTGTCTTGATTTGCACCCAGTTACCCGGAAAAAACATTTGCAAAGGAAAGGAGGACTTGGCCAAACAAGCCATGATTACTTTGTTCAAGACTTAGTGACTCTGACTTGTTTAGCAAACAGTAGCTAACGTGAAGAAAAAATTAATGCAGGAGCTGGCAATCTCTCAGCAGCTAAAGAGCTCACTTTTTTGTTTTCACTCGGAGGAGGCACCTGAAGGCAACGGTGGATGAGTCAGTAACATTTTGACAGCCATGAAGCGGGCAGAACTCAAGATTTCCAATTGAGAACATGATTTTTGCTGCTGCAAATTTTTATTTTCTTAATAAAGAAAAATTGTATTGGCTATCTCGAATTCCCTTTTACTGAGCATGAGGGAGCAGACAAGACATTCTAGCCAACCTTTCTCCTACTTAGAAAGAACAAGAAATGGTCTCCATCTGGAGGAAATGGCCTGAATTCACTACTGGAAGTTCGAACAACTAGAATCCACAGCAGTAAACATATTGTTCATCCAATTAAACCGAACAACAGCATTTCTGGACTGTAGACCAAGCCTGTTGCTTTAGGCTCATTTATAAAAGTAGAGGCAGTCTACAATATCCAGATGATGATAGTCCTATCAATTTTCAAGCACGAGATGGGCTTGCAAAGTAATATCCAAGGAGTAAAATTCATGTTATCACTATGCTGCTCCTTGATAAACCACTGTTTGTTGAATAAACTGGCTGTGTTCACACAGCGCACCAAATCACAATGAAATTAACCGTCCCATATGCTAAATAATAATACATAATAAATTAACGGTGTTATGGCTTATCAAGACACATGTATACCAGCAGAGACATTCAAACAGAGCTAACACATACCTTGGCCTGTGCCTGGTGGTAGATCCAACCAAATCTTGCCCAAGCTATGCACTCATATCAATGCAACAAAAACATTACTCCAAAGAGCCAAGGTTGCATTACCTGAGGGGGCCCCCGGATGGATCCTAAAACAAATAAAGTTAATCTCATCCAAGGCAGCACTGGAACTTATCTCAGGATTGCATGTCCCTAGAAAGGAATACAGTGATAGAAACCACAACCCTGAACTCTACAAGGATAGGCTTAATGAAGGTAAAACAGCAGAAAGCTACCCATCCCAGCAGGAAAATTCCTCCACCAACCCTCATCAACCCAGACAAAAGGAATCAGCAGAAGCTGGGAATTGACTTATTTTTTAGTTTTTCCTGTATATTCAATTGCTTTTTTTTTTCAACCAAGGCCAGTCTATTGAGTTGAACAGGTCAGCAAGATTCAGTACATTGTTATTTAAAACAGATAATGCCAAGGATTTAAATTATGACCACCTTACTTTTAAAGATGCAGATTTCTAGCTCTTCCATGGACAACAGGGAAAACAATTACGGAAGACTCAATGTTTGCAAGATTTTTTTGGGGGGAGGGGTTGTCCCAAGGCTGCCAAAGGATTTGTTTGGATCTAGCAACTACTACCCTTATCTACTCCCCATATGACTTTGATGTTTCATCCAAATTGTTGTTTTCCCTTCATCACATCTGTTCTCAACAACCACTAAAGTGGACTCGGGAAGGGAGGACCGGCTCTCTGTACCAGGCTCCAAAAGAATGAAAATGCCAAGGCAGCTGAACCAGGACATTTCAGATGGGAGCATGATATACCATAACAGGCGGTAATAATTCAGGGACTAAGCGTATTTAATGGCTAAACTCACACACAGCATTAAGCCAACACTGGTTTCCTTTTCTTGAATCTATCCTTTATGATTTCTAAACCATGATTTCTGGTTCAGCATGGGGTATGAACTTTATTCAAGAAACCACAATTGAAGCAAACACATCTTAGGTTCCTGAATGCAGCCCAGAAATCAAAAGGGAGTTAAGGCAAAAATGTCAGGGAGCTTTTGTCAAAGCAATTTCATTTAATCTTTAGCTTCCCCTAAGCAAGACATGGTTTAAAACGGGCTTATAAAATCCATAAAAATCACCAGTGTGGAACCAAAAGAAGCTGTCTTTTCTTTAAACCAATTATCATTGTTTTTGAGCCCCCAAAAGATAATCATGAGGAATGCCACGTATGTTTCCGTGAGCATCTCAGAAAAGACAGGATGTAATATAAACGTATACTAGCAAATTATTGATAAATAGACGGCACCAAGGACTGGTGGATTGTCCACTTTCTTCTACAATCCATTTTCTTACTGAGGAAAGAGCTATTGAGAAGTAAAGGTTAGCAGAGAAGGAGTGATGAGCTATTCCTTCTTTGTCAGTCTCCTCACTTGCCTGGAGAAAAGTAATGGTTGCCTGTGACTATCAGACAAACTTAGCTTCGTTTGAACAACGAATTTTTGTTTTGTTCAAACTGACAGGATCTGGAAAGATGGGGAGGGGAACCCTTTCGGAGATTATCTCCAGTTGCGTTTGGAACGTGTCATCAGCCAAGACCCTGCGGCAGGGGTGCAAGTGTGGCAGTTGTCATCTGGGAATCTCATGGCTTTCATGGCCCCTGTACCAGAGGTCACCAGATGTGAGACCCTGCTCATTAAGTTGGGTTCAAGGGATCAGTTGGGACTGTTGCTGTTTGAACTAACCTCCCTGCTGTATAGCAACCTCCCTGCCTGAGCTCATTGACTCCATTCCTAGGTTGTGTGTGGAGTTCCTCAGGTCTTCGGGGAATTTCAATCTGCCTTCTGTAGGAGCAGGGTATGAGGTGGCTCAGGAGTTCATGACAACCATGAGAGTTATGGGCCTATTCCACATCATTCAGAGCCCAACATGAGAGATTGATCATGCATTGGATCAGGTCTTCCTGTTGGAACAGTGGCTATGTGATCTGAAATGGGGGGGGAGCTCTTGATGTTTCCCTTGTCGTGGTCAGATCACACCCTGATTTCCCTGGGGTTCTCTAATGCCACTATCCACTACAAGGAAGCTGGACCATTAGATTGGTCTGTTCCCAACAACTAATGGGTTTCAGAGGGAGCAAGGACTGTTCTTGATGATCTACTACACGGTCCATCAAAATCGTGGTCACTGTTTGGAATAAGGGGCTGGCTGAACCTTTGGATTTGATTGTGCCCATGCAACCTCTTTCCCCTTCAGGATCCCATTATCACCATGGTTTATGGAGGAGTTGAGGGAGATAAAACAAGAGATGTCGAGTGTGTCGCTGGTATCAACAAGAGCTGAACACAACTAAACATAGGTTTGAGTACTGTGTGACGGTAAGGGTGACATCAGTATTTCTCCACCCTTACTGCACCCATTTTCAGATGACATGAGCCCTTTTTGGGTGGGGGGCTCGGAGAACCTCTTACAGGAGCATGCAGAGGAATTTGTTCAGCATCTGTTGGATAAAATTGCTTGGATTCACTTTGTTATAAGGAAATATCCTTTTAGGTTCAGTTCCAAGTGGGGAAAAAGACACTGGATTCATGAAGGTTGCTTGGAAGGAAGGTTTAATGGTGGACAGGAGCACATGGCTTGAGCCCCTGTACAGAAAAGGTAGCTTACATGGTTCCAGGTGTGGTGAAGAGAAAAAGAGAGAGAGAGATATGCTGAGTTCCTGGTTTTTATAGTGTAAGTTGGGTCCCACCTCTTAGATTTCCTTTTCCTGTATAGAAATGTATCCCATTGGCTCTCAGACACCCCCCCAGGGGCATGCTGGGGTGGCTCTTGGCTTTTGTCTAATCCAGCTTTGGCTGAATGAAAGGGCCTTGGGCAAATCCTATTGTGGTTTTATCATGCAAAAGACTTCCAGTCCAGGTGAGAGGAATATGTGAGCTGGGGTGGGGGTTTCCAAGAGGAGTCTTTTGTTTGTTTAAAAGCATGTTTCCAGATGTGTTCCACAGAATATTTCCTATCTTTTAATATCTCCTAGGATATCTCATTTCCTAGGAGAGGGGTGGGTGCTAACTTCCTACAACTTGGAGTTGGATTCTGGTCTTGTAGCAAATCCAGAGGAGATGCCTTGGAAGAAGTCTTGCTTGGTTATCTGGGAACAGTTTGAGCCTGAGGAGGGGGACAAGGTCACTAGGACTATGAGTTCAGCTTTTTAGATCCATGCACCTTCTAGCTAAAGTGGCCCAGGGAGTGACACATGAGTCGGTTCTAGCAGAAGTTACATTTTTTGAATGAGGGAATTGTTCCATTACCTCTTAAGGAGAAGTTTGGTTTGCCCCCTCCTCAAGAAGACATCACTGGGCTCCATATTCTGGACAATTTTAATCCAGCATTTAACCTCCCCTTTGGGGGGGGGAAGTGGTTGAAACTGTGGCTGTGCAACAACTTCAGCAAACTTTGGAAGAAATGAATTATTTGAATTTCTTATAGTATGGTTGGGATTCAGATCCAGGTATGGTATGGAACAAGTACTGGTCACACTGTTGGATGACCTCTAGTGAAGGTAGGATGGAAGTTGTGCATTCATCCTTGCCCTACTTGACCTCTCTGTGGCTTTTGATACCTGTCAGCCCTCCCATGTAAACCAAACAGGAAACATTTCCCTTCCTCGTTTCAGAGATATTTCTTTACCAGAGTCGCAGTGTCTTCAACAATAGCAGAGCTTCTAATGGTACTGGAAAAGTTCTTAAAAATTCAGGGAGGTTTTGTATTCAGAAATGTATCTGCCTTGAAAGTAGCCCATGTATAGAGCACAGTCAAACCTCAGGAACTGACCAGAGGAAATGTTTTATGGTGTAATACAAAATCATAAAATGTTTTATGATAACTTTCATGTCATAAAACTTTTTATAAAATTTGTTACATTTCAATCCCATGGGAACCACGCCGGGTTCTGGATTATGGATGTGTAAATTAGCCCATCTGAGGTAGTTTGGTTGAAAACGTTTTGCCTTATGATGCATCATTTCATCCAGTTAAACATTACAAACATAAGAATTCTAGTAGTACCGGTATATAGATACCTTGGGCTCTTGACCATCATCTGATCAACAGATTAGGCGACTGCCACTATTAAATATTATTGACATTAAAAAGAAGAAAAAGGATGAACATGCCAATTTATTGTAGCACACTCCTATCAGAAATGTTAAGTTACAATGTACGGTAGTTTGTTGAACTTCGACTTATGCACTGTGTGAACTCAAATCATTGTTATTTAACTATGATTAAACAAACTATGAATTAGTGCAACGATGCACCCAGTCAACATCAACACTATATGTATTGGTCTAAACAAAACAGTTAAGCAATGCCATAAAAAAGCCTAGGCATTACTTACTGCTTCATGCCTTCTTTTTTAAAGGCTTTTTATAAGCATGTCCAAATGAGAACCTATTCTCATGGTAAAAACTAAAACATCCTTTCTATATACCCCAACAATATACACCACTCTCACCCTTTATGTAAGACAACTGTAATCTTTTATCAATCTTTTCTGTACCTTCAGTAACCAGCTATTAGCCACATCCTATAAGCAGTTTGGGCTTAACTATCTCTATTTGGCTATAGCTGAATATGTTGAAATATGGCTACTTAGGATAGGCCAGTGATGGCGAACCTATGGCACGGGTGCCACAGGTGGCACGCGGATCCATATCTGCTGGCACGTGAGCCGTTGCCCTAGCTCAGCTCCAGCGCGCATGTGCGTACCCGCCAGCTGATTTTTGGTTTGCGCAGAGGCTCTGGGAGGGCGATTTCGGCGTCCGGAGGACCTCTGGGGTGGCAGGGGGGCATTTTTGCACTCCCCAAGCTCCAAGAAAGCCTCTGGAGCTTGGGGAGGGCGAAAAATGGGCCTACCGGGCCCACTGGAAGTCGGGGAAACGGGGGAGTGGGGGGTCATTCACGCATGCACAGGGGGGTGGGGCAAGTGGGGAGGCTTTGAATTATGGGTGTGGGCACACACGTACGTGCAATTGCGTGCGCGCACACTATTTCGGCACCAAGGAAAAAAAGGTTCGCCATCGCTGGGATAGGCCAAACATCAGTCTTCATGATGTGCCTTCACCAAAGAACTATTTCCTTACAGGTCAGTTACATTTCAAGAATATATAGTTTGGAGAAAACTGGCAAAGGCCACCTTCTTTGTGTCAATATTTAATAACAGTAAATATAATGGGGCATTGTTTTAATTTTGCCCACACAGCCTGAGCAAGAAAGGGACAAAAAGCAAGCTGAAATAAATGCCTAGCCAAGTCCGCTCCTTCCACCTCCGTTCTGGCCACCTGACAGACCCAAGATAGCCAAGTGATAATCACAAGCCTTCGGAAATTCTACCAAGTTCTCAAATTGTGTTCAGTTTTTGGGTTTTTTTGGTGGCACTAACAAAAAACAGTCTTCTATTTTATTCCACTAAGCATACACATACAGCAGGGGTCCCCAAACCCCGAGCTGCAGACTGCTACTCGGCTGCGGCCCACTGGAAACCAGGCGACCAAAGCGGCGGGCAAGCATGCAAAGCTTCATTTGCACATGCACGGGATTTAGGTTGTGCAGAGAAAACCATCCCCCCCCTCCCCGTTATCAAAACCACCAAAGCACGGTCCACAGAACCAAAAAGATTGGGGACCCCTGATGTACAGTATTTATCCAACTCCCAACTCATATATAATCAACATGCACTGCCCAATGTACCGGTAGCACATGAAAATAGTAGTTCACAATGCTCATGGATGCACTTACTGCATTACTGCCTCATGCCAACTCCCAAAGGGCAATGGACAGCAGCCAAAATTCCTCTTCAGAAAATCTTTGACTTGAGTGAGATTATGCAGTGTTTCTAATATATGGTTAGGAATATTCTTTGGAGGATCTGGGGCCTGGTTCTAGCAGTTGTCTGCAACTCATCTTCTTCCAGGATTCTGAAACAGCTACAGAAGGTGTTCATGCAACCCCAAGAGCAATTGCAGCTGCTTTAAGGAGCTGCAAACAGGTGCCATGTTTGTGTTACATGCACCTCACAACACCTTTTTTGTTTAAATCAGAAAGGCAGCATTGCACTCTTGATGAGGAAATCCAGAGTGCCTGGAGGGTGTAATGCTGGCCCTGCTTGATATATAAGGAAGATTTATTTTATTTTGTTATTTAAATGACTTATAGAACCACCCATCTCATAGCAGAGGCTCTGGGCGGAGTACAAAGGTTAAAATCAACGCAACCTATAATCTATGATGGCAAGAAGATGGCTACTCCTGTAATGATAATTATAAGATTTTACAGAGCTGTAGCTATGTTGTGCTTTGTACAGTGCGAAGTTCTTTGCTTTGACAGGATTAAAAAAAAAATCTAACAGAGCTGTCATTTAGGGCCCAAGCAGTCAAGAGCTATACAAAAAGACAAGCAATTAGTATTCATAGCAAAGTTCTTATCGTCAGAGGAAAAGCTTGGCCTGTTGTTATTTTTAAAGAGTCACAATTCTGATCTTTGGCAGAATTTTATGCCAAGAAAGGCTGAGCCCTATACATATTATGGAAATTGGGAAAAGATAGAAAAAGTTGCTTATTTAGCATAAATCATTATTCTACCCAAAATGAGGGCCAACAAAGTGCAAAAGGGAATTGAGGTGCCTACAAAGGCTCATCTTCCCCTTCCAAGTTTTTGCAGTGTTACTCAAGCATTGTTGAAGTCTACCTTCACAAGGCAGGAAGAGGAAGAACCAAATCATATTTTATATTCAGGGGGGGAGACATGGAGGGTGGGGATGAATAAAAACTGAAAGGGCAGGAATCCTAAGGAATCTTAAATGTGATACTTCTGAAAGTGTAACCCAGAGGTCTTCAAACTTGGCAACTTTAAGATTTGTGAACTTCAACTCCCAGAATTCTCCAGCCAGCTATGCTGGGAGTTGAAGTCCACAAGTCTTAAAATGCCAAGTTTGAAGACCCCTGGTGCAACCGAATCCACAAAAGCATAACAAGGTAAATGAACCTGGGTGTACCCCAAAGGGGAAAAAATGTATGCTTCAATACTTAAATCCCATTACACAGATCAAAGGGCACTTCTAAACGCATTTAACCTTGAGTACATCTTAATCATTCAAAGACAACTTATTCCCGATACAGACGTATAAAAACTGCAGCCTGTCATATTTGCAGGACAATTAAGGAACAGTGATAGACTCTTTTAAGATTTTGTTCAGCAGTTAAGAACATGGGAGTTAAGCCTGGAGGGAAGAAAAAAATGTCTTTACGTTTTATTAGCATGGAGGATGACGTGTAGATATAAAACAGGCTTAAACCAAGTTTAAAATCCACCCATTAGGCAGCCATGGGAAAATGGCAGTATCTCATCAACTGTTCCTCATCTGAATGCAGGAGTAGTTGTCCCATAGGTACTGGAAGGATAAAACATATGGTAAATACCATCACAACCAATGAAGAATGATAAGAGACAGAGCAACTGCAAGCACTGGATTCAACAGTGGAGATGGTCATGAGAGACCAGAATCAACCTCCCACTGAAAGATGATCCATCAATACAGTCTATGCAGATTTAATCAGAAATAAGGCCTACTGGACTCAATAAAGACTCGCTCCCCAGTTTATTCTGTGAATGAATAATAAGGGAATCAAAAGTCTGGATGCAATAGTATAATGTTTTCCATTCTCTTGTGTTTTTTTATTTCATGCATTCAAAACATTGCAAGTTAGCTCATTTACCTGCATCAAGTACAGCTCTTTTACCTTGTGGACATCCTTTCTGCAAGTGCTTTTGTCATAGTGTGCTAGGATCTCCCTTGCATGGGTAACTAAACTAGTTAAAGAGTGGCAATCTGGTACCATTTTGAATTACAGCTCTCCCTAAACATGAGCTGTATTGGTTAGGACATACTATTGAAAATATCTGGAGCGCTGTATTGCAACTCCAAGAAATAACTGATGGCTCCATTCTGATACTGTTTACAGTTTATTCAATAACAAGCCACATTCAAGGGTAACTAAAACCCACTGACCAGTAAAAGCCATTAAACGAAAAGAAAGTTATTCACTTAGAGTCTAAGAAGAAGTCCTAAAATATTAAAAAGAGGGAAAGAAAGGTTTCATTGCCACCAAGCCTTCCCAAGTCCCTTGTCTTCCGAAAACTAACTGAGTAGCTAAGATGTCAATGCAGTTCTCTCTGCAGATCCCTGAGACCTGAGCCCAAATGCCAAGTCCACTGAGTGCCAAAAACCAATCATCCATGCTTCAGTTGGCAGGGAAAGAAATAAGTTTAGAAAGGGAAGGCCATCTCAACACAAAACTAAGTACCCACAAATTCTGTAGCACCCTAATGAGCACGCCAGACAGAAAAAAAAAACATTTTCCTCAAAGGTTCAGGGGCCAAATGAGGACAAGCTAACTAAGAAAGACATGGCAGCAGCTAAGTTGTCAGGTCCAACAAAATAAATAGTAAAACAGGTTGAGAAGAAGGAAATCTGGCCTTCTAATAAATTCTAGGTTACTTACAGGGAACAAACCGAGAAAGATCCAGCTAGGCCCACTCCCTTTTTTCAGGCTTCTGCACCAAATGTCTCCAGGGGTAATCTGGCCAGCAGCTGCCCCAAAGCAATTCCTCTCAGGACAACCCTGATCCATGCCAACCTTCCAGCATCCTCATAAGAACCATTTACTTACCCACACATTATTAGTTGCAGACGCAGCGCTGCGTGAAGAGAGGAGATGGAAGCCCCCCCCCCACATTACATCATCAGACTTCTGAGGCAGCAGGTGATAGCATCAGGTCCGGAGGTGGGAAGTGAGAAAATGAACTCCCTCCCATCCTGACCAAGAACAGCTGGAATTCCAGAACACAGATCAGCTCACATCAGTTTGTCCTCCTTTGGAATTCAATTTCTTCTCTCTTTTTCCTAGCCAGAAAGCATGCCCCCATTACATTCTTTCTACACACATTTCTGCACATGGTTTGGGGGGGGGGGGAGAAGGAAAGGAAGAGCACACAATCCTTTTCCATGTATATAAAGTGTAAAAAAAAGGGGGGGAGGATTCCGTAATTCTCTAGGAAAGACATATGTCCAATTATAGCCTCCTCTCCAATATTGTGAAAAGAAATGCTACAAGCTATATGATAGGACTGATGAAATGCAACTTAACCATTTAGGGTTAAGAATAACTACTTTTAAGATCAGAACGGCAAAGATGTCTCACCTCCAAGAGAGAGTAGTTATATGTATCCGTGATCATGATTAGAGAGAGAGAGAAAAGGCAATTTGAGAAGTCAATCTGAGTATAAAGCGAAGAACAAGAGGATGTCCCTAAAAAAAGAGAAGGAGTGAAAGATTCACTCAGCAAGTTCAAACACCTCTTAGAAAAGGACATCTAACCCTGAATCATCCAGTCACAGGATGAATATTAAATATCTGGACTGAATCTCAAAAAGGCCAAAGACAATGAAAAACTTGAACAAAAAGGAAGGCCTGATAGGAATGGGGACTCTTTAGGGTCTGGCAGTTAATTGGGAGAAGTAGGGGGGGTTTCAATAATACAGATGGGACATAAAGTGATGAAGACTCAAGATCCATGTAAATCCAACCCTACTTTTCCTAATTTCAGCCCTAAAATATGCAGGATACACCAGGTTTCAAACCTTAACTGAAGGGGTGGATCCCAGGGATTTTGTAGAAAGAACATGAAACCAGGGAAGGACGATTAAGAAGAAAGTCTGGACCTCTAATATCCTGAGCTAAAACAGCTTGCCTTTGGGCCAAAGGAGCAGGATCTGATTCATGGAGCTCTATTGAGGAAGAGTTTAGAAATAGACTGGAGATAAATATGGAATAGAAACAGCTGAAAAACAGATCAACATAGACTCGTAACCCCTACTTTTCCCTAATGAAAGAGAAAGACAGCAAATATTTTTAACGAGAATTCAGTAGTTAATAAAGCCCAGTATTAGGAGATTGGGAGTGTTTAGGCCAGTAAAGAATTAAAGAAAGGTCAACTAAACCGCTTGCAACGATCAGATCTGTCGCATGAAAACGGGCGATCCAACCAAAAAGCTGGGAGAATGATCCCGGGGGGGGGGAGATTCGGAACAAGGGATCAGAGGTCCTGCTGGATTCCATGACCCCCTTCCCCCCCCCCCCCACACACAAATCTCTCCTCGGTAAAGAATTGTCTCTTACCTTGGCGGCGGTTACTGTTATTGCGAGTCCCAGTAATCCTCGGCCATGGCGGCCAGCATGGGCCGCCTCTGAACTCGGCACCCCTCAACCACCCATGGTCACCCCCCAAGCCCGAGTCTGCTCGACTCCTCCCTCCCAGCTCCGAAGAACCACCCCCAGCCCAGCCGCCTCCCACCCTACGACTGACCAAACGCCAACCCCCTGGCTGGGCTTAACTCTCCCCTCCCCTTTGGAGCGTACCATTCCCTGTTAACATGGGTAAAAAACCACCAGAAAAGCTGGAGGCCTTGCACAATTAATGTTACCCCACACTTAAAGAAGGGAAGGGAAGAAACGGAACCAACATTTCAGTCATTTCCAGAAATACAGTGTTTTACGAATCCGTGCGAGAACAATAAAGTATCCCCCTCTTTCATTTCATGTGGTAGAATCCCAGCCTTCTTACTTTCCCGAGATGTGAGGGGGGGGAATCTTCCACTTAATAAAAACGTCGATATTTTCTTCTGTATTTTGATGAAACTTTTTGACTTTCTGCAATCCGTTTGCAATAAATCTCAGTCGCCGTACTTGACAACTTTCAGGTGTTCGGTAGACGTTGAAGGATCGGCCTATCCTCCATGTGCATCACAATGGTACATTCCACACCATCTCCCCCCCACAAGTAACCGTTCCTCTTAATCATTAGCAGACGTTGCCCCGCCACCGTTGTCTAGATGGAGGAGGGGGGGTGCTTTTAGTTTCGGAAAACCGATAGTGGTAACTCATATTCGCTTTCAAGGGGCTTGAGCAGAACCACAAATCTCTTGGTATTTAAATCCTCTTTCTAAGTCGGGACCCTGCAAATCGGTCGAGACGCATCTGGGTTACCAGTCTCTAAACCCAAAACTACCATTCCAGGCTTAAGCGAAACTACTTTATTAGCTGCAGAAGAATGGGTTGCACGACAACCAATCGACGTCATATTAATTAGTTACGAATAATCCGTGGAACAGCCTGCCTCCAGAAGTTGTGAATGCTCCAACACTGGAAGTTTTTAAGATGATGTTGGATAACCATTTGTCTGAAGTAGTGTAGGGTTTCCTGCCTAGGCAGGGGGTTGGACTAGAAGACCTCCAAGGCCCCTTCCAACTCTGTTGTTGTTGTTATTATGACAGTTGTGATGAGTTAAATGAAGCAAATTAGATACAGGTTAACCCATAAGTATTTATTGGTGATGGGGAGGCGGAGAGGTTTACATTGGTGAATTTTTGTACGCTCTATCAAGCGATTAAACTGAGCCGAGTTTAGCCGCCACCGTAAAGCATAGCGCGCAGCGATCGGCGCAGCAGAATTTGGAACGTCCGTCTAAAATTTCGGGCCATTGTTTGAACATTCCAAGCTCTTCCTGAAATCTGAGAACAATGAAGGAAAGACCGAGAATAAAGCCGTGATTTAGCTCGCTTGCGATGAGATCCACGGCGGTTTCGCACACGGAATTCGCAAACTGGATGCTTCTTAAAAATCCTAAAGGGAAAGCAATAGACTTGATTACTTCTGTTCCTTCCTTCCGTGCTTCCTTCCACTAATCGGTGGCTTTGTTCGTGGCCGATCTTATACTACTTTGCACCACCAAATTGGGTGTCCTCAAATGATTTTTCTTTTTTCTGTTGCAAGCCGTCTGAACGTTAAGCAAATAAGAGGTTTTAAAGTGTTACCATTATGTTTTTGCATTGCCTGCTTTCTAGTAGTTTGCCGTAATTAATGTCCACTTTTTTTTAATTACTGGGGTTAGAGCAGGATCTGAGAAGGGAGAGAGAAAACATATATTTTCTTTTCTTGCAGCCTCAGGTGAATAGCTAATGTGCTGTGCTTGTATGGCATTAAGCTTTGCTTCTGGGCCTTGTCCTGGCTAGTTAAATTTGAGCCAGGAAGGATTACAGACAAATCATATTCCCTTGGTCTGCCACACTGCCCATAACCTTGATAATATGTGAAGAAGGGACCTTAATGAGAACCATGGTGTTTGCTCTCTGGAGTTTTTCAGAAGTTTATTAAGCCCAAAAAGGCTGCTGTCATAGTAACAAGACTAAAGAGACAGTAACCAGTTATAGTCACCATTCTAAAGGCTGTTATTTTCCAGAACAACTTGCCTTCCAGCCAAGGGTCCCAGAGTGAAAAAGCTTGGATTAAAAAGAGCAAACTGGAATCCACAGAGATGACGGAAGGATTTGCTTGTCTAATCTCTTACAATACCTAATGCAGAAATCCAATTAAAATTATAATTTGCAAATATCGCCTTTTTGCTCAGCAAAGGGGAGCTAACCTACCCATACCATTGTCAGAATGCTTTTATCTTTAATAAGCTTATATTTAACAGAAATCTGCCTTTTTGTGACTATTCTGTGTCCTGAACCCTAGGCTAGAGAACAGGTAGACACGTTTTCCAAGTACAGTTTGTCCTCGACTTACGGCCACAAGGGAGCCCAAAATGTCTGTTGTTAAGTGAGACATTTGAGTCTTGCCCCATTTTACGACCTTTCTTGCTACAGTTGTTAAGTGAATCAGTGAAGTTGATAAGTTAGTAACCTGGTTGTTAAGTAAATCTAGCTTCCCGACTGACTTTGCTTATCAGAAGTTTGCAAAAAGTGATAATATGACCTTGGGACACAGCAAGAGTCATTAGTATGAACCAATTGCCAAGCATCTGAATTTTGATCACATGATCATGGGGATGCTGCAAAAATCATCACTGGAAAAAAACCTGTCACAAGTCACTTTTTTCGGTGCTGTAACTTCAGTAGTGGTATTCACTTACCTTCGCTACAGGTTCGGACATGGGAGCGCGCACGGCACTTCTGCGCATATGCAGAACCTTCTGCACATGCGCAGAGCATCCATGATGACATCCGGGCAGGTGAGCGGAGCCTCCTGCCGCCACTCTTACCAGTTCGCCTGAACCAGTAGAATACCACCATTGTGTAACTTCAAATCACCACTAAATGAACTGTTGGAAGTCGAGGATTACTGTACTACCTTCAAATAACTTGCAGAATGCTATCAACCTCTGCCATCTTTTCTAGACCAGTGGTTTTTTTAAAAAATTCAGGACATCTTTCCACTTTTAAAAACTATGGAGGCCCCCAAAAGAGTTTGTGCTTATATGGTTTACATTTATCAATATTTATTATATTAAAATTGACACATTCGCTACTGCTTCTCACAATTGTTTGATTTTAATACTGTATTTCTCAACACAGGCTGGCAAACAATTTTGATTTCATGGACCTCTAAGAGAGCTTTGGGGACCCCCAGGGGGTCTTAGGACCATACTTTATGAAACACTGCTCTAAAGTTACCTTTAGTCTGTCCATAGGAGATTTAGTTTATAATCCCCTCATGCATCCCCATTTCCTTTTTTTGCATCTTAACTTTTCTTGAAATACAGTTCGCAGAATTGGACACAGTACCCTGTTTCCCCCAAATAAGGCATCCCCTAATAATAAGCCCAATCAGGCTTTTGAGTGCATGGCAGTAAGGCCAAGCGCTTATTTCAGGGTTCAAAAAAATGTAAGACAGGGCCTTATTTTGGGGGAAACACGGTATTAGAGAGGGGTATGAGCAGTGCAAAATGGGATAAAATTATTCCTTCTCATTGGGGGAAAAGATATATTTCCTTTGATTTAGCCATTTGCCTTTGGCAGTCGCATCACACTGCTGACTCCCTTTAAGTTTGTGATCAGTTCAGGTCGAAGATCATTTTCCCAAATGGGCTTAACCAAATACTCCCTTATCCTATCCTTGTACATTTGTTTCCTCAATCTATATACTACTTTTTACTAAAATATACTAATAGACCTCTGGTTCCCATAACCTTTAAGTGGATGAAACGATGCATTACAGGGCAACAATTTTTGAACCAAGGTACTCAAATGGGCTAACTTATAGAATGTGTCCAAAATCTGGGCACCATAACCCCCCCCCCTTTGGCAAATGTTATAAAACGTTTTATGACAAAAAATTAAAATGTCATAAAACATTCCCTGTGCTGATGACAATGATGGCCTATTTTCAAGGCCTATATATCTCTGAACATATTCCAACTTTTCCAGTGAATACAGCATATTAGAAATTCTGTCATAGTTGCAGTGAGGAAACTAGTAAGGAAATCTGTCTGAAAGCATGAAAGTTGTCATGGGTTGTCTGGTTATTCCTGTTTTTATTAGCCCACTGCAGTAATGTCATCATCATGGAGCTTTAGATCTAGCCTACAAAGACTTTCAGACACCACTTTACTAATAACATGAAAAACATTTGGCCGGCATGTTTGGTGATGCTATTATATCCTTGTATTCAAAGAAGACAAAACAATTGTGATACTACTATTGCGGACTGTGACAAACTCCCTACTCTACAGTTTTGTTTTGTTTTTGGCCTGGAAAAGCAGGATGTAAAATAGGCAAAAATGCAGGGCTGTGTAGATTTTCAATCATTCACTTTTTAAACAAAGTCACCAAGCATACAGGCCAGCCTCAGCTCCAGGTTTTTAATTTATTTTTTAATATGTTGATTATGATCCTTTTCAAACTGGCTTTAGGCCTGTTAATTTTGCTGGAAATAATTTAAATTGCTTGGACAAGGATAGAATTTGTAACATATTGTTATGCCGGCCAAGTCCTTTTTGCATGGTGGACCCAGAGGAATTCTTGTTCAAACCTTGGCTATTGTTCTATATGTCAGCCTCTTTCAGCTTACTATGTTCCAGATGGGCTAAATTATAACTTCCAGAATTCCTAGCCATTGGTATGCAGTTCTTGATGAAGGCCTGGATTTTTTAAAGTTGTGTTTTCTCTAGGGCTTTACTGTTTATGGCTGTTTTATTATATTTGTTATCACTATAAACATTTTTAAATTAATTTCTCATTTTAGGTAAGTCAGAAAGGCCGAAATAAATAACATACGAATCGATATTACTTTCTTCTCCACTCTTTATTATTCTTTTAATAAATTAAAAACTAAATCCGTCAATTGATGCAGATGTTTTATTGCTGCCATTTTGACCTGACCAATGCCAGCTTTCCCATAAAGCAGGAGGAAAAGGATCCTAATTCATTTTGGAATCCTACCTGCCTAAGGACTAAATAAATCAGAGGACGGGTAAAAAGGGAACAGATGGAGAAAGCCATTTTTTCTGCCTCCTGGTAGCAAGCTTGCTGTGATCAATCTTCTGCCAAGATTGTCAGCTGTAAATATTTCAATGAAGGTGGTGTATAAAAAGAGCTCGGATGACATCTTGATTCCATGCTTGCTCATATGGGAAGTATACCCCAAAAGGACAGCACCAGAAACCTCAGAAAACAGTGCCAAAAAACTCAAGCCAGCCCTTCCCCCTTTAAAAAAAACCATAGCACAAAGCAGCCCTGCTAACAGAGCTGACAATAGAAATACTTAAGTAGAGCCATTAAGATAAGGGGAATCAGGCTCAAAATAACTCACCTGAAACTCCCTCTTTCCTGCCTCCCTGACAATATTAACTCCTAGGCTGTCCTAGGAGTTAACAACAAAACAAAAGACCTGGAACCAAGATTAACTCAGGAAAATAAAACCCAGGGCAATCAGAAACACATCAAAACCCATCAAGCTGCAGGAACTTCAAAGGGGAATTAAGCATAAAAGCCTCAGTCACACTTCCAAGTTTGCTTGCAACCCAGGAATGCTTCAGCTGTGTCACTACTGTTCTTGCCTTCCTGAATTAAAGGATCCCTTTTTCTGGCAGCTGCTTCCATGTCTATTTCTTCTCAGCATCGGTGACTGCTTCCCAGCTGGGAACAAACCAGGGAAATTTCTTCCAGCACTCTCATGCATGTTCATATTGTTGTGAATTTTCATTTGGGAGTTCAGTGCCAAGGGCACAGTGGAAAAGCTGCTTTTGTTACATAAATAAGGATCAAGGTTTAATAACAAATTTTCAAAAGCCCTGCAACTAGAGCTACCAGATTTGAGACTGCAGAAATCCAGATAGCAGTAAGAAGTTAGTACATTCTGACCTTTTTTCTGTCATCCAGTGGCTGTTCAGATGTTTGCAATCTAAATTTCATATTACCAGGAACCATCACATATCTGCTAATTTCTTTCAGTCATTAGCTACCAAAATTACATAGCATTTTAGAGCAAAGGACAAAATAAAGTCATTGAGTTCCATAAGGGACCATTGTTAGGGTTTATGGGTCCTAAATTCCAAAATATCTGGAGAACATCAGATTGCTTATCTATAACCATGGTTTGTTGAATGAGTCGTATTACATCTGATTATAGTTTACAACAGCGCTTCCCAAATTTTTCCTTCATTACCCCAAACCACCTATCAGAAAATCCATTTTGCCCAATGTACGTAAAACACTTAAGTCAATTTAAATGCCCCTGTTGTGATTGGATAGTGGGTTCATGTGTCATTGCCTAAAGAAAAACCCGCTTTCATCCAATTGGGTAATTTACCAATTTGGGAAACATTTGTCTGTGTTGGGTAAACCCAACTTGTATTAGACAATGATAGCAGCAAACATATCAGCTCTAGATCTGGTAGACTGCTTTTTCTCTTCTCCTTTTTCAAAACCACATAAACGAAGGCTGAAACCTGCTTTAGCTGACATAACAATTTTATATGTTAGCTATGTTATACAGGTAGTCCTCAACTTATGACCACAATGGAACCCAAAATTTGTCGCTAAGTGACACAGATGTTAGTGAGTTTTGCCCTATTTTATGACCTTTCTTGCAACAGTTGTTAAGTGAATCACTGCATTGTTAAGTTAGTAACACATTTGATAAATGAACCTGGCTTCCCCAATGACTTTGTCAGAAGATTGCGAAAAGTGGTCACATGACCTGGGACACTAACACTCATAAATATGAGTCAATTGCCAAATGTCTGAATTTTGATCTCATAACCATGGGGATGCTGGAACAACCTCGGGAGTTGGGCGGCATATAAGAAAACCAAAATAAATAAATAATAAATAAAATTAAGTGAGAAAAACGGTCATGTCACTTTTTTCAGTACCTTTGAATGATCACTAAACAAACTGTTGTAAGTCAAAAACCACCTGTATAACAAGGCCAATATGTAGTTGCCTGATTTTGAACACAGTAGCTGTGTTCGTGTTACGTGCTTAGCCATCCTTAATTGATCTAATTTTCTTGGTTCATGTGTGACATTCTGAATTAGAAATTAACAAGAGCTGGAATAATAGATATATTTATATTAAGGTAAAATGTGATTATATTGTTGTTCACTGTTGTACAAAGCCCATTTGATGCAGGCACAGCAAATGCAATTAATTAATTTTATTTTTTATTTTTATTTATTTATTTGTCAAATATGTACAAGATAGCAGGTATAAGCATAAACATAAGCAAAGTAAGTACAGATAAATGAGGACAGTAAGACAGGGATGGTAGGCACAATGGTGCGCTTATGCACGCCCTTTACAGACCTCTTAGGAATGGTGTGAGGTTGACTGTAGACTGTCTAAAGTTAAAGTTTTGGGGGTTGGGGGAAGAAACCAGAGTCAGGTAGTGCATTCCAGGTATTGATCACTGTTGCTGAAGTTGTATTTTCTGCAGTCGAGTTGTTTCCTAAACCAGTGGTCTCCGACCTTGGCAACTTTAAGACTTGCAAAGCTGGATGAGGAATTCTAGGAATTGAAGTCCACAAGTCTTAAAGTTGTCAAGGTTGGAGACCCCTGTCCTAAACCATGTCTTGCTTCTCTCTCTGCCATAAGCAACAGCAAAATGTATTTCCTTGCCACACAGCAGGCTGGGCAGTCCCTATCAAACAAAGCCAATTTTAGTCAATAGGACACCTGCCAGGGTTTGCCCATCTTGTTGCCTAGCAGGTATTACAGCTGGAAGAAAAAAGGATAGCAACAGGTATGGGTGATATGCACACTCTTCCCAGGATCTCACCAGCCTAGAGAGAGATACATTGTCTTTGTGAGGCCTTGGGGATGGGAAGTCAACGGCTGACCAGAACACAGTAAAATTGCCAGATGACCCAGGATTAAGAAAATAAAGCTTGTTCTAGCACTTTTAAAACCACTCCCTGCTTTTCAGAGCAATATAAATCTGCATGTAAAGCAGCTCTTAAAGTCACAGAATGTTCCTTTTTCCACTTTTTTGGACCTGAAGCCTTTCTGCTTCATTATGATCCCATGCTTAGAATTAAGGAACAAAATGGTTGGGCAGCTACTGTATGTCAAAAGGAATTCTTCCTGAGGAAATATTCCTCACAGAAAACATTAGCTGCGTTTCTTGGATACAGTAGTTGACCTTGGCCAAATGAAGCATGGGACTGCCATCTAGCTTGCAATGCCATACTGTGGTTTGTCTTGTTTGGGGGGGGGCATATTGTGGTTTATAAATCACAGTTCATCATATGCAAACTCAGCTAATTGTGGTTTACATTAAACCAGGGGACTTCAAACTTGGCAACTGTAAGACTTGTGGACTTCAACTCCCAGAATTCTCCAGCCAGCTGCTGCCTGGAGAATTCTGGGAGTTGAAGTCCACAAGTCTTAAAGTTGCCAAGTTTGGAGACCTCTGCATTAAACCATAAAAAACCTGGCTAGTTTTACAAACTTCCTTTTTAAAAATACTTTTTTTAATTAAAAAAAGTTTACAAACCAGTTTATAAAACCCTGGCAAAATAGTCAGATGATTCAAAAGGAGTATGGCAGACCATAATTTCAGACAGTTTGAAGAAGGAATCAGACATCTACATTATCAATAAAGCCACCACAGAGCTGCAGTCATAAAAATGGCATTGTATGCTGTGTTCCAGACGAAGAATCAGATTACTCATGAGAAAAACATGAGTGCAGTCCAAGGATTTGACTCACCAGGCTTTTGATTTAATCCTTGAGCCTGTTTTATGTTCAGGGCAGCCATAAGCCAATGGACGTTCTTTCATTTTTTTAAAAAAGCATATTGTATGAGGTTCTGATTCACCCAGGATACCTTTACAGGTAAGATCAAGTCCTTGGTTGATGTAAATTATAGCTTGCAGACAATTAACAGGAAGAGGCATAATTAGATTAGCTCTGAGCAATTTACAGCCCTCTGGGGTTATTTTAGACCTCTTTTGCCTGACAGGATTATGTTAAGGTTTCTGTACTTCGCTTCTTGAAAATTATCATTTAGTCACACAATTTCCATAAACAACAAAGACTCCTCCTTCCTTTTTTAAAATAGTTTTTATTAAGAAAGTATTCAACAGAATGCAAACAATGCAAATTATGAATTGAAGAGGAAAAAAAAGGATAAAAGTAATGTTTTTCTGTTCCTTTCTATTTTTTCTTCACAAAGTAATAAGCGGCCTTCAAACTTCTTAAAAGCAGTTACAAGCACATTTATATAGGTAATCCTCAATTGACAACCACCATTGGGATTGGAATTTCTGTTGTAAACTGTTGCAATCATAAATCCAGTCAGACCCCATGTTACAATTTATTTGGTGGCTGTTAGGCAAATCCAGCTTCCCTTTTTTTGTTGGAAATCAAGGAACAAGGTCAGAAATTTGCTATCACATGACCAAGGAATGCTGCAACTGATCGTAAATGCGAGCTGGTTGCCAAGAGCCCCAGTTGTGATCATGTGACCTGGGGTTGTGAATACAGGTAGTCAGTACAGTCAATACAGCTTGACTTACAACAATTCATTTAGTGACCATTCAAAGTTACAATAGCACTGAAAAAAGTGACATGACTGTTTTTCACACAACCATTGCGGCATTCCCATGGTCACATGATCAAAATTCAAATGCTTAGCAACTGGTTCATATTTATGACGGTTGCAGTATCCTGGGGTCATGGGATCACCTTTTGTGACCTTCTGACAAGCAAAGTCAATGTGGCAAGAAAAGTGGTAAAATGGGGCAAAATTCACTTAACAAATGTTTCACTTAGCAACATAAATTTTGGGCTCAATTAAGGTCATAACTCGAGGATTACCTGTACAAATTGTTGGTCATTTTTTCGAAGGCTATCATAACTTTGAATCATTGAGAAATTATTGTAAATTGAGGACTACCTACCGTATTTTTCGGAGTATAAGACGCACCGGAGTATAAGACGCACCTTAGTTTTTGGGGAGGAAAATAGGGGAAAACAATCTGCCTACCAGGTATTCATCTGGCTAGCATCCTTAGTCTGGTCAGCTTCAGCACATTATTTTATCTCTTGGTTAGGACTTAAAAAAACCTTCTTCTGAGAGTAACAATGAAAGCGCCTGCAAGCCAGTAAGAGCTGGGAAGATCATTAGCACCTGGTTAGGGCTAAAAAAAACTTATTCGGAGCAGCTGCAGCACATTATTTTATCTCCTGGTTAGGACTTAAAAAAACCTTCTGAGAGAATAACAATGAAAGAGCCTGCAAGCCAGTAAGAGCTGGGAAAATCGTTAGCACCTGGTTAGGGCTAGAAAACAACTTCTTTGAAGCAAGTAGAGCAATGAAAAAAAACCCTGCAAAGACTTAGGGCTGGAAAAACATTCCTTGGAGAGAGTAACAATGAAAAAGCCTGCAAGGTAAGAGCTGGGAAGATCTGTTAGCACCTAGTTAGGGCTGGGAAAAAAAAGCTACATTCAAAGTATAAGACGCACCCAAATTTTCAGCCACTTTTAGGGAGGAAAAAGGTGCGTCTTATACTTTGAAAAATACGGTATATTTTACTCTCTCTCTCTAAGGTTGCATCATAATTTTCTACTTTCCATAATCTACCCTTTCTAATCATCAAATCCATAAATCATTTCCCCCCCTTTTTTTCAGGAAAAAGTTCATAAGGGGTTCCATTCATTAACAATTGTAATTGTTAATCTAACTAAGCAAACAATTTTGCCATCTCTGCTAGTTCCAACATCTTCATTCCTCTGTTGCAAATATTTCAGAGTCTTTCTATTTTTGTACATATTAAACAGTGGCAGCAGTGATCATATGTAAAAATAATCTCCCATGGCATTTTTCTAATTGTCCATTAGCCCCCGCCAAAAAGAGTTCCCATTTCAGCTGAATATTAATCTTTAAAATTCTTTGTATTGTGTTGAACCCAACATTTTCTGCTTCTTTTACAAATCTACCAGACTTGATAAAATGACCATGTCATCCACATTTCCAATATAAATCTGAAGTATCTTTTATACATTCCCAATAAATTTTTCTGGAGCTATATACCAACAGTACATTATTTTATAAACATTCTCTTTTAAATTATAATGTAGTATGAATTTCAATCCTTTTAACCACGTTTTCCCACTATCTCAACATTATGTTATCACAAAAGTTCTTAGCCCATTTTATCATGCCAGCTTTCAATTGTTCTTTGTTTCAAATTTCATGTACAAAAATTTGAACAGTTTAATCAATTACATAATCAGCTTCAAATTCTGTCTTCTGCTGCTCAGTTCCAAATGCCCTATTATCTGCTTTAAATCTTTCTTTTTTACGGTAACTGTATATACCCATTGCCCATTGGTCTCCGGGTGCAATTCAAGGTGTTGATCATCATCTTTAAAGCCCTACATGGCTTAGGGCCAGGTTATCTTTGGGACCGCATCCTACTTCATACATCCCTATGACCAGTTAGGTCCCACAGAGTCGGTCTCCTCCAGGTCCCTTCAACCAAACAATGCCGGTTAGCGGGCCCTAGGGGGAGAGCCTTCTCTGTGGGAGCTCCGGCTCTCTGGAACCAACTCCCCCCAGAGATCTGAATCATTCCCACCTTGCTGGCCTTCCGGAAAGCCATTAAGACATGGCTCTTCCTACAGGCGGGGTGATTGTGACTGTTGATTGTGTTGTTTTTTATTGCTTTTAATCACTATTTTACTATTGCTGTTTTTATTGTATTTTTGATACTATTTAGCTGTTCTTATATATGTTGTACGCCGCCCTGAGTCCTCAGGGAGTAGGGCGGCCTATAAGAATGGCAAATAAATAAATAAACAAACAAACAAAAACTATATCCTCTGCAACCAGTTGTTCTTTTGGTTTTATCTTTTATCCTTCTTGTTCGTGTTCTTGCATCTCCCAATAGGTTGACTAGTTCTCTTTGCCGGCTGTGTCTTTCCTTCTCCTGCGAAAGAGGTGCCTGTGCCTTTAAAACCGGGATATTCAAGAGGAGCATATTTTTATTTTGGGAGGCCTCTGACCGATTATTGCTTACAAAAGGCACAAGGTGTTGCCAGGAGCTTTTCTTTTTTTTTAAAGAGCGAGAAATAACAAGCCGTCATAAAACAAATCATGCCAAGGGAATATCTTTAAACTAAATGGCATTCTAGAGAAGAAAAAAATCTTTCTCCTGGAAGGCCAAAGAAAAAAACTGCAGAAAGTAACAGCTCTGTCAACAGCAGATTTTTTAAAAATGAAAAATGATAGATATGTATAATGCCATTGTCAAGATAAGAAATCACTCCGAGGTCGATGGATCGGGGCTTCCCTTTTGAAGACATTGTTACTTAGAAAATAAAACCCGAGATTCAAATCTAATTAACAAAATATTTATTTCAGTAGAAAAGTAATAAAGAATTCTTAATAGGACTACATCTTGATCGGCTAAGGAAATAAATCACTTCTACCTTCGGTAGAAATGGCGATGAGAAAAGGAAAGGAGTTGCCTTCAGGAATGCAGACATGCGTAGTAGAATATATCATACGTCTGCTTGACCATAGATACAAGAAACAGAAAAACATAGAGATGCACAACTGGCAATAATTCACATCGTGACAGCCATGAATTGTCCAAAGTTCCTAAGTAAAGGATTGTAAGCTAAAAAAACAGATGAAATTAAGATTCATATGACAGATGCCAATTGACCTTTCTCTTTAGCTGCCATTCCTCCATAATCTATACAATTCTTCTCTTTTCTGAAATGTGTCAGGCAAATTCAGAAAATTAACAATGGACAAACACATTACAATCTGATTAGGATTTGGTTCCTTAATATGCAGAGGTGAGTTCCTCCCGGTTCGGACTGGTTCGCCCGAACCAGTAGCGACCCACTGGTGATGTCATGATGATGTCACAGAACCGGTTCGGTCAGTGCCAGTCCGTGGGCGCCACCATCTTTTTATTTTTATTTTTTTATTTTTTTTTATTTTTTATTTTTGAATTTTTTTGAATTTTATTTTTTTGGAATTTTTTTTAAAAATTTTTATTCTGAGCATGCGCAGAAGCCGAAATTCCAGCACTGCGCATGCGTCGCCATCTTGTTTTTGGCTTTTTTTTATTTTGGGGGGATTTTTCGGCACTGTGCATGCGTGCGCGCATTTTGCGCGTGCACACCCACGTGGCGTGGCCACGCAGCGCGGGAGGAAGCGAACCGGCAGCGAGGTAAGTTAGAACTCACTCCTGTTAATATGTAAAGAAAAAGTATCAAGGAAGTCTGTCCTGATCATATGCAAAGTATACTCTCATATGACAGCTTTTCCACAAGATGAAATTTACCTGTTTGGGACTACTGTTCCCATAATCTTTTCCCATAATCTTTGAGAGCCAGTTGGTGTAGTGGTCAGGCATCAGGCTAAAACTCGAGAAACTGTGAGTGGGTGACTTTTGGCCAGTCTCTTTCAGCCATAGAAACTAGGCAAGCGATTGGTCCAGTCTGCCAAAAGGAATCAGGACTGACTCAAAGACACATATAATGATGGGTACGTGATATATAAATAAATATAAATATATAATACAAAATGTATTATAAATATATTGTATAAATAAATAACATCTGGGGCATGGACTACCATCTGAACTACCATTGGCATTGACCATATCACCCCCCCAGTCAATTGCAAAGGGCAGCTTTACTTCACACAGGTAAAAGGTATCCTGTAATTTAATACTATTTAAAACTATTCAGCAACATCTGCCTGTCCCAGGTCTTTGGGAAAGAGTTAAGAGGTAGACAAAAATGCCAAATCCAGTCTGAACATCTGACTGTGTGACAAGCATAAGGATGACGATGATGACAAAAATCACCACCAGTCAACTGCAAAAGACAGCTGCATGTGGAACAGCTTACATCCTATGACAGTTCCTTCCGTCAAGCAACATCTGCCTATCCCAGGTTCTTCAGAAGGACTCAGTAGGTGGATAACAATGCGAAGTCATCTGGCTGTGCCCCCAACCATAGTCATTTTTGACCACTGGAAATGAAAAGTAAACATTTAAACGCCTGGAGATTAATCAAAACACCTGGAATTGAAGTGGGTTACAGTATATCTCCTTAAAACAGAGGTCTTCAAACTTGGCAACTTTAAGACTTGAGGACTTCAACTCCCAGAATTCTCCAGCCAGCAGAGCTGGCTGGAGAATTCTAGGAGTTGAAGTCCACAAGTCTTAAAGTTGCCAAGTTTGGGAACCCCTGCCCTAGAACTTTCCCTAAACTGTACAACAGCAAGGGATGTTGGGAGGCCACCAGCTTCTTCATTCAAAATGGGCTTTATATAAGCATATCATATAATAATAATAATAATAATAATAATAATAATAATAATAATAATAATAATAATAATAATAATAATAACAACAACAACAACAACAACAACAACAACAACAACAACAACAACAGAGTTGGAAGGGACCTTGGAGGTCTTCTAGTCCAACCCCCTGCTTACGCTCTGGGGGTTGGACTAGATATGCTCAGCTTACTTTCGAATTTGCACTGTAATCTTCAGAGTGTCAAGTAATCTTAGTGTAGGTTGGTTGTATTTTACGAATGTTACATTAAACAATATGTTCTTATGCAATATTGCCTTTCTTAAAATATTGTAAAAGGCCCTCGAATTGAAGGAGTGGTGTGTAAAAATATAGAGTACACAGAAGATGGAATTTACGGATAAATAGCACTATGGCAAGCATCTTCCAACTACCTAGGGCAGGATTTGCAAAAGCACAGAATCTAAGCAAAAATTTTCATGTAAGCTAATTTAAAATTAATATCCTCCAACCAACTTAGCAAAAAGACAAAAAAAAAATATTGGTCCAAAAGTAATCTTTCCCATACCGGGAGTCGAACCCGGGCCGCCTGGGTGAAAACCAGGAATCCTAACCGCTAGACCATATGGGAAGGACATATTCAATTCGTTTCCTCAGCTCAGGTCAAGACTGAAGCAAGCCAAGTCAAGCCAGCCCGTGCCTGCCATCTTTTGGAAGGACAGCAAAGTGCTATAATTTAAAGCAGCCACTTTTCTGAGCTACTATCCTTTGCATTGTCAGTCCTATGCAGCAATAAGAGTCTAAGACTACTACAGAAATATCTTAAATCAAAGAATACCCGCTGTGGCCCGCTGGAGCCTCCCTACGTTTACCTGATAGTAAATTCTATGATGAAGTTTACATCCAGAAAGGCGCGTTTAGGATTGACGCTCGAGGTCCCTTCGGACCGGAGATGTTGATCCAGACTGCAGAATTCCGAAAATCCACCAGAGGGCAGCAATGAAGGAGAGGATTGTTTCGATTCCCTGCCATTCAGCGTTAATCCAGAGGTTTGCAACCCAACAGCTCCCCCCCATAAGAGCATCATCTTCCTCTGATGAATCCAATTAAGGAGTAAGAGAAAGAGGTAAACCGGCGGCAGGTAACTGCAGGCACCTGGAACAGCGTGGGGGCAGAGCTGGTTAAAAGGCAGCTGCAAGCTCTCCTCCCTAATGTTCTCTTCTGAAATTGCTTTTGTACTGATGGGGAGAGTCTGAGTGATCCTCCGGAAGAGAACTTTTAGCTTGGTAGTTTTGTCCTTCTCATGCACCAGCAGAATGGTTTCATATCTTGCAGTAAGGTGAGCTTAGGGGGATGGTGGAAAAAGTTGGCCTGGACTTCAATTTTTTTATCTTACTTAAAATAAGCTTACTATTTGGGATTGTGGGTCATATTAAGCTGCATTTTACTTAACTGTGGTTTATTAGATAAGCAACAGCTGGTTGGGTTCACACAGCTTACAAAACTGTCAATATAGTAGCTTAATGCGATACCTGAACCGAAGTATTTGACACAATAGAGGGTTAGCTTTCCCTAGATTGTATCCTAATATTTTATCACTATATTCTAAAAACCATGTAACTACTTAGCAATAGCACTTAGACTTATATACCGCTTCATAGTGCTTTACAGCCCTCTCTAAGCGGTTTACAGAGTTCAGCATATTGCCCCCAACAATCTCATTTTACCCACCTCGGGAGGATGGAAGGCTGAGTCAACCTTTAGCATATACTTATGCTAAATTGTAATGTGGTTTGTTTTTATTTTGGCTTAATCATCTATTAGTTGCAAACCATAGCAGATAGCTTAGTGTGTATAGTTAAATAATTAACTATAGTTTATAACAGTCCATCTTTAACCCAAAGTTTGCGAGCATGTTTGGCTGGGGTAACTTATTGCATCTTGTGATTTTTATTTGATTTGGCTTGATATGATGGGTCAATCAATCCATTGTGGGTTGTAAACTTTGTGAACCCAGCCAGTGGCGGCACCATATGACTAAACTATGGTGGTATGGAGTCCTCAGGGAGTAGGGCGGCATAGAAGAGCATCTAAAATCAGAGATGGCCAAACTATGGTTCTTTGAGGACCTGTGGACTTCAACTCCCAGAATTCCTGAGCTAGCCATGCATGCATGGCTGGCTCAGGAATTCTGGGAGTTGAAGTCCACAGGTCCTCAAAGAACCATAGTTTGGCCACCCCTGATAAATAAATAAATAAATAAGTATTCTAAGATGTGAAGTGAACTCAGACTGGATGCATTATGCGCGCTCTGGGTTTGCCAACAAAAACCAAGATGTGATTTATTTGATTTTTGTCAAAGTGGTACATGAGCCGTCATCTCTACTGTGCCTTATGGGTTCTGGCTTAATGGAAAGATTGAGTCTGGGTGTTAACTTATTCTGGCAATGGGGATTTTCTGGGAGAATGGAACTGAATGAAAGCTACTGAGCAGCTGCTCTTCCTGCTGGGGAGACCTTGAAGTGGGTTTTGGCTTTCAGCTTCGCTGGATCCTGAAATCTCAGCTTCTGCTACAGCTAGCCAGCATCTTATCAAGCATATTAACCAGCCTGGGAAGAGTGAGGAGGACTCCCTCTGTGATTGAGTTGCCTGTATAAAATGTGACCTGTATCCTAATATCTCAGAGTCCAAATATTTGGACTTTGTGGTTTCGTCACCTAACCCCCAAAACTTTACCCTAAGACTGTCCACTGTTGACCTCACCCGATTCCTAAGAGGTCAGTAAGGGGCGTGCACAAGTACACCAGCGTGCCTACCGTCCCTGTCCTAATGTTCCCTCTTATTAGTACCAATCTTATGTACATAAACAATGTTACATCTATGTATATTACCAACACGTAATTGACAAAAATAAATAAAATTAAAAATTAAAAAATTAAATCTCTTTCAGACTGTTTCTCCTCGTTGTTCTGGTCCCCAGAACGTGGCTCCAGTTTGTTTCTCTAGCAGGTAAGCAAGGGGCTGAGCAAATGCAAAACAAACTAAGATCTCTGTATGGCTTTGACTGCCGCTGGAGAAGGACATCTCAATGGAGTGGAAAGAGTCGTAGGTATCCTTCCCCCCCCCCAATTTTCTTTCTTTTGAAGAAATAGAAGGTGGCCTAGTCCTCATCTTGATTAATCACACCAATTGGGCAGAGATTATGTCTTGCTCTTTTCCAAGGTGTGCAACCTACTAAGAAATTGGTACCTTCTAGATCAGTGATGGCGAACCTTTTTTGGTTCGCGTGCCAAAAAGGGGGGGATGCGTGGGATCACGTGTGTGCGTGCCCACACCCATAAATCCATACGCATGCGCGTATGACCCCCCCCCACTCCCAGCATGCAATGGCACGCCCATTTTTTGCTCTCTCCAGGCTTCTAGGAGCCTGGGGAGGGCGAAAACGGCCTTCCCCACCCCCTTTGGAGGCTGGAAACAGCCTGTTTCCTGACTCCCAGTGGGCCCAGAAGGCCCGAAAATCAGCTGGCCGGTGCGCACATGCGCGCCAGACCTGAGCTCGCGTGCCCACTGATATGGCTCCGCGTGCCACTTGTGGCACCCGTGCCATAGGTTCGCCATCCCGGTTCTAGATATTTCAACTGATCATTTCTTCCATTATTAGTATGGTTAATAAGGAAGATCAGATGGTAGGCACAGCTAGAGATAGCAACAGATATTATACTTCTGGCTATTGCTAGATTGGAAAGGCATCTTGGGACCCAGACTTGGGCAAAGCACTATTGTTAAATTTTTCCAAGCTCTTCCATGCTACATTCATAATTCATACAGGTTATGCATAGAGTAAGCTGGTTTGCTATTCTTTATTGCAGCCTTCCCAAGCTTAACATGCTTTAGATAGATGGATTATCTTTTTGGCCTTTAGTCTCTGGCTGGAAAGAAAGAAATTGGAGTGTAAAATATCTGGAGAAGCTGGTGAATTGGTGTAGGCTTCTGTAGTTATCAACTGGATCGTGTCAGGAATTTCAGATATTCTGAGCAGTTGCCTAGAGCAGTGATGGCGAACCTATGGCACCCGTGCCACAGGTGGCACGCGGAGCCATATCTGAGCGCACACGCGGCATTGCCCTATGTCAGCTCTCCAGCTGATTTTCGGCCTTCTTTTTGGCCGTTTTCGCTCTCCCCAGGCTTCAGAAAAGCCTCCTGAAGGCTGGGGACGGCGAAAAATGGCCCAACGGAAACAAACTTCTGGTTGGCCCGTTGGGCCATTTTTCGCCGTCCCCAGGGTTCAGGAAAGCCTCATGCACAGGGGGGTGCAGCGTGGGGGTTGTGCGCATGCATGGGGGTGAGGGCATTGCATTATGGGTGTGGGCACGCTATCGCATGCGCGCACACTCTTTTGGCACCCGAGCCGAAAAAGGTTTGCCATCACTGGCCTAGAGGGACCATGACCTGATCCTTTTGGAAACTTTGTTCCCATGCTAAAACAGATCCAGTCAGCTTGCAACATCCCTCACAGGGCGATTGTTGGGAGAAATAGGCAAAGGAAAGCACCAGGTATACCACCTTGTGCTCCTGAATGAAATGCGATATTAAAATCTAATAAAATATTCTTCCTCTTTGCGGTTCAGATCGGGTGGAAGTGGAATGTCTAGGTAGCCTTGCAAAACTCAAGTTGAATTCGAGTTATTTCCAGAACAAGTATGTCGGTTTTGCTGCCCTTGGTGAGTTTTGATCCCCCTCTGTCTTTTATTGTGAATTCTTCAATCTGATCTTTGTTTTTTTAACATGGTATTCCATCTGATGATGCAAGGATGAAGTAATACTATTCAGTAAAACGGTGCAGTGCATCAGATTCAATCTCCAGAGAATGATTTAAAATGCACCGCAGGAGCCTGCATGGCATGGAGCATTTTGCCTGCAGCATCTTAAAGCAGCCGGGTCTATTCCCAGGATTGTCTGGCAGCTGCCTTAAAATGTTGCAAACAGATGCAGTGTTCACTCTCTGCAACATCTTTCAGGAAGTGAATCCAAAGAACTGTGTGGCTTTCTATCTGAGTGGTTAACTCTCTAGGTTCTAGGCAAATGACAGTAACTTGTGCTATAGTAAAGTGACCAGATTTTTTTTTTAAGCGGGACACCATTGAGGGGGGGCGGGCCCGCCTGGACGCCGCCATTTGAGTTTTGCTCTCTGCGCATGCACAGAACGCTGTGCATGCGCAGAGGGAAAAAGACCGCAAATGTCGGCGTCCAGGTGGGTGGGTGGGAGGCGGGAGGCCTTTCCTCGCCTCCCGCCTCCCCTTCGGGAGCCGGCAGTGGCTTGGGCTGGCTGGCTGGTAGAAATGCTCCGCCTGTGTTTCACGATCCCCAAGGATACCCAAGCCCTCCCCCCAACTCTTCCTCCTGCCGCCCCTTGCTAGCCAAGTACATCTTCGCCTCCGGTTACCTTTCCCCGTGGGGCGGGACAACCCCGAAGTCGGCCATTTTTCCAAAGGCGCAGGGGGTGGGGGTGGAGGGGAGGACGGCCACGTTGGACGGACAGGAAGTGCACCGTGCCGAGAAGGTCGCTGAAAGGAAGGGGGGGCAATGGAGAAGGATACACAGGAAGTCAGCCATGATGGGAAGGTCGCTTTTTCAAAGGAACTGGGGGACGGTCACTGAACATGGACAGGATGTCGGCCGTGCTTGGAAGGACGCTGTGAAAGAAAGTTGAGGTGGGTTGCCAGGAAAAGGGCACAAAGCAAGTCGGCCATACTGTAAGGTGACCAGACGTCCGGGCATTCTTTCCAAAAAAGCGTGACTTTTTGGAAAGAATGCGGGACGCGGGACACACGCTTGAAAAGTGTGTCTGTTCCACCAAAAGCGGGACGTCTGGTCACCTTATGCTATAGCTTCAATTTGTCTTCCTAAATTAACCTCCCTTCATTCCATTTGGAAATCACATATTTGGATTTACTGCCTGGATGGGAGGCTGTGTGAAAATCCCACCTATGTCCTCCACTTGCATATTGAAGGAATATACTTCATGGTTTCTGTATGTTGTAATTCCTCCAGGGGTGGGCTGCTGAGGGTTCGCAGGGGTTCAGGAGAACCTCTAACTAAGATTCTGTGCAGTTCGGAGAACCCCCAAATCCCACTCCTGGCTGGCCCCGCCCATCCCTCCCCTCCCAGGAGTCCCCACACGGCCCGTTTTGGATGCAGGTAAGTGCAGGGCACGCGTGGAGGCTTGGGGAGGGTGAAAAACGGGCCTACCGGAAGTTCGGGAAGACCTCCAGAGGGCCTTTGGAGCCTGGGGAGGCCGTTTTCGCTTTCCTGGAGACTCGAGGAAAGCCTCCGGAGCCCAGGGATGGCAAAAATGCCCCCCCCACCAGAGAACCCCTTGCTAAAATTTTTGAAGCCCACCCCTGAATTCCTCTACATCTCCCCACCACCATCAGATTAAAAAAAACCTGGTACATTAGAACTATTAATATCAATTGATTTTTGAGGCAAAAGCTATCTTAGCAGGCATTTAATATTGTAGACACCTTTGTAGTACGCTCTCTTCCCTGCCAATGGTGGTATGCCCCTATAATTCTGATGCATATTTTCTCTACTCAAGCTCTCCATCTTTTATGCTGCACCACAAGGGAAGGAATAGCAATAGCAATAGCACTTAGACTTATATACCGCTTCATAGTGCTTTACAGCCCTCTCTAAGTGGTTTACAGAGTTCAGCATATTGCCCCCAACAATCTGGGTCCTCATTTTACCGACCTCAAAAGGATGGAAGGCTGAGTCAACCTTGAGCCTGGTGAGATTTGAACAGCTGAACTCTGCAGTCAGCTAGCAGTCAGCTGGAGTAGCCTGCAGTAGCTGCATTTAACCACTGCGCCACCTCGGCTCTTTTCAGGAATCACTTTTCCCAAACATTTGCAAATCTGGATCTGGCTTAAGTAGAAGGAAGGCTTATCTTTTATGCAAGATCATGCTTGTCAACAATATGGTGGTGATAACTGTGCTTAGAAACACAGTTTTCCTGTTTCTAAATAACCAAAATATTTGTTCTTTCAGATCGGTTTGGCAGAGCTTGGTCGATTGATGAGGTGCAGGCTATGAAATGTGGCTATACCATCTTCCAGGATGCTTGGGGGAACATTGAGTTCCGGGCCTCCCTGATTGGCTGCTACACTCAGATAGTGGTAGGTAGAAGAGGTGTATAATGGTGGACTGGCTGTAAACCAGGCTCTGGAATTCTATACTAATGTCTCAATTCTGAAATGATGATTTGTTCATCATCCATCTTCTTTTGGGCAAAGGCTGCAGGTAGATGTTCTGTAGGGTGTTGAGGGCACTATAAGGATGGAGCAAGAAAGGAAATGGGTATGATTAAAAAAAAAGGCTATGTTTTTATGTTGTCATAAGCCAATCTGTAAGGCATGGGTGTTGAACTCGCCACCTCATGTTGCCGTCTTGTGACATTTTACAACGTTTTTCCCGGGGTGGGATGGGCGTGGCCTGCCCATGAGGCATCCGGCCACCAGTTTGACACCTCTGCTGTGAGGTGTTCAAACATTTTCCTCATTATACCCAGGGTTAAGATGTTTATCTTGAATCTACAAAAATCTGAGGGAGCCTAAAATAAAAATGCAGAATGTTGTTCCCAGGTTGGAAGATGTATACACAAACACTAACCTAGCGGTAGGCAAGGTCGTGATACTATTTATCACTGCCCATCTTCTTATGCTACATGCAGTCCTACTATATAATTGTGAGTCGCCATCATCTGGAATGGTATAGGATCCCTATCTTTCTGAAGCTTGTAATTTGTTCTGCAACACTGTTAACTTCCTGCTTGTGACGTTGATGTGGAAATTGTAATCCTGTTCCAGCAGTTCTGAAGATGTCCTTTTCCTATACTGAACAGTACACCTCACTAGCCATGTTGTACCTTAAGTGCTTAAACCAGCACAACTTAATAGCTTGGAGGCGTTGTTTCTATATGCACAACGTCCAAAGACCTTGCTGTTAATTATTGTTTTCTTCTTTCTGCAATCTTTTATTCAGGATGATCAGCAGTTTACGCTAACCATACAAATCCAGGCAGCAACAAATCCAGAGATGCACACTGCAGCTTTGCTTAATGTCCCTGTGAGTTGCTCGTATGGCCCATGGCAGCCCAGGGAAATTGTCTGTGAGACAAACTATATGGAGGTAAGCTTGGAGAACGGTCAAGCAACCCTCAGCACTGATAGTGCTGCACAATCAAAATTGTGGTGGTTGTTCAATTTTCCTATGAACGTGTTGCCAGGAGGTCTCAGGTACATTATGACAGTGGACAGCTGAACTGCCCTTGAATAGCTCTGGTTCTGTGTAGGTTACATAGAAGTAATGGAAGTAGAATGCAGTTGGCACTTTAACCTGTATGGGCTCTTAGATTCTCCTTTAGGTTTTTTTTTTTAGTATCGCCAGGTTAAAGCCTATAAGTGAATAATTTGAAAAGAGATTAATGCTGGAACTCTATGTTCTCTTTTATGGATACCAATTGCAGAATCTATTTATTTTATTTTACTTTTTATTTATTTTATTTGTCAAAACATGTACAAGACAGCAGGTATTGGTATAAACATAAACATTAGCAAAGTAGGTACAGGTAAATTAGGCAATAGGACAGTAGGACAGGGACGGTAGGCACGATGGTGCGCTTATGCACGCCCCTTACAGACCTCTTAGGAATGGGGTGAGGCCGACTGTAGACAGTCTAAGGTTAAAGTTTTTGGGGTTTGGGGAAGAAACCACAGAGTCAGGTAGTGCATTCCAGGCATTGACCACTCTGTTGCCGAAGTCGTATTTTCTGCAGTCGAGTTTCAAGCGGTTTACATTGAGTTTGAATCTATTGTGTGCTCGTGTATTGTTGCGGTTGAAGCTGAAGTATTCATTGACAGGTAGGACATTGTGGTAGATTATTTTATGAACTACATTTAGATCAGATCGAAGGCGACATAGCTCTAAGCTATCTAAGCCCAAAATTTCAAGTCTGGTGGAATAAGGTATTCTGTTGCGAGCAGAGGAGTGGAGGACTCTTCTTGTGAAATATTTCTGGACTCTCTCCATTGTATTAATGTCCGATATGCAGTGTGGGTTCCAGACAAGTGAGCTGTATTTGAGAATTGGTCTGGCAAATGTTTTGTATGCTCTGGTTAGCAGTGTAATATTGCCAGAGAAGAAGCTACACAAGATAGGTTGACAACTCTTAGTGCCTTTTTGGCAATGTTGTTACAGTGGGCTCTGGCACTTAGGTCATTAGATATGAGTACTCCAAGGTCCTTGACAAAGTGAGGGTCTTCTCTGTAGCTAAGAAGTCTTAATCCTCTGCCAGAGAAAGTCACATTTTAGAAATATAATTCCGCATTCAGGCTCGATGTTGAACTGTGTCAATTTGGGAGAGGCAACTTTGGGAAGAATGAGGAGGTGAATAATCTTGCCAGCCTCTGCTTTTCATTCATTCTAGCATTTTGACAAGTACTACCGATACCCACAAAGTAGGGCTATGTGCTCTTCTGTTCAGTTGCCTGAGCAACCCAGCTTTTCCACTACAGGTGGTCCTCCACTTATGGTGCTTCATTTAGTGACCGTTCAAAGTTACAACAGCACTGAAAAAGTGACATGACCGTTTTTCCACACGACCATTGCAGCGTCTCCGTGGTCACGTAATCAAAATTCAGACGTTTGGCAACTGACTCCTATTTATGACGGGGTTGCAGTCCCTCGGGGTCATGTGATCACTTTTTGCGACCACCTGACAAGCAGAGTCAATAGGGAAGCCAGATTCACTTAAAAATCCTGTGACTAGTTTAACAACTAGTACTCACTTAACAAAGATCATAAGAAAGGTGGTAAGAAAAGTGGTGAAATTGGGCAAAACTCACTTAACGAATGTCTCACTTAGCAACAGAAAGTTTGGCCTCAATTGTGGTCATAAGTCGAGGACTACCTGTATAGCCACTGGATTTGAACTCGCTAAAATGAGATTGATGTGTAGTTCAACGGGTGATAGACTAAGGCAGTGGCTGGATTTCTGTCATGTGAATGTGAGGCCATGGAATATTTTTGGTATTGGGATTTGAGTGAACATTATTAGCCTGTTGCGTGATCATGCCAGTCATTGGATCCAGCTGGATTGGCATCTGAATCTGGTTTCAGGGGCAATGCTGGAAGAAATCTTCTTGCTGCAGAAGGGACCCAACTGCCTAACTCCAGAGCAATGGGTCAGTCCAGTCTAGGGACTGGAGGAAGAATAATGCAGAGCTGGGCCCAGAATTTTATGCACGAGGGAGTTGTGCAGTAAGGCTGGTTCTGTTTTCAGATAACCTTGAATGTGCCTGGAGGTAAGTTTGAAATTGAACAATTGAAGCAACACTTATAAAGAGCCATATTATACATATAAAGAGCCATATTATACACCACAGACAATATTACACCGGTCCAGTATCTGATTTTGTTAATATAAATGATGCTGTGCTACATCATTGGATAGATGGCTTAGACCTTTGGCATTTGAACATAGATCTTTTTAACATTTCTATTTTGTTGTGTTTTACTAATCTAGGTGAAATGTTAATATATTGTAGTCCATGTATGATATGCCACAGGCTAAATAAATGAATATACCACACCCATCAGTTTGAGAATGTAAGCAGTAGAAATAGAGGAATTCTGGGAGTTGAAGTCCACAAGTCTTAAAGTGGCCAAGGTTGGAGACCCCTGAACTAGATTAATCCACTTCTAAACGCTAATCTTCCCAGCTCAGTGAATACTTGTCACTCCTGCCTCACTAGAAGGCAGGCTGCAGAAGCAGAAGCTGTTCAACTATCTTAGCCTGGGAAAATAGAACCTTTATTACCCATTCTTGGTCTTCCTGATTAAGGAAAGTGACTTCCATTTAATGCGTGTTTGCACTATGCTGTTTTCCATAACAAAACAAGCCAAGATAGGGAGTCCCCAAGATGGTAAAGCTGCAGGTCAGAGCGTGGCCCTTCTTGACCAGCATGAAAGCAAGAAACAGGTTGTAGTTATTGATAGGGTCATACCTTAAAAGCGGGGGTGGGGAACTACGGCCCTTTTATGACTTGTGGACTTCAACTCCCAGAATTCCTAAGCCAGCCATGCTGGCTCAGGAATTCTAGGAGTTGAAGTCCACAAGTCATAAAAGGGGCTGTAGTTCCCCACCTCTGCCTTAATGACTGCAAAAGCATCCAGGCTGAATTAAGAACCGATAGCAATGGGCTGGAATGATAGACATTTATGAGCTCAAATCTTTTAAATGCTTTGAAGTGTCTCCCAACTATACTGTCTCTTGTTTCCCCTCCAGGTCTCTGTGAGAAGAAATGTTCCCTCAATCTCGGATGGTTTTCTTCAAGACCAACCTGAAGACTGGGCATCTGCTTTCTCAGAGGTATTTCTCTGCCTTCTCCCTGATCCAAACAGAGCCCAGGTAGCATAATTTCCATGGCGGGCAGTTTTATATAACTCTTAAAATGCTTCGTTTTCTTGCTTTCTGCTCCATTTTAGGCCAAATCTGGAACTCCCTCCATTTGGCAAATAGTCTTTCACATGGGCTCTGAGAAGAGGTCGATGCTGGTTGAAGAAGCTCAAGCTGCCGGCTATGGGATTAACACGACAGAGACCAGGATCGTGTTGAGAGCTCCCTATGATGCATCTCAAGCTCAGAAAGTGGAAGTGAGCTCACTTTAATTTTCAGAACATATGAAGATGCAGGATAGAAGGCAGTGGCCAGAATCCATGCGTTCAGTAATGTTGTTTAGCTAAAATAACCGTAGCTCGTGGGAATAGGTATTCATTTTTTTCCTTCTTCCTTCTTCTTTGTTTTCTTCTTTCCTCTTCCTCCTTCCTCCTTCCTCTTCCTCTTCCTTCCTCCTCCTCCTTCCTTCTTTCTTCCTTCTTCCTTCCTTCTTCCTTCTTTCTTCCTTCCTTCCTTTCTTCTTTCTTCTTCTATATCTGTCATCGGATGTTGGCAACCATGTTGGTAATCCTATTTTTATCAACAGCTGCACAAAAAAGTGCTGCTGAGTTTTGTCCAAACCAGTCCCTTAGATTTTGAAGCCATGACATTGTTGTTCTGCCTGGACCCCGGTTGCCTTCAATTTTTCTCAGGAGGATTAAGTGGAGTATGCAGTATTGGTCCGGGTGTCTCATCACATGTCCAAAATATTCTAACTTTCGCTTTTTTATAGTTTTGATGATTTCCCTTAGCTTTCCCAGGCGTCTTATCACCACCTCATTTCTGATTTTGTCAGAAATATGTAACAGCCGCCTGTAAATGCAAATTTCATTTCATTTCATTTCATTTCTACCCTTCTCCATTAGTATGGATAGGCACATGGGGTTAATGCCTTCAGTCTAAAGAACTTGGTGACATCCCTGATCACTGTTCCCTCTAAGGTGCGCGGCTGTGTGGCCGCACATGTAATGAGAGAACGCCGCGCGGAAGTTTCTAACTTCCGCATGACATTTTCTAATGGCAGAGGCTGCGCACCTGCGCAGATGAAAAGAGAACACTGTGTGACAGTTTCTAACTGCCGTGCACCGTTTTCTGATATTACAGGAAACATTGTCCCTGATCCCCTACCCACCTATCTGTCTATGGCACAGGGATACTTGCTCTCTTTAAAAAAATGTAATGTCATCAAATGTGATTCGTATATAGAGTTATATTTTATTCCGTGTCCTGAAGATCTGGCAATTTGACACTTGGGCAAAGTAAAAAGTTGGAAACTTCTTGCTCCTATTTCAGATCAGTGGGATCCCTTTTTCTTCTGTGAGATCCAGTACCTACTACAAGCAGCGTTGGATGCTCTACATAGTTGACACTGCCGTGGCCTGCCCTATAGGTGGGTAAAAATAGAGTAATGATCTCCAGGCTATGGATCCCTGACCTGATCTCTGAAGGCTTAGGTTTCCCTCCTTATAGCCTTGTACTCTCTTTTTCTCTTCTACCCTATTACTCCCTAGATGGTATAACCTACACCGAAAAAACAATCACTTGGACTATCCCAAAGCACGTTTCTCCTCTTCTAATTGGAGCTGGTACAATCAAAGAATTGCACGTAGAGATGGGTGTCGACTTATACAAACTGTCAACCCAGGATATAAAAAGCCGAGGTTACATGCTGGCCAGTTACAAGGATGCCATTATAGTAAAGATACCCATTGGTGCACTGGGTGGTAACTACAAGGTAGGCATGGGAAACTTTTTGGATATTAAAAAGCTACTGTAGGTGATGGTGTATTACTGAGAGAGGCTGGTGGATTCCTACTGTCATAAGCCCTAGACAACATGCCCAACTGTGAGAGGTGATGGTGTAGTTTTAACACCATCTGAAGAGCCACATTTTGCATATTTTTGATCTATCAAGATACATTATTTGAAGTGGGGAGAAGAAAAATAAATGGTTGACCACAGTTCAGCTTCTGCTTCTGAATGGTACAGTGCATTGAAAGGTCAGATTGATGGCAACATCAAGAAAAGAGCAAACTGGATTTTAAGGGGGCTGCTCATCTTTAATACATGATTTATCTTGATATATGACCTCTTAAGCCAGGGGTGTCAAACTGGTGGCCTTCGGGCTGGATGCGTCACACGCAGGCCATGCCCACCCCAGCTCCACAAATGGGAAAAACATCACGAAACGTCACGTGACAGCAATGTGACGAGTGGGTTTGACACATGTGACTTAAGCAGTGATTGCCAGTTGTTCTTGCCTTCCAGAGTCACGTGGTTGATGGAAAATTGATGATCACCTACAGAATCAACACCTTTGTGGAGCATTTGTGGGAAGATGACAACAGAGGTATTACGAAGCATCTTATACTGAAGAAGATCAGCACACCTTTGCAGCTTGCACCCATCAGGATTACAGACTGTGAGTAGTTGTTTTTTTTTATAAGAAATTGATACAGGACAGTAGAAAGATGCCTCTTCTATAGTCTTCTGTAGAATACCTGCTATTTTCTATAAAGTCGTCTAGTGGTGGAATGTTCTCTATTGCCCCCTAGTGGTTGGCAAGCCACCTAGATATGTGGGCACACTTGAGTTTTGCAAGATCTGACTTTTAAAAATGCTTTCGTAGAATAATGATCTAACATTTTAGATGGTCATTTAAGCAAGACCCGTTGTCTATGATCCCTAATATTGTTTCACCTGCACACTCTTTAGTTTAACACAAGCTGGTTACTCAGAGGGATAAGTTCAGAGAATATAAAAGCTGTTGTAAAAATATCTCTGAAGAAGGCAGTGGCAAACAACTTTTTAATGCAGCTAGTTGCCAAGAAAACTGCATGGGTGTGTCCATGAAGTCATCAGGAATTGCTTGAAGGGGATTTTATATTACTGCAGAGCACAGCTTTAGGCAACCACACCCACCATCTTCATTTCCTTAAGTGCTGGAGCTCAGTTAGACATTAAAAAAACAAACACATGTTGTGACATGTTGCTGCCATCTTTATCCCTCAATAACAAGGAGTAGAGAAACGGGAGAGAAAAGAAAGGTCTTTTGATTAACTTATAAAGCATGGGTCAGAAGACAGCAAAGGGGTGGCTCTGGACTTCTTAACAGACAGAAAGCAATAGGGTTTTCTTAGAGCAGAGGTCTTCAAACTTGGCAACTTTAAGACTTGTGGACTTCAACTCCCAGAATCCTCATAGCTGGCTGGAGAATTCTGGGAGTTGAAGTCCACAAGTCTTACAGTTGCCAAGTTTGGGGACCCCTGTCTTAGTGGGATTGGTGGAATCCAGGACATTTTGTCCAGGGTCCCTCTACAAATCTGTCTGAACCATTCTTGATGTGTTGTGTGCATATATATAGAGAGAGGAATGTGCAGTGTGTGTGTGTGTATACACACATATACACAGAGAGAGAGAGAGAGAGGGAGGAAAAATCTGAACTCAAAAATTCCGCTTCACTGAGGCTTAGCATATCTATTTGCAGCCTTTTGCAGGGGTGGCAACAGATGGCAAAGGAAGAGAAAATGCACCACTTTTGACAGTAAGGGTTGACCTGAGACCCAGAAAATGGGTATGGAGTAGCGACCTGTGAATTGTTCATTCCTACCTCATTCCTACTATCCTAGCTTTTTTTTAAAAAAAAAAATCTCAACAGAAACTTAACAAATTGCTGCCTCTAGACAAGGGACACTCCTAAACCTTTGAAGATCTTTCCAGTGGATCCCAACCCTATTTTCTGCCCATTACTGATAAAGACCACACTGGCTGATGATGCTTTGCTTTGCCATCATGCCAACTTTCCAAGTGATCTATTTAAAAATTCATTCCATGCCATCCACATTAAATAGGGTAGGGGAGTCTGGTGGGCATCAAGAGCTGAGATAGCGCAGTGGTTAAAAGCAGCATTGCGACCTTCAGTTGATTGCTAGTTCAGCAGTCCAGCTGTTCGAATCTCACTAGGCTCAAGGTTGACTCAGCCTTCCATCCTTCCGAGGTGGGTAAAATGAGGACCCAGATTGTTGGGGGCAATATGCTGAACTCTGTAAACCGCTTAGAGAGGGCTGGAAAGCACTATGAAGCGGTATATAAGTCTAAGTGCTATTGCTATTGCTATTGCTATCTCCATGAGTACACTGGTGCCCGTGGGCATCATATTGGCTATTCAAGTCTTAGAATCAGCCAAAGGGGCTCATTCACAAAGCAATTGGAGGAAAAGGTGAGAGAGAACATCAAGCCCAAAGCAGACTTTTCCTTCAAATGGTTTTCTTCCCCCTGCAGATACAAAGATAAATCTCAAGCTCTTCAATGCAACGGTTGGCTCCTTCTTGCCAGATGTAGACCTGGTTGGTGTGACAGTGGGTCATTCGGGGCCCTTGCCATTGCCTGAGGCTGAGAAATGGGGCTGTAAGATCATTGAAATCAAACACCCCGACGGCAGCAAAGATTACCTTGTGCAGATCTCGTTTGATAGTCCTGGAGTTGAGAAGGAGGTATGAACAGCTATCAATGTAGGCCTTGTCTGCAGGTGTCATGGTGGAATGTCTTATCATTAGCAGCAGAGCACTGACAACAAAACTGCTGATGTTCTTTTTAACCCCAATATAATAATTCAACCAAAACTGAATTATTATGTGGAGTGGCTTGAAACATTTTATTTTTCTAGATACTGTGTTTCATTCTGCATGCCTATAATTAGCACACGGGTGCTACTTCAGATTCTCCCTTCTATAGCAGAGGGGAGGTCACTAACTCCATGAAATATTCTTTGTTGAGTACCAATAGTTATTTGGACCACCCATTCCAGAGAATTCCTGGGAATTTCTAACCTGGGGATGGATTATCCTCTCTTAGTTTTCAGAAGAATTTTGGCCAATTTGAATGTTTTCCCCCTCCCTCCCCAGCGGAAAATGGAACATGGTTGGTCAAAGGTTGGGTAAAAGTGGGTGTTAGATAATTGTATTTGCAGAGAAATAATTGGTGTGGTAGGCTTAGAATGCATGGACATATTTTATCAAGTTGTATAAATGAGGGAGCCAAGATTCCAGCTGTAGGGTATCTGGGGTAAGGGTATGACAGTGTTTCAATGTGCTACACATGTAAACAAGTCTTGCAATTTATGTTTTCCAAGATGGAGTCAAAATCAGATTTCCACGATCTTGGTTTTCTCCAAATATTTGGTCCTCAGCTCCCAGAATTCATAATGATGGTCATGCTGGCTAGGAAATTGTAAGAGCTGAAGTCCAGATATCTAGAGGTTGCTTGGCTGGATAAGACTGCTATAGAGTTTGCAACCATCTGAGGCCGTCCATTTATCTATGTAAATTGTTAGACATTGTGTAGATTTTAACGTAGAATTACAGAAAAGGACGTATTTTGTAATCCATAAATTTCATCCATCTAAATAGATTGCATGTAACCAATGCTAAGCTCAGCTTTCTTTTTAATAGTTACACTGTTAGTGATAATGTAGAAATTAATGCCTTCCGTTTTAACTTTTCCCAGTATGTGCCAGAACACTTTCGAAATTATACTACCAACCCTGTATTGCAATTCATTGTGATTCCTCAGGGAGAAATCTTTGAAGTCCCAATCCCTCTGTCTGCCTTGGTGAGGGATGCAGGTGAGTTTATTGGAGCTAATATTTTCTGCCTCTTTCCATTATGGATACCAGAAATAATCTGGTTAGAATCTGGAAGATAGATCCTCGGGTAGTAGACATTTCCACTGCATCTGAGAAGGTAAGCGAGTGAATTGAAAATAAGGTCTTTTGTCTGCATATCTGAAATGATCTAGGGCAGTGATGGCGAACCTATGGCATGCGTGCCACAGGTGGCACGCGGAGCCATATCAGAGGGCACGCGAGGCGTTGCCCTGTCAGCTCCATGGGCAAACCGGAAGTTTGGAAAAATGCACTTCCGGTTTCCTGTTGGGCTGTTTTTTGCACTCCGGGAGGGTTTAGGGAAGTTTCCTGAAGCCCCGGAATGCGAAAAATGTCGAAATAGGCAAACCGGAAGTTCGGAAAACGCACTTCCGGTTTGCCGTTGGGCTGTTTTTAGCACTCCGGAGGGTTCAGGGAAGATTCCTGAAGCCCCGGAGTGCAAAAAACAGCCCAACGAGCAAACTGGAAGTGCGTTTTTCCGAACTTCCGGTTTGCCCGTTTTGCCGTTTTTCACCGTCCCAGGCTTCGGTAAGGCCTTTGTGCGGGGGTGGGGGTGCGCATGCGCAGGGGGCAGTGGGGGTGGGGTGGGGGTGCACATGCGTGGGGGGAGAGGGAATGGGTGTGGGCACGTGTGCATGCGCTAGCGTGTGCACACACACCCTTTTGGCACGCGAACCAAAAAAGGTTCGCCATCACTGGTCTAGGGCAGTGATGGCGAACCTATGGCACGGGTGCCACAGGTGGCACGCGGAGCCATATCTGCCGGCACGCGAGCCGTTGCCCTAGCTCAGCTCCAGCACGCATGTGCATGCCCACCAGCTGATTTTTGGCTCACGCGGAGGCTCTGGGAGGGCGATTTCGGCCTCCAGGGTGGCGGGGGGAGCGTTTTCGCCCTCCCGAAGCTCCAAGAAAGCGTCTGGAGCCTGGGGAGGGCAAAAAAAAAGGGCCTACCTGGCCCACTGGAAGTTGGGAAATGGGGGAGTGGGGGGGTCGTGCACGCATGCACAGGGGGATGGGGCGAGTGGGGAGCTTTGAATTATGGGTATGGGCACGCACACGTGTGCAATAGCATGTGCGCGCACTATTTCGGCACCCGAGGAAAAAAAGGTTCGCCATCACTGGTCTAGGGTCTCCTGCTTAAGCAGAGGGTTGGACTAAAAGACCTCCAAGGTCCCTTCCAACTCTATTATTCTATATTCTATTGATCCAGAATATGTTAGTCTAAAGTTGTTAGAAACAATTATAGCCTTTCATTGATATCTTAATACTTTTTAATAAGGCAGTTAAACAGTGGCACTATGATGTAGCTAGTCATTTGTATAAAGAATGATCAAGTAGTTGCTCATGCCGTTCTGTGAAACTAAGCTGTCAGAAATGTTAATGGGAGATGCTTGTGGATTGGTGCAGTGAGTGGGAAAGTAAAAGGACAGGCACCTATCTTCTTTCCTGTTTTCTCCAGTGCTGCCCCGTGCAGAAGGATTCTGTGATAATGAAGCCCTCTATTTAGTGGTGAAACGTGGCAACGTGGACCAGAATTGGTTGCCCTTTGTAGGAAACACCCCCCTAACCCAAGACACTGCACAGATCCTTGAATATGGATTGCAGGTCAATCAAACTCACCTGGTCCTGAGAGTGCCAAAGCTCGCCACTCACGTGTTCCTTGAGGTATGACAAACCTTGGACTGGGCAGCCTTCGATTGAAGAATGTAAAGGGGTGCCTTTTGGGATGGAGTGGGAACCGTGGGTAAATATTGTGAAAAAGCCTCCCAGGGTCTGCAGGCAAAGGTGTGCATTGAATCCCCCCTTGCTGCCTTCAGCTCCAACAATCTAGGTGACAAACATCTGGATGGCCACAGTGGCGCAGTGGTTAGAGTGCGGTACTGCAGGCTACTTCTGCTGACTGCCGGCTGACTGCAATTTGGCAGTTCGAATCTCACCAGGCTCAAGGTTGACTCAGCCTTCCATCCTTCCGAGGTGGATAAAATGAGGACCCGGATTGTTGGGAGCCGTATGCTGACTCTGTAAACCGTTTAGAGAGGGCTGCACTGTAAAGCGGTATAGAAGTCTTAAGTGCTACTGCTATGGTGCTGAAAGGCAGCAAAGGGTAAGTTTTCAATGTCTCTGCCCTGCCATCTTGTGATCATCTGGATGTCTCCAGCCCAAGGATGAGCCATGATGGAAGACTAGCCCAGAATAAAACAGATGAGTAAGCAAGGGATCACCCACTTGCCATTGTGGCTGCTATTACCTTTTCTCCTGATGTTCTCCTGATGTCAGCTGTTGCCTCATCAGTAACAGCAATGATACTCTGGCAGCTAACCTTGGAAATGGTTCATGGTTCCCCCACAATCGGTGCTGCTCACTCACTTCCTCTTCTCCCTCCTCCTACCTCTCTGTGAAAGAACACAAGGAGAGAAAATCGCCACACCGTATCTGGACTGCAAAAAGTCCAGGGAACCACTGAATGGCAGGAAATGGGGGGATTCTTTGCGATATCTTAAGAGTCTTGCTTTGGGGGTAGAGAACATTACTTATACTTTTTTGGGGGGGCAATTTTTGCTTCCTAGAAACAAACCTGTAGTTGACTTCCTTTGCTTCTCGGAGTAAGCAACCTGCTTGTTTATTAGAAGCCAGTATCAAAACCCTCTTTGGTTCAGCAGCAGGTTCTGTTCCTTCTCTTCCACCATGATCTAGATCAGGGGTCTCCAACCTTGGCAACTTTAAGACTTGTGGACTTCAACTCCCAGAATTCCTCAGCCAGCTTGCAATTCTGGGAGTTGAAGTCCACAAGTCTTAAAGTTGCCAAGGTTGGAGACCCCTGATCTAGATGTTTTGCTGTAATCTTCATGGCAGAGGTGGGTTCCTCCCGGTTCGGACCGGTTCTATAGAACCGGTAGTAACTTGGTCTGGGCTGCTAGAACTGGCAGCGACCCAGGCCTACCATGCCTCCGAACCGGTTCTTTTGGCGGCTCCATAGCCGCCTGCCATCTTGTTTTTTGCTTCTGTGCATACGCAGAAGCTTTTTTTAAGCACTGCGCATGCGCAGCACGTCACTGAGCGAACTGGCAGCGAAGAAAAGCAGAACCCACCCCTGCTTCACAGTATTTCCAAGGAGGCCCTTCCTTTTTCTATATTAATGAATGGAAAAAAATAACCTTCTTGGGAGCCATCTCAGGCAAAGGTGCATAAATGGCTGGGGTTAAGAGCTGTATTTGAACTTTGAACAGCTAGCCAGGAGCCAGGAGAAAACCTAAATAAAATACCCTGGAAACCTAACATTAAATTGTACTTTGTGATATGATGCTTAATCATTACCCCCTTCTATCATTTGAAAACCTCCTCTCTTTGTGTCCTAGGAAATAAACTCCTTTGGGATTGTGTCCACCTTCCAGTTGCAATTTAAGGACCATCTTAGTCAAACAGAAATGATTGAATTTACCATTTCCTGCAGCTTCTCTCCGAAAGATCTAATTGGTAAATGATATTCCTGTTTAAATGTCTGAAGGATGTTGATCCTGATATCCTTCCAGATACATCCATTTGGGAAGTAGTCAACCAGATTTCAAGATGTCACTTTCAATCTAATCTAGATTAATAAATTCACTATAAAGGCACTCATATATTTAGTGGCATATCATTCATGTTATTTTGTATACACACACACAAAATATGATATAATATATAATAATAATATATAATATATATTATATATATATTATAAATATTATATATAATATATATCAGTGGTCCCCAACCCCCGGTCCGCGGCCCGGTACCGGTCCGCAGAACAAATGGTACCGGGCCGCCCTGCTACTGCGTCTTCTGTGCAGCGGCGGCGGCGGGTCCTGCGACTTTTGCGAGTCCTGCGAGTCCCGATAATAAGCGCAGGGACTGACTCCTGCGACTGCCGACGTGCCCCAGCCCAGCTGATCAGCGTGGGGGCGGGGCTTCTGTGCGCGGCTCATCAGTATTGAAAGTAACGTGTACAGGAGACTGGGCCACAAACCCCCCCCCAGTGGGCTGCGGAAAAATTATCAAACGTTGACCGGTCCACGGCAATAAAAAGGTTGGGGACCACTGATATATATTATATAATATATATAATATATATAATATATATATATATATAAATAATTTTCCCCTCTCTTTCCGCAAGAAAACTGTAATTTAGATTTTGGTTGGAGGAGCTTTATTCCTCACAGATTCTTTGCTCCTTTGTCTCAAGTACATTGTAGAAAAACTATATTGTATGAAGCTTTATATAACACAGAGAAGGTATTCTAAGGTGCAAAGAAAACACTTTGGCCTTCTGCCAGTTTAAAAATTAAGGTGGGTTGGAACTGAAGATTCCAAGGTTTTGGAATCCCCATTGTTTTACTGATATTTCATTAGCAACACACACAGTTTTTTCCTATCTGAGTTAGTGCTCTCCACCTTACAGGAAAATACTGGCATGAATTTGACTTTCCCCATTAGTGACCTGTATCCTGCCTCTCATCTCTTTTTTAAGTCTCTGCTGTCACCCAGCTTCTCTCCAAAACGTCTTTCCTTCCTTAGATTTTTATCCATCTTTATTACTTTATAAGTAACTCAAGACCACGAAAATACTCCTATTTTTCCCAGAACAAAAACCCAATGAGGTACAGTAGGTTTGGCTGAGAGAGAATGACTGGCACAAAGTCATCCATTCAGCTTTCATGCCTAAAAACTCACAATCACTTGATTTCGAAGGCCAGCAGCTTACATCAAACTGACCCTTCCTCCCTCCCTCCCTCCCTCCCTCCCTCCCTCCCTCCCTCCCTCCCTTCCCATTACAGATAAAAATAAAAGCACATTTGAAACAAGGATCACAAGTGACAGTGATCACCATGGGAGAATAAGGGGGAAATATTAATTGAATGCTGATAGAGCTAAGGACAGGAATACTTTCTTACTCATGCACTGGGGATGAAGTCAGTGACCTGGGGGAGAACTGTTACTATTGAATGATTATGCCCAGCAGATATTTAGATAGGGATACAATCTCAGTTCTATTCTACAATCTTCCATAGCATCTTCATCTTTTTAATAAAAGGATCAATAAGTTAATGCAGCTTCCATAGAAGGCTGCAGAGCACTCCACTCTTGTTAATAATCTCCACTCTTGTTGTAATCCCTCCCTCCCTCTCTCTCTCTCTCTCTCTCTGTTTCTCTCTTTCTCTCTCTCTCTCTGTCGCTCTTTTTCTCCCTCTCTCTTTCTCCCTCTCTCTGTCTCTCTCTCTCTCTGTCTCTGTCTCTGTCTCTCTCTCTCTCTCTCTCTCTCTCTGTCTCTCTCTGTCTCTGTCTCTCTCTCTCTCTCTCTCTCTCTGTCTCTCTGTGTCTCTCTCTCTCTGTCTCTCTCTCTCTCTCTCTCTCTCTGTGTCTCTGTCTCTCTCTGTCTCTCTCTCTGTCTCTCTCTGTGTGTCTCTGTGTGTCTCTCTGTCTCTCTCTCTCTCTCTGTCTCTCTGTGTCTCTGTCTCTCTCTCTCTCTCTAATGTTGTGTGGCTTTGATGTGGGCTATGCAGGAATTATAGGACAAGTGATTTTAGTAGGTCTGCTTCCCTGCTCTTCAGTGTGTAGCCTTGTTATACTTTTCATGCTTCCTTTTCTTGCTTTTGTTTTTAAAGTCATTGACCTCCTTTATGAAAGATGGGAGATTAATCAATAAATGAGGGAGGGAGAAAATGGTAAAAATGATGCCCATTACTGAGGGAGGTGATGACATATGCTGTAAGTTGTTATCTTCAACGATCAAAATGTGAAAAATTTATTTCTTTGGGAATGGAAGGCCGGTATGAAGGTGTTGGAGTGAACGGGTACACAAGAGTGCCAGTTGACATGGAATGACAGCTGCAATGTTTGCTTGTAGCTGGCTGTGAAGAACCATGATCAGCATCCAAGAGCTGATTGTCTGGAGGCATCTATGGTGGCATCAATGAGGGGGCTCTGCTCGAGGCGAGGGATGAGAGTGGGGTGGTGGTACCGGGGTTAGCAAGGAAGGAATCCTTAACCTCCTGAACTTCCTGGAATAAACTGTGTCTCTTGCAGACTGCCAGCCTAACGGCACAATTGCAGTCTCTGCTCGGACGTTGGTTGGCATGCCAGACTTGGACCTCTCCAATTTAGTGCTGAGAGACAAACGCTGTAAACCAGCTTCTGTGACAAAGGCGGGAGCAGTCTTCCTCTTCAGTGTAAACTCTTGTGGCACAACTCGCAAGGTGAGAGATTACTGGGGGAAGGTTTTCCCCTCTTCAGGGGGGTCTGGAAAAGATGCCTCAAAGTAGAATAGGATAGATCTACTGACCTTATCCCAGTCTGTCTACACTCTGGCTGGGTTGGGTTGATTTTCCCAATGGGAAAGACAGGTTGGGAAAACAGGTTTATATCCACCGAATAGGACAAGCATCAACATTTGTGCTCGTAATGAACAGCTTTATAAGTGACAACTAGAGGAAAATCTAGGAACTATATTTTTTACTATGGTCCTGGATCTTTCCTATTTCACATGGGGTGATAAAGGGGAAGAGGGAAAGGTCCAACACGGGCCTTTTTGACCAACTTGGAGGAAAGGCAGGGATCCAATTTCTATCTGGAATGCTTCGTTCCATTCTTCTTTACAGTTTGAAAACACTATCATGACTTACGAAAATGAGGTCCTGTATTTCCTCCCAGGCCAAGCAACACCCGTTTACCAGTGAGTATTTGTGACTTAAGAACTGAAGGAGTTGAAGTCAACGTGGTGGCCCTGCCTTGTGTGGTTTCCAAATAATGCTGAGATGGCGGTTCTCAGAATTCCCAGGTTGGGGAGAATTTGAGTTAAAGAACTGTATGAGGAGGAATCCTTTGCTTCAGGAAGAATTGCTTATTGGCACCCCCTTTTCTAAAATATCAAGAGATAAAAACTGGGTACAGTAGTATGGGGTGATTTGGAGCCCATCTGGAGAGACTCTGCAGACATGGGTCTCCAACAACTTTAACCTTAGACTGTCTACAGTCGACCTCACCCCATTCCTAAGAGGTATGTAAGGGGCGTGCATAAGCGCACCATCGTGCCTACCGTCTCTGTCCTACTGTCCTTGTCGAGGTGAGAATAAATCTCACAGAGGCGATATTGATCTTTCTCCCAGAATTCAGACATTTAGAAATAAAACCGAAGTTTAAAAGTCTAATTGAAAATATTTATTTCGGTACAAAAACAATAAATTCGAATTGTTTACATTTCTGCTATAAAATGCGACCTTCTCGGTCATGAGCCAAGTCAAGAAGGGAAGAATAGAGTATCAGGAATGCACACATGCATACAAGAATATTATATCACGTGTTAGGAATGTACCATTATATTAGATAGGGATGCAGCTCCCTGCATATACATACAACTGACAATAATCACTACGTGACAGTCCTATTGTCCAAATTTACCTGTACCTACTTTGCTTTTGTTTATGTTTATACCATACCTGTTATCTTGTACACGTCTTGACAAATAAAATAAATAAATAAATAATGAATAAACATAGCCAACTAAAGCTTCTCTGAATTTCTTATGTGCATCAACTTTTTCCCAAAAATGTGAAAAGAGAGGAGCTAATACTTTGGAGCTCTTGATGAGCTTGGGTGAATAAACGAAGACTCTTTTGTTGGCAAATTTTATCTTTTCAAGGTTGAAATGTGCTTGCCAGTACTTCATTGGAAATACGCTGCTGTTCCAGTATAGCCCTGTACAAGCACCATCACCAACCATACTGCCTGGGACTGGGCACCTGGAACTTGCCCTTAAACTGGCCAGAGGTAATTTCAAAGCAGAGGAGTCACCTATAGCATATCTAAGAGAGTAATCAATAAAATTATGGTACTGTATTTTGTCGTATCGGCCACCAGCATGAGAAATAGTTTGTAACTTGGATTTTGCACTAATTTGAAGGGAAGGATTGTGTTGGACGTTTTCCTGCTGGATCGAGAGGAAGAATGCAACTAAAGAAGGCAACAGTTATTTGTACTTTCAAACAAACATTTGTATTTACCTTTTTAAAAAAATCCAACTTTAAAAAGAATGGAATATCTCACCAAAGCTATTTTTAAGTATTTGTAAGCTTTATTTATAATAAACTGGGTCCTACAGGATTTCTAGCTTTATGTGGGATTCATCTTTGATGAGTCTCAACTGTCTTAAGTGAGCACTCATGAATTTCCACTGCTCTCTTGGCTTCACTGTGAATTTTTATATTGTTAGGAAATTATGAACTTGGGTCCTGAAACTTGGGCTGTTTAGACTTGAATTACCGGTAACTTAACATGTCACATTTGTCAGTTGAAGGGAGCATACCAGGTCATCCAGCAAAACAGGGATCAGTTTTATTGTTTCTTTTGTCTGTTCCTCCTCCCAATCTAAGCATGTGGCAGCAGCCAAGAACATCTCTTGGCTGCATTTTGGGTCAACAAATAAACAATTAGTTTTGATCTAATTGCCATAACTGGCATAGCATGAGTTGTAGAAGAAGAACATCTTTCAGTCCTATCACAAAATCTTTAATCTGGGACAGAGAGCAGCCTGGTAATACACATTTTTGCAGTTCCTACTGTTTAATTACATTAATAGACTCTTAGCTATTTTTATAGCATTCTTTCTTGAATTCAACATAGAAGTTGAATCAATGATAAAATCCTTCCGATCCTGGTTTTCTCACTAATGATAGCAATAGCTCTGAGTCCCAGGGGTGAAATCCAGCAGGTTCTGACAGGTTCTGGAGAACTGGTAGTGGAAATTTTGAGTAGTTCGGAGAACCGGTAGTGGAAATTTTGAGTAGTTCGGAGAACCGGTAGTGGAAATTTTGAGTAGTTCGGAGAACCGGCAAATACCACTTCTGGCTGGCCCCAGAGTGGGGTGGGAATGGATATTTTGCAGTATCCTTCCCCTGCCACGCCCACCAAGCCACACCGCACCCACCAAGCCACGCTCACAGAACTGGTAGTAAAAAAAATTGGATTTCATCACTGGCTCTGACTCTAGAGATGCCTTTGCCTCCATTCCAGTTGCCTGATCTAGGTTTAAAATGTGTACTCTTGCATTGTGCTAATACAGTTCTTGGGCTAATAAGCAGATTAGAGTAGAATACATAATCCTTGTTTAGACTGGTGATGAAGACTGATTCTTAAATTGAATAAATTAGTTTTGGATACTGGGGTCCTAATAATTTTTTCTTTTGCCCATCTGACTTTTCTGCAGACCAGTCCTACAGAGATTTCTATCAGCACACTGAGTATCCAGTAAGCCGTTACCTGCGAGAGCCTCTCTACTTTCAGGTAGAACTTCTTCACAGCCAAGATCCACAACTGGAGTTGTTTCTGGAGAACTGCTGGGCTACTGCAAAATCTGACAGGAACAGTTTTCCACAGTGGCACATAGTGGTTAACAGGTACCAGTTTTAAATGTGGGTTGGAGGTCGTTTGCCGCTTATGTGAAAATTTGAACATTGTGAGTGAAGTTGTTGCAGAAGGCAGTTTGACAAGGCCTGCATAGAAAGCGGCTTGGGTTATGCTAGGGAATGAAAGACCTGTAAAACCTTTCCAAGACAGAATAAAATATAACACTTTGTACCAGCTGCAGAAATCACTGCTATTCTATGTTCAATAATTCAGTCATCTAAAAACTGAAAGACACATTGGCAATTCTTGCCATAAGCTCAAAACTCAAGATAGAGCTTGATGGTGTATTTTCTAGAGCAGGGGTGTCAAACTCAATTTCATGCCACAAGCCGAGGTGGCGCAGCGGTTAGAGGCAGGTACTGCAGGTCACATTAGCTGACACTAAGCCGCAGGTCAGCAGTTCAAATCTCACCGGCTCAAGGTTGACTCAGCCTTCCATCCTTCCGAGGTAGGTAAAATGAGGACCCAGATTGTTGGGGGCAATATAAATATACATTGCTTACTGGTGTAAACCGCTTAGAGAGTGCTTGCACTGTGAGGCGGTATATAAATCTCACAAATAAATAAATTAATAAATAAATTGAGGGCTGCATCAGGGTTGTGTTTGACCTTGAGCTGCGGTGGCCGTGGCCAGGGTAGGTGTGGCCAGCTCAACATCACTCGTGGCGGGGGCACCTGTGGTGGGCCGGGTGGGGCTGTGGGATCCTCCCGCAGCCCTCTGCCAGCAAAAATGGAGCTCGGGAGGGCTGCACGCAACCCTCTCGGGCTCCGTTTTCAGCCGCGATGGCCTCCTCCATCACAGTTGGAAACAGTCCTTTGCTGTTTCCAGGGCGGCCCAGCGGGCCATATCTAAGCACTCCACGGGCCAGATTCAGCCCACAGGCCTTGAGTTTGACACCCCTGTTCTAGAGCCTTAATACTATATCATCCAGCATGAGTTCTCTATTTCATCAGATGCAAAGGTTTCTTTATGGTTGAATTTGTACTGATAGGAGTTGCGCTAATAATGCATTCCATGGCATAATCCAGTTAAGTGGATTTTCTGGTCTTTAATGCCAATTTGGCACAGGCTGGATCTTATAGCTATAGTTTTGTTGAGAAACAATATATGAGTTGTGTATTTTATTTTATTTAGATTTAATAATTCTTAACTACCTGTCTCCCTGAGAGAGGGATATTCTCTCTCTGTCTCTCTCTCTGTCTCTCTGTCTCTGTCTCTGTCTGTCTCTCTGTCTCTCTGTCTCTCTGTCTCTCTGTCTCTGTCTCTGTCTCTGTCTCTCTCTCTGTCTCTGTCTCTCTCTCTCTCTCTCTCTCTCTCTCTCTCTCTCTCTCTGTGTGTATACAGGTGTACGTGTAGATATATATATATCAAATGATTCTTTTTAATCTTATACACTAGTTGTGAGAATACAGCAGATTTACATCAGACCATATTCCATGATGTCCCCAACACTTCTGTCCCATTCCCTACACACCTGAAGAGGTTTGAAGTGAAAATGTTTACATTTGTGGTGAATAGTCAAGCTGTTCAAAGACAGGTAAGGGTTGCCTTTATGGGTCAATTTGGGTAATTTTTGACATGACGTTTCATGATCTAACACTTGATAAGCTGGTCCTACTGATGGTGTATCAGGGTCGTTGACTGTTCCATTGATAACGTTCTTCTCCAACATTCTGCCTTGATAGCATTATTGTCTTTATTTTCCTACCAAAGATATTGTATGACAATAATATAGTTTTTCTAAGCTATGAACTTTTACAAGGATATTTCTGTAATATTGTGTTAAAACTGGAATACTTGAGTTTTATTTTAAAACCAGTTGAATTCAATTCTTCCCAAGGGGATAACAAGTATTTTCTATATTTTCTGTATGTTGCCATGTTCTTTAGTAACATGCTCTCAAACTCTTTTGTGATGCTTGGTGATTTTTGTCTGTTGTTCAGATCTACTTCCACTGTAGCGCAGTAATCTGTGATTCCACCCAGCCATCTTCTGATGCCCTTTGCATCAGGCTCTGTATTCCCAGAAAGCATAGAGCAGGTAAGGGACTAAAATACAAATGACTTGGATTGCTGTGCCCTCTGGATTGCAAAATGCTATGTTCTTTACCTACAATCTTGCCCAACTTCTTACCTCCTAGATGAGTTGGACAACTGATGTAGCCACCGAATTCATTGGCATGCTGCTTCAATAGCCTGATTGGAGGCAGTTTGGTTGAGAATGGTTTCCCATGTGTCCAAGATTTTTTTCTATAAACTCTCCATTTTTTAAAGAATTGGCTATCAGAAACTATATTCTGAAACAAACGCTCGCTCTCTAAAATGTGTAGAAGTGCATATTTTGTCATGTAAGTTAATGTCTTCTTAAGCCTACTCTGTTCATTACTTCCCTGCAATGTCAGATGCCAGCCTGTGCCATGGTCAGAGAAAGGTGAGAAGTCTGGTGTGTGGAAAATGAAAATGCACACATTAGGCAGTACCTAGAAACACGGTTCTTACAGTTTTTAAAAAAACTAAAACATTTTGTTTTATGTGATACGGTAACGTTTTAGCACCACTTATGATAATACCTACCGGTATAGAGGAATCTCAAAGAAGCCTTAATATGCACATATTCAACTCACATAGATATGGGTTAATATTTAGCTTTCAGTTTTTCCAGCATCTGCTGTGTTTTGGGTGCAGACAAAGAGCTAAGACAAATAAGACATGGTATAATCTCTTAGCCTCCATAAACGTTATGTGTTAAAATCCCTTGGTCTCAACCACATATAACCTACACTTTGAAGGTTAAGGATGTGTCTTCATGACATTGCTTTGTCCTGTCCTGAACCCAAGGGTGGGAGTGGTTTAAATTCACCTTCAACTGCCAGCAGTGAGCCAGCAGTGTGCAGCAGCTGCCAAAAAAGCCAACACAGTTCTAGGCTGCATTAACAGAGGGATAGAATCAAGATCATGCGAAGTGTTAATACCACTTTATATAGTGCCTTGGTAAGGCCACACTTGGAATACTGCATTCAGTTTTGGTCGCCACGATGTAGAAAGGATGTTGAGACTCTATCAAGAGTGCAGAGAAGAGCAACAAAGATGATTAGGGGACTGGAGGCTAAAACATATAAAGAACAGTTGCAGGAACTGGGTATGTCTAATGAAAAGAAGGACCAGTGGTGACATAATAGCAGTGTTCCAATATCTCAGGGGTTGCCACAAAGAAGAGGGAGTCAAACTATTCTCCAAAGCACCTGAGGGTAGAACAAGAAGCAATGGGTGGAAACTAATCAAGGAGAGAAGCAACTTAGAACTAAGGAGAAATTTCCTGACAGAACAATAAATCAGTGGAACAGCCTGCCTCCAGAAGTTGTGAATGCTCCAATGCTGGAAGTTTTTAAGATGATGTTGGATAACCATTTGTCTGAAGTAGTGTAGGGTTTCCTGCCTAAGCAGGGGGTTGGACCCTTCCAAGGTCCCTTCCAACTCTGTTGTTGTTGTTGTTGTTATTATTATTATTATTATTATTATTATTATTATTATTATTATTATTAATTATTATTATTATTATTATTATTATTATTATTATTATTATTATTATTATTATTATTATTATTATTATTATTATATCAGTGCTCCATTTAAAATTAGCATTTCCCACTTTGTTCTAACTTAAGTTCTACTCTCTGATACCTCATTTAAAGACAGTCCAGAGCTAAGATTTGTATAGTTTTTATTGGCTATTTTATGCTGATGCAAGCATGACATTTGTCCTCTGGGGGTGGGGGGGATTTTGGTTTGGACCACTGTAGCAATTAGATTCTGCAAAGACATCTGCCCACATAATGCCTTGATGTTTTCTGAAGTGCTTATTGGGTGTCCTAGTTTTTTTAAAAAAATAATGTTTGGTGAAAAAAGTGCTAGTTCTCAGAAGTATATGCACATGGGATGGGGATAAGGAGAAAGTGATGGTCCTGGTCACATTACTCTTCCCCAGACCCCTCCATCATGCAGGGCTATTACAAGTCCTCCAACTGTGAAACTAGACAGAGTATTTATTTATTTATTTATTTGGTAGTTTTTCTATGCCGCCCTACTCCCTCAGGACTCAGGGCGGCCTACAACATTTTATAAATGTTCAGTATGAAGCTGAACAGGCTTTGAAAATTGATTTAAAAAAAACTGGTGAGAATCCCTTGATTCATTTTCTGTGGCTTCTTTGGCACCTTCACCCATTTTGTGTGAATCCCCATCAGTTCTACCTCTTGATCCTCAGTTATACATTGGACAAGCACAAAATGGCACTTGAGGCAGATTCCCAATCAATCTGTTCTCAGCCAGAACTGAGGCTGTTTGCTCTACATGAGGAAGGGATATTTTTATTTTGTAAACACAGGTTTAGTGCTACTCCAGAATCAAGGTATTCCAAATTGATGCTCTTTCAGAATAGCACTAAACCCATGTGAAATGGAGCTATTAGATGAACATACCCACATGAAAGACACGCACAAAACCAGTGAGGTTTTTTGTTTTATTTTGGCAAATGGCCTAAACCCACCACTTCAGCCATCTGTCAAAACTCCCTTCCTTCCCATCCCCATCCCAAGTTTAGTGGAGTGGTTTTCTCAATAACTAATGATATTTGTTGAGGGGTAAGCGACGTCACAAGATACCACCAGTTCAGTGGTGGGTTCCTACCGGTGCTTTGAGGGACACCGCACCGTTTGAGCCCGGTGATGACATCATTTTTAGGCGCTTTTTTCCGGCTTCTCCGCATCCTGAGCTGTCGGAAAAAAGCCCTTCCACCTGCCCTTGTTTCAATATCGACCTTTATTCTTCCTCCGAAGCACAGCTGAGAAGCTCCTCAGCTGTGTTTCGGCTTGTAATGTCGTCCTAAGCATTCGCAGAAGTGAAATCACCCGATGGAACGCGAGTTCATTTCTGCGCATGCTCGCGATGCGCACCAGTAGCGAACATAACCGGAACCCTCCACTGCACCAATTCCATTCTTGTGCCAAGCATTAAGAACTGTATACTGTTAACTGAAATAGAATTGAGACCGAGAGCTGTACAAAATATGCCAACATACTTTTCTGCCATCTTAAGGACTGGAAGAAAGTCCTCCAGAAAGAGGCCTTTTGTCTCTTGCAAAATGGTACTTTCCCTCCTAAAACCCAATCGTGTAAAAACAAATACATTTCCCTAAAGCTAATGATGAAAAATTGGTTGCAGTATGTTCTGAATTACATAACTAGCATAAGCATGATAATATGTTTCCGATTAGAAAGGTATGGCTCTGAAGATGAAAAGGCTAACATTTTAATTCTTTCTAGGCCGGAGCACTGATTCCTCAAATGATATCCAGGGATATGTTTCATCTGGAGCAATTGTGATAGGAAGGCGGAACGATTCCTAAACATCTTATAAAAAGACTGGAATGGTGGCAAGATGTAATTTTTGAAGTATTTATTTCTAGGAGTTGCAGCTGTGTATTATGTAATAAAAAGCCTACAATAGGTATATTTGGGTATCTTTGTGCTTTTGTAAATTTGTAGAGCAGTTTTATTCAAACTTTTAGGGGTAGTGGGTACATGTGGAACTTTTAGGGTTCTGAGGTCATAAAATATTGGTTGCAAGAATACTTTTGTAACAATTAGTCACAAAATACTCATTTTATAGAAGGGCAAACTAGTGAGGGTACAAAATCCAAAACTCCCTTGCTTTAAGGCTTCCTGGTTTCCATGAAATGAAGTTGCATCAAGCATACTGTTACAGAGAAAACCCATCCTAAGTGATGTAGGCTGGTACAGCAACAGAAATTACTGTTTACTACACAGGGTGTGAAGCATGTAGCACTTATAAATAAATTATTTCTAGTCTACATTCAAACTAGCATTTTTTTAAAATGTAACGAATGCCTAGATTACTCAACAGCACTTAATGTTGCTCTACATAAGGTAAACAATCATGACACTGCAATCAGCTTCATTTACTGTAGGTCATAAACAGCTTGAGCCTTCTGCAGATTTTCAATATAAATGTGCCTTACACATTAAATAAAAAGCTATTTCAATGTTCTAGATCAGTGATGGCGAACCTATGGCACGCGTGCCACAGGTGGCACGCAGAGCTCTCTGCGGGCATGCGAGCCATCGCCCCAGCTCAGCTCTGCCACGCATGCGCCTCCCGCCGGCCAGCTAGTTTTCGGGTCTCTGCCACGCATGCATGGGGGGCGGGGCACATGCAGGAGACGTGCGCATGTGGGGGGCACAAGGGGGTCATGTACACATGGTCGTGCACACATGCATGGTAGGAGCGCACGCAGGGTGCATAGGGGTGGGGCGCACATGGGTTGCATGCACGGGGGTGGGGCACACGGGAGTTGTGCACAGATGCATGGGGGCGGGGCACACGGGGATCGCACACACATGCACGGGGTGGGCAGTGTCACACGCATTGCATTATGGGTGTACGTGCACGCTTTCACACACACTTTCGGCACTCTGCACCGAAAAGGTTAGCCACCACTGTTCTAGATTTTGGATTCAGCTCTGCTTCTGGCTCCTTGTACATTGTACCTGTAAATTGAAGAACTTCTGAAGGCTATAAAGGTGCCCTTACCTTATATCATATACAATATATATTACCGGTATGTATATTTGGAACAAATGACTAGTTGACCATTGAAAAAAATTAGACAAAGGAATTAAATATCCACAAACACTAGCAAGAAACTTTGGTAGGTAAATGGTTAAGTGGTAAGGGAACCAAACTTTGAGGATGGGAAGAAAAATTATCTAGTACGATTACCTGGCAGTCTTATTATCTAGCTGAAGTAATCTTTACAACTCTACCATAGAGAGGAAATCATGCTAGTTGACACTAGAGGCAATATTTCAGCAAGAAATGTTCTTCAGCAAGAAATGTTCTTCTGCCTTTCAACTGACTTTTAAAACCAGTACTATAGTGCTGTTTTAGATCTACGCACTTTCCATTTTTGTTAAGTCATTGCACAGCATATTTCTGCTTTGTTATAGTGGTCATTTTAGAAAAACTCCATGCCGGCTAAATGATGCATGAATGTTTTTACTAATTTCCCAATTAAAGAAAGCTATCAAATACTTTTCCATTATATAGTTACGCTTTTTAGAATTGAAATGCCTACCATTCGGAGTTGATCCGTTTAATAGTTTCTTTCCATTGTTCTCTTGACATGCAAAGGAGTAGTGCCTGGGTAAAAAATTGAATGTGCATGCTACACTATGCTCAAGTAGCCTTTAGAGAGTTTTATACCCAATTTATCCCAAGTAAATATGGTAAAGGCTGCTATGCAACATATAAAGACTTTACACGATCGCCTTTTTTTAAGATAGAAAACTACAACTGTTGCAGCTTCAGTTCTTTCTTCTGTAACACAAGATGCATAGGTTTTCTAAATCCAACTCATCTCCATTGTATTCAGTTCTTTCATAAAGTTCTTTCATAAATAAGCATCTAGATGAGCCATACACCAACTTGCTGTCCTACAGATGGGTCACACTTTATCTTTATACAGCTACCATAGGCTTTGACTGTCTTGTCTGGCTGTTATATCAGTTGAAGACTTCATCCAGGCTTTCCCGTTACAAAACAAGTATGCTTCATGTGGGAGAAACCGAGAATGATTTCCAAATTTTAACGAAGCCGAATTTCTCAGAACTGCAAAGCCTCTTGCCAATGCACAACCAACGAAAAGAGAATTTTTGCTAAGTTACTTGATATTTACTTGAAAAAAATGATATCCATAGTGTAGATTGCTTCAATGTCAAATAGCAACAATGGAGGTAAGATGCTGGGGAACTACCAATATCAGCATCATAATATCCTGTTTCCCCCAAAATAAGATATCCCCTGATAAGCCCAATCGGGCTTTTGAGTGCATGGCAATAAGGCCAAGCACTTATTTCAGGGTTCAAAAAATATATATGACAGGGTCTTATTTTCGGGGGAAACACGGTATTGCTCTGTTGTACTGATAAGAGATGCAGCACTCACGAAAAGCAAGTCAAATAGCACATATATCTGTGACCTCTTGAACCAATTTCTCTCTAACAAGGGGAGTAGTTGAGGAAGGTATACGTAGATTGAGAACAAATGGCTCAAAAACACCATCCCAGTTGCTTGACACACAACGCCATAAAACCATTTCCATCATTATTTCCTTTGTAACAAAGTAGTGGTTTCTAGCAAAGAAGATGTTTCAAATCACAAGATGGTATTGAGAATCGAACCATTTAAAATCTGATCATGAAAAAATGCTTTTGTTTAGACTGCCTCTCTTCACTCCTATCCACTTAGAGGACAGGTGCTTTTATGGATATTACTGAAACTATATGGACTCAGGAAAAGGTGTGGTTATCAGGATTGTTTGTAGCCAGAATCCGAGACAAATTGTGCTGCTCACTGGATTTTCATATATCCCAATACGTCATTTTTAAGTATTTGCCCTATTTCTAATAGCGGGGATAAGAAATGCTCTTTGATGGTCTTCAGAGAGGACATAAGTTACTCCATGCCATCCACTTGATTCTCTTGAAATGTACCCTCTAGTGAGAACTATCCTGTGACCCTGTCCTAGCAACTTTCATCTTTCTTGGCTACAGAGCAAAGGGTTTCCTTTCAACAGCAAATGTGTAAAGAGGCAAGAAGCGGAACCTCACTTATACTAAACATTGCTACAAATTTATTACAGGATTTGTCTTTCAAGTACATTTTGAAAAGTAACAACCACTTTTTAAACATGTGAATACAAATTAAACACAAAAATCATACATCCCGGTGGCAACGCAGTGAGCGGGGTTGGGGAGGGAAGAGGAGGAGGCAGCAGCAGCAGGAGTGAATGAGCGCAAAGAGACAGAAGCAACAGACTAAGGCCCTTTGCACTTGGGAGCTGTGGCTGCGACTATTTCAGCCACAGGAGGTCCAGAAAGCTGGCCCATAGCACCTCTGCTTACAAATGTAGATACGTTACTAAGAAGGGGCCAAGCTGGAAGAGCCAATCTCCTGAGCAGATTGAAAGAGCTCCCTGCTCTCCTGTCAGGAAATTAAATATTTTATTTTTTTTTAAAAAAAATCTTCAGAGTACAGGGTAGAAATAAAAGGTAGAGGAGCCTGTGCCGTTTTAATAAGGCACCCCTCAAAATAAAATCTTAAATTAGATGGCTTTTTGATTGGTCTTTTCCTTGAGGAAAGGGACATGGTCCAAAGTAAGTCGTCTACACCCTGAACAGAAGAAAAGGCAACCAAGGAATCGATGTATTTGCCAAAGTAGGAGGTGCTAAGTGAACTCTTGACTGCTGTGCTGTGCTGGAGGCATTCCCTACCTCCCAAAGTGACTGACTTGTTTCACAAATCAACAGTCCCTTTTGCTCTAGGCAGGGAAACTCTCTGGGACTGGAGGTTCAGATTACTAAAGCAAGCAGCTCTCACACTTTGCAGGAGGTCTTCTCTAAAAGAATTGCCAAGGACAATGTAGTGCCGTGGGCTACTAACAAAAGAGGCAAGACTGCTATGAGCAAGCGGGCATAGAAGGACAAGGAGCTCTCCCACTGACCCATCAAAGGCCAACCACCTTCTGTGGAAGGGTCAGACTTTTGTAATGGAAGGGGAAAATGCCACCCCTGCAGAGTGATGGAAACAGCCTGGGAACAGATTGAGAAACCCATCTCCATAGTTAGTTGCCATGCTCCAGAAGAACCCCTGCCCAGCTCTAGCAGGATTCCCCTCTGAAGAGACATGCCAGTCCTGCCTTCAGCACAGTATTCAGAAGGGAGGAAAGCCTGGAAGCGAACAGCTCAATGACTTGGCTGGCAGGCAGGGAAGGCAGGCTGGGGAGGCTTTAGAGCAATTGGCATGAGGTCTTCTTGCGCCCACGTTTGGCTTGTAGGGCAGCTCGGGTTGCCATCTCAAACACTTCCCGGACTCCATCCTTTGTTTTGGCAGAACATTCCAAGTAGCCAAAAGCACTAATCCTGTTGGCCATATCCCTGCCCTCCTCTGGCTTCACGGGTTCCTAAATGAAAAAAAAAAAAGACAAGTGAGGTCTTCTGGACTTCGTACTGAGGAAGTAAGTAAGAACCAAGTAACACTCGCAGCAAAAATCCAGCAATAAGAATTATGGGCTTCTACAAATAACTTCCATCTTAAATAAGGATCTCTAGCATTTTTTCTCTCTTAACAGACTCCAAAGCATTCCCATTCTAATGATAACAGTAGATCCAGAAAGGGATGTTAAGACTATTGACTTCACCTGTTTCATCTTGGCTAACTCCCGACGTGTATGTTCATCATTACGCAAGTCCTTCTTGTTTCCTACCAGGATGATAGGCACATTGGGACAGAAGTGCTTGACCTCTGGAGTCCACTTCTCAGGGATGTTCTCTGGATAGGAAGAGAACATAAATGAACTAACACCTTTTCATGAGAGGCTCTAATTCACTGAGTAATTTGGTTATAAGACAATATTACAATTGTGACAGAAAATCTATGAACTGTTTACAACTATCTGTAACCTTGCAGTAATATTGTGACTTTAATAAGATCAAAGTTCTATTAATATATAAAGACATTGTGTTTATACTAACAGCACATGGAACAGCATTTTTATTCCAAAATTGTCCCAGAGCCAATTTCTGAGAAGCATTTGCAATTTAACTACTGCTTCGAAGAAATGTAAAGACCTTTCCTCTTCCTGGAACATTACTGAAATCCTCAGAAAAGGAAGAAATTACAGTTTAAGTAACAGTATGGCTGTGGAGAAATATAGTAAATGGCACAGTCATATCCTACTACATTGACAGTTTTGTTCAAGAATAGATACCATAAATATATTAGTATTTCTAAATAGATAAAAGAAAAGGGGTAAAGAGTAAATCTGTGGACTCCACTTTCTTCCCTGTATCAGGAATAGACAATCTGAGGCCCTAGGACAACAATCAATCAATTAAAAACCTAAATGCAGTCTCCAGAGGCTCTCCACACGTTTCCTCTGAAATATAAATATTTGATAAATAAAACAATATTTAGTGTAACCAACAAACGAAGTATTATATACACATGGGGCCATCAAATTAACTGTACTCCATTTTTAATTAAATAAAAAGGGAAGGGTTTCCTGATCTGACCTACCATTTTCCATGATTCCAAATTTTGGAGTGTGGATCTCAACACACTACTCAGAAGGAGAATAGAATTCTCGGCCCCACCTCCCAATTTAAATATTCTTACTCTGTACAAAATAGAAGATTACTCACCTAAACTGTCAGGGCTGTCAATGGAGAAGCACATGAGGATAACATCTGTATCTGGATAAGACAGGGGTCTCAGGCGGTCATAGTCTTCTTGTCCAGCTGTATCCCACAGGGCAAGTTCTACCTGTAAAAGTACAAAGTTGGCAAACTTTAGAGATACGATCTTAAGAGTACATTCTGAAATAAACTAGTTGCTCACACCACTGCATCCTTAGAATGGTTCAGTAAAACGGCTTAGAATCAAAGCAGAGAGTATTAACTGAATTCAACCAGAAAAAAAATGCAGATGTGTATTTTATTTTTACCATATTTCAATTCTTTCACACTAATTTTAATTCCTGTTCTTAAGCAGATACAACAAATTGGAGATGGTAATCACCAATCAGAACAGAAAAAATATATTTAATCTCAGATGTGCATACTGTCTGGTCCAGTGCCCAAAGCAATAGGTAAAAGGCAGACTCATAACTTACGCCACATTTCAGCAAACATTTCATGCATTCCAAAACACACCCCACAGAATTAAAGAATTTATTTTTGCTTCTGCATATATACAGAATACAAATGTATCTTACAATCACCTATTTCCATCAGTTGTGTTTTGAATTTTATACTCATATAGGATTAGATGAGTCTTGAAAATCAGCAAATTACCTGTTTTCCATCCACTTCAATGTCAGCCACATAGTTCTCAAATACAGTGGGGACATAGACTTCTGGGAACTGGTCCTTGCTGAAGACAATAAGGAGGCAGGTCTTTCCACAAGCTCCATCTCCCACAATGACAAGTTTCTTGCGTATGGCAGCCATCTCTACTAAAAGAAGAAAATTTTTCAGCAACTGATTGCATGGCTCTTGGTGTACTTTTTTAAATAAGTGTTAAATATTGTCCCACTTGATTTTATTTTCAGATGGCCTTACCTTAAAAAAACTTATCATGCTACAGGGACTCAAGTACAATCTTCATTTCAAACTTTTTGGCCCCTCATATTTATTGAAAATAGTTATATAGTTCCGATCTTATATCAAACTCTAGGCTGTTTCCAACCAACAGTTACAGCCAGAACAAAAAAGGTTGAAAAATCAAGCACAGAAAAAAAAAGTCATAAAATCAAGAACACTTCTCTTAACAACCACCTAGTGTATCAATAGAAATTCTGGTCCAATTGTGGTTGTTATATCAAGGACTACCTGGATACTTGTGGAACCAGAACATCAACTGCAAGTTTGAGAATTGCCAAATCAATTCACACATTGCAAGAACTGTGGTTTACATTATAGTTTCGAGAGATATGGTATAAGATGAAGACTGAAGACTTAAAGTTCAACACCATTGAAAAACATTATGTGACAAAATATACCAAATAAGGTTAAGCCAGGACTACCTATAAACATTGTTGGTCCCAAGGAAGACAGAATTCTAACATGAATCCTTCATCCAAAAATTTCCAAAATGGCAGGGCAAAGGTTAAAAATAGCAATATGAAATTAAAGCTACAGGTAGTCTTCAACTTACAACTGAGCCCAAAATTTATGTTGCTAAATGAGACATTTGTTAAGTGAGTTTTGCCACATTTTACGAATTTTCTTGCCACTGTTGTTAAGTGAATTGTTGCAGTTGTTAAGTTAGTAGTCTGGTTATTAAGTGAATCTGGCTTCCCCATTGACTTTGGTTGTCGGAAAGTCCCAAGAGGTGATCACATGAAACTGGGACACTGTAACCGTCGTAAATATGAACCAGTTGCCAAGCATTTGAATTTTGATTATGAGACCATGGGGATGCTACAATGATCTTAAGTGTGAAAAACGGTCATGTCACTTTTTTTAGTGCCAACTTTGAACGGTCACTAAACAAACTGTTGTAAATCGAGGACTACCTGTACAATGATTAGCCTAAATTCAATCTCAACATTTACCGACATGTAAGATTTTACTGACATTATAGGGGACTTTCTATGTTATGCTTATTTTAATCAGTATGAATATAAAGCCACACAAACAAAAGTGTGTATATTTAAATGCTACAAATCTGAGATTTACTGCATTTTGGGTTTGGCCCCAATTACATGTTTCATTCCCTCCTCCCCACAAGACTATAATATTCAATTTCATTGGACTATTAATCTATCAATCATCTAAAATCTGTCTGGAAATAACCTTTATCAACTATGGAAACTAGGGAGGAGAGGAAAGCATTTAGTTAGTTAGTTTAGTTACTAATTTGACATCTGCAATGATTCACTTAACAACTGTGGCAAGAAAGGTTGCAACATGGGGCAAATTTCACTGAAGAATTGTCTCGCTCAGCAACATAAATTTTGGGCTCAATTGTGGTTGTAAGCCGAGGACTAATATGATTTAATAAAATATCATTCATTCATTCATTCATTCATTCATTCATTCATTCATTCATTCATTCATTTATTTATTTACTTACTTACTTACTTACTTATTACTTACTTACTTATTTTAGTGTTCTTATATGCCGACCTACTCCCTGGGGACTGAGGGCGGCGTACAACATTTAAAGAACAACTAAACAATATAATAATTTAATAACAGTTTAAAAAAGAATTAAAAAAACATATAATACATGGGGGAGACCTAAGATGTGAAATTGTCTCAAAATCACCCCGCCTGTAGGAAGAGCCATGTCTTAATGGCTTTTCGGAAGACCAGCAAGGTGGGGATAATTCGGATCTCTGGGGGTAGTTGGTTCCAGAGAGCAGGGCCCCCCACAGAGAAGGCCCTCCCCCTAGGCCCCGCCAGCCGGAATTGTTTGGTTGACGGGACCTGGAGGAGACCCTCTCTGTGGGACCTAACCGGTCAAAGGGAAGTATGAGGTAAGATGCGGTCCCGGAGGTAACCTGGTCCTAAGCTCCTTTAGCAAGGAGGGAGCGAGTCACCCTAAACAAAGTGGCTGGGTGAGAATCTGCGGATGCAATAAGAGTGGAAAAATTACATCATTTTGCTGCCCTTATCGCCACTAAATAATAAAAGTTCTTAGAAGTGTTCGGTCGGATTTGGTTTTACTGGCTCTCCAGCGTCGCTCCAGACGTCTCTTGTGGCGTTTCATCTCCCGGAGCTCCTCAGTGAACCAGGGAGCTTTCCGGGATCCACTGCCACGGAGAGGTCGCAAAGGCGCAATCCGATCTAATGCCCCTGATGCTGTGGTGTTCCAGGCAGCCACCAGGGACTCAGACAAATTGTGGACTAGGGTTTCAGGTATTTCCCCAAGTTCCCTCTGGAATCCTTCCGGCTCCATTAGGCGCCTGGGGCAGAACCACCTAGTCAGTCCTGCCTCCCTGCGGGGGAGGAGTGGGGCTGTGAAATCCAACCTCAGTAGGAAATGATCTGACCACGACAATGGGGTGGTGACTATATCCCCTAGCTTCAGATCATCTCTCCACTTCATCTCTCCATTACCGTATTTTTCAGAGTATAAGACGCACCTTTTACCCCCCAAAAGAGGGTGAAAACTTGGGTGCGTCTTATACACCGAATGCAGCCCCTCCCACCCAGCCACCCCCACCCTTTGGCCTGTCTTCCAGCAATTTACCTGCTTGCAGGAAAGAGGGAAGAGCCTGCAAAGCCAAGCAAGTCAGTAGCGGATCTACAGCTGATTAGGTTTGCCACGTGGAAAAATGAAAGTGAAACTAACTACAAAGAGGCAATTAGCTGGCAGAGACACGCAGATTTTTATTTTTTGCTGAACTGGATGGAAGGGGGTAAGTGAATAACTAAATGTCTGTAGAATGTTCAAATTATTAGACTTACTTTTTAAAGACTGCTTTATTATTGTTCTAGAGCCAGGGATCTCCAACTTTGGCAACTTTAAGACTTGTGGACTTCAACTCCCAGAATTCAACAGCCAGCTTTGTTAGCTTTACTGGCTGTGGAATTCTGGGAGTTGAAGTCCACAAGTCTTAAAGTTGCCAAGGTTGGAGATCCCTGTAAATCTAGACAACTTAACAAAATAAAGAAGCTTTTTAAAATAAATGCTTGCTCTGAAGAGGCCCAGTGCTATTGTACCTTCTTTTAAATAATAGAGAATAATGTATACTTCCAGAAATTTTAATTAATTTTAACAGCTCTGTACAAGTATAGTATGAAATGTAACAGTATCCTGTTTAGTATTAGAGTTTAGTTACCTGGGAGTAGATCTATTTAAATAATTGGGAAGAGTTAGTGTGACTACATTTAAGAAAACTTTCTAGCATAATGTACATTTCTCCAATTCTTTGCTATTTCTATGGGTCAGGCACACATGCACAGAAATACACAGCAAACAGTGTATATCATCTGTGCTGTTTGCTGTTTGGCAAATTGCTTGGAGGCAGAGGCCTTTTTCCCTTGTTTTCCTCCCCCAAAACTAAGGTGCGTCTTATACTTCAGTGCGTCTTATACTCCGAAAAATACGGTATGTATTAATCCGTTCAATATGTATGGCTGCCCAATTCAACAACTGACTATGAGCAGTGAACAAAGTAAAAACTATTATGGTACAATAATCCAAAAAATAAAATACAAAGCAGCTGAGAATATATCATACAATAATCACTAATATAAGCAAGAAACAGACCTTGAACACCATTTTATTACCTATGCTGCCACTTTCTGCACCAACTAAAGCTTCTGAATGCTCAAGAGCAGCCTCATGTAAAGTGCATGGCAATAGTCAAAGTGGGAGGTCATAAGGATATGAGTAACAGTTATGCAGCTTATTTCATTCTGCTTCTCCTCTTACGGGCACTCCTCATTTAATGACCATTTGTTCAGTGACCATTCAAAGTTACAATGGCACTGAAATGGGGAAATTTAAGACTGCCTTAGTACTTGCAGCCATTGTAGCGTCCTCGTAGTCACACAATCATGATTCAGATGCTTGCTAACTGGATCACTATTATGACATTGTAATCTCCCACCATCATTACAACAAGCAAAGTCAATGGGGAAACTGGTAGGAAGTTGAAAATGGCAAATATGTGACTGTAGGATGCTGCAACTGTGCAGGATTTGCCTAACAACTAGGACTGCTGGAACTGCCTTTGTTAAGTTGGTGCAGTCATGTGACATCATGCTTTATGACCGCATTGGTCAGCAATGGAGTTCCTGTCCCAAACACTATCAGTAAGCAAGGATACTTGTATTTTTCAAAATGGTCAAAACCCCATTTTTAGCCATTTTATTTTTGATGTCTGTGAAATCACATGGTATCTGAAATGCATGCTTTGAAGAACCTATCTATATAGATTTTTAAATACATTTTTAGAATCCATCCCTATCTTTAAGGATTCTGGGCAACATGTAAATATATAACCCAACTTAGCTTTAAGTTACTTTGGAAGGCTATAAAAGAGCTGGAGCTGAATATACTTTCAGGAGGAAAGTTCTAAAGGGTGATGCTTATTACAGAGAAGACTGAGTCCTTAGGGAGTAGGGCGGCATAGAAGAACCTCCAAATAAATAAATAAATAAATAAGACCTGCTGCCTAAACCACTCCCATGCATTTCTTCTATGGGCAGATACTGTCAACAGGCTTCCTCTAAATGACTGGACTAGACAGTTTTACCCAGGCTCTGACTACTAGATCCCGAGAAGGCTTGATAAATAGACTGCCATACAAAGCCAACAAATATAATAACCAGGTATCAGAATTGGCCCTGCAAGCTTACTGGCAATGTCATGATGATGTTTGTGTTCTTAGATGCTGGCAGGACTTTAACTATAAAATGATTTATGTATAAAGTATTATAGCATATATTATGCAAACCCAGCCAATAGTGACTTATTTAAAAGCATTATTAAACAAACCATGGTTTAGTAAGATGGGTGAGGCAGGTTAGCAATTATATAGGCTCTAACTGTGTGCATCTGCTTTCACTTAATTTAACTATTGCTACCTTAATATAAAAAACAGTCTATTCTTGGAAACCTGGAGTTCAATGATGCTTGGGGAAATGTGGTTTTGCGTATCTGTGATCAGCATATGTCAAGCACAACTATGCAACATCAGATCCTGTACAAATCCAATCAGATACAGGTGATATCATTCATTTAGTAACTGTTTGCAGTTAAAACAGCAATGAAAAAAGTGACTTAGGATTGGTCCTTGCACTTAATACTATTACAGCATCCCTGTGGTCAAGTGATCAAAATGTTAGTGCTTGGCAACCAACATGTATTTATAACAGTTGCAGCATCCTGTGATCATGTGATCACCATTTGCCACCTTCCCAGCTGCCTTCTGACAGCAAAGTTATGGGGGAAGCTGGATTCACCATGTGATTTAGAGCAGGGTTCCTCAACCTTTTGGACCTCAGGGACCACTAAATTCATAATTTTAAATCCCGCGGACCACTAATATGATCTGCCTAATGACTGGCTTGGTGGGCATGGCTAAGTGGTCATGTGACTGGGTGGGCGTGACCAACTTGATGTCATTCACGTCGAAGGGCGCCTCGCTGGCCACTACATGCCCCTCTCCTCCCAGCCACTCCTTACCTGCCCGCCGGGGCTCCTTAGGGCCCCAACAGGAAGCAGTTGCTGGAGCTAAGCAGCCACCATGAGAAAGAGTTGGCAAAACAGCTGGCTCAGTTCAAATTGGATGTGACCGAGGAGGAGGCTCAGCAGAAGCACCTCACTGAGGACTACGAGCATAGACTTTCCAAGCAGAGGGAAGACCTGTGGGAGTGCAAGGCCAGGTACCGGCGCCTGGAGGCTCAGCGGGCTGAGATGGTCAGCCAGTTCCAGGCCATGATACAGTCCCACTGGAATGAGGCCCTCCTGCTCTTTGCCACCAGCCTTCGCCCAAAGCCCTGCTGCACCAGAGGCCGAAGCAGACCCCAAGTCAGAATTTCTACCCCCCTCCAACCCACACAAAAAGACCCCGAAGGGGGAGACTCTCTGCAGCAACACAAACGTTCATTGCACGTATCCAGCACAGAGGCCGTAGTTTGAATTTATATTGCACTGAATTAGGGGTTTCCATCCTCTGATTCAGTGCAATATAAAAAATGCAAAAATAATCTGCAGACCACCAAAATTTTCTCGCGGACCACCAGTGGTCCACAGACCAACAGTTGGTGGCCGTTAATTTAGAGTGACTCACTTAATCATGGCAAAAAAAAAGTTGTAAAATCGGGCATGACTTATTTAACACTTGCTTAGCAATGGAAAGTCTTGTCCCAATTGCAGTAGTAAGTCAAAGACTATCTTGTATAACTATTGGCCATGCTGGTAGGTGACTGATATCAACTGCAATTTAGCAATAACCAGAGAGCCAAACCTTGATTTACAATAAGACTGAAATAAGCTTTTACTATACTTTATTTTTAAAAGTGTATTTAAATTTTAATTTGCATTAAAATGCAAATTAAATATGTAATACACAACATCAGCAAATGTCATATTAACAATGCTTACGAAAAAGAACTGAATGAGTTAATTGGTATTTTCTACAGTCTGACTCATTAGATCCAAAACAGAAGCTTTTTTTTTTTTGTAGGAAAATTTCTCATTTACCCACTTCTGAAATCTGGCACTGCCAAGTCTAATGTTGCTGGAAACTTACATTCTGTTTTTAAAGATGAGAATGTTTTTATAACATAGCTTAAGGTTAGTAAGAGAGGAACTGAACAGTGAGTAAATGCTTTGGATGTGAGGATAAACATATTTAAAACTAGGAAAGTTACACCAATATCTGGTGCTCTAAACAATCTTTTCTCATATACTCAGATGATAAGAGAATATAATTTGCTTGACCAACAGGTACACTAAATGCTTATTAAAAGATTTTAAGGCCAGAACTAACTGATCAAATTCAATTCCACATGAATCCTGAAAAGAGTTCATACTGCTAGAGAATCCTCCATAAGAGCAATCAATGTTAACCTCTCCTTGGTGCTAGACTGCAATCATCAAACACAGTTCCAATTAACAAACTCTAAAATTAAGCTATGTTGTTCTCATCTAGTATATGATTAGAGTCAACATCCTCAAGTGACTCAGCAAGTTGGCAAACAATTTTATTATGATTTAATTAAGAAGGACAGGGTGAGAGCGCTAAAAATATTTCCTATTTTTAGTCACCAAAACCAGCCCCCAAATTCTACTATACGGGATTTACTGTATTTTTTGGAGTATAAGACACACCTTTCCCCCCCTAAAAGAAGATGAAAATCTGGGTGTGTCTTATACACCGAATTTAGCCCTGCCCAGCCTCTCAAACGGAGCTTTGCAAGGCTGAAAACAACCTCTCAAACGGAGCTTTGCAAGGCTAATATACCTGTTCCAGACTGTTTGCTAAGGAAGCTAGCCAGATGGATGCTGGTAGGCAGAATTTGTTTTTTCTTATTTTCCTCCCCAAAAACTAAGGTTTTACTTACTTTTACTCTGGTGCGTCTTATAGTCCGAAAAATGCGGTAGGTTGGCTTCCCCAGAATGTACACACTCAAATCAGCTGTCCCTTTACTCTTTCATTATAATGGAATCTCCTCTATTACTTATACTTTTTTTAAAAAGAGCCACAGATAGTGCCCATTTATCCTAATGCCTATGGAGATTCTCAATCATCCAGGTCATGATTGTCCCAAAGTTGTTTTTAAAAAGACAACTAGATTTTCTTGGGTTTCCTTGAAAATGTTTTGCTTCTCATCCAGAACTGAAGAAGTTCTTGGATGAGAAATGAAACATTTTCAAGGGAAAGAAAAAATCAAGAAAGTTCAATTGCCTTTTGAAAAGCACCTTTGGAACCTACAATAAAAATGAGCATTATCCCAGTGATCTAAGAAAGCTTAAATATTCAACACACCATTCAAGAGGGCTAATTCACAGTAATAATTCACCTGCAGAAAAAGTTTTAGATAGCTCACAATAAAGAACTGTAGCAACTCAGTATTGGGGATTTGACAGCATTTTGTTTCTATTCTCATACACAATGTATCAAAATTAATACTATTCATACTTGATAAAGCATGGTTTCTGATGTAAAAAAATATTTTAAAAATTTAAGATTTTTTAAAAATACATTTGTCTCTAGAACTAAGAAATCAATAAATTGCTGGATATAAATATTCCCATATTTGAAGAACAATTAAGAGATAAGGTTGAGATGTGTTATATCCATTGTGCAATCCAGTTACTGTCCCTGAATTACACGAATAGAGAATACCGTAGATGAAAGTTTAGTAAAGAACATTAAGTGAAGAATGAGCAGGATTTAACAATTTGCAGCCCGAGATTACTGTTGAATTCCAATTTATTACTGGTTCTAGCCAGAATAGTGGATAAGTAATTGATCATAAACACTTGATCATAAACACTATGAGAAAAGTATCACACAATGCCTCCTCATTCAATTAGATAGGATCTATTTAGTTCATTGCTTTTGCTGAATAATGGCTGTAATAAATTGAAACTGAAATTGCTGGATCTCAGAACTTTTGAAACAAACTAATGAGTAAATAAAAACAATTCAAGAAATTCAATACAACTGTAGATTCCTCCAAGCACATGCTGAGTTGAGGAATCAGTTTTCATTATCAAAATAAGTTTGCACCCAAGTTTTTAAATGTGTTAATGTATTTTTATTTCAAAATTAAACTACTACTAATGCAATTTAGGACAGGCAGTTTTTCCTGGAATGTTTAAATAAATAAATCAATTCTTTGCTGATCTACTGTGCCACAAATCTTCCAGAAAGTTACCAGATCCCGACTGACTTTTGCCCACCTCTGACTTAAAGAAAACGAAGTTAGATAAGGGGGAATAAAAAGAGAAGCTGGAACATTTTGCACTTCTATGTGGATGTGTCACCATTTTTTTCAGTGGGAAAAGCAGAAGTTTGGGAAAACAGAACCTTGCACACTGAATTTCTCTACCAATACTACAGATATTGCTTAAGTGGGAATTGTTATAGGGTTGCCATAAAAGACAAGATCCATACACAAGAAACACTATTAAAAGCAAATACAAAAATCTACCAATCTATCAACAGTATACTAATCCTCATAATAATACATAATGCAGGTATCTCTCTCTCTCCCTCTGTGTATTCATGCATTCATTCATTGTGAATTGTATATATATATGTGTGTGTGTATATATATATATATATATATATATAGAGAGAGAGAGAGAGAGAGAGAGAGAGAGAGAGAGAGAGAGAGAGAGAGAGAGAGAGAGAGAGAGAGAGAGAGAGAGAGAGAGAGAGAGGGTATGTATGTATATATAATGTATGTGTGTATGAATACATATATTCAAGACACAAACATACAAAACCAAATCTTAATTCCTGAAAACTTTCAATTTACATGTAGCTCAAAGAAAACTGATTAGAGAAATAATGTACTGCATTATATGCAGCACATTTCCAAATTTCTAGAGAACTTATTTCACAAAATTCAACTTACAATTAAATTTGACTCCCAAATCGGACAGCCCTTGTACAGTACAGGGCTGAAACTTACTGTACAATTGTAATTACTGTACAATTACTGTAATAATGTGTGTGTTCTCATAAACTATCTTTCATATTTACAGATGAAAAAGCTTAGCCAACAGATTAAGATGAATTACATTTTTTAAATTTACCATAAAATTTGCGATCTCTGTTCTTCTCTGACTTTCAACTAGCCAATACAAAGATACTGTGGAAGTGGTAAAGTTTTGTGTTTACAATTTTATTTGTTATTGTCCAAATAGAGATAAAAACATACACATTTTACATTTCAGTGTTCTTAGGACAAGAAAAGAAAACACTGCATATAGTCTAGGAGAATTTGTTTTTAACAAGAAAGCGGAAATGCGTTTTGCAAAGCTTCCAAAGTTTCCAAGCTTCAGTAAAACTGTGATGTACAAACTTCTCTCTCTCTTTGTGACCGGGATAAATTAACATGGAGCAATTAAAACGTTCTGCTTTTTTATCGTTTTCACTACAGTCCATGAAAATTTGTGACCGCCAAGAAGCAAGCGCCAGAGACTACACAAATATTATGTAGGAACAAGTGGTTGGGTCTGTCATCCGAAGTCACTTCAACTTCATTGTGAAAACAGCCGAGGAAAGAAACGCAGAGGCCGCGAGGGGAAAAAAACAAAAACAGGCGGCTGGCTTCCCACCTCCCCTCGAAGGGAATTTTCAGAGCGCCTTCAACCACTTTTATCGTGTAAAATGGAGATTTCCGAATCGAGCCGGAAACCAGCGGGTGTGTTGGTTGGACTTTTTCTTTTCTTTTCACAAGCTACCGCGCCCCAAAGCTACAAAACTAAGCTGTGAGAGCGCGAGGGGACCCCGTATATCTTCATCCCCGACTTCGTAACGGAGACCCTCCCCACCCAATCAAAATCCCTTCACTTCCCCACCCCCCGCACCGGTTGGGAGGCACGAGCCGCCCCACTGCCAACTGTCTTCACTTCGCGCATGCGTCCCAGGCACCTCTCCGATTCCTTCCCACCCTGCATCCAACTTTACCCCAACAGTTTTTGTTTTGTTTTTTAAAAAAAGCTTCAGCCCTTTAACTTTGAACCCCCCAAAACTTCTAAAATGTTCGCACCCTCGGGGGAAAAAAGTATCCCAGTCTTTTTTTTTTTTAATCCAATCTCCCACAAATTGTCTTACCGGTTTGGTTTCACCCGACTGCCGGCTCCGCCCGGCTCCCCTGACCGCCGCCGCCGCCCGGACTCTCCACAGCTGCCTTACAAACTCCTCCCACTTCGTGATTGACAAGAACCTCCACCCTATTGCATAACTCTATGCAAACTTCTTGGAGCGCTGCCGTCATATAAAAGAGGGCCGAGTCCGCCCCACTTTCAGATTGACAATAGAGGGCAAGCAATGGGAAAACACCATGCTCTCCAACTTCTGTTTGATCGTGTCATCGGGCGCTGTCCGATTCCGGAATGATGGAACCCGACGACCAATCGGCAGCCAAACTCCAGAACAATCTGATAGGCAATGGAGATAGACCAATCGTGCCTGCATTAGTAAAAATGCGTCCAACTACACACGGAAGGCGGGCCATTCCTTTCCTAGCCTTGGTCGTCATTGGCCGTGTGTTCGCGGCCAATAAGGACGCATGAAGAAAGTACTGTAGTCATTTCCCGGCAGGGGCGGGCTTAAGTTGGAGGCCACGCCCACCCAATAGGATCAGCAAGCCAATGGAGGTTTCCCCGCAAGCTCCGCCCCTTTAACCCTTGCAAACAGGCTCGCCCCAACCAACGCGTGGAGCTGACTTCCCGCCGTGTTATGGCTCTCCAAGACAAAGTAATTTTCTGTAGCAGCCATTTTGGAAGTTTCTCACTCGCGCCCCCAGAGGCCAATAGACGAGTTTCCTCCCTTCCTCCGCGAAAAGCTGCGAACAGATTCTGCCTTAAGTCTGTGGCAGTTAGAATTGTGTGAAGTCCTTTGGGGAACTGGGATGCTCCTCTACCACCCCGGATTCAAGGGCTATGTTAAAATGAAGGCGCAATGGAGCAGGGGGAAGGTTCATTTTCGACGAACATCCAAACTGGTTTCATAAGTAGCCAGACCATTGATCAAAGTTGAATTAAAAGAACCAGAGTGTTGTGATTTGATTTGTGGTGGTAGAAGGATGAGGTGAAACAGGAATATCTGAGCATTTTTTGTTTCTTAGACCAGTCTCTAGCCGGTAGACAGGCATACTCTGGTCTATACTTTACAGGCTGCAACGACAAGCCAGTGTTGGCAACCTTACCGAAACATGCCAAAAGTCCAAACTGAATTGTAATTCTTAGGATATGCTTTGAGATTGCAATTCCAACACATTTATAGGGAAGAGTTGTGGTTTGCAAAGTACCAAGTGAGAGCAGCAGGGAAGTTATTCAGGCCCACTTATGTGTACAACTCAAACTAAAGATGGAAGAATTAAACTTCATATAGGTCTTAACACTTGCAGAGATGCTAAAAGTTAAAGCTAGGAATTTCTGGCAGCCAATAGTCCAGTATTACGTAGAAATATATGGGCAAAAGAAATGAACTTGATAGCCAGAAGGAGCCTACAATTAAACAGAATTACATCTTTTTATAGAAGCAATTTAAATTTAATCTAACATTTTAATCCATATTTGGATGTTGGTACACTCTTAATGTCCATCGATCCTAGCTAACATGCTAGATTTGGCAATCGAATACCAGAAAAAAGCTAGGTTGTTTTCCCCTACATTGGTTTACAAAATTTATACTGAACTCATTGCACATTTTTATGGCAACACATGCATTTGAACATTTTTTCCTCATAGCAATTTTTAAAAATGTTTGTCTCCTGCACAAAGATTGGAAAAACTGATATCTTGAACCATACTTTAAAAATTAAGCCCCAATTCAATAACTACATGTGGATTTTAGGAAAGCACTATCAGGGTTTATAAAAACTATCAGGATGATAATATTCTTTGCAGTAACACAGGACGTTTACAGAACTGAAGTGCAATTCCTTTCACATCTTTGAATGCAATAACTACCACCTTTGAAATCAGTGTCCAATTCTGTAAGTTTTTTTCTGGGATGAGAAAGACAATTACCGTATTTTTCGGAGTATAAGACGCAACTTTTTACCCCCCAAAAGAGGGTCAAAAACTGGGTGCGTCTTATACACCGAATGGTGCATTTTTGGGGGGGGGGAGTTGATGCGACCCTGCTTTAGTCGCCACCGCCGGACCACAGGGACGCTGCTACCACAGCCCACGCCGCCGCCAGAGCGCATGGCCGCTTCCACCGCCGCGCAGGGACCCTGCCGCCACAGCCGCCAGAGTGCATGGCCGCTGCCTCCGCTGGAGCGCATAGCCGCCGCCGCCACGCAGGGACGCTGCCGCCACAGCTGCCGGAGCGCATGGCCGCCTCCTCCGCTGGAGCGCATGGCCGCCGCCGCCGCACAGGGCCGCTGCCGCCACAGCCGCCAGAGCGCATTGCTGCCGCCGCCGCCGGAGCGCAGGGCCGCTGCCGCCGCCCCCTTGCAGCCCCCACCCCCGCCATAGGACCCGACGCCGACGCAGTCGGGGGGGGGTTTGGGCAGTAGCGGCGGCTTGCTTCGGGTAGCGGCGGGGACGCCAGCTGGGACAGCGCTGGGGGCGGGGACAGCAGCGGCAGCTGGGACAGCAGCTGGGACAGCGGTGGGGGTGGGGACAGCTGTCCCCACCCCCACTGCTGTCCCAGCTGCTGTCCCCGCCCCCAGCGCTGTCCCAGCTGGCGTCCCCGCCGCTACCCGAAGCGAGCCGCCACCGCCGCTACTGCCCCAACCCCCCCCCACCGACTGAAGCCTGCTCCCGAGGCACCGCTGCTGCCGTCCGAAGAGAGCTGACAGGTGAGAACATTTTTTAAGGGTTTTTTTAAAGGGTTTTTTTTAAGGTTGCCAAGTGGAGGAGGAATTCTGGGAGTTGAAGTCCACAAGTTTGAAGACCCTTGCACCCCCTTGGCAAGTTTAAGCCTTGTGGACTTCAACTCCCATTCCTGAGCTAGTATGACTGGAGGAGGAATTCTGGGAGTTGGTCCACAAGGCTTAAACTTGCCAAGGGGGTGCAAGGGTCTTCAAACTTGTGGACTTCAACTCCCAGAATTCCTCCTCCAGTCATGCTAGCTCAGGAATTGGAGTTGAAGTCCACAAGTCTTAAAGCTGTCAAGTTTGAAGACCCCTGGGTTAGGGGTTAGGGGTGCAAGGGTCTTCAAACTTGGCAAGACTTTTTACAACCATGTACACTTTTTACAAACTTCAAACTTGACAGCTTTAAGACTTGTGGACTTCAACTCCCATTCCTGAGCTAGCATGACTGGAGGAGGAATTCTGGGAGTTGAAGTCCACAAGTCTTAAAGCTGTCAAGTTTGAAGTTTGTAAAAAGTGTACATGGTTGTAAAAAGTGTACATGGTTGTAAAAAGTATTCTGCTACACTGGTATTTTATTAAATAATATATTACTACACCATTTGGTTCAGAATACTTTTTTCCTTGTTTTCCCCCTCTAAAATCTAGGTGCATCTTATACTCCGGTGCTTCTTATACTCCGAAAAATACGGTAAGTAGTAGTTGAAAAATGAGTTCATCACTCTTGTAAAAAAAAACCTTCCATATAAGTCTGTAAAAATCCATTTGGGAAACAAAACTGATGTTGTTCTCACAAATGCATTTGCTAAAGCCTGTAACTAAAATTCCATTTGAACTTAGTGGATAAACTTAGTGGATAAACTTAGTGGATAATCCTGTGAAATGTTTGATTTTGGCATGCATGTGAATCCAGCTTGTAAACTATAATTTTACAAACGTGTTATATGAAGACAACCATCTGCGGTTTAATAAATTATAGTTAACCAAGCTGGCTTAGCATGTTGCAAACTCATCAGTTGTGCCACTGAAAGAGCAGAATATCTCATTTAATTATAAAGTTGTGAAAATATGTGAATAAATACAAATATCAATTATCATCCATGAGATTTCTACAACTTCTAAAGACAATGTCACAATGATTTTACCTGACTGTAGTAGCAAAGCTGTACAGCTTTCACATTCCAATATATTAACTAGAGCTGCAACTCGAAACAAGAATTGCATGCTTGATGCATATTAAGCTTACATACACCCTGAGAAAATTGCTTTCAGGGTCATATTGAGGAGCATCTTTACTACAGCAGCCACTCAAATTACATAAATACGCATATCTGTTTATATATTGTAAAAAAAGTAAAAATGAAAATGCTACCCAATTTCTGAAAATGGAGACTCCTTATTTATGACCCATCCAAAATGCATGGATTCAAAATCTGGACTAAAGGTATGCTGTAAAACTCACAGAAGTTTGGAAACTATTATCATCACTGAAGTAGTCGAAATAATATTTTTGTAAACAAGGAGTTTTATACTCATTCACCCCTCTAGAGCCCTAAACTTCAACGGATGCCAATCTAAGAAAAATTAAAAACAAATAATGAAACAGCTTCTTCATATAGTCATGTAACAAAGAACTGATAAATGATGGACTAGATTAGGATCTTAGCCAATGTATAGAACCAGTGCATGGACATAAAGGAGTGAAGCTGCTTCCAGCCTAGTCTGTATACATGCACTTAATTTCATATGTAGTTAAGGATAGACAGTATGGTTGTCACTGTATTATTCCAGATGTCACAAACAAAGCAAGCAGCAAGATAACAAAAAATTCACAGCAGAAGATTAGAGGAAATTTTTTCAGACAATAGCATTAAACACCTGATTATCGTGGAAACAAACTGCTTTCAAAAAATGAGAAATTATCTATAAATTAAGAATTTGCTAGCGTACTACGAATGCCAAGCATTTGAACTGGGATGAAGTTTTATATTATGTACATAGCAACTCTCCCCATTCCACTTGAACAATAAAGAACCACTGGCTTTTGCAAATGTTTATTGACTCATTTACTTATCAGTTCTGACCTACACTTTCTACCCACTCGTATCCTCTCCCTCTCCCCCGCAAAGCCAGCCCGGGCAAGTTCTCAGAATACAACAAAGGGGCATTTCCTCTTACTAGCTGCTTCCTCAGGATGAGAGAGGAGAGCAGCTTCCCTTACTAGTAATAGGGATGAAGGAGAGGAGGTGGTCAAGGAGTCAAAACACAACACGACTAACATTAACAGGAAAGGACAGAATGGGAAGTGGGTGTTAAGGCGCCTCAATAACATGACATAACTGCACGGGCTAAGGATAAGAGGGAGCAGCCGCAGGAGTGGAGAATTTCCCAGGCCCTGATGGACACGAAAAAGGAAAAAAAAATTCCTAAAAGATTACAAAAGTTATTTCATGTTTTGAGTCACTTTAACCGTGACAGGTGAGGGAGGGAGGCAGATCCTCCTCCACACTAACAGTCCGTGGCAGGCAAGTGGGCAATGCTAGCAAGCGGGCTGCTAGCGGATGGTGTAGCGCACATACGGCACCTCTGTGTCTTCGCCACTGTCATCATTGCAGCACAATTCAAAGACCAGGGCTTTCACATGACGCCCAATCTTCTTCTTGGAAACTCTGGTGACAATCTCTGTCATCCTGGGAGGAGGAGAGGAAAAAAGACAGCTGTCAGGCAGATGCAGATTCAATTGAAGTAGTCAGTGCCCTTGCCCATTCTCTTAAAACAATACATACGGCTGATCATGGCGCTCCTTCAGCTTGGCTGGCTGCATAAAAAATGAGTAAAGCATAGAGACTCCTTGGGACAGCATTGTTATCTCCAGCTTGTACTCTTTCTACATGTGGGAAGGAAAGGGGAAAAAATGATTCTTTGCTGAAAAGGTTTTTGCATGTCCATTCGCAGGCCTCTTCTGAAGCCATTAACATATTGTGGCAAATGGTGACTGGGACACTCTCAATGCTTACCTTGAAATAAGCCAGGAACTCACGCAGTGTCATCTCCTGTCCATCAGGCTGGATACCTTGCACCTCAAAGCGGTCCCATAAAGTCCATTCAGTATTATAGTACTGAAGAAAAAAATGACATACAAGTGTTAGTTACACTACAGTTAATGCTCAATAAAAAATGCAACAAACACAAAAGCATAGTTCATGGTCATTTACTCCATGTAAGAAGGCATCATAGTTATTCATAATTTCTAACATGTGAGGACATGGGAACGTTCTTAGAGCCACTCTTTTGATCTCTATATCTCTATCCAAATAACAAACAGAGAAAGCGGACAAAAGTATTCTCCCCTAACAGATGGCGATAATGAAAACAAAGCAACAAGTACACAAACAAAAGAAATGGAAGAGGCAGTTGCATGAAACTCTTAGAAAGGCTGATTTACACAAACTTCCAAGAGACTTCAGCATGCCTCTGGCTCTCTTTTCCTTTCTCTACCTTAAGTTGCTACGGAAATATGTCCCACTTGGCAAAACTTACCAAAAAATTAAGTATTTTTTTTGGACATGTTTTAGTAATATTCTTTGCATGGTATTCAAAGAAGAGACTATCAAATGCAAGTTATTTTTTCCATTTAGTACCAGAGGCCATTTGTGTAAACAAAAGGAGATGAATACACGTGTGTGAAAAAAGCCACCCCACTCACCTTGTTCTTTGGGCAACAAATAGGCTCAGAGAAGCCAAAGAAAGGCAATGCTAGGTTAAGGAAACCATTCTTGAAAGATTCAAGTCGCTTGTGGCCCTGTATTACTTTGTATAGTTCTAAACAAACCAAGCCTACTACAGCTGCAGTCGTCGTGGCAATTGCAGGTATAATTTTCCCTGCAATCAGCTTGCTCTGAAAAGAGAAGACAAAAGAGCTTTTTGATTTTTATTTGAGACCACATTTAAGAGTTCGATGAAGCGTCCACAGCTTTTCCTCTCCCCAGTTTTTCAGCCAGGTGAGGGGAGTCAAGCTAAAAAAGAGCGATTGGCTCAAAATCACCCAGTGAGCTTCCATAGCTGTGGCTGAAGTATAGGAAAAGTCTGCACTGTCTCCCTCACACCCCTAATACATTCTACTGTACATAACCTTTATCCATCACAGTAAGCTTACCTTATGCCGGTCAGCAGGAGGAATATCATAATTTTCAGCTCGCAAGTTAGAAGCAGCAACAATAAAATCCATATGGAAATTTGTGTCATCGTCCTGAAATTTAGTACAAATAAGGTGATAATTACAACCAGCAATGTTACGGTCCTCAGCATTCTTTTGGCTTTGGGACCAATGCCAGAAAAAGTCTGAAGCAGCTTGCTAGCCAAACCGGAAGCTTACCTTTGGCTTAAAAACTGAAAAGCAGAGATCATTTCTGGTATCATTTGCATGTCAGATTATAGTTAAATAACGATTTATTCATTTAAAAATGCCTTACTTTTTCAAAATCAATTGGAAACATCCTGAAGTCATGAAGTTGCTGAGGACTCGGAAGTGAAGTTTTTAGCTCTTCTAACCGGCTATCATCTAAGATAAATAAATGTATAAATTTCAGAAAAGACTGCTTACAATGCATGTCATCTCTTTCTCAGCAACCTAAAACCTTTTCTGCTCTAAGCTAATGTAGTGCATTGCAATCTCAAAGTCCTAAACTTGTTTAGTAGTCAAGACTCTGCCATAAATCCGTGAACAGCATTTCAAAAAAAACTATTAAAATCTGATAGTAATTATGGAAGCAGCACAAGAATTGCTCCAGAAATGAAACAGTAAATCAAAATATGGATCATGCAATTGTGAGAGATAGCAACACTTAAAGGAGAAGCTGGGCCTTCCATTCAATAGAATCAAAATTATTCAGAGAGAAGACTTATTCTCACTCAAAGCCTGGCATTCTTTGCTTTTCTTTAGTTAAAATCTTGCCTTTGGTAGACTCATCTCATTCTCAGTTCTTACCAACTGAAGCATTGGCATTCTGTAGCTCCTGATCAGAGATATGGATGCGGACACCAGACTTGGGAGTGAATTCAGGAACTTGCACCCGGCACAGCAGCTCCACAATAGCTTCTCTGTCTCGAGTGCCAGTGATGCCATATGTTTGGGCAAACAAGTTTGCAGCTGCCACTACATAATCCATGTGCAAAGGCTGTGGAGGTAAAGTTAGTTGAGTCAGATTGGCAATTTTTCTGAATGCAGCCTTTTTAAATAAACATTCTACACATGACCAGATGAAATTCTGCAACCAGCTTCTATCTGAACTGACTACTTAAAATGAATCCATAGATATATGTATAGTTTACATACAAGAAAACTGAAGATTATCTACTCCAGCTTAATTATATCAACCCTAAGTTTCATCTATTTTCTAACAAACTGCCTTATATGCTACATCCTATATGCATATTTTTTTCCTCCTGAGGATTATATTCCATTCATGACTGACTGTGCTCCATAGCTTATGCAGTAATAATAGTTGAAGTGCCATTAAGCTTTTTTTCTATTAACAATCTATTTCTTTGAAGCTGCAATAACAAGACAGATGAAGCAAAAGATCCAAATCTTTTAAACTGGCAGTCTATCACAGTGCCTTTAGCCAAAGTAAGCCAAGAGAAATTATTCTCATCCCTAAATATGATAATCAGATCTTGAGTAGAACCATTCATAAATTATTTTGCACAACTTTTCTTTTATCCCCTATATCTCTCTGGGAGTGATCACAAGCTGCCTGAGAAAGGTAATTTTAGACTTCTGATTATCTCAATGTTTAGCAAAAAATATCTTTGCATCTCACTGAAAATTGCACTAATTCATCAGCTAGCAGTCTACACCTTTTCCAAAATGGATAAACTGTAAGCTATATTTCCTCCTTCTAACCATGCTTCTATTTTTATAGCTTTATTAAAAAAAAACATAGATATTTAAATACAGGTAGTCCTTGACTTACAACCATATTTAGGACCAGAATGGTAAAGGACTGCTCCCTCTTGAACTCTCCCCACCCATATATTTTCTCCCCATCTATGCCTTTTGGTGACTTTGCTTTGTGGAGTGGCATGAGACCATGAGCCACACAGCTCTGAGACTGCTTGACATGCTGCAGCTCTGGAGCTACAAGAAACTTTGAGCTCTAGTGCAATGCAAATCCCTTTGCAGTGCAAAGCCCGGCCGGCCCAATACCACTGTGTGAAACTGCTACCCAGGAAGCCCGAGCTGCCTCGGTCCAACCACCCTTGCTTGCCTTGCACTCCAAGAACCCTGTTGCTCTGCATTCCGCCACCCCAGCTGACCTTTGCCATCTTTTTGCCCCAATGATGAGGTATGCCTGCTCTAATCTTCTGTGAGGTCACATGAGACCATCTGCCCCAGGTTCTGTGAGGAAACTGCCATGTGTGAGCTGCGGAAGAAAGTCCCATGTGGCCAGCAGATGCCTTGCAAAGGGCCAGACCAGGCATGCTTCACCAGCAGTAGGAGCAAAAAGATGGCAGTTAGGGCAGCAGGGGCCATGGAGTGCAGGGGGTCCCAAAAGGCATCAATGGGGGGGGGGAGTTGAAGTACCTTTGTGGGTGCCCAAATTTTGATCATGTGACCTTTAGACATTGCTCATGTCTTACAAAGTCCCTGTAATTTCAAACGGGCGCCAAACAATGGTTGTAAGTCGAGAACTACCTGTGTAAATGCCAATATTGCACTTTGCAAGGGCAGAAGACCGAAGTAGGAATCTTTCTTCTATCTATCACCTATCATCTAACTAATTTTTTTTCAATTTTCAAGCAGATCACGATGCTTACATTTTTGACATCAAAAGTGAGTGCATGAGGACATCGCTTTGGACCTGACCAGAAGAGGGTTCCTGAATTAGTTTTCTGAAAAGAAAAATGGAAATAGCGTTAAAAGGACAACAGAGCAAAACATACCATTTTACCATTATAAAGACAGACTGAGGCCATGACACAGGAATCCTTACCAACTCACCTGATTTGGGGGAAAGTTGTGCAGCAACTGACGAATATTATTGCTATACTGGGTATGCCAATGATTACATGCCCAGGCCACACAGTCAGCCCAGGATTTAGGACGGTCAGTCACTAAGCTTTTGAATACAGCTTCCAAAACCTCTAAGGGTTGAGTGCCAGGCAGCTTTTGGGTCCGCTCCATGAATTTGGCGTCTCTAGAGAGAAATGAGAACTGGTTCAATGATTTTCCCTGAGGCTAATAGAAACTACAAACCATACCACTAAGATGTATATTTTCACCATTCTGAATCAGTTGGCTTCATTAGAGATTACCAGAAAACATCACACATTATTGAGTAGTGTCAAACCTACTGATGCATGGAGCTATACTTTAGTATTTATAATGAAAAGTTAATCACCTTTAGCCGATTTTGGGCCCTCAATACAGTATAGTACTTACGTGATATACTGGTTGACATTTTCTGCAGGCTGCTTGAAAAGGCCTTCAAATTCATCACGGGCCCACTGGAAAATAAAACAACAATAGTTCCAACCTTGACACAGGAGTTAAACCAATTGGTAGCAGGTGCTGATGTTTGTAACAGTAGTTTGTCTGTCTTGCGCTAAACAGAATTATACAAAATAAAGTATCACACAATAGCTGATACATAGAAGTCAGCAGGACCTGCTTACAAGGTGAAGAGGAGATCCTGTTTGCTCCTTATACAAGAAGCAAGAGCTACAGGCAGCTGAAAAACAACTCCTTGACCATGTCAACAGCAAGATCATTCGACCAAAAAGAATCACTATCACACTCCAATTATCACCTCCCAACTACAAAGAAAACCCGTTACTGTACTGTTGCTTTCAAATGTTTGTATCATTGGAATCTCACCTGTAGAGTATGCTCGATAGCATTAGGAAAGTTCTTCAGTGTACAGATAGGGATAGATTTTTCAGGTGGATCTTGGCTAGAGCTGTATGATTCTGTTAGGAATGGGATCACCACCTGGATGTTCCCTTTGGTCCCCAGTGTCCCTGATTCCAGCAGGGGCTTGCGGTAGTAGACACAGCGACGATCCATGTACATCCCTAAAGACAAGTATACAAGAAAATTGTCAGGATAGCACTGGAGGTTAAAAGCCTCAAATTGGATCAATTATATTTTCAGTGCTTGAAGCAAGAGCACTTCATTCCCGTAACTACTGTACTTGCTGTGAGAGCACTTTTGATCTAGAGAGGCAGACAAATCTAATCTTCAGTAACTTAAAACCAATTCATTTTTTAAATCTAAAAATTGGAGATAATGTAATCCCCTTTGGTAATGGTTTGGTTTGATTCCGTCTGAACCTTTGGCACTCTTTCAAAAGTCGCTGGAGCTGGTCACATTCTTGCCTATTCTTCTAACATTGTAAACACAATGGCATAAAGCTTCAGTACACTAATTTGTTACACTTCTATCCCCGGATATGTTTTTAACATTAAGATGAGTTCAAAAACCACGTGCAGATACCTACTTGCATCTACGTTGTCCAGTGCATTTGCCACCCCATCAAGATTCTCAAAGAAGTCATCATCATATATACGTTCAGTGTCTGGGCCTACACGATCTTGGTGGCTTGTGATGTGAATGTTTGGGTTCATTTCTTTCACAGCAGCTGCTGCTGTATCAGATTTCATTTTCTAGATAGATCAAAACATTAAGTCTTACTGGGTATAGAAATTTCACATTACAGCTTCCAGAATTATCACTATTTTTTAAAAAAAACTAAAAATAAAAAGCAAACACAGTATTCACAATGGATCACAGAACGACATATTTCTGGCCCTTAAAATTGCCAAAATCAACTGTTAAACCTCCTCTAAACTCCCAAGACAAACCATGACAATTTTTCACCGAAAGTCCTAGGGCTGATCCTTCTGTAACCCCAGAAATCACACTCCTGATATACTAATGGAACTGACCGTAACATCCCAAGGTCGGAAGAGGAATTGCCGGTTGAGATTGGACTTCTCAATAGTGTCCATGTCAGTCACAGCCACATCTCCCCCTTGTCCGCATCCCAGACCAATCATAGCAAAGTTCTTCAGCAATTCACAGCCAATGGCACCAGCACCAACCTAAGAGAGAGGAAAAAAAATGTCAGCAGGTTGCTTGGATGGATATACCAAGAAACTGAAAAATCATGTCAAGACTCACCAGAAAGTATTTTTGCTGGCTCAGTTTAACCTGTAATTCATTGCCAAACACAGCAATCTGTCCATCATATCGGCAATGTTTCTATCAAGACGGGGGGGGGGAAAGAAACAACCAGTTTGTACCTGTTCTCCAAAGTATGGAATTTCCGCATTTCCCTAATCCTGCTCATTAATCATCATCAATAATCATAATTTCTTTATTACTATAAATACAGAACACTGCATTTTATTTATATACTACTTCAAAAGTTTCAAATTCCCAGTGCTACTTTTTTCATATAAACGATACAATAATTTCATTATGAGCCTATTCCTGGTCTTACACGCTACTTCAATAGCATACCAGGGAATTCCACGAAAAAGAATATATTATACGGTAATATACTCCACCATTAAATTTAGTATAAGCAGTTAAAACCGCTCAATTGTTTGGCCCTAGGCTTAATATATAAACCTCCTAACTTACAAATTATTTTCCCCAGCCATTTTGAATAATTCCCCCCCCCCATTTAACATTTTTATTGAGTTATAAGATAAAATAAAGATACAAAATACGAAAGTAAATAGGAAAGCAATGAGGGGGAGGAAGAGAAGTGAGGAAGAATTGGGAAAAAGAAAAAGAAGTGTTGACTTCCGACTCTCTCTGTTGCAGTAAAATAAGGCATTAACAGAGTACTTTTTTTTTTTTGGGGGTCATTCCCAGCATACATCCTATGCTTATATTAATTACTCACAGGGCTGCAATTTTCCTCAGTCAAGGTATCCTTATTTTCTTCAGGCAAGCACTCCAATGCATCAAAATACAGCCACTGGATGATAGGCATGAATTTACCTGAACAGGCCTAAAACAGAGAAATAGAGAAGAACGTCTCTTTGATACCACAGAGTTTGGTTCTGCCTGAAAAAGCCAATTTCAGGAATAAACTGGCATTATACACCATCACACTGTTACAGAGGATTTGTTAATCAAATCCAAAGCTGCTGGTTAAGGGAAACATGGACTAAGTGGAATGCTTTTTATTATCTGCCAAGTTTTTCAAATATTGTACCTTCATAACCTCTTGTGCAGCTAGGCCTCCAATGAAGGCATTGACAGGTGCCAGATCTCCAGAGGCTTGGAAAGCGATTTCCTTGATGATGTCCTCATTCAAATGTTCTTGCTTAAGTGGGGTCCTTGCTTGCTCATTGAGATCCTTCACTAAAGATAGCACCTCACTAGCGTCTGCCTGAGGAAGAATGGAAGAAGTCAGATAAAGGCTAAGGAAAGCTGTGAGGAGCGGTTTTTCATCAAAATCATAAATGTAACCTGTGCTAAATGCAGTTTGTGTGAAATAATGGCTATCATTAAAAAAAAAATGCCTAAGCATAACAGTACATAAAATAATCCACAACTAGTGGTGAAGAAAAATTTCCATAACTAGTGGGCCCTGAATAAAAATGTATTGCATTTAATGTAACATATTCATGCAGATAAGAAATGGAACTTGAGCAGTTCTGTACAAGATTTACACCTGTATTCCAAGCATTATTCTTTGATTAGTGATTTTGCTTGCAATAGTACCTGTATATTCTATGGTTGATAGTGAACTACTGTGACTTTATATTCTCGTCTCTCTCTCTCTCAGTCTCCTTCTCTCTCTCTTCTCTCTCTCTCTCTCTCTCTCTCTCTCTCTCTCTTCTCTCTCTCTCTTCTCTCTCTCTCTCTCTCTACTCTCTCTCTCTCTCTCTCTCTCTCTCTCTCTCTCTCTCTCTCTCTCTCTCTCTCTCTCTCTCTCTCTCTCTCTCTCTCTCTCTCTCTCTCTCTCTCTCTCATCTCTCTCTCTCTCTCTCTCTCTCTCTCTCTCTCTCTCTCTCTCTCTCTCTCTCTCTCTCTCTCTCTCTCTCTCTCTCTCTCTCTCCTCTCTCTCTCTCTCTCTCTCTCTCTCTCTCTCTCTCTCTCTCTCTTCTCTCTCTCTCTCTCTCTCTCTCTCTCTCTCTCTCTCTCTCTCTCTCTCTCTCTCTCTCTCACTCTCTCTCTCTCTCTCTCTCTCTCTCTCTCTCTCTCTCTCTCTCTCTCTCTCTCTCTCTCTCTCTCGTCTCTCTCTCTCTCTCTCTGTGGGGTGTTTGGGGAATCTCAACTTGCAAACTAGAAAAAGGTGGAACTGAATAGCCTACCTGATTACGAGGCCCGGGAAAATGGCCATGCTTTTTGTGAAACTCATGCAAGGCCTGAAATGCCAAATGCAACTGGCCTGGCCGATCAAACTTGCCAAAATCAGTGATAACCAACTCTGGCTCTGGCAGAGAGGTGCGCAGAGATTTCTGAAAGAAAAATAATGGAGAAATTGAAACTAGACAGCAATGCCTTCATAGTTACCCTTTTCTGGCAGGCAAGTTGCTTACTTCCAACCTCCAAGCCACTGCATACATACCACCCAAGAACAGGCACAAAAGGTGCCAGATTGTTCTAATGGCAGGACATTGCTGGGAACCATGGGAATTTGCCCAGCAAAAAAAAATGCAGAATCTGTCAGAAAAGACACTTACAAAGCTAATCTTCTTTGGCATTTTGACCTGGGTAACAATGCCGCCACGTACATAGTCTGAAAAGTTGGAGGTGTCACCAATACTAAATGTGTAGGGGCCTAGAAAAGAAAATGAATGACACCCATACAGATGTTACAGGCAAAGAACCACACTGGGGAAAAAAACATTGGCACTGCAGAATTACCATATTAACTTGGACCAAGAGTCCTCAACAATCAATCATGTCAAATTACTACAGTCTTGGAGAATTTTCTTAATACACATGAGAAAGAAGAGTGAGCCAATTTTTCGAACACTTCCACAATAGGATTAAATTGCAAGTAACTGGAAGAAAAGAAATATGCACTCACGGTACAATAAACAAGCAGCAAAGAGAGAAGACAGACTGTGGAAAATGTTTTTGTTACGCTGTGCTGGAGGAATTATATTCTGAATAATGAACTGGAGAAATTTCAGGAAATTAAAAGAAAAATCATACAAGAGAATGAGGATGCTACAATGAATATCTTTCCACATTCTCTAACATGCTTATTTGTAGCATGCTTAAGACTCACAATCAATTCAATGTTTGTAGGCTTCTTTTTTGTTTTGTTTTTTTGCACCTTCAAGTCAAGTCTTCACTCTTAGACAAGTCTCTGCAGTTTTCTTGGCAACAATTTTAGAAATTGTCTGCCCTTGCCTTCTTCCTACGGCTGAGAAAGTGCGACTGGCCCAAAACCACCCAAATGGCTTTGTACTAGCCTGATATTTTTAACCACTACACCAAACTGACTGTCACTTGTAACTCAGGCTAAAATTCCAAGTTAATGTTACATATTAGATACTCTACATGATTCCCAACATACCAAAAGGTAATTTTGTCAAACAGTTTAAAAAAAAACTTTGACAGATATTCCATTCTAGTAACATCTACGTTTTGTGCAAGTCAAAGCAACACCATGCCTCACCCAACACTTTGATTTCCATTGGTTCACAGTTGTTAAGCTCTTTCATGCCCTCAACTTCCATGAAAGAAACAAAGTCTCCGCTTTCAAAACCATGCCGAGCCTCATCTAGACAGGTTACCTCTCCAGGGCACCCCTGTACAGGAAAAAGAAATTTGAACAAAATTCTGCTGAGCTACTGTGTGGGTCTCAGTGAGAAAATCAATAAATCCACATCAAAAACAGAACCTTGACTGCCAGCTTCAAGAAGTAATTACCTTAGTAACCATTGAGACCATAGCACTAAGTGGCTGCTCTCCGTTGGTATCTGTGACAACCATGTTCTCACCGAAGTCACAGAACAACTGGCTGTAAGAGAGAGAGAAAATGGGTGATGTTAGGGGCTCTGGAGCACCTTCAGCACCGTGACAGATGGTCTTAAAAGCCAAGGTTGGTAGCCCATAACTGGGCTGTGTGGCGCATGATATATGGTGGGTAGGAATCCCAGAGTTCATCCCAACCAAAAGAAGAACCCTACTGAAAGAAATTGCCATAACACAGAAGAGTATAGAAACCAGGTGCTGTCTTACCCAAAGAGTCCCTTTGTATCTGCCACTACAAGTTTGATATTTTGGCTGTGACAGAAATCACTAATACGTAACTGTTCCTCCAAGGGACAATTGGTGAGCACAACTACCTGCAAAAAGGAGATAGGGAGATGGGCGGTTATGAAATCGGATGGATGGCTGGAAGAAAAAGCCTTTGAAATAAATCACACCAGAAATCTGGAGCTCTCTAGTATCAGCTCACTGTTCAGACTTCCTGGTCTATGGCAAGTAATATTCCCAACCATGTCTTCTCTCCCATACTATTTTTCATTTTATTTTGTAATGCTCAAGAAACTCTCAAGAACATTAGATGTTTGTGTATATAGAAAATATAAGCCGAATATCTAACTAGATTGTTTACTGAACCAGGAAAGTAATTCTTGATATGAAGTGCTTAGTAACCCCTCTCTTCTGAGAAATTAAGAAATTAAAATACCTGGAAGTTGTTAAGGAAGTCCTCACTGAGGGGTCCAGTGTAAGCAGTAACAGGTACATAGGAGTTGAGCTCAGCGAGCCGTGTCTGAGATACTTCAGCACGGTTCTTTCCGAGGTCTTCCTCACGAAGGTAGAACTGGAAGAAAGGATGGAGGGGGGATGTTTTAGTAGTAAATATGTTTCAATAAAGGGAATCACAAACAGAACCATATTTAAGTGAATGGATGAAGAACCTACCTGGGAAGAGAGATCAGACCATTCAGCTATGCCTTGGTCATGGATTGTGACTGATTTAACGCCACCCAAGATGATGTTTTTTGCTATCTCCACACCAAGTCCTCGCAAACCAGATACCAGGATGTTGGCATTCTGCATTCGTTTCATTGCCTCATGGCCCAACACATATCTATTCAGGACAAATTGGAAAAAGGATTAAATTTCCAGTGCCTTGTTGGTCCAACCTGAAAACTGAACATCCCATATACAGGCAGTTTTCTCTCAACATCTGATAAAGTTCAACAGCTCCAAAACATATCAAAACTTACTATTCACATATTAGACTGGTACTAACAATGTACTTTTCAAAACAGTATGCCTCCCACTCTCCTTTTGATACTTACAGCTGCCTTGAGTATAGACCCTCATCAATGTCTGTTTCACTTCCATTCTTGGCCATACCCTAGAAAGGACAAATTTAATCACTTAGTCCTTGGCTGCCTTTTGATCATTAAAAGAATGTGATAAAGGAACACAAATAACTAAGAACAGCCGCTATTTGGTTTCTATAATTTATCACTCTCAATGCATTTCAAATATTAATTATTTACCAAGGAAGAATTTAAAGTACAAAAAGAAGTCAAGAGATCTGGCCAATTGAATCATGAATGGCAACTCAGGGAATATATTTCACAAACCCACAACTGCATTACAAGAAAGAAGAACAAATACAAAAGGAAGCAGGCATTACAGCATTCTTTGTCCCTCTATTCCTCTGGACAAATCTGAGTATTCCTTTTAACATTACATGAAGACACACTTTCAGGCTTATTAATTCCTTACAGAAGCATGCAGAGCACATTTTTTCAAGGGCACAGCTAAGGCTACCTATTACCAGGGAGGAGAGTTGCGGTTTTCAATTCCACACCACACCATCACAATCTGTAGTACTCTCAATGCATAGCAGTGGTTTCCCAATATTTGACAATCTGCCCCAAATTATTTCTCCAAGAAATGAAACCAAAACAGTAAAAGCCTATCTTTTTTTAAAATAACAGCACAATATACATTCTCCAAGCTAAGAAAAAGCTGAACACAAGCCAGTCATAAATCACACAAGATGACCAGATGACTGCAAAGTCATATTACGAATACAGGTAGTCATTGACTCACAAGAGTTTGTTTAGTCGCCATTTGAAGTTACAAAAGCACTGAAGTGACTTGTGATTGTTTTTTGCACATATGACCATCCTTTTGGTCACATGATCAAAATTCAGACAATTGACACGGACTCACATTTATGAAAGTTGCAGTGTGCTGAGCTCATGTGATCATGTTTTATGACCTGACAAAGTCAATGGGAAAGCCAGATTCACTTAAGAACTGTGTTGCTGACTTAACAACTGCAGTGATTCACTTAACAAATGGGGCAAGAAAGTGGTAAAATGGGGCAAAAATCACTTAAGTGCCTTACTTAGCAATAAAAATGTTGGGCTCAATTGTGGTCGTAAGTCGAGGACTACCTGTACTACCCACTGCCTGCTATATCACTTGCTCTAGTAGGACAAGAAAGTATGTGTTGTAACATGTACAAAAAGCTAGATATAAGAGATAGTAACAATGGGTACAATGACATATATATGCACATCACTAAAGGTCCCCAAGAGTTGTTAATGCAAAATCAGGGAATTTGACTCCTATATAATCAAAGGTTGCAGATTCCAGATTATCTTGTGCATTTTTATAGAAGTGTAAACTCTTGTATTGATTTTATAATAATTGCTATCTATAAACATATTCAAGATACAACTATTTGGATACTTAATGGTTTCTATCAATTTCACAGGAAAGGCTCTAACCAAGGAAGGACTGTAATTAAGACTGTTTCAATCTGGGAGCAAAATCTAGAAATCCAGTTTAGCTACATCACACACACACACAAACACACACACACACACACACACACAGTATAGACATAGAGTGCTTAGTGCTTACAAGTTGGGGAAGGTTCTGTAATACAGTATTAAGATCTTCTGCCTCCTCTCTATATCATGACAATAGGCCCTTTACCAAGATAAAAATTAATGCTGGATTTACCCTTGCTCATCTTTAAAGCTAACATATTTTCTCTGTGCAAGTAGAGCAGGGGTCCCTAAACCCTGGTCCGTGGACCGGCACCAGGCCGCAGCATGGCAAAAACTGGGCCCTGCAAACAAGTGAAGCCCCATCTGCGGAATGCAGGCAGTGCACCAAACCACGCCCCCTCCGGTCCACAGAAAAACGTGTCTTCATGGAACCTGTCCCTGGTGCCCAAAAACTTGGGGCCCGCTGAGGTAGAGAATCAGTATGTCAGAATCAGGGATCGTATGTTGCATTAATCAATTCAGAAACTTACGTTGGCAGGCGCTTCACGCAAATCAGTCTGTACGGATTTTCCAGAGGAGCAGTTTGAACCCGTCTTTGACTCTGATTCACCCAAGCGACGCTTCTTGGACAACGGCGAGCTGGACATCTAAATGCACAATGGAAAATACAGATATGAGAGTACAATCTTTGATAATCTACTCATTTTGCAGCAGGATTATGACTGCCAAAAACAAAAATAGCCTATGTAATAGGCAAAGCACTTATGGGAATAGGGGAGAAATACAAAAATAGTGCCTATTGCAATGAAGCAGAAGCAATTAGCAATTTCCTTCCAATACTGGTCCACAATCTTTGCTGCCTGAGGGAATCAAAAGATTTGCTCCATGTGAAGAACATGTTGCTATCAGTGGTCTCTTAGGACACCCAGAAGGGACTATTTCCCAGGTCCCATTGGAATGCTAATTGCAGTATCAACCAACTAAATCATACCAGTTAATCAAGTGTAGCAGTAGCATAATGGAAAACAAACCTTTGAGGAAGCATAGCTTTCCTTTACGTTCTGTGCTTTTAAAAAAAAAGTGCTTTATATTGGATCAATTGAAAAGGGCACTGTCTTTCTTAGCAGATTTCTCATCAGAAAAAAAAAGTATTCCCAGTGTACTGGAACAATACGGTGTGCTATTCTAAGTTTTAAAATATGAAGTTTCTTTTTAATCTACTATATAAAACTAGTCATTTTTCAATGCTACACCCATTATCACAGAATTCTGAACCAGACGACATCAGTTTAGGCTGTTCTTTTATGGCAAATGTCTCCAAGTTGCCACAGAAAGAACTCAATTGTAATCAATAGGCTGACTAAGGAGCGGCTACTAATTAATCAATTTTAGTTGGTGAAAAAGAGCAGGTGAATCACTCTTAGCTGGCAAAAATGATATTATTAGCAATTTCCAATGAGTTTACTGCTTACAGAGCATTAGGATGTAATATTATTAAAATGTTTTTATACTTCTAAGAAACATCCCAACAGCTTATAGTAAGATGACTTCTGTAGAAATTGATAAACAAAAGAAAATATAAAGGTGGACTTGATCAAACAACAGCTAGGTTTACATATCAAGCTAAGCCAAAAACCATGATTTATCATGGTTGGATTCATGCAAGGCCCATTACCACTGTGCCAGTTTGTGAACCTAGCAAATACTTTTTAATGCTAAAGAAGATTAAAGTTCTGTTTCTAGATATATAGCATCATACCTATCAACTTTGAAGGCCCACTGAAACCCATAAATATTACTCTTTAGAAAGCAAACTCTGAACTGCAAAAAGTTAAACTGATAGTCCAATACCTAGATTTTGCAATGTGTATACATTTTATTCACTTGGAAAAATTCGCACCTTGTTGATCCTAAGAATAAGAAATATTAATCCTGAATGAGTTATTTTTTATTTTATCCATCCATTTATTATTTTATTCTTGTATATGCATATTAATATTTATAAATTAAGTATACTAGTAGTATACTAATTCTGAGTAAATACAAATACTTATAATAGGAATAATCCCAATAATCAGAACATATACTTAGTACTCTTTTTTACAATTATCCTAACAGATTCCAATTTTACTACATATTACCATTTAGAGTGGTAAATGCAGGTAGGAAAAAGCATGAAAGAAGAAATGTTCACTATCCAATATAGGTAGTCCTAAACTTATGATCAATTAATGACCATTCAAAATTACGATGGACCACCCAAAAGCTACTTACAACCCTTTTCCAAATTACAAAGGCTATTTACACACATATCCCAGTCATATGATCACATTTTAGGCACCTGGCCATTGTTTGCTGCATCATGACCATTTGCAGCATCCTGCAGTCAAGTGACCAAATTTGCGATCTTGTTGGTCAAGTTCTGACATTTATTTCATTTCTGGCAAAAATGCCCATTGGAGAAAATTGACTTGACTTAATGACTGCTGCAATTTTTTTCTTTTGAGAAATCCAGTCTGGTCACATGATGCCTCAGTTTATGACTACAATTTATGACCATAAATCTGGGTACAATTATGATCATAAGTAGAGATCTACGTGTACCACAAATTCATTGGTAGAAAGCATTTCCTTATTTCTTTCTAAGGATATGCTTACTTAAACAGATAAGAACAAGATTCTTTAACTGAATCCTACTGCTTTACCTATAATAGCCTATTTAAATCCATCCAGTGATATTACATTTATTCTTGTTGTATATCAATTCAGCATCTCATTATCAGCTCTATTAATCCTAGAAAAACAGTTTACAATCCCTTTATTATTACAAGCCCTCTCTCACAAGCTCAATAAATGAGCATCCATTTCAAAAGAGCATCCAGTTCTTTTGCCATATGCTGAGTTGAATTAATTTATGGAACCCCCACACCACAGAGTCTGCTCAATGATGCTATATTATCATGATGTTAGACACAAATGACTAAATTTCCTCAGTCAAAAGAAAATAATAATAAAAAAAATACATGTTAGCCGGATGCTACGTTGAAGTGCTGATACTCTTGTGTTCTAGCAGCCAAGGTAATATTACTCTGGATCTGTCTTAAGAAATTACAGCATGAAAGGGAAAAGTAACAACTGGTTCAATGATTGCAATGGTTCTCAAACCTAAGAAACTATGATGCTAGCTGCAAGGTAAGCTAACAATGCTTGGAAGTTTTAATGTCAGTTTCTGCAAAGCTAATACTTATTAGCAATAGCACTTAGACTTATATACCGCTTCATAGTGCTTTACAGCCCTCTCTAAGCGGTTTACAGAGTCAGCATATTGCCCCCAACAATCTGGGTTCTCATTTTACCGACCTCAGAAGGATGGAAGGCTGAGTCAACCTTGAGCCGGTGAGATTTGAACAGCCGAACTGCAGCTAGCAGTCAGCTGAAGTAGCCTGCAGTGCTGCACTCTAACCACTGCTCCACCTCGGCTCCTATTTACCACCTTTCCTCCCAATTGTATATATAATTTTAGTGTTATATAAGTACAGGTAGTTCTTGACTTATAACAGCTCATTTAGTGACCATTCAAAGTTACAACGGAACTGAAAAAAAGTGAAGTGTGGCCATTTTTCACACTTACGAACGTTGCAGCATCCCCATGGTCACGTGATCAAAATTCGGATGCTTGGCAACTGACTCGTATCTATGATGGTTACTTCTTATAAGCAAAGTTAATGGGAAGTCAGATTCCCTTAATCACTGTTACTAACTTAACAATTGCAATGATTCATTTACCAACTGTGGCAAGAAAGGTCGTAAATGAAGCAAAAATTCACTTAACAAATGTTTCGCTTAGCAACAAAAATGGTGGGCTCAATTGTGGTCATAAGCCATGCTTGTAAAAACAGATCATAAAGACGAAGGATTTCTTGTTCCATGTAACTGTAAAATGACTGCAGTTATCCATGTTCCACACCAATGTAACATTTTACTTCCTGATTAAATAAAATTCCTGCTGGTTTTTGAAAAAGGATATACCATATCCAATCATCCAGTAAGGAAATGTCAACAGCAAGTTAGTTTCCAGATTGAAGAGAAGCAATCTGGAAAAGAGCACCAATAGACATAACAGGCAGTGGGAAGTACAACTGATTTCAAATCAAAATCAGCCCAACAAAAAATAGGGAGTATATTCTTTTCTTTTTTCAATATTGTGGAAGAATATATAAAAGGTCAACAAGGTTTTTACTGCTTCATAAAAAATAGGGGGGGGGAGAGAGCCTTAGGCAATGTAGAGTAAAAAATATAAACAGAATGAAGTAAAAAAGAAAAAAAAATGAAAAGAAGACTTTTACAGAGTTAAATTACAATACTGATTTATGGTAACGAATGCCATAATCAGGAACAAAAGGATCATATAAAAAATTAAATTAAAATTAAAACTGTTCTTCTGTTCAGCTTTTGAAGAAAGAACATTCCTGTTACATCTGAGTTATGGCTGTATTATCAGACAAGCATTTTTTTGAGTCTGTGTGTTCCATTGTTATGTTTCTGATACTGAGAGTTGATCTGCTGGTTCAATAATTATTGGTTGTTATATTACTATAATTGTTTAATTGTAAGCGAGTTAGAACCTGCAAATAAAGCGGCATACAAATTTGTACCTCTCTGAAGTGGATTTTGAGGCTATTTGGGGGAGAGAGAAAAATGTCCTATATACTATAAAAGGACACTGCTGACTGAGGCATACAACTGGACCTAACATGCTCAGCATTACAACTATGAAGCCCAGGCAAGGACAGCTTCCATTACTTAAAAGTTAATCCATCTTTTATGCAGGGACCATTGAGGAAACCACAGCTGTCAGCTTTTTGATTAATAAAACCAAGTGAGCACTGGATTCAGCAATTTTTTGGGTGTGTTGTTTAAGCCTTATATCTCTGATAAGAATGACCATTTTTATTTAGCCAGTACATTCACTGAACTAAAAGGCTATCAAACAGTACTGATAGTCCTCAAAGATAACTTTTACTATATTCACCACTCCAAAGTTATATTTGTAGTAATTTTCTAGCAGAAATTACTGAAGTAGAATAAATTAAACAGAAAAAGGCAAAGGGAATTATCTTGATTGAAGAATAATTTAACTCAAAAATTATCCTAAGAATTTTGGAAGAATTTCCACATATAATGAATGAAAATGTTTACCTCCTAGATCAGGGGTGTCAAACTCACATCGTCATGGCGCCGTCATGTGACATATCACGATTTCCTACCCCTCGTTAAACTGGACTTGGGCGTGGACAGCACATGACGCATCTGGCCTGTGGGTCGCAAGTTTGACACCCCTGTCTTAGATTAAATATTAGCCATTATTGCTTTTTTAGAAATCCACAGGGGCATACTGGATATTGTCATACAAATTCAAATAAAAACAAAGAAACAGTTTTTGCTATTCCCACCATACTCACTTATGAAGCTATGGTCTGCAGCATATAGTTTTGGGACAAGCATACTTATTAACAAATGTATCCATTTTAATGGGCATTCAAGAGCCCAAAGTTTACACTATAGTAAAACAATTTTCCACCTGAGTTAATTGAAACAGAAAGACTCAAAATCTAAAACTTTTTTCTTTGTAGCATGAAGAGCAAAAGGAACAACCAATGAGTAATAATTTCAAACATTTTATAACATAGTCAATTTTAACAAATTAATATATTGATGTTAATCCTCATAAATCTTGATGAAAATACATGTAGTACATTATATGGTACTTTCCCCTAAAAGCATTTACTCCTATTTGAACTGGGTGAGGAAAAAGCAGTAACATAAAAATGACATTAAATATAAGTAACTGTAGAATAAACTGTAAGAGCCAATGTGATGTTGACATTATGATGCCAGACTAAGAATGGGAAGAATACCTGTTCTAATCCTTCCTTAAACAGAGAAATCAGACTCTGTGACAAGTTGGCTAAAAAAACAAAAGCTCTGGTAATTTTATGTATTGATAACTTTGCTATGTGAACTGAAGTGAGCAGAGTGCAAAACAAGAGGACTCTGCAACCATATGAGACAAACACTACAATGATGAAATAAATAACTGTGACTTGGAGCAAACAAGAAAAACACAGTGGTGCCCATGCAGTCACTAGAAGTTGAGTTCTAAAAGGAATCTTTCTCATAAAGACAGGCAGAAAATGGAGCTGGATATTCTGGCATGCATGATTTGTTGTAAAACAGGAATTTTAGATACTCATTGTTTAAACAATACAGCAATAACTAAGTTGCCATATCAACAGGTTGCTCAAAGTTTGGGGTTAAGTCACGAATAGGTTTTATGTGAAATTACACTAAATTTTATTCCAACAACAACAACAAATTTTGTCTGTATGTAATCAGATATGTTTTTTAACTATAAGTCACTATGTTGTATCAACTCTGTGATCTACAGCTTCCCATTCTAGACTCATTGGAGCTGTTTTCTAAATGATCTGAGAACCCCAAATCCCTATTACATTCAGGATATCTTAACTCTAGTATCTATATCTTAATTTTAAGCCCAGCAAAAGCCAACCTCCCCCCCAAATACACAAGGTAAGTTTCAGGAAATATAAAGCATAATTCTATTGTTATAGTTTAGTAAAGCAATAAACAGGGATATTTTATGTAATGATCAACCAATCATATCAGATATGCTTCAGAAAAAAAGTGAGTTAAAAAGACTTAGCACAAATACAATAATCTCTGCCATAAAGTCAAGGTGAAATGTAGTCCAGCTGAGTTACAAAAATAACTGCCATGGAAACTTGACCTGACATATTGTCAATGCTTATAGGACGTCCGAAGATATAGCCAGTCTCAATTACAGTATACATTTTAAATAAGGACTACCAATAAAGGATAAGAGTTAAACAGGGCAATCTTTTAATTAGCTACTTGTGCAAGACAATTAAGTCACAAATCAGTTCAGGCAGATTTACCAGAATCACATTCAAGCTGCCCCATGACACACATGCCCAGGCAGACAAATACAAAGAATATGGGCTTTATTATTTCAGATAGCTAGGATTACATGACAGAGATAAATGTGATTACAAGACATACCCAGTTATATGTAAAAGGGCAACCGCCCTGATTGCCCCAAAATTCCTAACATATCCCTTTTGTCTGTGAAATCTATGCATTTTGGTAATAGATACTGAGATAACAACCGCAACCAATGATGCAGAGAGCCAGCAATGTTAAAGTCAACTGGATTATACTCCTATCAAAGATCACTGAAGAATCACATTTCCCTAGACCCCTCCACGAGTGGGGAGGGAATCCTTCAAAAATCTGCTTGCCATCTACTGGCATGACTGAGATTGTTTTACCTCCTTAGTAAATCGAAGAATACTGTAATAACGAAGCACAAGGGAGCTGATACGGCCTCTCCACAAATACCGTTAGGATAGACGCTGAAAGAACCCACCCCAACAATTCGCAGTGCTTCCCACATTCCTAACTCAACATTTACGCCCAGGTGACTAACCTCCCCCTCCCCGGCACTTTTTATTCGGGTTCTTCTCGGAAACCCGCATCCCCCCCCTTTAACTTCGGGGGGGGGGAACAGGAGAAAATTACAGCAGTTAACGGCAGTCCACATTTCCCACTTCTCCCCCCCCCCCCATCCTTCAGGAAAGGACAGACCAAGAAGAGTCACAAATCCTTTGCTGGGAAAACGCGAGTTATTCCACCATTCAGCCTTCACAGAAGAGGAAGGGGATTTGAGGGGCGAAACGAAACGAGCGAGAAAGGGGGCATTTTTCTGAATGGGCTGAAAACGCAGCGCAAAGGCTAACAGGAAGGGAAGAAGGAAGAGCTGGTCCAGTTAGAGGGCAGCTTGGCACCAGACGGCCTCAGGAAAAAGGGCGTTGGAAGGAAAGAAAAGGGAAGCTGGAAATCCCAGGCAGGTAAGGTAAGGGACGGAAGTGGGGAGGCAAGACGAGGAGCAGTTGGCCCGTAACGCTACTTGCCGGCGAGACGTGGTCTAGGCCTTGCCGGCTTGGAAGAAGGAACCCTACACAAAAGGGGGGGAGGTGTTTCTATGGAGACCAGATTCCTTTGGAATGTTCCTCTGTTTCTAGGGAAATAGGCGACGGGAAGGGGAGGGGAGGAAAAGGCCCCCAAGATTACCAATGAGGCTGTGTCAGGCCCCGCCGCGGCCGCCGCTGCTGCCGAGTCACCGCTCTGCGCTGCTGCTGCTGTTTCCTCCTCCGGCTTGCACTGACATAAGATGGCCGCGGCAGGGCCCGGAACAAAAACCTCCCCAGTATCGCACCGCTCCTCTCTAGACTGCGACTAAACCCAACCTTTCCTCGGCGCGACTCCATTGGATTCAGCCACCGTCCGTCACACTGAGGCTCGCCCTGATAGGCTAAAAGGAGAAAAGTTAACGTGAGGCCACGCCCACTGACCTGGGGAATCTGCCTCCTTTTATGATGAAACACTGATGCGGGGAAGCCCCTCCCGCCCGGCCTCAGCCTTGAGGTAAAAAGAGGCGGCCCTTGCAGTATCAGGGCCATGCCCCTTCGAAACTTCACGCGAAGACGGAGGAAATGAAACGAGCCCAGCAACGCCTTAAGGAATAGAAATGTGTATCTCACTCCTGAGTTAGAGAGAAAGATAAATACAATTCCTTATTTAAAGGAACTGCAAGCAAGATAGGTATTTCGGCAGGAGAAATCTAGAGATTCTCAGTCATCCAGGTCATGGTTGTCCCAAAGGTGCTGAAAGTCCAGTTGCCTCCTGAATAAGCACCTTTGGGACAACCATGGCCTGGATGACTGAGAATCTCTATAGACTTTTAGCTATGCAATTTGGGATGAACACCCTTCGAATGGTGTTGGGAGTAAAAATTGCAGACTACAGGAACCATTAGCACTACTATATGCACCAAGACAAATTCCTTGTGTGTCCAATCACACTTGGCCAATAAAATTCTATTCTATTCTATTCTATTCTATTCTATTCTATTCTATTCTATTCTATTCTACTCAGGTGACCCTGAGGACACAGATAAACTTCCAAGTGCTTCAAAGATCGTCTAGCCTAAAAGGATGCAAATGAACAGCTGTCTGCAAGGAATATAAAGCCTTCCATTCCCCACCATCCAGTCAAAGCTAAGGTGACCAGACGTCCCGCTTTTGGCGGGACAGACACGCTTTTCAAGTGTGTGTCCCGCGTCCCGCATTCTTTTCAAAAAGTCCCGCTTTTTTGAAAAGAATGCGGAAACAGCGGGACGTCTGGTCACCTTAGAGGGGAAGCAAAAGAGAGGTAGCGGAAGCAAGTCGGGCGGAATTCCAGCGAGGCGGCTGCCTGCTGGGGGGAGGGGGAAGGGAGGCTGCTCCTCCTCTCCTTCCCCCGCCCCATCCCTAGCCCCGCCCTCGGAGGCGCCGCTGCTGTTGGGAGGGGTGAGGGACGAGCGGCCCCTCCGGCGGCGCAAACAGCCCTTCCTCGTCCCCCTCCCCTTTCTTTCCCCCCGTCGCCTCGCTGCCGTTGCCCTGGGGCCGGGCGGGCGACCGGGAGACCGCGGCGCTTGGATGCCTGGAGCAGGTAAGCTGCCGGCTGCCTCCTTTCCCCGTCTCCCGCCTCCTGTTCGTTGCTTGCCAGCCCGGCCGAAGGGGAGGCGGGAGGCGAGGAAAGGCCTCCCGAAGGGCTGCCGGCTCCCGAAGGGGAGGCGGGAGGCCTTTCCTCGCCTCCCGCCTCCCCTTCGGGAGCCGGCAGCCCTTCGGGAGCCCGCCTCCCCTTCGGGAGGCCTTTCCTTGCCTCCCGCCTCCCCTTCGGCCGGGCTGGCAAGCAACGAACGGGAGGCGGGAGACGGGGAAAGGAGGCAGCCGGCAGCTTACCTGTCGCGAGCTCCAGGCATACAAGCGCCCTCCCGCCTCCCCCCCCACCTGGATGCCGACATTTGCTGTTTTGCCCTCTGCGCATGCGCAGCGTTCTGCGCATGCGCAGAGGACAAAACAAATGGCGGCGCCCAGGCGCCCCCCCCCCCCCGTCCCGCTTAACAAAAAATTAATCTGGTCACTTTAGTCAAAGCTGAAGAAGCTTCTTGGATGAGAAGTGAAACATCTTCAAAGAAAAAATAAAGCCAGTTGCCTCTTGAAAAAACACCTTTGGGACAGCAGGAGAAATGTTTTGCCATGTGGAAAAAACCCTATACTTATAAAAATTACCTTTGCTAGTAAGCAAGCATAAAAGCCTACAATATACTTTGCCTATCAAGGGTTTTGGAGTGTTAAAAGTACTTTTCTTAAATATAATCAATTTATCCTTACAACTGTATAAAATGGGACAAGTATAAATAATAATGGAAAAAACAGTTGCTCCAAATAAGTTATGGTAGGCAGCATTTCAATCAGATATCTCAACTTGTTTTTACCAAAACATGTATGTCCAGCTCAACCACATAATAAGAGGCAGTATGTTATTTGTTCTTGCACAATCCAGCAACCATTCATGCTCTTTCATACTGGTGAAACCAACACCCAATACTAAATATTTAGAAAGTATTGTAAGCATTATGCTCAAATCACCCATGAGTAAAATGAAACTACAGTACAAATCTTCGGCAACAGTAAAAAAAAAAGGGTCAAGCTGTCAACATGAAGTCAGACTGCACAAATCTGCACAGAACAAGTGTAATAATTGCTGCATGCTTGTGAGTCCGCATTCATCGTGGCTATTTGCTTTGACACAATTATAGGATAACAAGGGATACCAATCATTGAACCTTTATCCCTACTGGAAACTGATATTCAAAAATATCAAGCCACATTCATCCCACCTCAATGCATTTACAAAATACTATTCTATTCTTTCACATATCATAAATACCAATTAAGGAAAACAAAAATGAAAAGATGTTCTCAGCATGTTTTCAGCTGCTGTAACCTACACCAGTCTGAAGAGCTCAACAACCTTACAAGTTGTTAATTGACAAGCTCCCTGTAGTCTCTCTTATACGTAACCTGCATCTGAATAACTACTTGTCTTCTTTCATCCCGAACTCATCCCAGTCGAAATCCTATATACTCTAGCCCAGTGATGGCGAACCTATGGCACGGGTGCCACAGGTGGCACGCGGAGCCATATCTGCCGGCACGCGAGCCATTGCCCTAACTCAGCTCCAGCGCGCATGTGCGTGCACGCCAGCTGATTTTTGGCTCACGCGGAGGCTCTGGGAGGACGATTTTGGCCTCCAGCGGTCCTCTGGGGTGGCGGGGGGAGCATTTTCACCCTCCCCAAGTTCCAAGAAAGCCTCTGGAGCCTGGGGAGGGCAAAAAACAGGCCCACTGGAAGTCGGGAAATGGGGGAGTGGGGGGGGGGTAACGCACGCATGCACAGGGGGGTGGGGCAACTGGGGGGCTTTGAATTATGGGTGTGGGCACGCACGAGCATGCAATAGCATGTGCGCGCACTATTTTGGCACCCAAGGGAAAAAAGGTTCGCCATCACTGCTCTAGCCATTCTGTTGCATCTGATTAAGTGAAATGAGGCTTATGAGAGTTTATACCTTTTGTAAGTTGTAAAAGATGCTAACAAAAGACATTTGAAATAATCATAGCTCAGCCCATCACACCTTATAGATATTATAATGACAAAAGTAAATGGAAAATACTGTATGTCACATGAAAGTCATAGAGCAGGGGTGTGAAACTGGCAGATGGGCCATGCCCACCCCATGCCCACCCCAGCTCTGCGAATTGGGAAAATGTTGCAAAATGTCACATGATGGCAACATGACACAGCGAGTTTGACACCTGTGTCATAGAGGAAAGATGGGTTTTTAAGAGCCTGGGTACTGTCAGCCTTTAGGAAGGCCTTAAAAACTCTAGCTCTTGCCTGCCCTAGTGGCTTATTGGAAGAGCCAAGGTTTCAAGTTTTCCTCTTCCCCCTTTGTTGTTTTATCGCCTGTCAATTTATGCTAAAAGCTTGCCTATGTGCCTTCTCTCTCAGTTCTCCACACCGACTGTCAGCCCTCTCAGGTAAGCCAGAAAGGAAATATGACCTGATGAGATAATTCTACTTTATTGTAAGTCTTCATTAACAGGATCTTGCAAGTCTGAAGATCTAAATTTCCCACTGCCACTTTTAACCATTTGATCCATCAAACCGGGTCCTTCCCAAGTTTATTCCTCTAACTATTAAGCCCTTGGAGGCCTCCTTTCTCTTGTCTGATTGTTTCCTAGGCAGAATCTCTTTCCCTTAGTCCCCAAAGGTCATTCACACATTCTATTACATGTACCGACTGTCATCCATTGACAAAGCAGAAGTGCCTTGCTGCCTCCTTTTCGAACTCATAGCCACCATGCTACATTAGGCACTCCTGCTTCTCCAGAAAACACTTCTATATATGACTCTCCAGCACACCCCAGCCGCAAGCTACAGCACCCATGAAACCTCAACAAGTGCCACCAAGCATTTGTTCACGCAGCTGCTTTCTCTCCCAATTCCCTGCACTGACTTGTTGCCTTTTGTGCCCAGCTGTTGTTCCGGAAGGTTTCCAAAGACAGTGCAACATTTCGAAAGCACAGACAGCCACTTGTAAGGAATGTTCACTGGGGAATTCAGATAGCAAAGACAGTAAGGCACTTCTTCTTTGGCCACAGAGGGCTGGGTGCAAAAGGTCAGCATGGGGAATTGGGAGAGAAGGCAGTTGGTCAAACAGATGCTTGCAGGGGCTTCATGGGCACTGCAGTTTGGCACTGCACTGCTGCAGCAGGATGTGGCAGTCATATGCAGGAAGCCAGAAAAGGAGGAATGCCTGGGATAGCAGAATAACTGCGGGTCTGAAAAGGAGACGACAAAGGCATGGAGGCACTTCACCTTTGGCCACAGTGGCTGGATGCCAAAGGCAAAAGGTCAGTGCAGGAAACTGGGAGAGAAGACAGATGGGTGAATGCTTGGTAGCGCTTGCTGGGGTAGGTTAGGGTGACTGAGTCTTCCTGAGGCACAGCAAATAGTCTCAGAGACACACAGTTCTGGGGCAACTTACCGTCCTACAAGGCAGGGTGCAGGTGGCCAAAAGGGCATAAATCGGAGAGTGAGATAGGCAGATCTGGAAACACACACACCGTGTTGTGTGAGTCGACTACCAAGTATTTTGATTACATGACCACAAGGGTGTTGTGATAACCGTAACTTTGGGCACAGGTCAAAAGTTCATTTTTCAGCACCACTGTTGCAACTTCAAATGGTTGCTGAAAGAATGGTCACGAGGACTACCTATATGCTGAATTAATAATAAATCTAATATATAAAAATAATTTAAAACCTCACCACCAATATAGCAATATGTAGCAGTAAGAAGCAACCTGGGAGCACAGCGAAGGTTCTCTCATGAGTAGCGAAGGTTCTCTCATAGTCTGCTATAACTCTAGGCACAATCAGCAATTATCAGTGACAAAGGGTGCTTAATGGGTGAACTGTTCAATTAGGGCTCAAGACATTTTTCTTTTTTTTTCTTTTTTTTAAATAGTCTTTATTAATTTTCCAACCTTAAAAAACACAAATACAAAAAACAAAAAACAAAACCAAAAAAACCCAAAGAAAAATAAATTAAAGTTAAAAAAATAAGACAAAAATCAAACTGAACAAATATATACGTACAAATATAAACATTAAGAACACTATACAATATATTTTACAGTATTTTGTGTCAAAATATATATACTACTTTCCTACTTCACCATTTAAATGAAATGGTGATTAGTAAGATTTTAGAATGTGCTGAAATGGATAGGATGACGATGGAATTAAAAGAAAAAGAGGAATCGGACTATTATAGAATTTGGAATAGATTTTACAATTGGCTAGAAATTAGGAATCAAAGTAAGAAACAGAAAAAACTAAAACCTGAATGATAAAATATTCATATATATATGAAACTATAGGTTAAATTACTAATGGCAAAAAACATGTACCAACTTAAATGGTGAAGTAGGGCTCAAGACATTTTTCAGTCATTTAGTGCAGGGGTCACCAACCTTTCAGACCTCAGGGACCACTACATTCATAATTTTAAATCCCGCGGACCACTAATATGATCTGCCTAATGACCGGCTGGGTGGGCAAGGCTAGGTGGTCATGTGACTGGGTGGGCATGGCCAACTCAATGTCACTCATGTCAAGGGGCGCCTCGTCAGCCTCTACTCGCCCCTCCCCTCCCAGCCACTCCTCGCTTCCCCGCCCGAGCTCCTTAGGGCCCCAACAGGAAGTAGTTGTTGGAGCTAAACAGCCACCACGAGAAAGAGTTGGCAAATCAGCTCAGTTCAAATTGGATCTGATCAAGAAGGAGGCTCAGTAGAAGCACCTCACTGAGGACTACGAGCATAGGCTTTCCAAGCAGAGGGAAGACCTGTGGGAGTGCACGGCTAGATACAGGCGCCTGGAAGCTCAGCGGGCTGAGATGGTCAGCCAGTTCCAGGACATGATGCAGTCCCACTGGAACAAGGCCCTCTGGCTCTTCGCCACCAGTGGCGCTTCCCTCCAGCCTTCACCCAAAGCCCCGCACCAGGATGCTGAAGCAGACCCCAAGTCAGAATTTCTGCCCTCCTCCTCCAACCCACACAATAAGACCCTGAAGGGGGAGACTCTCTGCAGCAACACAAATGTTCATTGCATGTATCTGTCCCAGGGGCTATAGTTTGAGGATCCCTGATTTAGTGCAATATAAAAAATGCAAATAATTTTTCTGCGGACCACCAAAATTTTCTCGCGGACCACCAGTAGTCCACGGACCACCTGTTGGTGACCACTGATCTAGTGACCCTGGGCCAGACACAGCTTAACCCAACTCACCCAAAGGTATTGTGAAAATAAGACGGAGCTTACACGCTATGCATATTGTACTTTGGGATGAATAGATAACCAGAAACATAAAAACAAAAATCATCCCTTAAAAAAAATCCTTTGTGTGTCGCTGTTTCACTATAATAGAAGGCAGAGCGCTCCGAAAGGGAATATTGAATGAACTCATGAATCACCTACAAAATCCAATGTGCTTCTTTTCCAGGCTTTTAAGCCTGGCAGATTTATATGCAGAAAAGTGCTACACTAGCTGTAGATTACTGTACCTCTGGACACCACTACACACATTTTATCAACATAGAAATGGCTTTTAAGAACAGGGTTAACTGAATAAATCTCGTTTATTTATTTAGCAAATTTATACGGCTGCCCATCTCACTAAATGTTACTCTAGGCAGCATAAAATAAAACAGACAGTTAAATATTAAAAACAAACATAAATAAAAACCAAGACTACAGGAGAATGGACAACATCCTAAATATAATACAACTATCTTGCAGGCTTCTTGTCCTCATGGAATTCCCAAAGATGTTGCAAATATATATATATATATATATATATATATATATATATATATATATATATATATATATATATATATATATATATATATATATATATATATATATATATATATATATATATATATATATATATATATATATATATAGTGTGTGTGTGTGTGTGTGTGTGTGTGTATATGTATATATATATGTATATGTATATGTATATGCATGTGTGTGTGTGTGTGTATGTATATATATATATATATATATATATATATATATATATATATATATATATATATATATATATATATATATATAAATCTTTCCAGCTGTTTAATCTTTGCTGCATGATATATTAATGTGCAAAATATGATACTTGAGTTTAGCATTTTTGTGGAGCTGTGTGGAGCACAGCTCTAGAGATAATTTAGCAGAGATCCTTTCACAAGGTTTGTCACTTCTAAAATTAGTATATGTGTATATTTATAAATACATATATTACATACCCAGAATGTAACATATACCGTTTCATTTCTGGTTATGAATATGTATGCAAAAAATGAATGCTTTTCCATAAGGTTTGATATAAAAATTAGTTTCACACATGATGCTAAGCCAAAATATGGCCTGCTTGATTTTAAGGTTAGCATACTGTCCAAATCTAGCCACTGATTTTAAATGGTTTATGGCTTAGCTTGCTGAACAAGCAAGATCATTACCACTTATCCATACGATTAGCAAACCATGGCTTATATGTTATGCGAACTAAGTCCAATTATTTCTTCTTTCAAAATGAACTTTTTTTAAAAAAAACCTCAGAAAATCCAAGGGATAAAGGATACCGTAGTTTTCGGAGTATAAGACGCACCTTTTTCCTCCCTAAAAGTGGCTGAAAATTTGGGTGCGTCTTATACTTTGAATGTAGCTTTTTTTCTAGCCCTAACCAGGTGCTAACAGATCTTCCCAGCTCTTACTGGCTTGCAGGCTTTTTCATTGTTACTCTCTCCGAAGAATGTTTTTCCAGCCCTAAGTCTTTGCAGGGTTTTTTTCATTGCTCTACTTGCTCTGAATAAGTTTTTTTCTAGCCCTAACCAGGTGCTAACTATCTTCCCAGCTCTTACTGGCTTTCAGGCTCTTTCATTGTTACTCTCTCCGAAGGAGGTTTTTTTAAGTTCTAACCAGGGGATAAAATAATGTGCTGAAGCTGACTAGACTAAGGACGCTAGCCAGATGAATACCTGGTAGGCAGATTTTCCCCCCTATTTTCCTCCCCAAAAACTAAGGTGTGTCTTATACTCCGGTGCGTCTTATACTCCGAAAAATACGATATGTTTCCCTCAGATTTCAAACTGTTTGAAGACTGGGGAAGGAAATAACGACCCATTTCAGTATCCTGCACAGAAGCCAAATGGACATTCACAAGGCCAATGTCGGCACAATATGATACAGAAAGCTGGAAACTCCCCCCCCACACACACACCGCGATTTAGAAGATACCCATCAAGCTACTCAGGAAGAACAAACAGCGGGTAAGCAAGAAAAGGGGCGTTGGTCTTACCTGATACGCCTCTTCTCATAGGGTGGAGCTAACATCCAAGAATGGGATGACACCGTCCATTCAGCCAATGAGGACTGAGTCTGTCAAATTGTAGATCTCCGCCTCTGCCTCCATTTCCCCCTCTTTGGCAAAGACCGATGGACAAACTCGACGTGTGTTCCCCCCAAGGTTCACTCATAAAAGAAAAGATCACAATTTGACTTCCCGGAGCGCAGACCAGACTGACTTTGGGAGGGATTAGATGTTAGTTCCACCCTACGAGAAGAGGCGTATCAGGTAAGACCAACGCCCCTTCTCCATAGTGGGTGGAGCTAACATCCAAGAATGGGACATACCAAAGCCGTATGTCCATTGGGAGGGTTAAGTCTGGTGGATGGTCTCAGTCTGCGAATGTACTCTCTGAAGCACCTGGCGACCAAAGGCCACCTCCGCCGAAGCGAAAACGTTAATTTTGTAGTGGCGGATAAATGGGGTCGGTGAGGCCCAAATGACCGTCCTGCAGAACTCCTCGATAGACACTTGCAGGGACCACGCCGCTATCGTTGCTGCACTGTGCGTTGAGTGCAGTGGCCCGGCCATGGTAATTACTGGAGGTCATAAGCATTAGCTATAGTGCTCCGCAACCATCTCCCAATAGTAGAAGGTGACACCTTCTGACCCAAAGAAATGGTTTGGAAGGAGACAAAGTAAGCACTTTGGTGAGGTCCCAGGTGGGGTACCTGTGAACTACAGGCAGGCACAGGTTGGTAGCCCCTTTTAAAAACCTGCGTACCGTGGGGTGCTGCGACAGAAATTCCAGGGAGCCACAGGACAACATGGAGGATAAGGCCGCCACCTGCTGTCTGATTGTGTTGGACGAGAGCCCCTTATTCAGCCCCTGTTGTAAGAAGTCTAGTAGTTTCGACATAGTCAAATCTACGGGGGAGCAGCCCTTCTGGGAGCACCAGGAACAAAAGGCTTTCCAGGTGGCACAGTAAATCCTCTCGGTGGAAGGCCTCCTGGACGCCTGGAGAGTCCTGATGACGCAGTCAGATATGGCCCGGCGCTTCAGAGCGCACCATTCAGGTACTAGGTGGTCAGTTGGTACCAATGTGGGTCCGGGTGGACCAACAACCCCTGGCTGAGCAACGACTCTGTTGGTGGAATCTGCCAGGGCTGGCACACGGACAGAGATTTCAGGTCCGCAAACCAGGCCCTCCTGGGCCAGTGAGGATCCAGAAGCAGCACTTCTGCCCTCTCCCCCAGGATCTTCCTGATGATTTTGGGGAGGAGAGGCAGCGGGGGGAATGCATACAGGAGGCTGGACGGCCAGTCGCAATGGAGAGCGTCTGTCCCCTCTGCACCCTGGGTCTTGTACCGGATATAAAATCTGGGCAGTTGGTCGTTCTCCGGGGTGGCGAAGAGGTCTGCCACCGGTAGGCCGAACCGGCTCGTCAAGGCTCTGAAGATGGAAGGATGGAGGCTTCACTCTGCCTGATCTATCATTGTCTGACTGAGCCAGTCCGCTGTCACATTGGATACCCCAGAGATGTGGTCGGCCGCTAGAGATAGTAGATGGCGTTCTGCCCAAAGACCCAGGGTTCTGGCTTCTGTCATAAGTTGCTGGGACATGGTCCTGCCCTGCCGACTGATATGGGTTTTTGCAGCCACATTGTCTGTGAGGACAAGCACATGCTGCCCAGCCGTCAGATGTTGTAACTGTCTGAGCGCCAGGTAGACTGCGCGCAACTCCAGCCTGTTGATATTGAACTTCGATTCCGCCGGTGTCCATCTGCCCTGTCCACGGCCGACTGGGTATGAGCCCCACAACCATACAGGCTGGCGTCCGTAGTGATGACTAGCCTGCGTGGCTCCTGGAAGAAGCAGCCCGTCACGATGGCAGGGGATACCCACCACCAGAGCGATCGATGGACATTCGAAGGCACTAGGACCTTGGCTGTGTCCCGACCTCTGGAAGGACAAAAGAAACCATTGCAACTCCCTGGAGTGCAGGTGCACCCACGGGGTAATATTGATGGCGGAAATCATTTTACCCAGGAGCGTGGAAAGCAGTTTCAGGGGGGCCCTCTGCTCCTGCAGTACCTGCCATGATAAGTCTAAAATACTATCCTGCCGCTCCTGGGAGAGATACACCCTGCACTCCAGAGAATCCACAATGGCCCCTAAATGGGTCAGATGTGTGGCCAGAGAGAGATGACTCTTCTCAAAGTTAATTGAAAAACCATGGTGTCTCAGGGTGTTAATTGTTACTTGGATGTCTCGCACCACTTGGTGCCTGGATTAAGATATCATCCAGGTAACATTGGACACGCACGGGAATGGCTCTAAGGTTGGCAGCCACCACAGCAAGCACCTTGGTAAAGACCTAGGCGCTGAGGACAGGCCAAATGGGAGGGCCCTATATTCATAGTGAACACCTGCGTAGAAAAATAGTAAAAAAATTTGATGGGAAGACCGAACAGGTATGTGCAGGTAAGCCTCAGTGAGGTCGATCGAGGCAAGGAGGTCCCCCTTCCTAATGCTACCCAAAATAGTTTGAAGGGTGTGCATCTTGAACTTTTTATAAACAATATATTTGTTTAACTGTTTTAGATCGAGAATAGTTCTCCACTCGCCCGAGGATTTGGGGATGACAAACAGGATGGAGTAGAACCCCTGCCCTAGCTGGTCCTCAGGCACCTGATGGATGGCTCGAATTTCCAACAGGTGCTGGATGGCAGCCGCCATGAGGACTCGCTTTTCTGGATTGGATGACATAGGGCATCTGGTGGAAAGGAATTCTAGGGAGAGCCCAGATGAAATGGTCTCCCTAACCCATACGTCGGTAGTAATTTCCTCCCACCTGCTGGCAAAAGGAGCCAGTCTACCACCAATGGGAGGATCGGACGTGGGTTCACTCATCGGTATTGCCTGCCCCTGCCAGTCCTGTCCTGGGGCTGTCGTTGCCTGGACCCATACTGACCTGAAGGCCGAGGGTAGTTAGACCCCTGGTCGGGGCCCTGAAAGGGACGCCCCAAGAAGATAGCGGAGTGAAAGGAACCCTTCTGGGTGAAAGTGGGTAGAATCTTACGCTTATCCCTGAACTCTATAAGGATGGGGTCCAAGGCTTCTCCAAACAACAGCTGGCCCTTATAAGGGGCGGACACCAGGCACCATTTATGGCGGGTGTCTGCGTGCCAGCCTTTCAACCATTGCATCTGTCTCGCTACAACTGAGGACCCCATGGCCCTGGCCACGAATCTGGCTGACTGTAGTGTGGCATCGGCCGTATACTGGGCTGCGGCTAGCAATTTATTCAGATCCTGGTGGGCCCTGAGGTCGGAAACAGGAATCCGTTCCTAGATATGTCTCAGCCACTTCAGCGAAGTACGGGAAATAAAGGAGACCGAGGTAGACACCCGAATTGCCCAGGCAGCGGCCTGGTGAGTTTTCTTGAGCGCCTGCTCCGTTCTCCTATCCTCAGGCCGCAGCAGCTCATCAGGTTCACCTGGCATGTTGAATATAAGGCTGAGAGCAGAGCATCCACAGAGGGAATCTGAAGATGCTGTTCGAGTTCAGTGGCTACATTATAATAGCATCTGTCCACCGGCAATGAGACCAGACCTGAGGCCGGTGAGTGCCACTGACGTAGGACCACTTCCACAAAAAGTGGGGTGGGGGGTGGAAAGACTTCGGCTTCAGCTGTGGTTTCCTCAAATAGAGGGTCTCTCGATCCGGAACTCTGGTCCAAGAACACTGGAGAAGGATCCAAGTTAGCTGTGTTCTTCGCTTTGAACAACAGTGACTTGAACAGTCCCGGATTAAATAGCACGGATGAGATGGGAGGGTCTGGGGTGAGCCCCTCATCCTCAAAGACATTCAAGTTTAATTGGCCTTCTTCCAAGGACCCCTCCGATCAAGACCCCACGGAGCAATCCGGGGAATAGGAGTCATGAGAACGCCCTGGGCGGTCTCAGGTGCCATCGAGTGGGCGGGAACTGATGGCCCAGCTGCCCCAGAGTATGAGGGGATGTGCCGGCCCAATTGCTTCATCCCTGCTTCAATGCCCTGTCTGATGGCCTCATTTATGATGGACTGCATATGTGGACCTGGAACTCTGGTGGGGGAAGCGGCGCGGAGCCCAGCAGCCATTGGATTGAAGGTTGCGGAAGGCGAGGACCTGCCAGGAGCCCGACATGCCCCTTGCCGAGGGTGGAGCTCCACTGGACCCCACGGATCGGAGTCCGGAATATTGAGGCCCGGACTGTCCAAAGACAGGGTCACAGGGAGGTCAGGGAGGGCCAGCTCGGCCCGGTTAGGGCCCGCACCATCTTTAGACAGCTGACTGGTGTCAACCTGATGACCAGGCGAGCCTGGAGCATGACTGCGGCTGGATTTGGCGCAGATTTTCTTCAGGGCCTTGTCTCTGCGGGATTTGTCCCACTTGGCAGCCTTGGAGGCCTTAGCCTGGGTGTGGCCCTCAGAGAGAGGCAGATTATGTGCCCTGTCCTGTCTGGGGGGGGGAGTGACCCAACTCCTCCTCAGGGTCTGAGGGATTGTGGGCCTTATTCTGCCTTTTGGTGGATCGTGGCTTTGAAGGCTTGGCCTGCCCAATGTCGTCCGTCATTGAATTGTCATTTAAAGATGAGATAAATGCAGACAAAATGGCCACTGCCTGACAAAATGTCCCTTAGGGGACTCAAGATGGCCACCGCCTCACACACTGTCCCCTTGTGGGATAAAAATGGCCACCGCCTCACTGAGTGTCTCTGCCCAAAACCAAAATGGGCACCGCCTCAGAGAGAGACCTTGTGGCAAGCTAAAATGGTCGGCTTCGCAGGAGGTAAAGGTGGTCGTCCCAAATGTGCCGCGAGCAGCTATATGCGGTGGGGCCTGCCGGATGGGCAAAACCGGCAATCCTTCCTGGGAGGGCCCATGGCGGTGGAGGTGGTGAAGGCCGATGGGCGAGGCCGAAAGACCCCCGTGTCTTAGGGCTAAGGCAGCAAGCCGCTCAAGCGAAGAAGCTCCTGCTGGCTGTCAAAAGCCAAGCTGCCTGCCCTTGCCGATGCGGGAAGGAGAGCGCTGGGCTCTTCTGGCCAGAGGTCACTCGAGCGGTATGCTCCTGTGATGGATGGAAAGGCCTGAGGAAGCGGAGGTCGAGCTGTCAGTGCCCGCAGGCTGCAATCAGCTGTGAAGCGCAAAACTTTCTAAGCGCGCCAACTCCGCGGCCAGACCCGCCATGCCTATGAGCAGCCAGTAGAACGATAAATCGGAGCTGGGGGCTCCTAAGGCCAGGCGGAAGGGGAACCCCCCCTCAATCTTCAAAGGGCCCTCCGCTGAAGGCTCAGCAAAAGGGAACGGCGAGAGCCTGAGCTCTGAGCCACCTTCAACCCCAGGGACTACTGTGGTGTTAAGAGGAGTCAGCTGAAGAGAAAAACTCACAAACAGATTGTCCTTGTCTCTGTAGAAAGGTAGAGATAGTATCTCAGGATGGGAGATTCAAACACACGCGTCCTTTCAGGCCGAGGACTGAGTCAAAGAGGGGGAAATGGAGGCAGAGGCGGAGATCTACAATTTGACAGACTCAGTCCTCATTGGCTGAATGGACGGTGTCATCCCATTCTTAGATGTTAGCTCCACCCACTATGGAGAAGCACTAATGTTTATAATGTGGCTGATGAAAGGATGACCACCTGCTGATATGCTCATAGCCAAAAAGAAAATTTAATGCTGCAAAGATATGTACAGTAAACCACTGACATGTGGAATATCAGATCAACAATTTGATGCTCTCAGAGCAGAAATGTCAAGAATGTAGACAGACATTCTGGAAGTTACCAAATAGAAAATGGACTGGAATGGATCACTTCAGAACATCAGATTAACTGTGGAGAAGAAAACCACTGCAGAAATGAAGTAGCCATCATTTTAAAATAAAAGCGTAAAGAGGTAAGTGCTTTGGTTCATCCCCCTACAATCAAACCAATCAGTATCACTGTGATCGAAGTCTATCCTTCAACCATAGATGCAGAAGTTGAATATTGGCAACTTGCAACTCCTTGTCACGCAAAAGAAAACAAAAACAAAAAAAGACCTCATATTAATTAGAGGAGATTGGCATGCTAACATTGGAAGTAAAATGGCACCTGGAATAATGAATTTGGGCTCCATGTACAAAATTAAATAGGAGACAGGCTAACATTCTGACAAGGGGATTTAATATTTATGACAAATATTTCTTTCAGTAAACTCAAAAATTATTCTGTATTATCACCAGATGAACAACCTCAAAATCAAAGCACTATCTGTAGCAAAGACGTAGAAATTATATTCAGCTCACAAACTCCTTGCAAAATTACAATTTAACCTAAAGAAAAAGAATACAATAATCAGAGCTACAGGAGTGATATGCCACCTGATTATACATTGGAGGTACAGAAGAGATTTAGCGGATTAGCTTTGATAATAAATAAATAAATAAATAAATAAATAAATAAATAAATAAATAAATAAATAAATAAATAAATAAATAAATAAATAAATAAATTTATATATTTATCATATATAAATGATAAATATATAAAAAATAGGGCCTAGAGAACTCTGGACTGGATTGGATTAGACTAGACTAGACTAACTGGAAGGATCCTGGAGGTCTTCTAGTCCAACCCCCTGCTCAGGCAGGAAATCTTATACCATTTCAGACAAATGGTTGTCCAATCTCTTCTTAAAAACTTTCAGTGTTGGGAGCATTCATAATTTCTGGAGGCAAGTTGTTCCACAGATTTATGACATCATTAAGGATGAGGCAAAGAAAAATATCCCACAATGAGAAACCATAAAAAGGTGAAATGAGTATCCATTGACACACTGAAAATAACTAAAGAAAGGCAAAAATGAAAAACTACATAGAAAAATATGCACGCTGAGTTCTAGCAAAAAGGAGACAATTAGTTATATCTAAAGAAACTACGCAATTCTCGGGGAAGGATAATAATTATTAAAAATAGAAATCAAGAGAACCACTTATGTAAAGACGAGCACTCTAAAAGACAAAGGCGACAGAGAAAAATGATATAAAGAAGAGGTGTGATAGGGCTACATGAAAGAACTACACCAAAATAATTCCCAAATTGATATCTACAAAGGCCTACTTGCTAGAATGCAAAGTTAGAATGTAGAATCATAAGGCTCGAAGGCAACTTGGAGGTAATCTTAAATAAGCCCTAGAAAATTTTGCTGATGACAAAGCTGCAAAATTGGATGAAGTACCCAAAAAACTACAATTTTACGAGATGACACACTTAAGCACTACTTCTAGTCCCGTGATGGCGAACCTATGGCACGGGTGCCACAAGTGGCACGCGGAGCCATATCGGTGGGCACGCGAGCTCAGGTCCGGCGTGCATGTGTGCACCAGCCGGCTGATTTTCGGGCCTTCTGGGCCCACTGGGAGTCGGGAAACAGGCTGTTTCCAGCCACCAGAGGGGGTGGGGAAGGCCGTTTTCGCCCTTTCCAGGCTCCTAGAAAGGCTCTGGAGCCTGGGGAGAGCGAAAAATGGGCATGCCATTGCATGCTGGGAGCAGGGGGGTCATGCGTGCATGTGCGGGAGTGCATGGAATTATGAGTGTGGGCACGCACACACATGATCCCCCGCATCCCCCCCCCTTTTGGCACGCGAACCAAAAAAGGTTCGCCATCACTGTTCTAGTCTGTAACAAATATGGAAAGCAGAACAGTAGCCAAAGGACTGGGAAATATCAATGTATATTCCAAAAGCAAAAACAACATACAATAGTACAGGTAGTCTTCAACTTACAACAGTTCATTTAGTGACTGTTCAAAATTACCATGGCACTGAAAAAAAGTGACCATTTTTCATACTTACAACCATTGCAGCATCCCCATGATCATGTGATCAAAATCCAGACTCTTGGCAACTGACTCATATTTATGACGGTTGCAATGTCCTGGGGTTTTGTGATCACCTCTTGTGACTTTCTGACAAGCAAAATCAACAGGGAGGCCAGATTCACTTAACAACTGTGTTACTAACTTAGCATCTGCAGTAATTCATTTAACAACTGTGGCAAGAAAGGTCATAAAATGGGACAAAACTCACTTAACAAATGTCTCACTTAGCAACAGAAATTTTTGGGCTCAATTGTGGTAATAAGTCGGAGACAACCTATACTCAGATGTTACTTACAAGATTTGTTTGCTACTCAAGCATAACGTATTTTATTGGATAAAACCCATATTGATTTGACATAACAGATTTTATTGGATAAAACCCATATTGATTTGAATGTGGATTTGGAGTTTTAAAAAAATTCTGAATTACCAAAGTGATATGAAAATGATGCTATGGATCTGAAAATGGATTTTAAGAGGGACATGGAAAACAGTGCCAAAAATGAATTACACATGACACCAACTATTGTCTTAATAATTTAAATACATTAATAATTTAAAGGGACATACAAATAATAAATCAGAAGAGTGACTTGGAAAGCCCTCCTATCTTGGATTTACAAAAGGAATGTCTGCAATCTCGGAAACTCTTTCTAGGAAGAGTAGAGGGGTAGAGTAAATTCTAGGAATTACTCAAGCTGTTCCTGAAAGGAGACAAGACTTTTGTTGATTAGGACTGAATGGTATGTTTTTGCAGTTTGATAACTGAGAAGGGATGAGAAGGGAACACATTGAAGCGCTAGAGGTATTAAATTATCCAAACTGTTTATACTTGTGTGGAGGCAGTAATCTATTATATATCTTCTTTTTCTTTCCTTTTTTTCTATCTCTTTTCACTTTTCTTTCTTTTTTCTTTATGTTTCATATTTTCTATAGTTTGTATCAGTTTTTTATCTCTGTACTTGTAATCTTTAATGAAAACGTCTGTAAAAAAAAAATGAAAATACCTTGGACCGCAAGAAGAATCACTAAATACAGGTAGTCCTCAATTTCCCAGAATTTCCATTGCTGAGCAATTCAGTCGTTAGGCAAAACATCATGTGATCACAGTTCCAATAGTTCCAGTTACAGCTGTTAGGCCAGGACAGTGTCTTCATTAGGTATGAGGACCTCAGACTTCTCCTCTGTTGTGCTCGCCTTTGCTTCAACTCAACCCACCTATCTACCCCCCCATCTCTGCCCTTTGTCTGCCCAGCACTCCACGGCCTACCTCTGCCTGCCCCGCTGCCTGATGCTGACCTATGCCACCTTCTTCCCCTGCTGCTGGTCCAGGATCCAGGCCCTGTGCTATGTGTAACAGGGTAGTAGAGCCTTGTCTTCCAAAGGGAGCTTGCCGGGCCTGGTTGGAGAGGAGGCAGTGGGATGGCAAGTTGTAGTGCTCGCCATCTCTGGGTGAGGCAGAAGAGCCGATGGCAGTTCCCAGACGAAGGTGGAGGCTCTGCAGGAGGCACTATTTGGGGGTGGAAGCAGAACTGAAGGAAGCAGAAAGATGCAGGCTTCCCAGAGGCGCAGTTCACACTCTGCAACTTATGTTGGAAGCACTCCTGGAAAACTGGGCTTCGGATTTCAGAAAGGGGTGGAAGCAAGCCCAGCATCTGCAGAGCCAACCCACAGGCCCTCTGTTCACTCTAGGCCCAGCCTTCCTCCAGCAAACACTCACAAACAGCCAGCAGCTTCCAACACGCTGAAGCCTGCAGATGGTTCTCCCAAGGACACCTGCAGTGTGCGCTCTGCAACTCTCATAAAGGAAATTTGAACAACATTGGCTTCCTTCCTATATAAATAGTACTGTAGTGTCTGCACATTTGGCTTTCTGAGCAGAGAATATCTTGTCCACATATAAAGCTATTTAGGAATGAAACAAGAATTCACTAGATTAGACAAAAGATTCTCCATTACTAATATTCTACTTCCATACTATCAAGTGCATCAGAGAGCTCACATTCACAAAGCATAAACAAGTCAATTCTCCTCTATAATCTGCCCTGACTAGTTATTTAAGGTATTTGAACACTGAACATGGAAATTCCACTCACCATCACACTGAATAATCGTATAAAATTGTTCCCCCACAGTCCTACCTATTTCAGTCGTGCCAGAGCAAAACACTAATTGTTCTCTTCTGCTCCATAATCTGCACTGTGTCGTGCTTGCCTTGTTCCCTTTTAATCTGGGCAAGCATTTTCAGGAGTTGGTATATTGATAAATATATAATCTATTCCTGTGTAAAGAATCTGAATTATAAAGCATGAAAAATATCGTTTTTATTTCCTACATTTATAGCCCACCTTTAATTCAGAAGCACCATATATAGTCTTTTCCCATTTTTTCCCCTGCTACAACAATTCTGTGAGGTAGTCTGAACTATCTGCAGTCATCAATAGAAGATGGAATAAGCCAAGAGTTGGTGGCTGGCTTATTGTCACTCAGTCAGCTTCACGACCAATGGGAAGTTAGTTGAACCCAGACCTCACCAATCACAGCCCTTCACAGCCCAACCAGCTATGAAATAAAAAAGTTTATCGCCTTTTGTATAAATGTTGACGTGTGCATATAATACATAAAATATGTCTATTCTGGACTACTGTCATTTTCTCTGTTTTGCCCATCTATTTGAACAATGTGGCTATTTAAATAGGAATAAAATGATTCCACTGTTAGGAAAACAAGAGTCCATTTGCATTTTAAGCCAGAGGTGGCCAACTGGCAACCACCTAGCTGCTTTTCATTGGCCCTGAAAAGTCCCTATTTTGAAATGGAAAATATATGAACACTATGATATAAAAGCATCACAACTATAAAATCGTAATAGGGACCACACTTTCTGGCTACTATGGGTGAAGTCTAAGTTTTCAGTTATTTCAATCCATCTTTCTTTATGCTCATTGTTAATGGAGCATTGTATTTCTTCTCCCAGATACGAGGCGCCTGTTCTTCAGTATTCTTCATATAAATTCTCTGTGGTGCGACTCCAACAAGGAATGTACTCACAAGGTATATTACGTTTCGTATATTACGATTATGACTCCCATGAATTGGAAGTAGTTTTTTACTGAAGGGCGAATCCACAGGACAGGCCATGATACAACTAACGCAAAGCTCTTTAAGTGGGGAATGGCTGAGAGCTCGCAATGTGACTGTGGTGCAGCAGAACAAACCATAACACATACAGTATAGTTCAAGAATGCCTCCTCAGGAAATTTCAAGGCACTTGGGATGATCTCACACAGCCACATCAGAAGCAGTTAGATGGTTAGATTCCTTAGATATCGAATTAAAACATCTATCCCAGTGGTTCTCAACCTTCCTAATGCCGTGACCCTTTAATACAATTCCTCATGTTGTGGTGACCCCCAACCATAAAATAATAAAATTATTAGGAAACTCAGGGGTGGGTTCTAACTTACCTCGCTGCCGGTTTGCTTCCTCGTGCGCAGCATATATATATATATATATATATATATATATATATATATATATATATATATATATATATATATATGCTGTGATGAGATATCCCAGGTGCCTTGAATATATATATATATATATCAACTAAATATATATTTAGTTTAAATAAAGCTGACGCTTTCTTTAAACTAAATTTGTGTATCAGTGATTGCATGACCTCTGTAGATGCCATATACTAAATGGATAATAAACTATAAAATCAAGGGGGGAAACCCACAAATCCTATTGCAAAACACAGCCCATCCATTTTGTAATCCCAAACTTTAAAAAAAAAAAAGGTATATGGAGTCACCAAAAGATTGAGCATCCTGCCTTAAAGACTTTGGTTATAGCACCATTTTTCAGCAATTCTTATCCTTCTTCCAGAACTAGCTCCAACGATGATGATTGGGGGAAAAGGTTTAGCCACAGAGCTGCCCTTTGCCAAGAGTAGGCTTAGGTCTATTTATTTATTTTTATATGACCTTTATTATTCTATTAATTACTCAAGACAGTGAACATACTTAACATGTCCTTCCTCCTCCTATTTTCCCTACAACAATAATGCTGAAAGAGAGTTACTGGCCCGAAGTCACCCAACCAGTTTTCATGCCTAAATTGGGACTAGAACTCAGTCTCCTAGTTTCAAGCTTGGTGTGTTAACCATTAGACCAAATTCTTTCCCTGCTCCTATTTAACATTTACATGAAACTTCTGAGCGAGGTCAATCATTGGCATTGGGTCAAGTATCATCATCACTATGATGTTGATACACACAGTTGTACATCTCTGCCCTAGGTAGTGGAGTGTTTCTCAGTGCCTGCAAACTCTACAGGTCTAGATGGGAAGAACCAGATTTGGCTCAAGCCTGATAGAATGAGTGGCTGTGGGGTTTACATCCCACCATATCTAGTGATTTACCCTCTTTAACTTTGGCTATACTTCCCATTAACCCCATTAAAGTTGGTGGACTATCGGGGTGGGGGGCTTCCTAGACTCATAACTCCTGCTCAAACAGGGACTTCATATCAAACAGTGATTCATATCTTACTAACCTCCTATTGTTGGATCTCCTATTATTCCCCCACAATTGCAATGTGCTCTACATGGGAATTCCTTTGAAGAGTATACAAAAACTTCAACTGGTTCAGAATCCAGTGGAGCAGTCAGTAATATACAATACATCCATATAGCACTGCTACTGTATGAGCTGCATTGAATTCCAGTGGTTGGTTGTTACCTTTGACTCTCAACATGACAGGAGGCCAGGTAATTTGTGGGACCAGAATCAGATATCCTTGATAGTTTCTATCTGTCCCATCTTAATCTGGTAGAATGGGTATCCAGCTCCTCAAGGTGAAACTGTATTACCTGGTAGGGCCTTAGAAACATGCCTTATGGAAAACTCTCCTTCCAGAAATACAAATGACCCCAACTCTATTGACCTTGAGGAAAATGATAAGCGCTTAGTTTATTCCCCTAGGCAGCAGGGCCAGGATGTTGACAGAGCCAGAATTAAGGGGTTACACTAAGTTATCAGTCTATATAGGAACTATACACTTTTTTGGGGTGATGCACAGTAACAGATCTTTGACTAAGGAGCAGCTATCTTTCCTGAACTAGCATAACACAATGAGCCACAAAATTCGCTGCAAAGGCTCAAATAACATCTAGTTTTTATAAAAAAACATTTCAAGAAGTGAACAAGCAGTGAAGAGCTTATGTCTGCTTATCACTCAGGTTTTGTTTCGCTAGACAGCATGTTTCCTCTTTAAATGTCTAGATTGGCTACTGAAGAACCCATTGACATTCCCATGAGGATCTCAGTCAACATGGCCATTGACTGAGCAGTGCTATTGACCAACCTCTATCCTAAAAGGACATATATTTTTTATATGTCTTTATAAGTACAAAGTATATTGTAAGTCTTCTTCCACCTCTTGAGGTTACATGTCAGAGATTACCCTCCAAAAATTGTTGGAGCTTGGTCAAAAACTAAATTTGATTTAAACTGACTTTTATTTAAAATAACTCGAGAGTAATCTTTTCTAGCAGAAAAGATTATTTCTACCCACTATTTAATAATTTTCTTTATGGATCACATTAAAAATACAACTTTGGTAACAATTTATGGAGAGGCATTCTGGATCACTTCTGATTTAAAGCACAAATTGTATTCCGAAGTATTTTAACAGCTTATTAATAGGTGGCCATTATTAACTAAACTATTCCGCTCCATGTTAACCAGGTCAAATGGATCAGTTATAAGAAATAGGCAAAATGCATAAAAAAGACTGAATGAATTCTACATATTGGGGTACTTATTCAAACCATTTTATGACTTGACAGAAAGACAATAACACAGTCTTGTTTTCCTGAACAATACAGATTTACTCCATAGTTCTGTTAAGTTTAGCCTTAAAGTAATTAAAGAATCACTATATTCTGACGAAGATTGAAGTCTTCATTAATCAACTATAAAGTTTAGTTCAGGGGTAGGCAAAGTTGGCTCTTCTATGACTCGTGGACTTCAACTCCCAGACTTTCTGAGCCAATCATGCTAGCTCAGGAATTCTGGGAGTTGAAGTCCACGAGTCATAGAAGAGCCAACTTTGCCTACCCCTGGTTTAGTTGATAAAATCAAGATTTATTTTTTGAAATTCAAATGAGACCCCAGATGCTTTTCTTTGTTAACGGTTTTTGCAAACTCTACTGAGATTGTGTCTACAAAGTTTTTTTTTTACTACTGTTAACAATATCATTTATACTGTTGCATACACAATAACACATTCAGCCAAACACATGTATCTTGAGTTCAGAAGATATGCTTAGCTATAAGCCAACCAAATTCATTGTTTATAAACCATGCCAGCCTGTTACAGATATGAGTCAAGGACAGCACGCCAGGCAAAGCAACAAGCAGTGTCATATTCACTGTGCAGCCTTGTGTTTAAGCCTATTGTACTAATATGACTTCACACTATTCCCTAGCAAGACTCAGAAGCTCTTAATATCAGATTTCCCTCCTGCTTCTGTCTTAAAAAAGAGTCTTATACGTCAGAAACCAGCAGGCAGTCAAAGACTTTTCTCCCACAGGTGGGAATGGACAGCAATGTCTAAATAAAAGCTGTGACTGTGAAAGCCATTTCTGATCATCTAACAGCCCAATTCCTAATCCAAGAAAATTTGTACAAGGTCAATGCTTCAGCAGAGCCTGAGGTATGTCTGAAAATGGAGGAGCTAAATCAAGATACTTGCCTTCATTCTTTTTCATGAATTGATTCAATAAATCAGCATACATCAAGTACTGAGCACAGATATCTATATAAATTCTTTTGTAGATATGCAGGGGATAGGATATTTATAGGCTTTTTTTTACAACTGTTTAGCATCAACAAATTTGGTTCAATGGCTGCCACAGTGTAAGAAGTATGTGAGAAAGAATTGCAAGCTAAGTTTTGATCCTGAATATAAATTTTTTGTTTGGAGCCATGTATTCAGAAATATAGATGCTTAATCTTAGTAGGCATATGGCTGTCTAAAATTATTTCCCCTCCATATACAGAACTCCAACAGGCAACCTAGGTAGTCTAATTAAAATAGAGAAAAATATCAGAGTAGTTTTATATTGATCCAACTCTCCTACGGTACACATCAGAAAGACACTCTTACTCCCAGAGTTAAACAAAACTGCCAGTCTTCAGGTTTATGGGATCTATTTTGTTTTCTTATTAAAACTCTGGAGATGCACCAACTGGAGTCAGAGTCAAGAGTAACTGAATAGAACTTACAGTCCTGCACACAAAAATCCCTTCCAAGTGTGTCCAAACTTTCACTATTTCATCAACATAATTTAAAGTGAGGCATTATAATTAAAAATTAGGTGCTTGTAAATCTATTTGTAAGTCACCTAAATTACCTAAAAGTAGATCTTTTTGTTGGTGTCTGGTTTAAACTTGCCAAAAATTTACTCTAGTTATCATTACTTATTGATAAAGAAAATGTCTGTTGCAAACCTCCAGACAACTGCTAGATGGCAGTAACCCTAATTCTTTTCTGTCATCTACCGGTTGTCCAAATTTCTGCAGCCCACTTAGTCTGCCTCATTTAAATTCACATTCCCTTCCTGACAAGCCTTGCAACAGAACTGATTACAACCCTTTGTCTCCTCCAAATGCACAAAGAAAGAGCGCCGGAGATCCAAGATGCTGTTAGAGGCTTCATAGCGGCACTAAGGCAGGTTTTTTTTTTTGCTCCATGAGCACAACCCAGAAAAAAAGTGGAAATGAAAATATCTAGCACAGATTAAGCAATCCTTTTTAAGCCAGTATTCTGTTAACAGGCCAATGTGCCAGGAATGTAATGCTGAATAAAGAAAGGGATCCTACTGATCACTAGAGAGAGCCAGGGCAGGTTGTTTTGCTGAGGCCGGTTTTTTTCTCCACATCCAAACTTAGGTTGTCTCTGGGGAGTTTTGAGAGATGTTCCATTTTTTTTCTTTTGCTTAGTTAGGAGATCTTGAGGTGCCCTGACCACTGATGCGGCTTATATAAAGAATATGAAACGTTGTGAATTGTCCCGAGCTGCATAAAGGGGAGTGACTACACCTTCTCGTTATCTTATGCACGTAGTGTATATGCATCTGTCTATTTATTATCTATCTACCAACGGACAGGACCCAAACTTGGCATCAACGGAGCACAGGATGGCCGAGCTGGGGGGGAAAAAGGCTTTCGGTAAAGCCATCCATATTGCTCGATCCCACCGTAAGAAAAAATATGCTCAGTTGGGAAATACTGGGGGTGGGGAAGTGAACTACATACACACACATATATATATATACACACACACACACCCTGCAAACTGCATGACAGGCTGTGAACTTTTCTTCCCCGGCCATACCTTTTCCAGAGACCTTGATGCCCCCCATCAGCAAAATGACCTTGTGCTTCAACGCGCCGCCTCCGCCCCCCACGTTCCTTCTCCACTCTCACCCTTTCAGCCCATCATTTTTATCACCATCGCTGCTTAACCGATGCCCCCGCGCACCAGAGGAGAAGGCTGGCCCTTGTTTTGGCTTCGCGCCCCTCCCCTGCCCTCTTCTTCATGCCTCCCCCGGTGCGGATCTTACCCCCCCACTGTGGACCGCCTGAGTTCCAACTCCGGCTTCTGCTCCCGCCGCTACAGATGCCTGCAGGCCCTCGTCGCCGCTTGCTATGAAGAAGGAGTCGGCCTAGCCCATTCAGGGGTAGAGGGGAGAAAGGGGCCTCAGTCCTCCCTGAGCGGTGCCATCCGCTATCTTGTCAGCCATATAAGCAGTTCCTGTCCAGCATTCTGACGAAATGCTATTTTTTCTGTGGAGATCCTTTTTTTGGGGTGGGGGAAAGAATTGCTGGATTGAAAGAGGAGGAATCAAAGCAGCGATTCTCCCCCACCACGTTCGGAATGGTGGAGCTCAGCGAGCGCAAGGCTGCTTGGGCCATGTAGTTTATAATCGGCTGGAAGGGTAAGCGAGCACGTGGCTGCTGCGGTCGCGTGAATTGGGGGTAGATCAGACGAATGATCGCCGTTCAAAAGGACTGAAGCGGAGACGGATCATTAGCGGGATGAAACGAGCAGGAGAACCGAATGAGATCAAATTGCAGAAATAGACATCTACCTGAGAAGCGTTAAAATGAAGGAGCATTGGACAGAGGAGGATAAGAGAAGAGGATTGATGAGAGAATTTGGCAGGTTCATTTGAATCAGATAATGATGGAAACATATCCTCCTTTGAGGGCCTTAGGAAAATAGAGGATGCTTCTGAACCCTTATAGAATGTTTTCTTTATCCTTTGAATAATCATAAGTTTCATAACCACTTGGGATCATCTCTTTAGTGTTGAAGGAGTGGCATCATTCGGTCCACATGTTTTCTTCAGGTAAATTCACATTTCACACAGAGGCATATGATGGGGCAGGGAAAATATAGCTTAATCGGAACCAGAAATGACTAGAAACTTGTATGCAATGTCAAGGTTCTGCTTTTTAATGTAGATTTATTCCAAAGCACACACAATAGCTTTATCTCTGCCATTTGGGAACCAAGAAATGCTTCCAAACAAAGTATCCAAACTATTCTGACACATATTTTGCTTTGATTTGGAGATGTATGAAAGATGGGTAACTGTCAGATATATTGTCCTGGGTAAGAACATTGCTGGTTCTGGAGAGAACTGAGCTATCTCATGGTGGGTCATCTTGATTGATAGGTAACAGTATTTCATATTCCATTTGAATTCAAAAGGATTCACGGTTTAAAAAGTATGTATTGTATATTTTGCAAAATTCCACTTCTCAATTGAGAGGCAAACCCAGTTTTCCTCCTGCTGTGTTGAACAAAAATTTGGGAATCTGTAGTTCAACATGTCTGGAGGGCAGTAGGTTGCATATGATGGCAAAGATATTTTTTTTTAAATTTAATGTGATCTTCATTTGTTTTACAATGGAACGGTCAAAAACATCTGATTATTCTGAGGTTTCTCCATGCTTCAGTTTCAAGATATTTTTTAACTGGGAATTGAAATATAGCTTTAACATAGGATGACTGATAAGTCATAGTTGGAAAGAGGTCTAAGCACTGTAATGTATTTAAGCTGCAATAACCCAACACTTTTAACTTGGTCACTAAATTAATCTAGTTTAACCCATTTTCTAGGCTACATACATTGGACTGAATTAGCCAAGCAGACCAATCAAGTCTAACACTCAGATTTAGCAGTATGCACAACTGCAGCTGCTAGGTCTTTATAAGTAGTAGCCTGAATAAGTGTGTTCTGACAACACAACCTTTTATTTTTCAAAGCAGGAAAATTAAAAATAGATTCTTACTCCTCTCCCCAAATCTGTTTGGGGATTTTTGAGGTACCTGGATGATAAATTCATTCCCACATTAAAAAAAAGACAATAATCAGAGAAAGACCCTGTTTTATTTTCTTTCCCAGAGCTGCCCCAGGGGAGGGAAAGACAGCACCAGGAGAGGGCAGCTAGGATTTTCTGTATTAAAATAACATCTTCATAAAACATGCAGCTGGCCTGGACATGCATCCCACTTACTCCATTCCCTCCTTCCACAGTCCAGCTGAGGTTGAGATTCGACTTAACAAAGTAACAATTCATCATTACTGCCTTTCCAAGCTGTCCCCGCTGTTGCTAACAATTACATGTGAGACCAGCACTGCAGAATGGGGGGGAAAGCTGGAAAATTGACCTCTGACTTGTGGCTTGTGGACTGTCTTCTGACTCTTGCTTCGCTAGCTTGGCATTACCCTTTTTTCCATTCTCTTTGGATACATTTTTGCCATCAGTGTAGGCGTTCTTAGTTCCTAAGAGTATCTACAAGTAGGAGGTGAAGTTTTTTTCCCCTTTTTGGCTTTCCACCCTGAGGGAAGCAACTGTGAATCAAACTGTGCTGTCTTCTAAGCCCCTATGAAACCACAGAGGCAGGGATGCAAATATTGTGGGACCTTGGTCTTTGGACCTGAGAGATACTGTCACTCAGCAAAGGCATAAGGGTTCATTGCATGGGGACAAGTAAAGCTGGTGGACAAGGGCCATGGCTTGTACTGGCTACTGGGAAAGGCTTCAAAAGCAGGCCTATGCTCCCATAAAGGTATGAGGTGTATACTGCGTTTGATGACAGCTGAAAATTGCCTAGCTAATGGTGCCTCTGATCCTCAGGCTTTATTTCCTATATACAATATGTAACTTGATGTGGTTGATTGGTCCTGATGTCCAGTCGCCTGTCCATCAAACCAAGTACCGTAGTTCCTGACCAATAGGCAGGAATAGGGAAATGGACAATACCACTGTGAAGCTCCCCCCATGCTGCTATCCCACAGAACCCTCCCCTTTGAAGAGCAGAGTGTGTTGATCCAGCAGAGAAAACATCAGGAAGCAAGAGCAATTATTCTCTCTGCTCAGCAGCTACTTCTGTCTTGCTCTCTTGCTCCTCTAGTGAACATGGAGTCTCCAAATGTTCAGCCAGTCTGGGAGCTTCAATGGTGACCTCGTGAGCCACGCTCATAGAGGTACGAGGAGTAACAGGGAGGCGGCCACTGACATCTGTGGCCCGGAGACGTTGCATGAATGTAGTGACTCGGATGGCTTTCTGCAATAAGAAAAGCAATATCAAGAAATGGCATGACATGAGCATCTGAACCAGGGGTGGGTTCCTCCCGGTTCGGACCGGTTCGCCCGAACTGGTAGCGACCCGCTGTTGACATCATGATGGCATCAGGGATCCGGTTCGGTCAGTGCCGGTCCGTGGGCGCCGCCATCTCTTTTTTTTCTGAATTTTTTACCGTTTAGAAGTTTTTTCCTCTGCTGCTGCTTGAAAAAGGGCCCTCCAGCCCGCCCCCGGGTTTATACTTACCTTTATTCCTTCGCCCGAAGCACAGCTGATCAGCTCCTCAGCTGTGTTTTGGGCTGATTATAACTACTGAGCATGCGGGGAAGCAGAATTGCACGAGGGGATGCGCTCGAGCGCGCGCGTAAAACATCGCGATGCGAACCGGTGGCGAAGGTAAGTGGAACCCACTCCTGATCTGAACTGCTACCCTTTTTGGTTCTTTATCCAAGTACCAAATGATACTGGCTCTTGAATGAAGAACTGGTACAGATTTAAGGCATCTGCAGCTTGCAACTGCTGTAACTAAAGAAGCAAAATGTTGGGAAGCAGGAACCTAGTTTCCTTTTCTCCTCTTTTTGTAGCCTTACAACAGCAGCAATATATTTGCATCAATGGTTTCCTTAAAACACTGGATTCTAAAGGTTCATAGGAGAGAAGAATGAAAAACATGATTGTATTTACATGTCCTATAAGCCTTGCATGACTTGTTTGAAAGATCAAAATTCTTCCTCAACAGCCCGTCTGGAGGAATCTGTCCTTCTGTCCCATCACCACTGAAGACACTTTTTCCCTACCTATTTCTTAAAATACTTTATTTTCTGGTTACTTGCCATATTTTCCCTTTGTTATAGATCATAGAGTTGGAAGGTCATCAAATCCAACCTGCAAACTACAGGATTCCCTTCACTATCTCTGTTAGATTACTGTCCAGTCTCTGTTTAAAAACCTCCAGTAAAGGGGAAGAAACCACTCCATAGGGTAACCTCTTCCACTGATTGACAGCTGTTACTGTGTAGAAGGTCTTCCTCATATCTAATTTGTATCTACTCCCTTGAAGTTTCCAGTCCTTCTCTGGATTTGGTCCAATTTTATCAGTGTAAATTTTGTAAACCGGGGTATATAGAATTGATCTATTCCAATGACTCACCCTCCATTTGGCCTTGGCAAAATTTTTCTCAATCTGTGCACAGACCCCTTCTTTGATGTTCTTTTCGGAAGCAATGTTTCCAGATATCCTGAGAACAAAGAAAGAATGCAGAATTATGGCTTAGCACACACGCTGTGAGGGATGACAAATTATCCAAATCAAAGGGAAAATTTAAGCAGATTTTCAAAATCTAGGAACAGTTCAAGAGGTCTGTATCTAATTTTACGAATTGTCTCTTTATTTTAGGTGACTCAACTATCTTAAAGGAGCTCACATTTAGAAGAGGTGTTCCTAAATATATGGAATATATTTTATGTAGAGCAATCTTAGCTTGTGTGCACCTCCTTAGAAAAGCTTGTTCTCTATTCCTGTATCAAGATTCTTTTATCAGAGGTTTTATTTATCCATACAGATGAACCCCTGAATCATCTTATTTAATGCCATTAGGAAAGAGCTAAGAGCAAACCATAAATTATTTGTAGCAGAACAGCAGAAATAATTGACTACTAAAACATCATAAACTAAGATTTTTTTAATAGATGTGCACACTGAGAATTTGGGGATATGATTTGCTTAACAAATTGGTTTAGCATCAAAATTGAGGTACTGATTTTCTATTTATCAATATAATTCAGAAATGGCTTTGGACCTCCCAATTTATGTGAAAAAGTATGCCTAGCACAACAGCAGTTATACCAGACTCTATGGCAGGGGTGTCAAACTCGATTTCATTAAGGGTGGCATCAGGGTTGTGCTTGACCTTGGGGGACAGGGTGGGTGTGGCCAGATCAACGCCACTCGTGTCGGGAGCGCCTGTGGTGGTCCAAGTGCTCTGCCAGCGAAAACAGGCCAGATCTAAGCACCCCGCGAGTCAGATCCGGTCCCCGGGCCTTGAGTGACACCCCTGCTCTATGGTAACAATTTGTAATGCTTTTTATTAAAGATACAGTAAAAATTTGCTAGAGTTGCTCATTTCCCATATGATAAATGGGGCCAGCCTTAGGAGCTGGCTGCTTTTCTTTGCATGCCTATCAACCAGAGGTGGGTTTCAGCAGGTTCTGACCAGTTCTGGAGAACCAGTAGCGGAAATTTTGAGTAGTTCAGAGAATCGGTAAATACCACCTCTGACTGGCCCCGCCCCCATCTATTCTCTGCCTCCCGAGTCCCAGCTGATCAGGAGGAAATGGGGATTTTGCAGTAACCTTCCCTTGCCACGCCCACCAAGCCACACCACGCCCACCAAGCCACGCCCACAGAACTGGTAGTAAAAAAAATTGAATCCCACCACTGCTATCAACTATATGGACAACAGGCCAATATGGGCATAGATGTAAGCTTCAACAAATTAGGAACAAAAGTAGAAAACATAGTTTTATTTCACATGTTCCTCCTCCAAGTTATTCAGGGCAGTGCTTGTGCTCTACCCATTTATTTTATCATTGCAATAATTCTGCAAAACTGAATAATGCAGATATAATGACTACCCTCAAATCATTCAATGACTTCTTGGCAAACCACATATTTGAATTTAGTCTTTCCATTGCAATGGAATTTTGGGAGATAGAAACTTGCAGATTTTAAGTATTGGGGGTATGGATGGGAGAAGAACAGAGGGAATGAGTTGGGAAGTAAAATGGGCATATCTTTAAAAATACGAGGGTGAGTCAAAAGGTAATGCCATTTTGTTTAGGATAGGTATAATTACCAACACAGGAACATGTAGCATACATCAAAATGAAGCTGGTCCTCTGTGGATCACATCCCTACTTCTCAACATAGTCACCGTTTCTCTCAATAACAATGTTCCACCTTCGAATGAGAGCATGTATCCCTGCCTCGTAAAATTCTGTTGACTGTTCTTTGAGCCACTTCTTCACAAGGGAGACAATCGCCTCATTCGGGTGGACAACTTTACCGCATCCTCCATACTCACCAGATTTAGCGCCTTCAGACTATCATCTCTTCGGCCCCATGAAAGAGGGTTTGAGAGGCAAACATTATTCCAGTGACGAAATGAAAACTGCAGTGAAGAAGTGGCTCAAAGAACAGTCAACAGAATTTTACGAGACAGGGATACATGCTCTCATTCGAAGGTGGAACATTGCTATTGAGAGAAACGGTGACTATGTTAAGAAGTAGGGATGTGATCCACAGAGGACCAGCTTCATTTTGATGTATGCTACATGTTCCTATGTTGGTAATTATACCTGTCCTAAAGAAAATGGCATTACTTTTTGACTCACCCTCGTATTTATTTTTGTCCTGTTAGTATTGATACCTTTACGTGTGATACATGTGGGATACATAACTAGGTAGGTGATGCTGCAGTGTAACACGTAAGCCATTTTAGGTCAGGCATATGCACATCTGGGCACAGGGGATGCATTTGCTCCTATCTGAAAGAGGTCCACTCACCAGATATGTCCCAAGGCTTCTTGGGCTGTGATTCGTTGGTCTTGATCTACCTCCATTAGTCTTGACACCAACTTTTTAGCTGCAAGAAAATAGAAAAGAAAAGATAGACAATGTTTAGGAGAGTCAGGTGATCACTCTTAGGACTAGATTTTGGATCCACATTGCAGGAAATGAAGAGGAACCATAGTAAGAAAGTAGAACAGATTAATGCATGGAGAATTGCAGCTTTGAATATTCAGAAACTAGACTAGCAAAGAATAGGCAGAGTTGCAATCTCCCTCACTGTGTTCTTGCTTCCTTAAAATTGGCAAGCATTTTCCTTTTCATAAAGGCATCTCCAACTTGCAGAGAAGGATTGTCTGCAAGGGTGTCCGTCCGGCTTCCTCCTGGCCCAGTGTGGTACATAAGAGCAACTCCATGTCTATGGGAGAGAATCTAACAAGACTGGGTGATGCTTACCAGTGACGGAGATATCATCCCAATATGGAGAGTCAAAATCATACTCCCCAGCCAGAATTTTGCGGAAGATTCGGCGGTTGTGACTGTTGCTGTTTTCATCGTCTGTGTCGTCATAGAAGGGGGGGTTCCCAGACAATCTGTGTTGGTAAGGGAGGGAAGAAGAAGTCACAAAAACTACAAAGTTGTTTCCTTATGTAGCGTTTATGCTTATTAGTCAAATATGCTGGTCAACTTCTTGCGATTTTTCAACTTGTCCCAACATGACTCTTAGGCTTCACACCCAAGTTTGGCAGTAAATCAAAGTTCTCCAGTCCCTTAATGTTAATTCAGGTCTAAGCTAGGTTTGGCAGAAGACACAGTTTGGCTAGTATAGAATCTTATTGCAGACAAGAATGAAGCCTGAAATACAACTGTTGATATCCGATTACAGTCAGAGATTTCTGTGTGGCTATGTTCCGGAATTTAAATACTGAACTTTCCCCCTAATCCTTCTAAAAATGAATATCAGGAGTGGGGGGCCGGGGTATGATTGAAATCCTTCTCCCAATCCCTCCAAAGGATACATGGGTGGGGGGGGTTGCTTGGTTGCTGAAGTGGCTGGAAAATGTTTACATAACAGCCCCCTCTAACCTGGGACATGCTGGCTCTCGCCTCACTCCTTGTAATGATGTGCTTCAAATGTGCTCGATTAGGAGGGTTATTGTGTCCACCTAGCATGGCATATCTAGGCTACAGAAATCCTGGTAACCATTAGATGGCAGCAAAGAATTCATGTTTTCCATATCACTTCTATTTAGCAGCTGTTTGCCTAGATCTGATAGTCGTAGCAAAGCAACTGCAAAGACATGGACCTGTCCTTTCTATGTACATTTTGTCATGCAAGCGCATGCGTGTTCTCTCTCTCTCTCTCTCTCTCTCTCTCTCCCTCCCTCCCTCCCTCCCTCCCTCCCTCCCTCTCTTCTCTCTCTCTCTCCCTCCCTCCCTCCCTCCCTCCCTCTCTCACATACACACTCACTAATGGAACTCACAGAATAAACATGATAACTCCAACAGCCCAGCAGTCAACAGGACGTCCATAGCGTTGCCGAGCAACCACTTCAGGAGCTGGGAGGGCAGACAAATGGATCAAACACAACTATAGAAAATGTGAGCAAGATATATCCCGCGCAGCAAGAGGTAGATGCTAGGTTTGCTATTTTCACATTTCCCAGGGGAACTCTTGTCGATGCACAAAAAGCAGAAATTTTAAGAGCTGAGCTTTTCTGTCTTATGGAGAGAACAACCCCACTTGTTGAATTTTTGCCTGTGCAGTTCTTTTTTTTTTCAGGACAGTTTGCAACCGTATGAAGCTTCTACTTTTCAGCCCAGTTATTGCAATGTAGCAGAGAGAAAGTACCCCACATCTGAGATACTTCTTCTGTGTCCAAAGGCAAGTACATACCTAAATATTCAGGCGTCCCACATGGTTCTGTGATGGCACCATTCTCAAAGCGTGAGAGATAAAAATCCCGCAGAACCACTTTTGAGCGGTTATTCTGGTTGTAGTACATAAGATTCTCCAGCTAAAAGAAAGAGCTCCAAATTAGCAATCTTCCTTGCACTCTCCTTCAAAACAGGGAGTGCCACTCCCGCCCCCCATTCATGAAAATATCAGCCCATGTCTTCTAATGCTAAAAGCACAGCTATCCCACATAAAACCACTAGAGGGGGATAGTTGCTCTGGAAAATTTGGTTTTAGCATTCCGTGCCGTTCCTTTACCTTTAGATTGCGGTGAACAATGTGCAGATTATGTAAATAAGCCAATGCCTCCAGCACTTGCCGCACAACATTGCTGGCATCCTTTTCTGTGTAGTAGCCCTGGTCTAGGATCCAGTCAAAAACATCGCCGCCAGTAGCCCTGTAGGGAATACCACAGCCAGCTTAACAAGTGGAATTAAGTAGACCCCAGATGGCCACTCAGTGGCACACAAAAAAAAGCAGGAAAGGCCCAACCTTTGCTACCATCTACTGGTCATCTGGACTCCTGCAGTAAAGCTATGCTATGCTTCAGTAATAGGCAAAGGCACAGTGCATACCATGCCAGGTTAGAGCCTGACATATGCAAAGTCTCTCTGTTCAGAATGCTAAACAGGAACGATCTGAAGGCGGGGTGAATCATACTTGGGCTGGGCTATTCATCCACTAAGCCAGGGGTTGTCATCACATGACGTATCGTGACTTTTCCCAAGGGGTGAAATGCTACCGGTTCGGGTGAACCGGTAGCGGCGGCCGCCGGTGGTTCGGAGAACCGGTAGCGGCGGCCGCGTGAGGCTCCGCCCACCCATCGACATTTTCTTGTTTTTAACCCTCTGCGCGTGCCCAAAGCCTTGTGTGCATGCGCAGAGGGTGAAAAAGCACGTACGACGGTGGCGCGGGCGAAGCGAACCAGTAGGGAAGGTAAGTAGATTTCACCGCTGCTTTTCCCCCTTCGCTAAAATTTGCGTGGGCGTGCCCAGCACGTGACGCATCAGGTCTGCGAGCCGCGAGTTTAACACCCCTGCACTAAGCCAAGGCTTGCTTAACTATCATCTACTATAAAAAATATTTGACTGCATTTACATAAACCATAAAGCATGTTTACAAACCACAATTCATTGGTTCAGTTTATCCGTCAGGCTAAAGTATAGTTCGATTTTAGTGCGGTGGCAACCTTCTCCATCCCAAAGATGACTTCTTTGACATGTGAACGGCTGCAGTCCAGAAATTTGTGGATGCAGCCAGGGCAAAGAAGCGGGCAGCTGCAATTTTAAAACTCCCTTTCATGTCATTAAAATGTAATTCAAGTTCAATTATTTATATGATTTTCCCCTTCATGTGTAGAATTATTCTTTCCTGTTGCATTAAAAACTATGATTTGGTGATAATAGCAATAGCATATACTGCTTTACAGTGCTTTTACAGCCCTCTCTAAGCGGTTTACAGACAATGTTCCCTCTGACATTAGAAAACGCCGCACGGCAATTGGAAACTGCTGCGCGGCGTTTTCTTATCACGTGCGCGGCCGCGCAGCTTAGAGGGAACATTGTTTACAGAGTCAGCCTATTGCCCCCAACAATCTGGGTCCTCATTTTATCCACCTCGGAAGGATGGAAGGCTGAGTCAACCTTGAGCCTGATGAGATTCGAACTGCCAAATTGCAGGCAGCCGGCAGTCAAATCTCTGGTTTCTTTGGGCCAATAACTTCTCTCCTGATTAAACCATCCAATAGGATTATTGTGATGAAAAAAAAATAAAGGTATATGAAAGCTGCATATGTTATTTTGATTTCCTCGGAAATGTATAAATACAATAAAGGAGGGGGAGAACATATCTTCAATATATTAATATTAATGTTCTGTATTGTTTTTGCATATCTCATCTATCTATCTAATCATCTATCATCTGTCTGTCTGTCTGTCTGTCTGTCTGTCTATCTATCTATCTATATCTATCTATCTATCTATCTATCTATCATCTATCTCTATCATCTATCATCACTTCCCAGTCAAACTTACAGTTCTTGGATAATGTAGAATTCCTTCCTCGTTTCAAATGTGTCAATCAGTTGTAAGATATTGGGGTGATTGACCCTGGAAGAAAAATGCAGAGAGACCTCAATTCCTCCTCTTCCCTTTAGCCCCAGTCACAATTATTCTGCCTGTCATCAACTTACCTGGCCTGTGATATCCTCCATCTCCTTTCCTGCTGAGATCTTTCTTGCGTTGCCTGTTTCCCTACTGCCTGGCTCTGTTGTTTGCCCCCCCCCCCAGAGCTCATTTCTACAGAGGCCAAGTCAGCAGAAATCTCAACCCGCCTTAGGGCTATCTCAATAATTCATGCCTGGCATTTAAACAGTAAAGAAACTTAAAACAGTTCTTGTGATGCCAGCAGGTCAGGAAATAAAAGGTGCATATATATATATATTTTTAAAGAAAAAGCAGCATTAGCTACAATGAATGATGGGGACAGAGAAGGGAATGTTAATTCTTTCTCTGAGGATGTGAACCTCTTCGTTGTCATTGCTTTACTTTTTGCTTGCTTACATAACAGCTGTTGGACTCAAAGCACTCAAGATGAATTTAAAGCAAAAAATTGGCCTGGTTTTTCTTTTTTCTTTTTACCATCAGAAATACCACCTTTTTAACATTCTGAAAACAAACGTAGACACACACCCTCCCCCATCTGAGGACATTTATCTTTGGCATCCAATTTGTGATTTTATTGGATGTTGTTTTTTTGCTGTTGTCATACTGTCCCAATATTTTGCAATTGGAGGAGAATATTAGCATTGTTAAGGAATGGAATGGAGAGTTTTGCTGTAATTATGCCTCAGTTGTTTATGTGCTATTAAAAAAAGAACAGGAACAGGAATATTTCCCAATTAATTTGGCAGTTAATAACCTTGCCATTGTTAAGACTATCATTAAAATGTATTAAACCTTTAAGAACAACAAAAAAAGAAAAACTAACAAGCTTTCAGAGCAGGGATCTCCAACGTTGGCAACTTTAAGACTTGTAGACTTCAACTCCCATAATTCCTCAGCCAGCAGACTTGTGGACTTCAACTCCCATAATTCCTCAGCCAGCAGACTTGTGGACTTCAACTCCCAGAATTCCTCAGCCAGCAGACTTGTGGACTTCAACTCCCAGAATTCCTCAGCCAGCAGACTTGTGGACTTCAACTCCCAGAATTCCTCAGCCAGCAGACTTGTGGACTTCAACTCCCAGAATTCCTCAGCCAGCAGACTTGTGGACTTCAACTCCCAGAATTCCTCAGCCAGCAGACTTGTGGACTTCAACTCCCAGAATTCCTCAGCCAGCAGACTTGTGGACTTCAACTCCCAGAATTCCTCAGCCAGCAGACTTGTGGACTTCAACTCCCAGAATTCCTCAGCCAGCAGACTTGTGGACTTCAACTCCCAGAATTCCTCAGCCAGCAGACTTGTGGACTTCAACTCCCAGAATTCCTCAGCCAGCAGACTTGTGGACTTCAACTCCCAGAATTCCTCAGCCAGCAGACTTGTGCACTTCAACTCCCAGAATTCCTCAGCCAGCAGACTTGTGGACTTCAACTCCCAGAATTCCTCAGCCAGCAGACTTGTGGACTTCAACTCCCAGAATTCCTCAGCCAGCAGACTTGTGCACTTCAACTCCCAGAATTCCTCAGCCAGCACACTTGTGGACTTCAACTCCCAGAATTCCTCAGCCAGCACACTTGTGGACTTCAACTCCCAGAATTCCTCAGCCAGCAGACTTGTGCTCTTCAACTCCCAGAATTCCTCAGTCAGCACACTTGTGGACTTCAACTCCCAGAATTCGGCTGAGGAACTCTGGGAGTTGAAGTCCACAAGTCTTAAAAGTTGCTGGCTGAGGAACTCTGGGCGTTGAAGTCCACAAGTCTTAAAGTGGCCAAGGTTGGAGACCCCTGCTTCAGAGTATCTTAATTGTTCCAGCACAGCACTCTTCTGGGCAGAGAGAACTGATATTGTTCCGGGGATCTATTGGAACTCCTCTTCCAGCTTAGGAGTCACAACCCTGAGTGTTTCTGCCACCCGTTTGGCCTTTGTTTTCCACATCCTCTCTAGTTCCTTCTTCAGGCTGTGGTACTTCTCCAGCTTTCATGCTCCTACGAAGATTCTCAATCATCCAGGTCATGGTTGTCTCAAAGGTGGTTTCCCTCCCCCACTCCCACCAAAAGGCAACTGGATTTTCTTAATTTTTTCTTGTGAAAAGATGAGAAGCAAAACATTTTCAAGGGGAAAAAAACACCCAAGCAAGTCCAGTTGGGGGTGGGGAAGCATCTTTGGGAGTCCTCCTTGAAGTTGCTGTCACTTGACACTGCTACATTTGTCACAAATGCTGTCTTCTGGTCCTCCTCTATTACAGGTAGTCCTTGACTTGCAACTCACAATTGAGCCCCAAATTTCTGTTGTTAAGTGAGACAATTATTAAGTGGGTTTTGCCCCATTTGCCACAGTTGTTAAGCGAATCACTACAGAGGATAAGTTAGTAACCCGGTTGTTAAGTGAATCTGGCTTCCCCATTAATTTTGCTTGTGAGAAGGTTGCAAAAGGTGGATCACATGGCTTTGGGGCACAGCAATGCTCGTAAGTATGAGTCATTTGCCAAGCGTCTGAATTTTGATTACATGATCATGGGGATGCTTCAAAGATCGTAAGTGTGAAAAATGGTCATAAGTCGCTTTTTTCAGTGCTGTTGTAAACTTTGAACGGTCACTAATTGAACTGTTGTAAGTCGAAGACTACCTATACAACAATGAATGGGTTGATTGGCCAGTACCTGCCTGTCTATCTGAATCTGGAAATCACACAGGATCTTAGTCCTGTAATTCTCCATGATCTTCTGTGGAATCTCTTATCTGGGCTTGGGAGGGTCTAGCCCAAGGGGTGTCAAACTCGATGGCCACATCAGGGTTGTGTTTGACCTTGGAGGGCCGGGGTGGGCATGGCCAGCTCAACATCACTCGTGTCAGGGGCACCTGTGGTGGCCCGAGCGCTCTGCCAACAAAAACGGGCTCCCAAGCTCCATTTTCGGCTGCAACGGCCTCCTGCAACCCTCTGCCAGCAAAAACGGAGCTTGGGAGGGCTACCCGCAGCCCTCCCGAGCTTTGTTTTTTAATTTATTTTAATTTATTTTATTTGTCAATCTCGTATTAGATAATACATATAAATATGTATGAGCCGAAGTGGCGCAGTGGTTAAAAGCAGCACTGCAACCTACTTCAGCTGACTGCTAATTCAGCAGTTCAGCTGTTCAAATCTCACCGGCTCAAGGTTGACTCAGCCTTCCATCCTTCCGAGGTCAGTAAAATGAGGACCCAGATTGTTGGGGGCAATATGCTGAACTCTGTAAACTGCTTAGAGGGCTGTAAAGCACTATGAAGCGGTATATAAGTCTCAGTGCTATCACTATTGCTATTGCTATATACATAATTTGAATACATGAAATGAATAAAAGTAAAAGGGAACGTTAGGACAGGGACGGTAGGCATGCAGGTGCACTTATGCTATTTTCACTGGCAGAGGCACTGCGGGCTGGTCCTTCGCTGTTTCCAGGGCGGCCCTGTGGGCCAGATCTAAGCATCCTGCAGGCCAGATCCGGTACCCGGGCCTTGAGTTTGTCACCCCTGGTCTAGCCCATACACTGTGCAGATAAGAGGTGGGTTCCTCCCGGTTTGGACCGGTTCGCCCGAACCGGTAGCAACCTGCTGGTGATGTCACGATGACGTCATAGAACCTGTTCAGTCGGTGCCGGTTCGTGGGTGCCGCCATCTTTTTTAAAAAAAAAATTGGATTTTTTTTTTGAATTTTTCCCCCGGGTTTTTTTCTTCTGCACATGCGCAGGAGCCGAGTTTCCGGCACTGTGCATGTGGTCACCATCTTGTTTTCGGCTTTTTTTATTTTTTTGGATTTTTTGCCACTGCTTCTAGGGAGCTGTTGGTTGCAGGGAAACATACATAACTGGGAAACCGGTAGTTTTCATTGTTACTCTACTGTTGCAAATATATATCGAGCTTTGATTGGCTGGGAGCCCCCTCCCCTCTTGTGCAAGTTTCTCCAGATCTTAAGCCCAGTTCTTTTATCATTTTGATAGCCAGAGATTTGCTGTAGTGGTCCCTGGATAAGGGTCTTAAGCTGAATCTGGCTCAGTGATTCTCTAGAAGATTCCCTTGGAACCACATTTACATCAGTTTGGTGCAGTGGACAAAATGTGGAATGTAGATGAGTAAACATACACAGCAGTTTTTTGTCCTATGTCACTAAATAATCGGAATAGAGAAACCATCCTGCCATCCCCTACTGGCCAGCATTGACCCACTTTCCAGTGGGAAAGATCAGCATTGCAATGTTTTCAAGTAAGGCTGGAAATGGATGCTTTAGCAGTTATCCATAGCCAGCTGATCAGAGGATTCTCATCCAACCCTGCCTGATCTAAAGTTTGGCTATCTTGCACAGCTCTTATCTGATCGTATGTTGATCATGTTTTCCCCATAGACGCAGTTCTCATTAAGAGAATATTTTTCCACTCTTCAAAAATAGTGAGGGGGAAAGCTGTAGTGAACAATTTCCTATCTAGTGGTACAGTTGTTAAAGGGCACAGAAGCCTGCCAGGAAAACAAAGAAGCAGATGGCTCCTTAATACCTCAGCATGTTTGCTGCTCTCTGTTGTTTTAATTTTCCCCAATATTTTGGTCTCTCTCTGTTCCCTTTCTCATTACACCAGTGCGCTCAAGTTCTTTCCCTGTACGTCTGTTGCCATAAGTGTAACATATAGGCTACAACTTAGCTAGAGTGTCCATTAACTCATTATAGACACCCTTCAGTTTAGGCATCTGAAGATGCAGAAATCTGCACAACCCCTAGATCCGGGGTGTCAAACTCAAGTCGTCAAGGCAGTGTCACGTGACGTATTGGGACTCCCCCCCCCCTTTGCTAAAAAGGGTGTGGGCGTGGCCAGCACGTGACAGATCCGGCCCTCGGGCCCGGAGTTTGACAGCCCTGCCCTAGAATGATAACAAAGCGTGGCCATCTAGTGGCTATTTGGATATATGCAGCCCAGATGTGGCATATCTAATCCATTTGGTGGTTGTTACAAAAAAAGGGGTATCTTTATTTAGAGAAGTGTTTCCCAACCTTGGCAACGTGAAGATGTCTGGACTTCAACTCCCAGAATTCCCCAGCCAGCATTCGCTGGCTGGGGAATTCTGGGAGTTGAAGTCCAGACATCTTCACGTTGCCAAGGTTGGGAAACACTGATTTAGAGTGATACAGATGGCATGCTCTTACTGAAATTCCTTTTGCTACACAAGGATGCAGAAGGGTAACGTCAGTTCTTGCACATGCGCACACACATATACACACCAGGAACCTACATTTTTAGGATGAAGATTTCATTCTTGGCTGCTCTTCGCACTTTGCGTCCATCTTTCTTGAGAAATTTCTTGCAGATGTACAGCCTGTCTGTTTGTCGTTCGCGGGCCACACAGATCTCACAGAATTCCTTCCTGTGGAATAGCAATCAGAAAGAACCCTATTTTTTTTTAATGGCTAGCTTGATGTTCTTGATGTTCTGTTTTCTATAGTTACCAGCCAAATATTGTTACATGGTATAGAGCCAAAATGGAAAGAGATGTCCAATCCCTGTTGTTTATCCCAGCATCAAGTAATTAAAACTGTTTTAACTATCAGAATTAGTAGAGAGTGACAAAACTATATTTTACATGCTCTCCGGTTAGGATCAAAGAAAGCAAAACAGACGAGAGAGATTTTAAAGCCCAATATGATCACCATTTTTCAGCCTTGCCTGCCTCATGTTGTAGGAACATGACGTATGTGTGAAAGAGACAGAAGAGCTTGTACAGTGTTTTACCTCCTTGGAGTGGAGAAAAGATAAAAGATAAATAGAATTAATAAGTAAAGGCAAGACACCAGAGGTGGGTTCCTCCCGGTTCGGACCAGTCTGCCAGAACCTGTAGCGGCCCACTGGTGACGTCACTGAACTGGATCAGTTGATGCTGGTCCGTGGGCACCACCATCTTGTGTGTGTGTGTGAATTTTTTACTTTTTGGAAGGTTTTTCCTGCTCTGCTGCTTTCCACTCTCCCACCCCCGGGTTTATACTGACCTTTATTCCTTCTTCCGAAGCCCAGCTGATCAGCTCCTCAGCTGTGTTTTGGGCTGATTTCCAGCTACTAAGCATGCACGGAATTAAAATTGCACAAGCGCACGCAAAACGTGCACTTTTGTTGCGATGCAAACCGGTGGGGAAGGTAAATAGAATCTACCCCTGCAAGACACCATGGCAAATTTGAAACATCTAGAATTCCTTTGTGTATTTGGGGTAAGAAAAAAGTGATTGATTTTATTTCCACGTTTGATTTACATTTTGGGAAGCCTTGCATAAGCAGTTTTTTTAGGCCATCGAATAAATGTATTCATCAAGGACATAAAACAGAATCATCTGTAAAGAAAAGTGGACTTCCTGACTTTCAGCCTTATCACTGGCATTTATCTAATTGCTGACTGGAGCAAGAACTTCAGATTTCAACTCTTCTTTGGGTTCAGTTTAACAAAAGTTGAGTGACATCACGGGAATCCTAGCACAGAATGGGATTCTTGCTAATGCTCTTCAAGCTGTAAGATGTCTTATATAGAAAATATTGTACTGCAGTTGTAATTTTTAGCTATAAGTAGTTCTTGACTATAACCATAATGGAGCCCAGAAGCGTCACACAACACAGTTAAATCCGTCTAAACAGGCACAGGACTAGAACTACTCACATGACCAACGATACAAACAATACAAAAATGCCACAGGGTCTCCACCAGCTAATAACAACGATATTCACTGGAAACTGAATCAGATCTGAAGGGCTTTCTGGCTCTTAATGTTATTTCAAAGGGTGTGGGCCACAATACCGCGTTTCCCCGAAAATAAGACCCTGTCTTATATATTTTTTACCACACAAAAGGCACCAGGTCTTATATCTGCAGGGTGAGATGTCCACTGACTCACCTCACTTGCGCGCTGGAGAGGCCTTCAGGAAAGCCTTGCCGGCCTTGCCGGCTGCAGAAGAAATGGACCACAAGGCAGGTGTCGGGATGTGCGACGCCTGGCTGCAACTATCCAAAGGTAAGTAGTAGGGCAGCTCCAACCCCACCCTAGTTTAATTTTTACCCGTGTACCCTGGAGTGGGCGGGGTCTTAATTATGGCTTATTTTTGGGGGGGGGGGTAGGGCTTATATTGGGTGTACGTGTAAAATCAAGCTAGGACTTACTTTCAGGGTAGGTCATATTTTTGGGGAAACGCGGTAGAGAACATAGAGGAATTGTTCTGTTAAAATAGTTTTCTAATCCTTTTAACTCTTCTATTATTAACATGATTATTAGTTTTGGTGCTCTGATATTAGCAATACTGTTGTATGCATCGATACGATCCCTCTGTTATTCACTGAGCATCGTAATCTTTATGTTGAACAAGTTTGAAATTGAGTTGTGCTATAAATACCATATGGCCTAGAAGACTGTCTATTTGGCAGTCAGAATGGGAAGGCATCTACTAGCTATTGCTCATCCTTCTCAGCAGCCAGTAATGCAGCTGCAATCAGATAAGCTATTTATTCACAGGACCTATGTTGCTGTTCCTTCCTCCTGCTGCTCGTAGCAAATTGGCTGACCAGGTACAGGCTGAGACGAATCTCCGTATTCACTGAGCATCATAGACAGCATTTCAGGAACCCCCGCGCAAAGAGCAAGACGAGTAAAGAGAGAGGGGCTATCAAATCCACAGTGGAAAGGAGGTCATAGATCCACAACCAGGAGATACAAGACCCAGAACCTTGAATGTACCTGGTAGCAGCAGAGGAAGTAGTGTACCTGTTCTGCAATTTGAAATCCACATGCCTATTTCATAATAGGCTGACTTTGAGAGGATACCACACAGTGTGTTGGATGTGGCATTGTTATTGCAAGGGATATCCTAATAGCTGGGGAAGAAAGGAAGAGGCTTCCTTAATGATGCACCTCTCAAATCATTAGGACCCCCGGTTGCAAATCCATTGCTTTCTAAGGTGGACCGCAGGACTCCAGCAAACTGGGAGTAGTTTCAGGCAGGGTCCCTACTTACGCTCGTAGCAGCTGTCCAATCTCATACTTGTCGGTGATGTCAGAAAGGCTGTTGTAATTCTTTTCAACCCGCAGTCCGATGCAGCCAAACGGCATCCTAGGGGTGAGGGAGACATAAGGACTGACTATGAGTCTCGGTGTAACTTTTCTGAGCCTGTTTATCCTGAGTTCCCTACAGGTTGTAAGTCAGAGATGGAGATTGGCTATCGCCGTAGAATAGAACAGAATAGAATAGAATTCTTTATTGGCCAAGTGTGATTGGACACACAAGGAATTTGTCTTTGGTGCATATGCTCTCAGTGTACATTAAAAAAGATACATTTGTCAAGAATCATGAGGTACAACACTTAATGATTTTCATAGGGTTCAAGTAAGCAATCAGGAAACAATCAATATTAATATGAATTGTAAGGATACAAGCAACAAGTTACAATCATACAGTCATAAGTGGGAGGAGATGGGTGATAGGAGCGATGAGAAAAACTAATAGTAATAGTAATGCAGCCTAGTGAACAGTTTGACAGTGGTGAGGGAATTATTTGTTTAGCAGAGTGATGGCGTTCGGGAAAAAACTGTTCTTGTGCCTAGTTGTCTTGGTGTGCAGTGCTCTATAGCGATGTTTTGAGGGTAGGAGCTGAAGCAATTTATGTCCAGGATGCGAGGGGTCAGTAAATATTTTCATGGCCCTCTTTTTGACTCGTGCAGTATACAGGTCCTCAATGGAAGGCAGCCAGCTTTAAAAGGAAATATTCAAGCAAGCGGTAACTAGCCATGCAGGTTTTAGTACAGCCTTGATAGTTGGATTCCAAACACAAATCGGAAGGATCGGCATGTTTTGTTCTGAACCAACAGCTTCATTTTTCTCTTTGCAGAATACCTCCCAACTTTTATCACCAAATCCCCTATTTCTATCCTCTCATGGAAGCTTCATGTGTACTCCAAACTAGCTCTTAATAGGAGGCATTGCCCTTCAGTGGAGAGGGGGGATCAGGTTATGTCACAGTTTGAAAGTGTCTATGCATTTATGACCTTTTTTTTCCTGTCAGAATTCCCTTCATGCTTCATTAGCATGACCTTCATACTTCACACATAGCGAATGAGAAATCTTCTAGAGCTGACATCAAAGCCTTAAGTTCTGCCTCTCTCTCTCTCTCTCTCTCTCCACTCACAGGAGAACACACTTTCAACATATTCTCCAATTCTCTAGACGTCCTCCATTTTTCCTGTGGCCAAAGAGACAATAAAAGATCTTAGGCCACATCATCAAGGAGGAAAGCATGATAGCGTGTTTACTTATTTATTATATTTTTGTGCCACCCATCTCCCATATAAGGTAGAACCTATACCAGTGATGGCGAACCTTTTTTTCCTCGGGTGCCGAAAGTGCATGCACGCGCGCTATCGCACATGCGCGAGTGCCCACACCCATAATTAAATGCCTGGGGAGGGTGAAAATGGCCTCCCCCCCATTCCCCGGAGGCCCTCTGGAGGCCGGAAATGTCCCATTTCCCAACTTCTGGTGGGCCCGGTAGGCCCATTTTTCGCTCTCCCCAGGCTCCAGAGGCTTCCCTGGAGCCTGGGGAGGGCAAAAACACCCTCCCCCGTCCCCCCGGAGGCCCTCCGGAAGCCGAAAACACCCTTCCAGAGCCTCCATGCAAGCCAAAAATCAGCTGGGCGGCGCGCGGATGCGCGCTGGAGCTGAGTTAGGCAACAGCTTGCATGCCAGCAGATATGGCTCCGCGTGCCACCTGTGGCACGCGTGCCATAGGTTCGCCATCACTGACCTATACTATGACCTGAGGTCACATTGATTTCATGAGTAGAAAACTGTTCATCTCAAGGTTTATTGAGCATCTCAGTTTATAGAAGGCCAAGTGCACTTAAATTTTTGTTTAAGAGGTTAAACTTCAATTAATTAAATGAAATTATGACTGTGTCCCAATGACTTTGATGGGATTTAAATATTTTTCCCCAACCTGCTGCCCTCCAGATATGTTGGACAACAATGTTCATAATCTTTCTTTGGCATTCTGTTGTGACTTCATCTGCATCCATATGAACAACTGTTAATGATTGCTGGTTACTAGAGGCATCGGATATTTTTGCATATGAACTTCTACATATACAAACAGTCCTCCTTTTGTAACAGAATGAGTTCCCAAAAGGGGAAGAACAAAGTTTTGCAATATTTGAAAGATTAAAGTAAGCATAATGATGTAGTTTTTTAGACAATATTCTATTTTGATTCATAATGTCACAGGCTATCTTTGCAGTTTTTCACCTCCTTCATAATCCTGTCAGGCAGTTCCAAAAACTCCAACTGATTTTAAGACTTGGCATATAAGTATGTGTGTGTTGCGTCACATCAAAGTCCAAATCTATTTTAGGGCTAACAGTAGGCTATAGCATCATCTAGCTATTATGATATTCCTTCCTTTCATTTATTGAGTGCAGTTATGTCTGATCTGTCTAAAAAGATCTCAAGGTGGCATTCCGGGTCTGTATGCAATATATGAGATGGCAACTGGCTCAGAGACCTAGTCATTTAAAATGGTAAAGTTCCTAGTTTCTTATTCCTACGTTTTGCTCCGAATTATCACACGTTATACTACGTGGTGCCGATGTAATGCTTTTGATGGAAATATGCATCTTGAGAGGTATAGTCATTGTAATAAATTTGTCTTAGTCAAGCAGAGCCCATGGTGTAATGTGTAGCATGTTTCAAGGTAAATGGTGAGTAACTATTAGTCCTTTAAGAAAACTAGGTCAGACATAGCAGGAACATCTGTTCTGTATTCCATATTTGTTTTTTATCCTTTGCAGTTTTGAAGGGCTGCCTTATGGGAAAAGAGGAGGATGTGGGAAGCATTAGATATTCCCTGTATCCACTGTAATGGCTGTACATGAGCTTTCTGTTGTTTGTCAAATGATTACTGGGATACTATCCCTGTAAAAAGAAGAAAATGGATGGTGTATGACTAGCTCCGATTTGCACAGGCATGACATAGTGGTTACAATATTGGGATGGACTAGAGCAGGGGTCCCCAACCCCCGGTCCATGGAACTGTACTGGTCTGTGGCCCATTGGGAACTGGGTCGCATAAGCAGTGGGCAAGTGCGCAAAGCTACATTTGCGCAAGCGTAGGGCACGTGCACAAAACCATCCTCTTCCCACTGCCACTGCCACTGTCGGTCTGCAGAGTCAGAAAGGTTGGGACCGTTGGACTTTCCTCTGCCACTGGGTAACTTTGGGGCAGTAATTTTTTCGCAACTAATTCATTTCAAATTGGTGTTTTTCCAGGGGAAAATAAAAGGCAGGATATGAAGATATTATATCTCTGGCAGAGGTGGGTTCCTACTGGTTCTAACCGGTTCTTTAGAACCGTTAGTAACTCGGCGATGACATCACGGAGCCGGTTCTGTCGGTGTCTCTGTGGGCACCGCCATCTTGGATTTTGCTTCTGCGCATGCGCAGAAGCTAATTTTTGCTTCTGCGCATGTGCAGAAGCTATTTTTTTATTGCTGCGGGCGCGCGCACATGCACGGCGCGACCCTGAGTGAACCAGCAGCAAAAGGATCCAGAACCCACTCCTGGTCTCTGGTAATTGGGAGGTGGGGATGTGTGTTGGCTGCTTAATTTTAACCATGGTTAGCTATTAATCGCCATATATTTATGGTAGTTAGGCATGTGTCAGTTTGTCCTGCAAATGTGGTCTCTGTTAGGTAAAGATCTGAGAACTACTATAGAAATCAACTTAAATTTGTTAGTGTGAAATCTGCTGCTAGTAGGGCCCTTTGAAAGGCATTTCCTCAGTATCATGATACTTTGTGACACCCATGTGAAATTTCCAATGCCTTTTCAACTCAAGGGATGGTCAAACTACCCGTTCTCCAAATCTAGCTCCACAATGAATTCTAGATATCTCGGCACCCCAAGGGGCATCATTAGACACAGATGCTCCTTCTTGTTCAAACAGAGCAATAGCAGACTTGATCTTCCTTGCACAACGAAACATTGAGTGCTGGGGCCATATTCATGCAGCCAATTCTGGGTGAGTCATAATCATGAATCTCAGCAACAGATCCATAGATTTCTGGCTCCACACTTAAAGAACTGAAGCTAATATCTGGAGGCAGCTGCATGGAGCCCAGAAGTAAAATATTGCAATTTTCTTTTATGGATGGTTTGGATTTGAATTTTCACTCAATTTCTCTTCGGCCTTTTATTTCTTTCTGACTTTTTAAATCTATCCTTTTGACAACCACCTTGCTAAATATCTTATCCAGTGCTTTATATTCATTGGTCCAAGAAAAAAAAAAGTTGCAAGATGCAGTAATCTGGAATTAGGAAGATTTTTTAGCAGATTTTTTTTTTAGAAGCTGGTGGATCCTGGGCATGTAGACCTCTGGAGTTTTTGCTCCTTTTTCTTAAGTAGACAACCTGGAAGGAGGGAAATTATTAAGTTTAATGTCACTCACTTTTGGGCAGTTCCTGTGGTTGAAGTGCCTAAAAAGATCAAAATCTGTAATGTTCTCATGAGCTAAAACCTATTATATAAAGTAGAATTAACAGCTGTCCATTATATGGAATCCAGTGACTGAGGGAAGGAAAGTGGTTGAGTAGAAAATCCCTTTCTATAAGAATCTTCATTGCCAGTTTTGCCCACTGTCTATTAGTCTCCAAGGTCCCATCCATTGGCTGATGGGCCCTATAGTGTCATGGAATGTTTAAAAGCATTTTAACCGAAGAGGGAAAACAATTAGCAATTGAATGCTCACAAACACTAACATTTCTAAGTGGATAGTGAAATGGTAATGTTTATCCAGCAAAAACACCATGAAGAAAAAGAAAGAAAGAAAGAAAGAAAGAAAGAAAGAAAGAAAGAAAGAAAGAAAGAAAGAAAGAAAGAAAGAAAGAAAGAAAGAAATTGTTGTAAGGAATATCCTTCTGGGTTCATTTCCAAGTGGGGAAAAAGACACTGGATTCATGAAAGTTGCTTGGAAAGAAGGTTTAATGGTGGACAGGAGCACATGGCATGAGCCCCTGTACAGAAAAGGTAGCTTACATGGTTCCAGGTGTGGGTGAAGAGAAAGAAAGAGAGAGAAGAGATGCTGAGTTCCTTGTTTTATACTCTGTTGGATCCCACCTCTTAGTTTCCTGTTCCTGTATAGAAATGTATCCCATTGGCTCTCAGACCCCCCCAGGGGCATGCTGGGGCAACTCTTGGCTTTTGTCTAATCCAGCTTTGGCTGAATGAAAGGGCCTTGGGCAAATCCTATTGTGGTTTTATTATGTAGAAGACTTCCAGGCCAGGTGAGAGGAATATGTGAGCTGGGCCCAGCCCCCAATGACCCATTGGCAAGGGGTGGGGGTTTCCAAGAGGAGTCTTTTGTCTGTTTAAAAGCATGTTTCCAGATGTGGAATATTTTCTGCCTTTTAATATTTCCTAGGATATCTCATTTCCTAGGAGAGGGGTGGGTGCTGACTTCCTACGAAAGAAAGAAAGAAAGAAAGAAAGAAAGAAAGAAAGAAAGAAAGAAAGAAAGAAAGAAAGAAAGAAAGAAAGAAAGAAAGAAAGACTGCAGAAAGACAGAGAGTTCAGATGATAAATGACAACAGAGCACCTCGAATAAGGAAACTAAGATACAGGAACCCAAAGGACAGGTAGTTCAGTAAAAAGAAGAACTAGAATAGGGAGTGATGGAGAAAGAAACTCATGGGCAAGACTTGCCAAAGAAAAAAGGCCTAAGGACAAGATGCTGAGGAAAACAATCAATAATCTTATTTTCACATATCTTTAATCAGTTCTTAAGCCACAGTGCCTGAGTTCATAGTGATGATAATGAAAACAAACCAAACCTAAGCAAACCACATTAGGGCTGACATGATGCCTGACCCCAGCAAATAAAAAAGAGGATAGGAAGATGAACTACAAAATGGAAAGAGAACAAAACCAAGAGTACAGCTTAGAGAAGATGGTTGAGGGCCAGGAAACTAAATGACAGAAAGCAACAGAATGGGAAAGAGATGGCAATAAGGAAGCAGGTTGGGCTGAAAAGAAAGAACTGGATGAAACAACTAAAGTTGGGGGAAGGCAAAGGCTAGGATGAGTTGCAAAATTTGCAAGGCTTTCAGGGAAAAGGACTACGAAAAACAAATTGGATGGCCAGAGAAAGGGCAGAGTGCCATAAGATGGCATCAATCAATGTCATATTTGGTCACTCCCTGTTCAAGATATTAATGTATATCTGATATAGTAGTAGCTGGTTCATAATATCAGCCCCACCAAAATCAATCCAGAAGACCAAAAATAGTAGGGAAAAGCCAAGCATTTAAAATACTAAAAATGGCCTGAGAATTATAGCAATAGCAATAGCACTTAAGACTTATATACCACTTCATAGTGCTTTACAGCCCTCTCTAAGCGGTTTACAGAGTTCAGCATATTGCCCCCAACAATCTGGGTCCTCATTTTACCCACCTCGGGAGGATGGAAGGCTGAGTCAACCTTGAGCCGGTGAGATTTGAACAGCTGAACTGCTGAACTAGCAGTCAGCTGAAATAGGCTGCAGTGCTGCTTTTAACCACTGCGCCACCTCGGCTCCTAATTATGCACCGAAGGCTCTCCTAATTCTCCATCTTCTGGAAGGTGATTGCTAATGAGGAAGTGACCCAGGCCTCCCTCAGGATGGCATTCCAGAGCCTAAGTGCCCTCACTGAACAGGCCTTCCAACAGAGCCTCTACTCACTGCCAATTACAGAAATGCAGCAATGCAGGAGCACTTGCATCTTACGAACTGAGAAAAGCTTGCATACATATATGCAAGGCCTACGTTGACTGTTTTTTCTATCTATTAACTAAGAAGAAAGGCTTTTCTCAACTGGCTGCACATGGGACACTTTTAAGCAAGTTCACCACCAGTCAACTCATCCTGAATCCTGTAATATTGACTCTAGCAGACAGGAGCATCCTGAAAATTCAGAAAACATCACACAAGACATTGAACCTTAAGTCTAGGTTAATAAAACACAAGTGCTATAAAGTATTTATATCACAGAATATCAAAGAATAAACTATATTACTTCGTAATGTGATTATGTGCATCACACAATCATTAGACAATCTCTTAAAGCAGTGGCTGGATTCCTACAACAGGCTGAATTAAAATTACCAGACCCCACTTTTGCCCAGGCATCCCATGTCTGGGTTGCAGGAATCAAGAGAACCACTGGTACCGTCCATGGCAGCAAACAGCAAGAATGTTCTGTATCGTTTTACTGCCATCTATGGCTCACTTGGATTTTTTGCAGCTCAGATAACGGAGTCTGTCTTTTGACCAGTAGGTAAATGGGGATGTGAATAGGGAGACATCTATCAGCCTTCCCAGGTAGACCAGACAGAAAACTAAAACAGATAAGTGAATTCTACTTTATTTTAGAATCGTACAAATCTCCCACCGTCTCCTTTACAACCCTGACTAATAAGGGAGGTCCCTTTTATGCCTCTTTTTCTGCCCATTATGTAGTTGCAGGCTATGCCCTCTCTTATCTGACTGTTCCCTAGGCAGCATCTCTTCTCTCCCCCACACACATACCTTTCTCAAGGTCTTTCTCACATATCATTACATCATCTTCCTACAGCTTCACTTTGTATAACAGTAGGAAAGACTGAATGCAATCATGAACTGATTTGAACTACCTATAAGTCACGGGAAGGCAGTGCAGATTATTGGCCAAAGGAGCACACACTTATTTTTATTTTAATTCCTTTAATAGTTTAAAAGACAATCATTAGTGTTGTACCTCATGATTCTTGACAAATGTATATTTTCTTTTATGTACACTGAGAGCATATGCACCAAAGACAAATTCCTTGTGTGTCCAATCACACTTGGCCAATAAAGAATTCTATTCTATTCTATTCTATAAAAGGGAAGAAAGAACCGAAAGTGAGGCAAATGGTAGAGAAGTGCAAAATAAACAGGCAAGAAATTGGCAAGCATCATAAAATCAACTGTACTGAGTACACATTTTCAAAATAACATTTGTTGTACCTGTTTGGATATCTTCATGCACAGATCATTATTAGTTAATATTAGGTATCAACAACAGTAATTAGCAGAATATAAATTATAAGTCAAAATGAAAAATTAGTCTTCCGAGTTGGGGAAAAAGCCCTATCCTTTAAGTTAAGAGATGTAGATGTGGAGCAAGTCCATGAGTAGAATGTAATCCAAAAATGATTACCAAATTAGATTAAATTTTGTATATGGATTATTTTTCAGGAAGTACATGTTTAAATAACTTATTTATATTTAAAATGTAAATCCTTCAGTAGAATGAAATGGAACTTAAAATACAATGAAGGGGACGAAGGTTTAAAAACCCAGTGCCTGAAATGGTTATAGTATTGGGAAGAAACTGTAGGTAGTCAGCACCCACCCATCTCCTAGGAAAATGAGATATTTTAGGAAATATTAAAAAGGGCAGAACATTTCCCCTAAAAGGGAGGCAGAAACTCATCCCCCCCACCTTTGTCAATGGGCCATTAAGGCCTGGGCCAGTCTATTCTACATAACAAATATCTACCTCCTTCAGGCAGAGCCATAGTAGGAATTACCAAAAGCCCTTTCATTACATCATCACCCAGCAAGATTCAACCAAGCTTGGGACTCAAAAGACAACCTACAAAGTTACCCCTGCATGGCCCCATGGGAGTCTGACAACCAATCAAAATACAAGCTCAAATTCAAAGCCCAACAGAGGGTATAAATCTCTCTCTCTCTCTCTCTCTCTCTCTCTCTCTCACACACACACACACACACACACACACACACACACACACACACACACACACACACGTTTTTGCCCACGATCTCAAACCATGTGGTCCTGCCCACCATTAAAAACCATCTTTCCAAACAGCCACCATGTTTCCAGTGTCTTTCTCCCTACTTGGAACTGAACCCAGGTGGACATTTCTTCCAACAAAACCATACCATCAAAAAGTTGAAAGGAAAGCAGAGAAGGTGAAGACTGAAAGGAGACTTAGTATGGCTGGAAAGCTGAGGCAGAAAGGGGACACAGAATCCAGAGGCCTCCACAGGTCAGAAAATAGGCGTAGGAGAGAAAACAGCATGGAAAATTAAAGCAACTTACAGCACACCGATTTTGTGCGCTTGCAAACATAGCTCCTAATTTCTCCAAATTCAATTGCTGTTCCAAGACTCAAAAGCCCCTTTTTTGTTTTAGAGCTGTCCTTGGCTGAAGATCTTATAGTTTTGCTGTTGCTTTTCAGCCCTAATCAGTCATTTCTTCTCCAGCCCTAATCTATAGCAGTGAGCAGACTATAGTTAATCAATGCCTACATTATAAAATGTTTAGGATTTGGGGTAGAAAGTGATTTATTTGGTAGTAGTTTTCTCAATATGTTTTTGAAGCAAAAGCTTTCAATTTCAACAGAATTGCAGCAATACATTATTGTAGGCTGCACATGCCACATCATTAATTTTACAACCTGGGAATATATAAACAGCTTAGAGCTATGCTTGCAATCAGCTTGTTGACAGGAAGAAAGAAGAAGCAAACACACACAATAATCAAGCTATAAAATAAACAGTTTGGGGTAAAGTTAAAGAAGAGAAACTTGGGTTTTTAATAAAATTAATCAGATTCCCTCAGGTTGTTTTACAGCTCTAAGTTTGACCAAATTCCGTTCCAGAGAAAATTGTTGAGGCTATATAGTTTTTCAGAAAATAAGTTTCATTGAATGCATTGGGATTTGTTTTGGGGAAGACTTGTGTTGGAGGATCACATTGTAAGTATGACAAAATAAATTACAGTGGTGGGATTCAAATTATTTTACTACCGGTTCTGTGGGTGTGGCTTGGGTGTGGTTAGGTGGGCGTGGTTAGGTGCTCATGTAACTGGGTGGACATGGCTTGGTGGTTGTGACTGGATGGTAGGTGTGGCTGGCTGGTCATGTGACTGGGTGGGCGTGATGACCAGGGGCGCCTCGCCCGGTGCCTCCCCTCCCAGCCACTCCTTGTCACGCCTGGCTTCAATGTATCTATAGTTCTGTAAAAATGTTGTTCACCTTTTTTCAACTTTATTATCTGCATCTACATACTATAGATGTACTTTCATGGACCACTGAAAGGAGGAAATGGCTCACATGCTTTGCCCAAGAGTGTGATAGGCAGGTCACAAAACAGGCTTTTGAGGAGCTGCCACAAAGAAGGGGGGGCAATATATTTTCCAAAGAAGCAGAAGGCAAAACAAGAAGCAATAGATGGAAACTGAACAAAGAGAGAAGCAACCTAAAAGTAAGGAGAAACTTCCTGACAGTGAGAACAATTAACCAGTGGAACTACTTGTCTCCAGACGTTCTGGGTGCTCGATCACTGAAAGTTTTTAAGAAAAGACTGGACAGCCATTTCTCTGAAATGGTATAGGACAGTGATGGCGAACCTTTTTTTCCTCGGGTGCCGAAATAGGGCGTGTGCGCGCTATTGCACGCGCGTGCGTGCCCACACCCATAATTCAAAGCCCCTCACTTGCTCCACCCTCCTGCACATGTGTGCGCAACCCCCTCACTCCCCCATTTCCTGACTTCCAGTGGGCCCGGTGGGCCCATTTTCACCCTCCCAGGCTCCAGAGGCTTTCTTGGAGCTTGGGGAGGGCAAAAACGCTCCCCCCTGCCAATCTGGAGGCCCTCCGGAGGCCGAAATCGCCCTCCCAGAGCATCCACGTGAGCCAAAAATCAGCTGGTGGGCACACACATGTGCACTGGAGCTGAGTTAGGGCATCGGCTCGCGTGCCGGCAGATATGGCTCCGCGTGCCACCTGTGGCACCCGTGCCATAGGTTCGCCATCACTGGTATAGGATCCCCCCCAAAGTCCCTTCTAAGTGTTACTCTGTTATTCTGACACCTTTCCCAGGCCTTCCACTCAGATTTTGGCATCCTCAGTTTTCCTGACTGAGCACGGGGTTGGACTAGAAGACCTCAGAAGTCCCTTTCAACTCTGTTATTTCATTATTCCTGAGAAACACTCTCTCTCTCTCTCTCTCTCTCTCTCTCTCTCTCTCTCTCTCTCTCTCTCTCTCTCTCTCTCTCTCTCTCTCTCTCTCTCTCTCTCTCTCTCTCAGCAAATTCCTTTGTTTTGGAGACTTTATTATCAGAAGGTACCTTGTAGATTCATCTGTTGTATTTAGTCGTTTCACAGGGTCATGTTTGTGTATAAAGCAAACTTATCTTAAGATTGCAATGAAAAGTTCTGGCAAAATCAATTCATTCACAAAAATGACTGCAATATTGGATTACTGGATGTCGGATTGCATCTTTCCGCTTGGAAAGGGAAATAGATTCACAATTGCCACATTCCCATCTTTTATACCAAGAACCCGGTGCCTGAGCGTTTTGCTCTGCATAACAGCAGCTCATAGTTAACACATTGCCAAGAGCTCTACTGTGCCTTTAATTTAGCCCTCTCTGCAATATTTATCTTTTTCCAATTTGAAATTGTTAGGGGGAGTTTTGTGCCTGTGTGCCTTTGAATCATTGCTGACTCCTGCCCAGATTAGTCCCTGCAGTTTTCTTGGCAATATTTTGGAAGTGATTTGCTTTTGCTTTCTTCTCGGGGCTGAGAGGGAATGACTGGCTCAAGGTCACCCAGTTGGTTTTGTACGTAAGATAGGAGTAGAACTCAGGGTGGTCTCCCAGTTTCTAGCCCTGTAGCCTTAATCACTACACAAAACTGGCTTTTCCAATCTGTTATCTGTTCTATAAAATATATGCTAGAAAATAAGGTCATATTCTATTGGCAACCATTCCGAATGTACTTCAGCAACTGCCTTTTTACAAATTAAAGACATCCAGCTTTGTACAGAGCAAAATCCTTTACATATCTCTTTAGAATCCCCACTGGGTTTAGTGGATTTATTCTTAGATGAATGCGTAGATACAGGAGAGAAGAATCTGAGGCTCTTTAGATGTCGTTCCAGCTCCTTCAGCCATCATGATCTAGGAAAATGGAAGTTGGAATCATCTTATTTTAGAGAGCTGCTGGCTGCTCTAACTCTGATATATAGAATATTGAACTTCTAACGATCCCGAGCAAGAAATAAAACCCTTGATTTTTTGCCTTTCACACTAATAAAAAAATGTAAAAGCATTTTTTTTACAGGAACAAGTAATAAGGACTATTCCCAATAAACAGATGTGATTTCAAGTCCCTGTAACCATCAGCAATTGAGTTCACCCTGTGGAATTCTTTATCTTTATCTAAAAACAAAGGGTTGACTAAGATGGGTCTTCGCTAACCAGGGGAAAGTATGCAAAATCATTTCCATTGTTTCTTGAGAAACAGAGTGAAAATGAGATTCTTCTGCCCGTGTTAGGCTGTTGAAATATCCCAATTAGTTGTAGATACGGCCTTCTGCTTTTGCAACACAGATTCGTGTGGTTTATCACTTTGTTGTTCTTTTTCACGAATTTTTGCCAAGTTATTAATAATACATATGAAACAAGCTCTCTGGAAGGCCTCGATTGGCAGAACATGTCGGAGAGATACCACATAAAATAGAATAAAATGGAAATAAAATTGGTCTGACATTGAAATTTGGTATGGTATCTTTATTTTTCTAGGCAAGTTACGCTACCCAACAAAAGTCAAACAAAGACAAAACAAATTTAAAAGAGAAATTCTTGGAATAGATGCAAATTTCCCTTTCTTGTTAACTCCATTTCAACAGAACCTCTGCCCTCATGCCAGCTGTTCAACAAGAGGAATTTAGCCCTGAAAGGGCTTCTGGGGGCTTCTGGGGGGAAAGACCACCCCCATACTGTAAATCATTCATTTAAAAAAAATATTTAAAAAATGAATGATTTATTTATCTTCTTCTCTTTTTCCTTTAATTACAAAGAAAAAATAAGCAAAATTCCCTCTGTAGCTTTCCCTAGAGACTCCAAAGAAGACGCACGCTATGATGATACTTCCTACTAATAATAACAGCTGAGTGAGAAGACAGAAGTGGAGATGAAAAAAAAGAAAAAGATAAGGATAGCAGCCCTTTGTAAAGGATGGGAAGCTACAAGCAGTTTCTTAGGTAGAGAAGGTCTCCAGAACGTAACGCATCTCCAGTGTTCAAATGCCACTGAGAGGCAGAGTAGGGAGGCTGCCTTAGATGACCGTCTTGAATCTCTACCCGTGTTACCCCGAAAATAAGACCCTGTCTTATATATTTTTTTGAACCCTGAAATAAGCGCTTGGCCTTATTGCCATGCACTCAAAAGCCCGATTGGGCTTATTATCAGGGGATGTCTTATTTTGGGGGAAACAGGGTATTATGCATCCTCCTACGACAGTAAATTGTCACTTGTTCCTTTCTAAAGGAGATGAAAGAAAACCCTTTCAATGTCCAGTGCTGAAATGTCTCGGGCAACCAGAAAAAAGGTTGGGGGAAACAAGGAGAATTTGGCCAGAATTCAGGAGGTATTTCACTGTGAAGTTTTAGGGGCATCCACTAATTTTCACTGTATTCCACTATGGGAAACCTCAGAAACATGGAGCAGAAATCCAGAGAATTAGAAATTTAAGGACTAGGATGGTTTAAAAGATTACACTGAGATTAGTAACATTTGACCACTGCCTTCATTCTGCTAGAAATCTGGCACAGTGTTCTCTTACCGCTTTCTGGTGGAAATCCATTTCTACCTGAACTATTTATGTCCATCTTTAGAAGAAAGCTGTTCTCAATTGTTCCAGTGCCACAATGATAGGGCAGTATTCTTCTTATATATATATAAAAATATGTGGAATCCCATGGCATCCACAAGGAGATGCCATCACACTGCCAGATAGTTGGCTCATAATTGCTGTGGTGCTACCCCGTTGGTGGCTTCTCTGGATGAAAAAGTGTGCCCTAGTAGGTAGGTATATAGAGGACAAGCTACTTTGTCACTTTACAAGCAAGAGAAGCCAGAGAGAAGGTAAGGTCATGACTTGAAAGAACCTGAAAACAAAATGCCAGGATTGGATTTGGGGAATAATGTTGGAAAAAGATCAAGGCAGCGAGGAGATCAAAGTGGCTTTTGGTGGAAAGATCCACATCACACAGGAAGCCAGGGGTGCAATCCATGGGTGCAGCTACCTTCTTAGATGTGCACAAAATATCCCATAGTAGGATGGGATAGATTCCATTGCCAAATCGGTGGTCTGGCCTTCTGTTATCTTGCCCCAAGGCAACAGTCCTTCAGGCTGGTCCGGAGAGGCCTCCCTCTGCCATCAGTCTCCACTTATAGTTTCCAAACCTGTTGCTGACAGAGAATGCCTGGGGAAAGTTCTAACCCTGTTATTGGTGTTTTAACCCCCAAGAAAGCTGGGAGTTTCCATGGCAACTTAGCAACTCGCTAGCAAGGCTGTCAGGCAACTTAAAGGGCCACAATGCATGGGGAGCCCAGCTACACCCTGCAACACACACATACCGTGACAGAGATAGTATAGGAAATACACACAAGCACACAACAATGTGACTGTAAGCCTTGGGAGCTCTAGGTGTACTTTTGAGCCACTTCTGTTGTCATCTGGTTGAGTTACCAGCAGGTAACTTAATAAGGATGCTGTATGATGCAGTCAAAGGACTCATATCCAGGGCTATTGGCCTGTGCACAGTTGTGCCCCACACATTGTGCAAGATATATCTGTATAATCTTCACCTACCAGGCAAGATGTACACACACCACCAAATTGCACCCGGTAGTACACGCACAGGAGGGCCTTGCAGTGGCAAAGACCTGAAGCCATAAACAGCCACACTAAGCTGTCTCATGCACCTCTTGGCAAGTAGGCCACCATCCCCAGTGATGGGAATACCCTGCTCATTTTGCAGAATCAAAAATGATGCACTGCAGATGGACTGGCTTGCCCAAACCGGCTCATACTCAAAAGTACACCTAGAACCCTCACAGTTTGTTACATTTTGAGAATTCTCCAGAAAGACCGTTATTTGTTCAGTTTATAGTATTTGGATGCAACCCCTGTCAGATGCTTGAGTGGTTTGCCATTGTGAAGCGATACTAAAACCTGACAAAACACATAGCAGATACGCCTAGTGGCCCTAGCCTTGCTAGATTATAACCACCAGAGACATTCTAGGGCAGTCAAAATCACTGCCAACAAAGGATGATCTTCACCGACCTCACATGAAAACAAGGGCTGCTGAACATACCCGAACACCCATGAAAAAAATACGTAATGGTCACTCCCAAAATTTATTTATTTATTTATTTATTATTCGCAATTGTATGCCGCCCACTCCACAGAGACTCTGGGCGGCTCACAACAATAAATCTACATGCAAACAAATATAGGAAAAAGGCATTAAAAACAGTAATTATTAAAAACACTAAAAACATTAAAAACAACAATTTAAAAGTCCCATACAATTAATTCATTCATGGGGCCAGGAATGCTCAATGTTATATTAAAATGTTATATTAAAATCATTGGCCCCAGGCCTGTCGACATAGCCAGGTTTTTAGCGCTTTTTTGAAGGCTGGCAGGGTGGGAATAATGCGGATCTCCGGGGGAAGTGTATTCCAGAGAGCCGGTGCTGCCACAGAGAAGGCCCTTGCTCGTGGGCCGGCCAGCAGACCAATTCTGTGGGCTCTAATCGGTCTTAGGGAGGTATGTTGAAGAAGGCGGTCTCGGAGGTTAACTGGTTCTAAGCCATGTAGTGCTTTAAAGGTAATCACCAACACCTTGAATTGCGCTTGGAGACCTATGGGCAGCCAGTGCAGTTCGCGAAGGATGGGTGTCACATGGGTGTATCTAGGGACACCCATCACCACACGCGCTGCCGCATTCTGCACTAGCTGTAGTCTCCGAACATTCTTCAAGGGTAGCCCCATGTAGAGTGCATTGCAGTAGTCAAGACGTGAGGTAACAAGGGCGTGAGTGACTGTGAGTAGTGCCTCCTGGTCCAAAAAAGGGCGCAACTGGTGCACAAGATGAACTTGTGCAAAGGTCCCTCTGGCCACAGCTGTTAGATGTTGTTCCAATTTTAGCTGTGGATCCAGAAGGACCCCCAAGTTGCGAGCCCGTTCTGAGGGGATCAATTCCCCCCCCCGAACCAAGGAGGGACAGATGTCCAAGTCCTTGGGAGGCAACATCCAGAGCCACTCGATCTTCTCCGGGTTCAGCTTGAGCCTGTTTACCCCCATCCAGACCGTTACAGTGTCCAGACACCGGCACATCACATCAACTGCCTCACTGAATTGGCATGGGGTGGATATGTACAGCTGAGTATCATCAGCGTACTGTTGGAACCTCACCCCATGCCCATTTGGCAGCATAAATTAAGTTAAGCCAAGGCAATACAGTCTATCCTTTCTACCCCTAGGATTCTCGGCTTTCTCCTTACACTTACCTACAACATCATGAGCTCCCACCAACATTTGTTCAGTGAGCCAAGATAGTTTTATTCTGATCATTAAAAAGAGTAGCTACTTTTGGTGAAGCATGAAGGAAGCAATACAAAGCTGTTTCTTTGAACTACAATGATGCATCATTCAAGAATTTCAGAGATCTGATACCTGACAGGGGTCAGCCACCCACCTACTCGTCCCCACCTCCAAACTGCTTACAGTACTAAATAATATTTATTCTCCTTGCCCTCCTTTTGGAGCAACCGATCTTGCTGACCTACTGTTTTTAAAAACCCACACAGTTTTAAAAAGTGGTCCTTGCAAGTCTGGTTGCCTTATTGTTTGGTAATCTTTGAGGATAAAAATGGCTCAAACTCCTCTTTGGGCTCTCAAAAATCCGGCTAAAGATCTTTTGAAATAAGCACATGCTGCCTAAGGCAAACCAGTAAATGGTTTATCACTCTGACCCTAAGTCAAGGTCCATTGTATCCTAAATATATTAAATCTCATAAGCAGCGCCATTACTTTAGAATAATCATAATCATAATAATATATTTTTTAAAACCACATTGCAAATCAGCCATCTGAGACAACAGCCTCAACTTGCCTGAGGCAAGCAAAATTCAACCCCCCCTCCCCCAAAAATTTCCTTCCTTGCAGAAGAAACATAAATTTGGAATAAAAAGAGGGTAATAGTTTTCCTGGATGTGTGGGCTTTAAAACTGGGCACAAAGACCGTACACATTAATAACTGAACAGAGAGAGAATGCAGGGATTTTTACTTGGTTCTTCAATATTTCAGCATGTGACCCCCAGCAATGCATGTTTTTGACAACAGGATAATCTTTCCAGTGAACTCAGGGCATTACAGCAGCTAACTCCAGCTTGGTGTGTTGGGTTTGAACTGATGCCATCCCTCATCGGCATTTCTGCTCATGGGGATTTATGGGAAATAATCCAACTAACCTGGAGCACACCAAGTTTTGGAAGGCTGCAGTTGGAAGAAAAATAAGCAAGGATCAAATCAAATAATCCTTAATTCACACCGCAATCCTTTGATTTGGCGCTCATAACTTTGCCCAACCTAAATACTGGGTGGGGTGGGGTAGTCGTTTCAGATTATTTCCATTTGGGCTAGAACAGTGATGGCGAACCTTTTTTACAGTAGTTCGCATGCCAAAAGGGGGCGTGCGGGGGGTGCATGCCCACACCCATAATTCCATGCGCCCCCCTACGCATGCATGTGTGACCCCTCCCCACAGCCAGGACATGATGGCACACCCGTTTTTCGCTCTCCCCAGGCTTCAGAGCCTTTCTAGGAGCCTGGGGAGGGCGAAAACGGCCTTCCCCATCCCCCCGGAGGTCCTCTGGAGGCTGGAAACATTCCGTTTGCTGACTTCCGGTTGAACCAGAAGTTCTGGTTTTTTTCCTCTCCCCAGGCTTCAGAGCCTTTCTAGGAGCCTGGGGAGGGTGAAAATGGCCTTCCCCACCCCCTCCAGAGGCTGAAAACAGGGTGTTTCCTGACTCCCAGAGGGCCCAAAAGGCCCAAAAATTAGCTGGCCGGCGCGCACATGCGCGCTGGATCTGAGCTCACGTGCCCATCGATATGGCTCCACGTGCCACTTGTGGCATGCGTGCCATAGGTTCGCCATCACGGGGCTAGAAGATCATGAGATGTTGTATCCTAAACATTCAGGGCTTTTTAGGCATAAGACCAATGAAATAAAGTGCTTGAAGTAATATCATACCCTTCTGTACAAAATCCAAGGGGACAATTAAAGGAATTTACCTCAGACTCTTGTATTACCATAGTTTTTAAGCAGAGAAGCCCAGCAAACATTGGAATCAGAAAAAAAACTGCATATGGGCATGTTAAGAGTCAAAACTCCTTTCTCAGAACTCTTCCCTTTTTCTGCAGCTCACTTTCAGCTTCTTTTCTCTGTTTGTCACCTGCAATTACAGCTAGCCAACTTTGTGTTTCAAGTCTTTCCTTTGCCATAAGACAGTGGTTCCCAACCTTTTTGTGATCGAGTACCACTTAGAGGTCCCGTACAGTCGCCACGTACCACCTGGTTCCAGAGAAACTAAATTCGATCAGATATCACTATTTCCATAATTGTACCGTTCCTTTTTTGGCCCCGCACATCCAGCAACTGGATTCTCGGGCCGCTGGGACCAGGTGGGTGGCATGTGGCAACAGTTGCAAATCGTTGCCAGATTATCTTGTGTTAGGCAGTAAACATTTTTGTGAAGTAAAAAATAACTAACTAAAAATTGTTCATGACCCCGAAAGTGTTCGCGTACCACCTGGAAGGCCCTCGCGTACCACTAGTGGTACACGTACCACAGGTTGGGAACCACTGCCATAAGATCACCCGAGGGCATTTTACAAACCATCATATCTTAGACAGAAAGCAAACAATTGCTTTTGAAAGGACTAAAACTTAAGTTTGCAAAGGTTTCCGTTCCTATAGCACAGAGGTCTTCAAACTTGGCAACTTTAAGACTTGTGGACTTCAACTCCCAGAAGACTGAGGAATTCTGGGAGTTAAAGTCCACAAGTCTTAAAGTTGCCAAGTTTGGGGAGCCCTGCTATAGGACATGTGTCCCTGGTTTTCATTTGTTCCACAGTTACACCTAGGCAAAAGAGGTTCCCCCCCCTTTTTTTCAGGTAATAAAATACCCTGCTCATCCCACAATCAGAACTGGCAAGCTCTATTTCAAACTTAAGGGAAATACAGTACAACAGCAACAACAAGGTATTTTGCTTCACATTTCAAAAATTATTCTTCTTTCAGGAAAATCATATAAGAATTGCCAAGGTTATATATATAAAGCGCTTTTCACTTTCCAAAGTGATTTTTAATGTCTACTGCTGCTAACAACCACTATCATCTTGTTTATTATAACTGATTTTATGTTATTTTCAAATAACCTTTCCGATTTCTGTCCAGCAGAGAAGCGAATTACATGAAAATCCTGGAAATGCTTCATGTCTGTTCTTTATTTGTTCATCCTGTTAACCCTGTTAACCCCACTAGCAAGCATTGGTACTCATGGTAAATTATGGGAAAGGCAACAAGTAAAAACCGTGGAAGCTGGCTCCAATGGGTACGGCAGGTGCTGTTGGCTAAACTGATCTGCTTTCAAAGGAAAGATTGTGATAGGAGAAAAGCTGTCCCAGAAATAAAACTAAACGCAGGAAGGATTCTACGATCCCCAAGTGATACAGGGTGGCAGGCAGCCGTTTATGCAAGTCAATTTTTTGTGACTGCAGCTTTTCTGAGTCTATGGATGCCCTTGCATCATCCAGTTCCCTGATTCACACATACATTCAAATGTCTCTATATTTATTATTTTACCCCTGTTTGGCATCAAGAGGTGTGAATATGTTGAAAAGCATTTCCTTGGAGGAGCTAAAAAAAAAAGGATGCTTCGGTGGGGTGATACCCTGTTCACATATGTGAGAACAGATAAACAGTCCCAATATTTTGAGAAACAGAACTATTTGATCAATCCACACACCAAGGCTGAGTCTAATAACTCTCCCTCACTCACCGTCCCTCCCAATTCTGGCCAGCAATCCAAAAATCCCTCCCTGTAAGGAAGAGTTTCTATTTACTGTACTTTTTATTTATTCCCACATTTATTTATCTCACACCAGAATCCAGCAAAGCTATGCGGGATGCATATTTTGGGCCCCAGACACATCCTCCCAATTGACCTTTCCACTTAAAAAGAAATGTACTCAAGTACTGAAGTGCGAACACAGCTCTACCAGGGCAGTTGACAGCCAGCCTTTCCCTTTTTTTGTGTCCAGCCGGACAAGATTGTCACAAGGGCAAATTCAAACACAGCATACAAAATGTGCAAGTTGTTGCTGAGCAGGAATTTGCCAAGGCGAAACACATCCCAGCTCATCCCAGCAGATAAAAGAGGTTGGTCCTTTGGACAGGGAGAATCCCAGCGGTCCTCCGGCTACTTAGGAGATCAAACTGGGATGGGGTGAGAGTGGGAAGTGGGAGAACCACCATGGAAGTAACACAACTACAATTTGTGCTGTTGTCCTCCTATATAGTGTATGTCATAAGCTACGGTTGCTTGGCTTTAATTGCGGTAACTCTTTAAACCATATACTGGAGCATACAGACCACACACTACATCAAAACCAAACGAACCACCTCATGACTATGTGAACCTGAACATTGTACCTTCCCATCATCCCATCTATTTTTTTCTGACCACAGGCCTCTGGTTCTGCTTGCTGAGCCTTGAATAAAACATGTCTCTTTGTTTCAGCCAAACAGATGTGGATGCAACTAGGAAAATATTTAACCTGGTGGGGATAATGCAACACCTCCCAAAAAACCTCCCTTCATCCCCACTGAAGAGGAAACAAGATATACAGAAGGTTGGGAAGGGGTGGAGAAAGGAAAGGAGGTAAAAATGAAATGTATTTTCACTTAGTATGACAACATAACTAGAGCTGGCATGAGCGTTAATGAGCTCACAGCTTACTTACTAAACTCCAAGTCTATGTCTATTGCACCCTCTGCAAGAGAAAGAGAGAGAACAAACAAACACAACCCACTGTATGAAGGACCAGGGACTTGCCCAAGATCAAACAGAGCTGGGAGCTAGGCTAATGGTTTGTTCCTGTCCAAATGAGTGGCACCTCTTTTGACTACCCTCAATTTCAAGGAAGTGAACTGCAGGGGTTGGTCCAATCCTTGCAGACACAGTGAAGGCCACCAGAATTCAATCTCTCCAAAGAAAGAACCACCCCCAGATTGCAAAACTGTATGTCCATAAAGAAGGAGGTCTTTACTTGGCTGAGATTAACACTTTCTTAAATGGCTCATGCTGGAACTAAGAACAGGGCTGAATATAAAGCACGTTCTACGACAGTAATGAAAACACTGCTAAATCAGACCAGGATCCCATTCCAGCTAGCCCAAGCATCCTGTCCTCTACTCAGCTGCTTCTGGGAAAGCTATAAGGAGGACATGAAAAAAAGTCTCTTCACATTGGTGTTTTCCCAGCTCCTGGGATTCCATGGTATGTTGCTTCTGGCGGCAGTTTTCATAGCCATGGAAGATCTCCTGTGCAGGCTGAGACCATGGCAAGCAAATGCCATGCATTAATAATGATAGCCAATGCTGTTTATTTTCCTGCTCTGAATTGGTTGCCAATTGAATGAAATCTTTTGCTCTCATGGGAAATAGTATATGCATTCGTTTGAGGAGGAAAGCAGGGAAATCTTATTGATTCCAGAGTACCATCTTACTTCAGCCTCTTTCTGAAGCTGTGTTATTTTAGTCCGTGAATTTATAACTTCTAATTATGCAGCACATATAAACAGGACAGACTTTTCCGCTCAGATACTTGCATAAACGCCCAGAGTTTGAACGTCATTGCTGACACATTGTCAACAAGGCATTGTCTTTATAATATTTCGATAACTTTTCAGCATACTTCATCACTGGGATTACAAGGAAAGTTTTCTCTTTAATCCCGAGACAGAGATTTCAGTCCGTGGGGAATTTTTGAGACAATAGAAGGAGAGGGAAACGAGACCTTTTAGCCTCTGGCATCCTCAAACCTCATATTCTGCCAGCTCCAGTTTGTAGGTTGTGTGATATGCACACACATGCACAACATGCTCTTTGAATGAATCGATCGGATGTTATTTAGGCACAACGCAAATCACCTGAGTATCAACTGAGTATCAAAGTCTCTCCTTAAGTTCTCGAGTCAATCAAATATTTCGCCCAAATTGTAAAACGAATACAATGGGGAGGAGAAGGTGGGAAATGCAGCTCAAAAGAAAGTCATGGGCTGCAGAGAAAGGTGGAGAAAGGGGATTCTTGATAAGAGGAATAGACAAGGAGTGTTAAGGAGATCAATGAAGGGTTTCCCAAAAGTGTATTTTCCACAGTCATGAGGATTAGCTATTCTTAGATGCCAAATCCATTGCCCATATCCCCAAAAGGTCCCAACCCTGTGGCTGAAGCCACAATTCACTTTTGTGACAGTGGCTCTGCAGGGACCTCTGTAGAGACAATCGCTTCATTTGGCAATTGGCAGTAAAAAGAAAGTAAGTGATCTGCTGTGCAGACAGAATCTCAAGGAAGTTGCCCCTATAGCTGTGAAGGCACAAAGCACAAAGCACACACATCAAGGTCCAAAGACACCAACTAATCGCAGGGCAATCTAACAGGAGCCTATTACGCACGAATGAGCACATACAAAACGCACTGTTGCAGACATCCATGAATAAATGGATGCCTTTTACATTCATGATCTTATGGGTATGCTTAAAAATATGCATATGGTCCACATAACACCAATCCTGTGAATATGTGCAGAATAGTCAGTTTTTATAGAGTCCCTGCTTTGGCAAATGAGATGGATATCCAGATGCAAGCTTCTTCAAAACCCTTTAGCCTCTGAGTGCATCTAATGCCCAAACGGAAGTATCGCTGCCTATGTGTGTGCGTGCAAAGTAAATTTCCTTTCTGTGGAATGGTGCTCCCGGCCTCTTTTATTTAATGCTCTCTTTATACATACACACACAGGAATATATACTCACAGCTGCTCTGGATCATCCCAGCTTTCCCCAAACACGGTCCTATTCTGTCCCCTTGTCCTAAAGATGCTTCTAAACTTTCTGACCATCCAGTGTCAAGAAAATAATTACACTCACTGCCGTTGTCCATCAAGCAACACACGCCCTCCTCCCTCTTCAAGATGAGCACCCACCCCACTTCTTCCTTCGATTGGATGCTCTGGTACCCCCCCCCCCCGCCTTATCCCCCTCATCTCCTGCCTGCCCTGCCAATTGTGAATCCCACTCCCCAGTCTCGGCCCAAAGATCCAGCCGCCTCCCCGCTTTGGTTTCCCCGTCCTACCTGGGGTGGAGCTGGGCGTCCCTCCCCCACCTGAGGCCGGCGGGCTGGCTGGCTGGCTGGCTACGTTACTGCTTGCCGCGGGGCAGAGGATCGGCCGTTCGGGATGGCTCAGCCATGGCACGGAGTTGCCCGCCTCTGCGCTTCCTGGCAGAGTCTGAGCGCTGCCTGCGCTGGCAAAGAGCCCAAGTAGCGGAAGGCAGGAGCGGGAGGGAGCGGCAGCTGGGCGGGGGGACGGAGCGAAGAGAGACCCAGAGCCACGCGGAGAAGAAGGAGAGCTGGGGACCGGGGGTTGGAAGAGGCGTGTTAGGGGCAGACCCTGGCCACGGCGGGCAAGCGGGTCTTTTTTTTTTTCCCCCGAGGCAAGGGCTGGCCTTCCCACTCCCGGCTGCCTGGAGGGGCGCTTCCCCGGAGCCTCACCTGCGCGGCGCGTTTTCGCTCGCCTTCTCTCCGCCGTTGGCTGGTGAGGAGTTGCGTGTGTGTGTGGGAAGAGACTCCCACACGCCGAGCAGCATGGGTTTGCAAGCAGGTGCCACTTTGCTCCTTGCCCGGGGGTGTGTGTGATCGATGGGCACAAGGGGTCTCATCGTCGGGGGGTGGGAGGGAAGAAGGGGGTTTGAGAAGTTGGGGTGGGGGGGCAGCCGTGTGGGTTTCCCTGAGAAAACGGGGCGTGGGGTACACGCGCGCGCGTAACACCCGCACACACACGGCGGCCTGTTGCCCGTTGCGGGTTTGGGGAGGCTCTGCCTTTACTTCAGAAGGTGGACACGGTCACAACTACGGGCAAGTTCCAAAGGACCCTTCTCTGGCCTTCAAGCCTCCTTTCGACGTCTTCTTTTCAGGGGCGATTCCAAGATTTGTGGTCCGTCCGGGGTTTAATCCCCGCACACGAGAAACAAAAGCAGCTTTCCTACAGATTAGAAGCGCTGCTATAAGCGTGTGGCGTGGGGTGCGCAGGTAAAATGCATGTTATGCATTTGTTTTATAAAGGATGGCAGGCTCCTTGGATTGGGTTCACTTTTCCTGGATGTACTTACTACATGTGGAGCGGGACGTGTTTTAGACTACAGACTTGCTCCACGAGGGGAGGAGGAGGAGCGTTGACCCTTCAGCAACCCAGCTAAAAAAGAACAGAAATTCACGGTCTTCAGCCAGCTCCTCTTCACAGGAACCAGAAAAGGATGGGGGGTGGGGTGGGGGAGTCAGATACAGCCAGGAATAGAATGGCACGATATAAAAACGATTGGATCATCAAGGATTGTTGATGGGGAATGAGATACAGGAATGACTGGACCAGACCCTGGGTTGAAACTTGAGATGGCCAGATGAGGGGGGAAAAAGGGGGAATAAGAAAAGAAAGAAAGAAAGAAACAGGAGAAAAACGGGTTTCTAAAACATTCACTATCTGGCTTCCACCGGGTCGGCTGCCATCAACCTAACTGCGCATAAGCAATCATACGCACCCTTAGCTGTGTGCATCCAAGCGTTTACTCCCACGTGGCATTGTGTAAACAAGAACAGGGCATTTTTTTTTTCAAAAGCTGAATATTTGGAGATATAATCCTGGGCCACATATAGGGAGCTGAATATACCTCTCCTGAAGTCTGTTATCGCGATTGTGAGATAGGTGCTCCTATCTCACCCTAATGCATAAATGGGGGGGAGCAGCAGCGCACCTCAGGATGTTCTTCTGCACATCCAACCAGTTTCTTCCTAAAGAGAAGGAGCAGCACGCTCTGTGTAGAGTGGGGAGGGGGCGACACAGATGGGGAGTTCAGAGATATGTAGCTGAGCTGAGTGCTAATGAGACCAGAGATCCCTGGAGTGTGTGTGTGTGTGTGTGTGTGTGTGTGTGTGTGTGTGTGTGTTTGGGAGTCAGACACCATTAGCCATAAGCCCCCCCCCAAAGGATCAGGTCACTTTTGCTTTAAAGCCCCCCCCCCCACTTCCCCCAAGGCTTGGCTTATGTTTTCTTTCTATTTCTATGTCATCCTATTTGTTTCTAAACAAAATGGGGATAAGTGGCTGAGAGGCACCTGTCTTCACTCACTGCAGACAGGTAGAAATAGGCTCACACCTTAAACTTCAAGCAGCTCCCTCTCCTCTGTCCATACAAGCGGTACAGCTTTGCAGCCATTAGTGACTGACGCTCATCTCTATACAGTATTAGGAAAAGCTAGAGCTGATTTCTGAAGCTTAAGCTCCAATTGAAGGCAGGAAGACGGTCTCTCCCTCTCCCTCTCTCTCTCTCTCTGTGCGCTCGCTGCGCTTCAAAAGTGGTTCTTTTTTTCCTGATCAACAGGGCATTCCAGTTAATAAGACCCATCACTTTGTAAATTCAGTCACATCATGCGGTAAAGGGTTTGAATTGACTGCAGCCGAAGAGGCAGGAAGAATGGAGAAGTTGCACAATTCTCGCTCTCACCTGAACAATAGGAAACGTTTCTCTGTCCATTGAGAAAAGGAAGACCTGTTCATCACCAGCAGAAAAATGAAATTGCTTAAATGTTCTTCATCTGATGAATATTTGGCATTGCTTCTTCTGCAATTTGAACGTTCTCAGATTCCCCCCCCCCGTTTTGATTCTCCACCGTATATACTGTAAACCCCATAAAATCCACACATTAGCACATATAGGGTGTGACCGTAGAAGCACAAGCCTATGCACCCTCAACAGCATGTGGTTCAAATCTTTTCTGAGAGATTTTCAACTTTCCAACTCCTCAGTTTTCTGTCAAGTAGCATCCTGGCCCAACTCTGCCTCAGTTCCAAGTTCAGACATGGGCCTACCGATGCTACCACCTGATTAATCCTGATTTATGGTGCAAACTGTAGTGGATGAAATTCATGTTACAAAGCCAAGTAAACCATGGATGTATAAAAATTTAGCCAAGAGTAAGTTGAAAAATGGCCCCATTTGTAGCATTATACCGGATCTTTGCAACATCAAGTCAAATTCTGTTGGTCATGTTGAATGGAACATGATGGGAATTGTGATCCAAAACATCTGCAATGCATTTCCTTTGCTGAGATGTAGAGGACTGCCAAAGTACTTCAGGGTTTGGGGCAGGCTTCTTCCCTAAGCTATAACTCGAACTCCGCAGGGTTTGGATACCTATAAAACAAGATTATTAGAGTAATTTAATTGGCAATTGCCAGATTTTGGTTGGAACATTAACAAAAATAACACAAAGATCTGATTCAAAGAATGAGGCATTTAAAAAAAGGAGGTCAGAATGACTAAGTTTTCATCTAGCTACCAGAGCTGTAATTGAAAAAGTTTATTAGAAACCTACGGGCAGGCAATTTTTTTCTGGTCAACTTGATTGATGGCTTGGACAAAGGAAACTTCTTTTGCAATCATATTTTTCGTTGAGGGCCCCCAATAAAGGAGAATATTTGTAGCTCAAGGTTGTAATGAGGAGTCCCTGGTGCTCTCTTGAGCTTGGTTGTTTTCTTGAGATGTTTCATTACCCAAACTGGGTAACATCGTCAGTGCTAGTTTTTATTCTTTATTTTCTGCATTCTCTCCCCTTTTTGACATTGAGGCAGTATACATGATTTCTCAAAGTATGTCAGCTCAACTGTGGGACAATGTCATATAAACCCAGCAACTTGTCATTTTAGAGTTTAGACATCAAAATATTGCAAGGACAACATGGATTGGAAGGAGAGACCTTGAAGAAAGGAGAGACCTTGAAGGAAGAAATGCAGAGGAGACTGCTTGGAATCCCAGAGAAGAGCTCATGGAATCCCAGAGAAGAGCTCATCTATGTCCCATGAGCCTCTTTTTTGAGTCCTCCAAGCTCTTCCCAGCATTTTTGTTCTAAGGCTGACTATGCCACTCTAGCAGCCATTTTTCTAATGGGCAAGCACCCTACATGGCTCAGGACCAGGTTACCTCCGGGACCGCATCCTACCACATACCTCCCTACGACCAGTGAGGTCCCACAGAGTTGGCCTCCTCCAGGTCCCATCAGCCAAACAATGTCTGTTGGTGGGTCCACGGGGGAGAGCCTTCTCTGTGGGAGCCCCATCTCTCTGGAACCAACTCCCACCAGAGATCCGGACTATCCCCACCCTACTGGCCTTCTGCAAAGCCGTAAAAACATGGCTCTTCCGGCAGGCTGGGTGAAGAAGATCAAATTCTCCCATGTATGAATGGTTTTAAAGTAGTGTAATGTTTTAAAACTATTTTATTGTATTGTTCTTATTTCTGTTGTATGCCGCCCTGAGTCCTACGGGATTGGGCGGCCTATAAGAACTTTTAATTAAATTAAATTAAATTAAATTATTTATGGCAACCATAGCATCTGCAGAAGATTCTTAAAATGTTGTGTCCACTGGCTCAAAATGTTGAGCATCCTGGTACAGTGAATACATTGATTCAATCTCCCATGACTACCGATTATGATTTGTTCAAAATCCAAACATTGGTCTAATGTTGCGAGGGGCTTTAAACTTTCTCATTTTAATTTACACCATCCGCAAGTGTTTTGAGCCTTCTCACTTCTTCGGGAAACCCTCTCGCACGACCAAGGCATATGTTAACAGGGAATACAATCATTTCTGTGAACCCCAGACCGTGTTAGTTTTTAATCTCTCTTTCTTCCCCCTCCCTCCCTCCCCCCATCCCTAGATTTAACTCACAACCTCCATATGTCTGTCTGCCACACATCGAAAAGAACGCAGCCACCGTTGGGGCAGGCCTAGCAGTGCAGCCGTCTACAAAGCTTCAACATGTTGGCAAGATGGTATCACAGCTCTGCCTTGGCTGTGAATGGAGATTAGCACCATTTGCTGAATGGGAACAGCTGTGCCTGAATTAGGAACTGCTATTCCCAGAGAGAGAGTGTAGCAAAACCTGGTGAAAAAGCTAAGAAGGTGAAGTGTTAGGATGCTTGGGTACCAGCCACAGCTGCGAGGGGAGAAAAAGAGGATTGAAGCACACGGCAGGGCAGTAATAGAGAGAGGGGGAAACCCTTTGTGCTCATCTTAAAGAGCGAAGAGGTGGGGCAAAGACAATTAGAAGGCAGAGGCCCCAAAACATTGCCTGCTGCACTCCCACGGCTGCGTGCTTGTGAAGCCCGCGCATGTGTGAGTGTGTGTGCGTTTCGCGCAGGAATACATGTGAGTCATAGCTGCTTTTTGAGATGCAGTTTCTCTCTCCTCCCTCCACCAGACCAACAGCTTCTTGTTCCTGCTCTAAACCTGAGTTGCACAACTCAAGGGAGGCCGTTCTAGGCATGGAAAGATCTGCAGAGCAACCCTATCTCAGGCTGCCAGGGAGAAGAAAACGCACAAGGAAAGCTGCGAGCGTGTGCACGGGGAAACAAGCAGAGGGCCTGGTTCACACATGTCGCTAAGCTAGGCTTAAGTCAGTCAGATCCCACAGTTTACGCAAGAACTGCTCACGCAACCTGCTAAGTCAGAAGTAACCCAGTCACTGGATCTGGATCAAAGCAGGAACGTGTGGGTGCAACTAACAGGTAGTTTACAACAGTTCACTTAGTGACCGTTGGGCATTTGCAAAATGGCATTTTTTGCAAATGGCATTGAAAAACGTGACTTAGGACCATTTTGCAGACTTACCACAGTTGCAATATCTCCTTGGTCAAGCGATCCTCAAATTCAGACGCTTGGCAACTGACTCAGATTTGTGACGGTCACAGCATCCTGGGATAGGATCACCTTTTGCAACCTTCTGACAAGCAAAGTCACTTAAAGAAGCCAAGTTCACTTCACAACTGTGTTACTAACTTAATAACTGCAGCGATTCATTTAACGACTTGTGGCAAGAAAGGTCGCAAAATGGGGCAAAACTCCCCTGAACAAATGTCTCACTTAACAACATAATTTTGGGGCTCAGTTGTGGTCGTAAGTCGAGGACCAGCTGTAAAGATTGATAACTGGCTGCAACTACTGTTCCCATAAGTAAGAGGCCAAAAAGTTGGTGTTTCTTCTCCTTTCTTTTTGAAAAGCAACTGGCAGGAGGAGGCTAGACGTACCAGCTGGCGGAAGATTATCCAATATGTTTTGTTTCCACTTATTTCCAACTCTCTTTTCTGAAGCAGCCTCCAGTGTCTGGAATTGGCCTCATCTGCATTCTAAAAAAGAGGTTTAAGCAGAATACACAAGAAATTCAGGAATAGAAGGAAAAAAAGAGAGAAGTTTCTGAGGTAACTTCCCTCAGCTCCAGTTAGCATGGCCAGTGGTAGGAAATGATGGAGTCCTCATTATCTGATAATATATGATAACCAGCCTTCTATTATCATCCTCAGTTTTCTCCAATAGGGTGAGAGGGGAGGAATAAAGGTGATGGGCTCACCCTGCCCTTCTAAACCATTAAATAATTGTGCTCCTTTTCGACTTCAGCTACTACAACAAGACAGACACAGACTTCAGAGGATAATCAGAACTGCAGAAAAAACAATTACTGCCAACCTGCCTTCCATTGAGGACTTGTACACTGCACGTCAAAAAGAGGGCCGTGAAAATATTTACTGACCCCTCGCATCCTGGACATAAATTGTTTCAACTCCTACCCTCAAAACGATGCTATAGAGCACTGACATCACTCTGCTAAACAAATAATTCCCTCACCACTGTGAAACTATTCACTAAGGCTGCATTACTATTAGTCTTCTCATCGTTCCCATCACCCAACTCCTCCCACTTGTGACGGTATGACTGTAACTTGTTGCTGTATCCTTACGATTTATATTCATATTGATGGTTTCCTGATTGCTTATTTGTACCCTACGACAATCATTAAGTGTTGTACCTCATGATTCTTGACAAATGTATCTTTTCTTTTATGTACACTGAGAGCATATGCACCAAAGACAAATTCCTTGTGTGTCCAAACACACTTGGCCAATAAAGAATTCTATTCTATTCTATTCTATTCTATTCTATTCTATTCTATTCTATTCTATTCTATTCTATTCTATTCTATTCTATTCTATTCTATTCTATTCTATTCTATGTAGACTTATCATTACAATTGTGATGGAACTTCGGTTACTGAAGTGGTCATTGAGAAGGTCGTGCCTGATTTTAAAGTCTTTTGGCCATCGCTGTTAAATGAATTGCACAGTCGTTATGTGAATCTGTCTTTTCCCATTGATTTTGGTTGTCGGAAGCCAGCCGGGAAAGGTCACAAATTACAATTACATGACCCTGAGACACGCAACGGTTGTAAATACATGCTAATTACCAAGCACCCTATAGTTGTAAATAGCAGGATAGGTCATAAGTCATTTTTTTCCAGTGCTGTCACAATCTTGAATAATTCTAAATAAAGGGTTATAAGTTAAGGACTACCTGTATTTCAATCCTGTGAATGATACAAAAGCCTTGCTAGTTTTTTTTGTTTTGTTTCACCTCTTCAATAAAATAAACGCTAGGGGCGGGGGTAGAAAGTGCAAAGCAAAAGTCTCTCTCTCTCTCTCTCTCTCCCTTTACATTAAAGCACGGGTGTCAAACTTGCAACGTCACATTGCCGTCATCTGATATATCATGACATTTTTTCCCTTCATGGAGCTGGGTTGGGTGTGGCCTGTGCGTGACGCATCCGGCCCGTGGGCCACCAGTTTGACACCCTTGCATTAAAGGAAGGCCCAGCTAGGATGACAAAAGAAGTTATACAGCCACACATCCCTGGCAAAAATGAATGTTTTTTTAAATCAGGGCAACCTGGTCTACCCAGTTATGGGACGGAGCATACTGCTTCCACTTTCGCCTTTCAGCCCCAATCCAGGAGCCTTCACAGGCAGTCGCTTTTGTCACAAACGATTTTTGTGTTGAATTTATGTTTTACCGACAAAGAAATAAAGGGAGACTAGTATAGATGCTCCATCCCATAATTGTGTAGACCAAGTTGCCCTGATTAAAAAAAAAAAATAATATTTCCCCTGGTATAGCCAACAAAGCGAGGAGAGCCCGTGGCTTAGAGGTTAATACATCTACCTAATATGCAAATAGTCCGGGTTTGAATCCCAGAAGGTAATGGCTAGCTGATGAGAGCTAAATAGCTTGAAATAGATCTATACTAGTCTCCCTTTATTTCTTTGTCGGTAAAACATAAATTCTGGCAAAAATGATATTTTTTTCCCTACCCAATCTAACACAAAGGCTGTAGTGGCAAAAATGGCAATAGAATTGCACCTCAAAGGTGTCTTATGGGAGGATATAATTTATGGGGATTATATCCTCCCTTTCAGTCAGGAAATGGAGGAGGTATGTGCAACACTCTTACTCTCCCTCACAACAACAAAGGTGGGGCAGACAGTGACTGGCCTAAACTGCCAGTGAGCTTCCATGGGTGAGGATAAACCAGAACCTGAGCATTCCCGTATTGTCCATCCCTTTAGGTCCCAAATCACTCTGGCTCTCCTTTGCATTGACTGCCACAGCCCTGAAAAAATTCTGGTGTGATAAAAGATCTTTCGCCTGGTTTTCAATGCACAGAAGCTGTGCACAGAATGGCCCGACTTTTTTCAGGGTAATCCCTTGAGAAGCCTTGATTACCAGCATCCAGTATGTAGGGGCAGCAGGGAGGTGTGTGTGTGTGTGTGTGAATGGAGTTTGCAGTTGTACTGTAAGTATCATCAGCATCAACAGCATGTCCCAAAATGGACACAGGGTTCCTTATTCAAAGTTAACCTTAAAAATAGAAGTGATGGGAGAGCAATGTAAGGTGGGAATGACAGCACCCTTGATTTTTAAAACATAAATACAACACAAACATTTTCAAGGGAAATGACTAAACAGGGCCCAGAAATCTCTTACTCTCCTGTGCCTAGAAAGGAGCTGTCCTTTTCGTTGCACCTCTCCTTCCATAACCAGGCTCTTGTGTTTCCAAAAACATGTGCAGCAGACAAAAAAAAAATCCAACAGAAACAACAGAATGCAAGTGATATAACAGCACGGCTGTTGGATTTCTGCTTAACATGCTCCTTAAAGGCCTAATAGCCCTGCCAGAAGGATTAATCTGATGGCAGTACCAATAACTGTGCACAATGCCTTCATCCTTGTGTGGCCAATAAGCAGTATTTATCAAATTCCAGCATGATGGAAAAGGTACAATGCCAGGACCTCGGAGAACTAGATTCCAGGCTTGTTGCCAGTAATATGTTCATGCTGGATCGCCTGGCTACGAGGTAAGCACTGTAGGCAGGAGGAGTGAGTTGAGCTACGGCAAAAATGGGCAGTGATATAGATATAGATATATATATATATAGCCTTCCACTGCAAGGCACCAGGCGGAGCCATCTGCTCAGGGTACAATTATGCCAGGGATGGGATGGTGCAGCTAAATTCGACTAGATTCTCAATAGCTTTAAGGAGAAGCCTGGCAAGAATCCCTCCATTATCCCCCCCCCTCCATTATCCCCACCCCTTCCCAAAGAAAATATAGCTAGAATTCTCCACTCTGGTGTTTACATCCTTTTTCAGGTCTGGAATCTGTTGGGAAATATTCTGCACCTGCCAGCCTTATGGCTCAATTTCTTTTCTCACCCTGGAAGGCCTCATGCATGCAGTTCCTGCCCCAGCACTGCAGGTAGGATATTGACACCTAGTACTAAAAGTAGCTAGACACTGGCAAAAAAATAATAACTCCCCCTCCCCAGGGAACCATGTCTGGCCTGCTCCATAAAGTAAGAAGACCAAGTAGCTAAATCTTTCGCTCAAACCCGAGAGAGAGCGAGAGAGCGAGAGAGCGAGAGAGAGAGAGAGAGAGAGAGCGAGAGCGAGAGCGAGAGAGAGAGAGAGAGAGAGAGAGAGAGAGAGAGAGAGAGAGAGAGAGAGAGAGAGAGAGAGAGAGAGAGAGAGAGAGAGAGAGAGAGAGAGAGAAATACAGAATGCTGACGGCCAGGATATATATCTTAGAGGTTTATTCTCAACATACAAGTGAACATTAAAGTGATCATTCTTCTTCTTCAGGAGGCAACACAATCTTGCTAGGGTCGTAGTAATAAGAGGAAAGGATGGGCAGCCCTTGTTCAGCTCGCTCCTTAACTCTTCGTTCAGCTTCCCGGCGAGCCCAATGATGCATCCTACAGGGGAAAACAGAAAGAAGTTCTGAGTGAATTATGAAGAAGTGTCATCCGGAAGCGGTTATGTAGATGTTGTATTCAAGAGGGCCTTTGATCCTACTCCAGGGAAAACAGCAACAAGAACTGCTAGGTATTAATCTGCCTTGGTGAGCAGAGAAACAGGATATATATATATATTGGGTAATACGCAGGGATAAGCTAGAACGTTTCTAAAAAAAAAATTAGGCATTGCATTACAGAAATGTTCTTCATTTCACACTGATGCAAATGTGCTTATTACATCATTTGCTCAAGCTGTGTGCTTTAACGGGAATCAGTGTTTTTGTTGTTATGGCTAAGACAGGGAGAAATTACAGAATTTGTGTTTCTTTGGAAGAAGGAAAAATAAGAGTAGCGGAAAAGCTGCATTCGAATTTCCCAGAAATAATGGAATTGGCAAGCCACGTGAAGAAATCCATTCCTCAAAGTGAAGACTTTTCATGACTCTGAAGAAATTTGATTCAACTAAAACTGCCCAGGACGTAGACTTTAGCTTGACTAGACTGAAGCCAAGTGTGCTCATGCCCTCAGATCAAAAAGATATAAAGGCTCCTGAAAGGAACAGAAAGACCACGTAGCACTCATCCTGACCCATCCAAGTCCCACCACTTCCCAAGGACTGTTTTCGTCCATGCTCTCTCTTACGCAGCATGCTCTAGCAGTGCTTTTCGGCAGCACTCCCAGCTGTTTTGTCCGTAGCATCTTTGACATGCCATCAGCAGACGAAGTTAAGAGTATGAACCCAATCAAAGCCACAGCATTAATTACACTGTGCCGAGATGAAGCGCAAAGCTGCTTGCCTTAATTAGTGCTTCGTCAAGAAGTCATCAACCTGCTGCTTAGCTGGCGGGAATGAAGACACAATCTCCTTTTTTTTTTTTGCACAGTTCTAGTCTGTTCCAGTTTGCAGGATTTGGGGAAGGGCCACCCACAGAAAGATCAAAAATCACAAGTGGAAGCGAGATCTGATGTTGGATTTTCATGAATTCCATCTGTCCAAGCGTTTTCCATTCCGTATTTGGACTGTTCCAGATCACTTGAGTTTCCTGCTTGAACTTAACCAGTCCAACCAGAGAGAGCGAGTCTTGACATGAGATGCCCAAGTGGCTAATTTGAGCCACACGATTTGTATGTACGGTATATATTACATAAATCTAAAATCTAAAGAGCCGGCCATCTGCTTTCATGAATTAGAAAGCAGTAATGGGGCCTGGCCTAGTTTACAAACGCCTCCTGCTTCCTTCTCTCCTTCAAATGGAAAAAGCAGGAAGTTAAGCAACTCCAACAGAGAGAGAGAGGGAGAGCGGATGCTTTACATTTTTCTGTCTTGGATATCACACTATTCTAGTACAACAAAGCCAACTCTATCCATTTTTCTTCTCAACGCCTTTCATCTCCCCAACCCCAACAATAAAGAACGAGTCTTGAGCATTCACAAATACACAAATTCACAGTTAATCCAGTCTACTAAGAATTAACTGGTTTGTCCAACTGGCACATGGCTCAAAACCTTGTCATGGGAGAAGAATCTATTTCCAGTCCTTGCAGTCTCCCTCTCTTCTCAGGCAACCAGCAAATAGACAATGGGATTCATTTCATAAAGACAAAGGACCCCTACCTGCTTCTGCTACCTTTCTAACTTCTACCTTTTCCTCTAGCTCCAAACTTTTAACACATCCCCTTTCTGCAGTAAAATCATCTTCTGCACTAGAGCTTCATTACCTACCCAACTTTGATAAATTGCTTTCCTCAGGGGATTCCCCAGCAAGGTGAGTGTAGATACCAAGCGGCTGGCAGAAATCTCTTACTGGTGTATAACATACTGCTCTAGGTATGTTTGGCATGTCGGCCCATGTGAAAAGAAGTTGAACTTAATTTTTAATTTGCGCTTAAAAGTGAAAAAGAAGGATTGGGGTGACATGATAGCACTGTTCCAATATTTGAGGGGCTGCCACTAAGAAGAGGGGGGGGGGTTGTCAACCTAATTTCCAAAGCACCAGAAGGCAAGACAAGAAACAATGGATGGAAACTAGTCAAGGAGAGAAGCAACCTAGAACTAAGGAGAAAATTCCTAACAGTGAGGAAACTTAACCAGTGGAATGGCTTGCCTCCAGAAGTTGTGGGTACTTCGTCACTGGAGTCTTTTAAGAAGAAACTGGACAGCTTGTCTGGAATAGTATAGGGCCATGATGGCGAACCTACGGCACACGTGCCAGAGGTGGCACACAGAGCCCTCTCCAGCTGCTCTTCACTTTTCCTCCCCTCCCTCTTACACTCCAGAGAGTCAGGGAAGCACCAACTGGACTGTCTTCTTAATATTCTCTCCCTTCCCAGGACTTAAGTAATGCTTCTTCATTTACATAACAAAGTATTTCTCAATATTTGCTTCAGATCATCCCCACCCACCCACCCCGCCCCAAACTCGGCTCCCTACCCCAGAAAAGGTACAGTATATTTAAAACAATTTCTAGTTACCTCACAAATCACATGCTGCCAATATTGGCAGTTCTACCTTTTTTTTTTACCACTTTGAGCATAAAAGACATTCTGTTTAATCAAGCAGTTGGGAAGCTCAGAGACAGGAAGGTCCAAGCCCACCTCCATTGTTGCTTCTTAAGCGTGAGCGTTTAAGGGGCGTCTTGTTTGAAGCCTCTTCTGTTTTCTTGCCACTTGGGAAGGGTGGATGTGAATTTATGCTTAAACTGTTTTTATTGTAATCTCGAATGCTACTTACTTACTTACTTACTTACTTACTTACTTACTTACTTACTTATTTATCGTTCTTATAGGCCGCCCAACTCCCGCGGGACTCAGGTTGGTTGGTTTCTGTTGATACTTTTCACCTTAAAGGGAAACCTCAGAATTGCAGGACTGAACTTCAGTTAACAATATAGATGTAAACCAGCGGTGGGTTGCTCCCGGTTCGGACCAGTTTGGCAAACCCGTAGCAGCGGGATTTAGAACCCACTACTGATGTAAACCATGCTATTTTTATATCCTTCTGCCCGCTCTCAAAGCAATCAGGACTCTCTCCCTCCAAGGAAAGGCTAGTGCAAACCCCAGCTTGTTTTCCCCAGATGTATTTGAGTTCAACTCCCATTATATCTTGCCCACAAAAATTAGGGAAGCTGCAGTCCAACACAAGTTGAGGGTGCTGGGTTGAGAAAGATGGAGAGACAGCCAGACATAACCCTGATCGTATGCCGGGGGGGGGGGGAGCATAAACCCTCCACTCCCAGCAGAGGGTGTTGTTGGAAACATTTTGGGTATTGTAGAAGACGGGATGCAAAAGAAGGGCATTATTAGAGCATCAGCATTTTGCATTGGGCTGATCAATTGCACAATATAAATATATGTTAATATGCATCTACCACCCATGCTGCACTGCTTCTGAAGGATCCTCGCTTTCTCAAGACAAACCAGTCCGCTCTAACCACCTGAATGAGCTGGAAAGAGACGTAAGACGTCGGGGAGTCCGCTCTTCCAATGTTCTTGGAAGAAAAAGCAATGCCAAACCTTGGCCTACAGGCAACTTTTAATTAGTATTCCTCATTCTGCAATGACAGAAGATCTGCCTCGTCAGCTCATTAAGCCAAATATTAACGGCTGCTTGCGAGCTTTCATCTGAGCCCCTCTGGTAGACAAATGGGACTGCGGTAATTCCAGAGATAGACATTTAAGTGGCAGGGAAAACACTTCCAGGGGAAGAAGGTTGTTAAGAATGAAGGAACGTAGAGAGGGAAGCATCATTCATCAGCAACAGCCTTCAAAAGGAAAGGAAAACAGAAGCCAGCCAGGAGGAAGTCCCAAAGGGCAGACTAAAAAGATCAGATTACTCCTTTCTTCTCCCCAGCCAATCAGAGCAATAGTTGATGCCCCTTACGAGCACTGAAATTGCATATTAAATATGTACCGAGGGCTGATGAAGCGTGCTACCTCACGCTCAGGAGACAGGCAGAAAACGCGGAAGCAAAATGAGACACAGCACAGGGAGCAGGGCTCCGCCAGGGCCCCAAGGGCTGGAGCGTTCAGACAAAGGCATGCAAGGCCAGGGGCCACAGCAGCCCCTCTGCCAGCAGCAGAATCTGATCAGACACCGCGACTCAAGTCTGCCATCTGTAAAACGGAAGGTTTCCCTCCCTTCTCTCTCCTGAGCTGTTCTGAGGAAACATAAACTCCTCCTGCGGGCTGCGGGCTGTTCTGTGAGGAAACGTAGGCTCCTGTGATTTCAGATAATTGATTCAGAAGAGCAGAAGACCTCTCATCCCAGCATGGGTTTGTCTGTATCTTTTCTTTTCCTGACCTACCCTCTCTAAAAGCTGGTAGCTCAGTTCCCTGTGGTCCCCCCTCCTCCACCTACTAGGCAGTCAGAGTTGCTCGCTGCAGTGGTGGTGTTCATTACTGGCTCCCCAAGGGCCTCACTAATGAGACCCCCATCAATTAGAGATAAGTTACGTCTCACAATCAGCCGCCTCCCCAGAACACAGAAGGGAGCCAACTTTCCTCCTCGCTGAGACTCAAAGCACTCCAGACAGAGAGAGAGAGAGATGTCCTCCAGCCCAGGGGTGGGTTCCACTTACCTTCGCCACCGGCTCGCATCGCGACATTTCGCGTGCGTCCCCTCATGCGATTTGGCTTCCGCACATGCTCAGAAGAAGGAATGAGCCCGAAACACAGCTGAGGAGCTGATCAGCTGTGCTTTGGGCGAAGAAATAAAGGTCAGAATTCACCCGCGGGCGGGCGGGCACTTTTTCAAGGCGCGGAAGGGGAAAAATTCACACAAAATCCCCCCCCAAAAGATGGCAGTGCGCACGGACCGGCACCTACAGTGACATCACCAGCGGGTCGCTACTAACAGTTCGGGTGACCCGGTCCGAACCCACCCCTGCTCCAGCCTTTTGCCAAGCTTCCTTCCATTTATGTGTTACTGGATCAGGGGACAGTTGGGGTAAAAGTCAGACTACAGGTAGTCCTCGACTTACAACCGTTCACTTAGTGACTGTCCAAAGTTACAACGGCACTGGGAAAAAAAGTGAGTTATGACCTTTTTTCCGCACTTATAACCGTTACAACATCCCCATGGTCGTGTGATCAAAATTCGGATCCTTGTGTCAACTGACTCCTGTTTATGACAGCTGCAGAGTCCCCGGGGGGTCATGCGATCACCTTTTGCGACAAGCAAAATCAATGGGATAGCCGGATTCACTTAACCACCTGTGTGACTAATTTAAGAACTGCAGTGATTCGCTTGACAGCGGTGGCAAGAAAGGTGGTTAAAATGGGGCAAAATCCACTTAACAAACGTCTCGCTTAGCAACAAAAAAATGTGGGCTCCGTTGTGGTCGTGAAGTCAAGGACCACCTGTATTGGCCCAGCATTCTTCTCATCAGCTGAATCGGACACCTGCATAATTCAGAAGGTTACATGCCAGGGAGAGCGGGGAGACTGAGATCCTGAAGAAGAGATACACAGCAGAGCCGTGATTGCCGTAAGTAGGCAAAAAAAAAAGATTTCCTGCTGCCCTTTAGTGTGTTTTCACAGCAAGCAGCAGTCACAAGAAAGGATTCTTCATGCGTAAAAACAAGTGCAAGTTACTGCAGCAAATATTCTAGGCTACCTATTACATTTCCAAGCAACCCGGGCTCTGAATTGTTTCCCCATTGGGTTCCTAGCCTTCACTGTGGCAGGAAAGATAGAACAGCGTTTTCGCTCAGAAGCATAAATGTGTTTGGCTCACCCACACACCCAACCTCCCTCTGCAAACGGCTAAACTCATTTGGGCAAAGGGGACCCTCCGTCTCCTCAAAAACTCATTTGTCTTTCCTTTTTGTTGCATCGTTTCACAATTAGAATACTTTGCATTCTGCACCACTGAGACTACAATCTGATGAACTCACACGCAATTTGCTCAGCGTTACCCAGCATTCATTAAAACCTATCGTCTAGGCTTGGCGAATTTACTGGCTTCCTCCATCCTTATTATTGCTTTCCGAGTTCTGACTTCAAGCAGGTGAATATGACTCTTCGTGGTCAGCAGTGATGGCAGAATATTGCACGATGGTTCACAGAAAAGGGGGATAAAGGCAATTCTTTTGGAACTGCCTAGCCCAGGGGTCGGGAACCTTTTTGACTAAGAGAGCCATGAAAGCAAAAAATTTGGAAATTTATTTCAGTGAGAGCCATATAATATATTTTAAAAGTGAATTCAACTAAATGTCAATAGGGACAATGGGATATTGAGAGAATCCCTGTCTTTGTGCTGTTTAATTTGTTGCTGCTGTAGCAGCTTCCTTGCTCCAAAGTGATATTTGTCTTTGAGTTGGTGATTTCCATCATAGCATTGGTAATGATTCTTTCTTTCTTTCTTTCTTTCTTTCTTTCTTTCTTTCTTTCTTTCTTTCTTTCTTTCTTTCTTTCTTTCTTTCTTTCTTTCCTTCTTTCTTCTTCTTCTTTCTTTCTTTCTTTCTTTCTTTCTTTCTTTCTTTCTTTCTTTCTTTCTTCTTCTTCTTCTTCTTCTTCTTCTTCTTCTTCTTCTTCTTCTTCTTCTTCTTCTTCTTTCTTTCTTTCTTTCTTTCTTTCTTTCTTTCTCTCTGCAAACCAATCCCCACCGTGGCTCCTTTCTCCCTCGCCCAGCCCTCTTCCAAGACGCCAAGTGCGGGGAACCGCACCAAGCGAGGTAGGTGGGTGGGTTGCTCCCCTCCCCTTGGAGGAAGAAGGAGCCTCTGTCGCTGTCTCTCGCGGGGTTCCAGCCACCCGACTGAGTCCCCGACCGCGGCACCGGCAGGGTTAATGCGCATGGGAGGGAAGGAGAGAGCGCGCTACCGCCGCCGCTACTACTTTCGCTGCTCCAATATTTCTTTGGTGGGCCTGCGCAGGAGGGACCGCTGAGCAGAGGCACCCGGCGAGCGGGGTGAGAGGCGTGGGGATGCCAGAAGTGGCGGCGGCGGCGACAGGCTCCTGCCCGCGTCTCCCACCCGCCTCTTGCCTTAAGCTGCCGGGCGCCTCTGCTCCATGGTCCCTCCTGCGCGCGCCCACCAAAGAAATATCGGAGCGGTGAAAGCAGCAGTGGCGGCGGTAACGCTCTCTCTCCTCTCCCATACGCATTAACCCTGCCGGTGCCGCGGTCAGGGACTCAGTAGGGTGGCTGGAGCCCCGCGAGAGACAGCGACAGAGGCTCCTTCCCAGCAGGAGACGCAGGTTGGCGGCGGGGCTCCGGGGCTTCTTCAGCCGCTTGGCTGGAGAACGGCGGGGATGTGGCCATGGCCGTTTTTTAGCTCCCCCCGGCTCGGAATTTTCAGTACCCGGCGTATAAGACGACCCCCGACTTTTGAGAAGATTTTCAAGGGGTAAAAAGTCATCTTATATGCCGACACATACGGTATAACATTAATCCAGTGGTGAAATCCTCCCGGTTCGCCCTGGCCCGTCCTTCGGCGTATAGCCGATGGAACTGGCGGCGGTTGCGGCGCGGAGCTTCTCCCGCCCGCTTTCCCGTCCCGGCTGAACGCCGCCATTTGGGTTATTTTTCCCTCTGTGCATGCGCGCGCATGCACAGAGGGAAAAATAACCCAAATGATTGTGGTCAGCCGGGACAGGAAAGCGGTGATTGTGTTCAGCCGGGACGGGAAAGCGGGCAGGAGAAGCTCCGCGCCGCAACCGCCGCCAGTTCCATCGGCTATACGCCGAAGGACTGGCCCGGGCGAACCGGGAGGATTTCACCCCTGCTGCGAGCCATATGCACTCATCAAAAGAGCCACATCTGGCTCGCGAGCCATAGGTTCCCAACCCCTGGCCTAGCCCCTCTCTCAGTTGCTTTTTAAAAAAAAAACCTGGTTTAACAAGCACATCTCTTAATCCCCAGCTGGGAAAAGTTATTTGGATGGTGATGAGGAAGTACATATGTACATATGCACGGGGTAGCAGTTCAGCTGTTCAAATCTCACCAGGCTCAAGGTTGACTCAGCCTTCCATCCTTCTGAGGTCGGTAAAATGAGGACCCAGATTGTTGGGGGCAATATGCTGAAATCTGTAAACCACTTAGAGAGGGCTGTAAAGCACTATGAAGCGGTATATAAGTCTAAGTGCTATTGCTATTGCTAGCTATAAGACATAAATTACAGGAAACAACTGGATAGGAAATAAGAGTTTGCTTCTCTTAATTATTTGCTTTAGCGATTAAAAAGGTGTACAAAGAGAGGCAGGCAGTGATTTGGAACAGGAACGGCCAGGATTTAAAAAGTAACCATAAGGATAAGAGCACAGAGAAATAGATGACAGCAGGGGGGAAAAAAAGCGGTGGAAGGAAAAACAGGAAGGAAAGAACAGTAGAAGAGAAAAAAGATCCTATGAAAGCAAAGCCAAAGCCAGAACAATGAAAAAGGTAGAAGAAGGCACAAATATGCTTGCTGTAGAGAGGCAGCAAGAAAAGATGAAAAGGTAGGATGGGGACAAGGGTGGGGGGGGGGCGGGGAGGAAGAGCGAAAGAGTCTCCATCAATCGGCGAAGATGAAAGTCTAAGAAGAATCAACCCTGAAGTCTTGCTGTTGGCTTAATATTGTGTATCTGCAGTCAGAAAAATAGCCCAGCACAGGTCACAACCATGTGAATAAGACTGCACACCTAGTAGCGGTTTCTTTTTCTTTTCTTTTTTTAAAAGCAAACCAAAAGCACTTCTTTGATATTACAGTATATATATAACTGGAATTTGGCGTCAAGATGGCAGATAGAGCGTGTTCCGATCGACTATCTGGGATCGATTCTGCAAATTCTTCTAAGCATACCTGCCAAGGCTGGGCCAGGAGAATCACATTTGGAAGTAGTAAAGGTGTAGAAGATTGATTTGCAAAGCTGGTGTCGTGCATATGTGCCTTTTAGCTGAAGCGAAGGAATAATCAAATGCACCCTGTGACCCGTTATTAAATTATGTTTTGTTTAACCAAGACCTATTACCTGCCAGAACCAATGTAACACACAGGGCCAAAACCAAGCACAACTCCGTGTTGACTTAATTAGTACCAATTCCCTCATTACAAAGGGAAGACGATTTCCCCAAAGACCCGACACCTGGAAGCACCCTTGAGTACTGCCTGCAGCAGGGCAAGCTGCAACCCTGCCCCTCTGAACTCCCGGCTAATCTGCATCTTCCTTCATTCAAACCGAACCTAAATCCTGAACAAGCATTGGAAGCAAAAAGCTAAAGAAGAGAGAATGGAGTAAGTGGGCTTTGTACTGCTCCCAAAGGAACACCCACTTTGAAGATGGGAGGAACAGCCACCAAAGCTCCCGAATTCCTTTCTCAGTGCAAAAAGATGGGAGCAAAGCTCAGGTTGTTAACAGGGTTCGTCTTCAGGCTCTATCGCATGGGAACAGGAACTGTGCAAGCTGCTTCTGATCAGAAGGGTTCTGTGTGCGTCAGCAGCGGAGCCAGGCTGTAGCCGGCCCCTCCCTGCCAGTCAAAAGAACACGCTTCCCAGTTCTGGGCCCTGGTCTATCTATATCCCATAGGCTATATATACATGCTCACACCTAGCACCAGCTGGTGCACCCCCCCTCCAAAATAACTCCTCTGAGCGCCAGTGAATTTCCACAACGCCCCTTCTAAATAGGTTATCTTGCCTGAAAACAAATTCTTTCATCCAGCAAGGCAGGACACAAGACTGGAAAAGACACTGAAAAGATTCCGGTGTGGGGAGGAAGATGGGAAGAAGAGTTGACAGATGCTTGGGAGGGGGATGCTTTCACACAGAGCACCAATGATGGATTTCAGAGACTGAAGAGGCAAGGCTTGGTCGTTGATGCCGAACCCCAAGGCTATGCTCTAAAGCCAAAGTACATCTTCTGTCTGTTCCTGTCTGTACATATTTCCAGATGTACTGCTTTGAGACACAAACATGCTGAGTCCATTAATCGTGCTCATCATTTGGCATCCTGAGAAGTAACAGCTTCCTTTACAACAGTCAGGAGCATCGTATCAGCCTTCGTGGGTTGTAGAAAAATGATTTGCGGTTGTGTGTACAGTATTTGGTAAAGGATGGACAGTTCTCTCTCTCTCTCCCTCTCCCTCTCCCTCTCCCTCTCCCCCCCTCTCTCTCTCTCTCTGTGTGTGTGTGTGTGTGTGGGGGGGGGGGGCGTTGGTTGCTTTCTGCCTCCCACAACACTACCTTTCAACCCTACTTTCTATGTCAATGTATCTCATCTTGGCTACTTGAAGATGTATGGGTTTCGGCCACTAAAATTCTCCAGCCAGCCATGCTGGGAATTCTGGAAGTTGAAGTTCACACATCTTCAAATGGTCAAGGTTGACAAGTACCATTTTAATAGCTTTCCTTTCCTTCCTTAAGAGTTGAACGAGGAGGCAGAAGAGTGATAAAAATTACAGGTTTATAAGCCTCTTCCAAGAGGGCCAAGGTCTTCTACACCGTGATTTTAGATTTAGATGGGTAAGGAGAGCTGGGGGAGACATTATTCTTGTAAAGTTTTAATCATGTTTAAGCAAATTGAAGAAGCTTGGAAGCCTGCATACTTTCTCCTTCTACTGCCAAATATAGATATGACAGCCATTCTAACTTCATGTTTAACCAGTTTCCCACTCTGTCATCTTGTTTGAGAAATAATGCAGGATAGCATTAAGACTAGATAACATTGAGTTCACACGTCATGGCAAGACCACAATACCATGTATACCATTTAACTGCAATTTAGTTGGACAGGAACAACTTGCGTCAAAGTGAGCAACACTCAGTCCTGTAGCTTACTTTTCATTCACTTAGCTGCGGTTGAGAGATCAGAAGCCACCACAGATTTCTTGTCCTTTCAGCCTTTCTCAGAAGGCTGAAATACATACCGGTAGTATTAGGCTGTACAAAATTACACGTAACTCAATTACATTCCCCCTTGACTTGTCTTTTCACTAAATGAAAAAAAACACCAAAGATTGAAATTCTTTCTGCAAAGGGAAATACTTTAATACTCCAAAGTATTATGTGAATTATCTCTTGACAGATGCTGAATCTTATTTGATCCACAAGTAGGATAAAAATGATGGCTATTTGATCAGTTTACAGGAAGAGTTGCTTCCTAGAGACAGGAGGCAATCTTCGTCCTATGCTTCTTGTACCCCTTTCCCGTTGATTCCTCTAGGTCAGACAGAGACAAATTGTCAGGTCCCCGAGCAAGGTAGCTCAGATTGGGAGGACAGCATTGATATTTCAAAGCAGGGTCTCTCCAGAACTTGCTAGGTACTAAACCTAGCCTCGAACCTATTTGCATTCAATAGATGCTTTCTACCTCTTGGACCAGTGGTGGGTTGCTACCGGTTCGCCCCGATTCGGATGAACCGGTAACGGCGGCAGCAGGAGGCTCCGCTCAACTGCCCGGATGTCATCACAGACGATCTGCGCATGCGCAGAAGCTTCTGCGCATGTGCGCACGCACATCTCCGAACCAGTAGCAAAGGTAAGTGAAACCCATTTCTGTCTTGGACCTCTCGGTTCCAATGGAATTAGGCTTTTTGTCTTTTACCTCGCTAGATAGCTTGTCATGGTGCCCTATTCTCCTCTGTTATATGGGTTTCCATAGCAAGAGAAACCCACAATTTAACACTTTTATATTTCCTCCTTATCAGACTGGTTTCTATAAAAATACTTTACAATCTATGGATCCATCTATAACATTCAGATGTGCCAGCTATTTTGAACTCTGAGTCGAAGTCATGCTACGAATTATCTAAGACACATAGAGGAATCCCTAATCCTTGGCACAAATACCTAATTCTAAGGTCACATAAGCCTGTTTACCTACACATAAAAATGCAAAAAGACAGAATAGACTAGAATAGAAAAGAATAGAATAGAATGCTTCTCTCCTTGATTAGTTTCCACCCACATTAAAAATACAAACCTATAACATACCTTCCCTAATTTGCTGCTTTTCAGATGCATTGGGAATAGAACTCCCAGAATTTCCCGTCATGATTGTAATCATTAGGCAAAAGAACCAGGTGGTTGGTCTGATTGATGAAAAAGTGTCATCCTACTCAAATTGTTAATCTTCATGATGCAAACGAAGCACTGTTCATCTTAATGTAGTCAATTTCTAGTGTTTGTGTGAGTAATCCTAGGTTTTCTAATTTAAGTGTAAGTGACGGAGGGAGGGAGGAAGGAAGGAAGGAAGGATCCCAGTTCTTGCAATCGTTGTATTTCAAAAAAGTAAAAACTAAAAACAGCAATATAAACGGTCTCATTTCATTTCTGGTTGATCCAAACTATATCACTCATTCCATATCCTCTTATATTGTTGTTAACGGACATTCTTGTTTGTTTTTAGTACTTTCCATCTGCCAAGACACATTCTTCCTTTTATTTTATTTATTTATTTATTTGGGAATTCTTCTATGCCGCCCTACTCCCTAAGCCTAAGGACTCAGGGCGGCGTACAGCATTTTAAAGAACACCAAACAATAAAATCATTAAAAACAATTTAAAAAGTTAAAAGAAACATACAACACCGTGCGAACATGGGGGAGACCTCAGGTGTAAGGTTGTCTCAAAATCACCCCGCCTGCAGGAAGAGCCATGTCTTAATGGCTTTTCGGAAGGCCAGCAAGGTGGGGAAGATTTGGATCTCTGGGGGTAGTTGGTTCCAGAGAACAGGGGCCCCTACAGAGAAGGCCCTCCCCCTATGCCCCGCCAGTCGGCATTGTTTGGCTGACGGGACCCGGAGGAGACCCACTCTGTGGGACCTAACCGGTCGAAGGGAAGTATGAGGTAGGATGCGGTCCCGGAGGTAACCTGGTCCTAAGCCATGTAGGACTTTAAAGATGATGATCAATACCTTGCATTGCACCCGGAGACCAATGGGCAACCAATGCAACTGGCGGAGTATGGGTGTTAAAAGAGGAAGTAATATAAAGGGCTGCTAGGGGGATAATACCCCTTCTGTAACCCCCAGCCCGCCACTTTTTTGTCCTTCAATATAATATCTGTGAGGTCCCAAATCAATATAATGTCTGTGAAGTCCCAAATTGGGGTTCTTTGGGGAAGGAAAACATTTCCAGTCTTTAGAATGTTATTAAATTTACAGATCTTCATAGTCCTGTGTTGCATTTCGAGGAGCCAATAGTCCAGGGGCCTGGAAAACACCCCCCTAGCAGTATGTCTGTTTATAGTCACAGTTGTAATAATGGCGAAAGAGTTAATTGTCCTCGGCTCACAGATCTATCCTGAAGGTGCAGCCAAACCGGGCTGCTCACCCATCACAGTAATAAATTAAAGGAAAAGTGAAAAAGGCAAGGTGCGGGGAGACTCTCAGTGTCCAACCACCTGATGTTGCCACCTTGCTCACGCTGGCTGTGTAGGCGCCATTGCCTGCTATTGCAACTTGCAGCCGGACCCGGCCAGGAGAACAGCAGCAGTCACAGTGGAGCTGATCAGAAGGCAGCCGAAAATGACCACCGCCGGCCGCAGTCCTTAAGGTACTTCGACGTGGGGGGGGGACCATAAAGAGACAGGAGGCCGCAGGAGAATTAATGGAAGGGTCCAGGCAAAAGGTAAACATGATTTCAATTCATTTATGAGTACACTGAGACAAGCATGTACCTAAAATATAACTCATATTATTCCTCTAGGTCAGCGGTTCTCAACCTGGGGGTCGCGACCCCTTTGGGGGGGTCAAACGACCATTTCACAGGGGTCGCCCCAGTCTGCGTCTCTTCCTTGTCTTGTCGCCGCTTCTCCGCCACTCTCTCTTGTGCGCCGCTACCTCTGCCCCCTGCTGCCCCTCCCCTAGCAGCGGCTTCTTCTCCCGGCCAGCCAGCCAGGCAGCAGCAGCCTCTCGCCGGATCGCCCGCCCGCCCGCTCTCTCGCTCGCACCCACACGAGAAATCCTTGGGCGGCCTGGAAAGAGCAAGCGCCTCTGCCTCTCCCTCCGACCACCGTCACTGTGTCAAGCCATCGGCGAGGAGAGCTCCTGAGATCCAGAGTCCGAGAGCACCGGGGCTCGGCTGGTCTTGAAGGAATCCTGGAAGCCGGGAGAAAGCGGTGGTGCGAGCCGAGCGCGGGCAGGGAACAGCCCTTCTCTCCCTCCGCCTCCTTTTCAATTCTGGTCTCCTCCTCTTTCTCTTCTCCGCTCTTGAAAGGGCCCGAAAGGGGGGCAGCTGGCGGCATGGCGTGGCGTGTGTGTGTGGTGGAGGTGAGGCGAAATTTGCGAGGCAAGTAGCTGCCGAGCGAGAGCCAGCCCAAACTCCCTCCGTGTCCCTCGCGCAATCCCAGGTTTGATTGTGGAGTGGGGAAAGTGGAAGGGGTGGGGGGAGGGCTTGGAAATGTATGTCGTATGTGTGAATGGAGGGAGGTGATGGGGAGAAGCCGCGGCGGAAGGAAGGAAGGAAGGAAGGAAGGAAGGAAGGAAGGAAGGAAGGAAGGAAGGAAGGAAGGAGAAGAATGGAAAGAGAAGGAAGGAAGGATGGGAAGAGAAGGAAGGAAGGGATGGGAAGGAAGGAAGGAAGGATGGATGGATGGAAAGGGAAGGATGGATGGATGGATGGAAAGGAAAGAAGGAAGGAAGGAAGGAAGGAAGGAAGGAAGGAAGGAAGGAAGGAAGGAAGGAAGGAAGGAAGGAAGGAAGGAAGGAGAAGGATGGGAAGAGAAGGAAGGAAGGGTGGAAGGGAAGGAAGGATGGGTGGGTGGATGGAAAGGGATGGATGGATGGATGGAAAGGAAAGAAGGAAGGAAGGAAAGAGAAGGATAGAAAGAGAAGGAAGGTGGGTGGGTGGGTGGGTAGAAAGGGATGGATGGATGGAAAGGAAAGAAGGAAGGAAAGAGAAGGATAGAAAGAGAAGGAAGGAAGGAAGGAAGGTGGGTGGGTGGGTGGAAAGGGAAGGATGGATGGATGGAAAGGAAAGAAGGAAGGAAGGAAAGAGAAGGATGGAAAGAGTAGGAAGGAAGGGAAGGAAGGGTGGGTGGGTGGGTGGGTGGGTGGATGGAAAGGGAAGGATGGATGGAAAGGAAGGAAGGAAGGAAATTTCATTTATTTGTAATTAGAAATAAATATTTTACAATATATAATTACATCTTGTTTTTGTGATTAATCACTATGGTTTAATTATGTTCAATTTGTAAAGATGAAAATACATCCTGCATATTAGATATTTACATTACGATTCATAACAGTAGCAAAATTACAGTTATGAAGTAGAACGAAAATAATTTTATGGTCACCACAACATTAGGAACTGTATTAAGGGGTCGCAGCATTAGAAAAGTTGAGAACCACTGCTCTAGATAATAATTTTCTACTTTTTTCATATTGGAAATTAGGACTAGAATTAGTGTGTGTTAACAACTCTTGAAAGTTTCTGGGGGCCACATACAACTCTGGGGGCCACAAACTGTGCACTTCTCCACTAACCTACTGAAATTCTTCATTTGTGTGCATGTTTAACATTTTGCTGATGTGCCAAGCTTATGAAAAAGAATCTACCCTGTCAAGCTAGAATGGTAGAGTACTCCCGTATTCATTAGTTAATACACCTCTCAAGACTATTGAGCCTACACTTATAAGAGGAGAAGGTCAGCATTTATACTTTAGCTCACTAGTGCAGCTAAAATGTACACTGGGAAATTGTAACGTAAGTTTAAAAGCATCTAAGATGACCCTTTCCTTTCATACAGGTGACATAAGATAAAATAGAACTATTTCCGAGTCCCTGGAATGCTGGTACCCTGTCATCTCATGTTCTAGGATATCTTTAGGTGATCCTTAAAGAGGATTCCCACAAGGTTATTTTTATCCCATTCCTCTTTGTAATGACCATGCTCTTTTTAAGGTAGTGTGGTACTAGGAAAGGAAATATCGGGCAAATACGAGACTAAAAAAAAAATCTAGTGAACTTTGCCAGAATGGAGGCAGGGATGCATCACTTAATAGAGAAGCCAGAAGGAGCAAGAAATAAATGGAATAATGGAAAAGTGATAATGGAAGTGAAGACCCACTGGCCTTGGGGTTTGAAAACGTCAAGACAAAATACCCCAGAGGCTTTACAAGGCCATGCACAAATGTAAATGAAATTTAGCTTCTGAATCTTACTTATAGTCAGGCAGATAATACAGGAAGGCGGTGCCCAGTACGAGACAAACAGAGATTCCAAAGAAGAATGCAGCGCGCATATTCTGCACATCAACAACAGGATCTTCACTGAAGCCATGAAAGTCTGGATTCTGAAATGTAAAAACACAAAATGGAGTTAGATTACAGCTGCCCCAAAGTGTATTCAACATATTCCCTTTGATATTTTCCCTTAAAGTTCACCTTCAAAGATACCCTCATTCTAAACCTCGCCATCAAAAGAAAAATAGCACGGCTTAATCCAACTCTAATAATGAAAACGGCACCTTGTTTTATTTTAGGGCAAAATAAAACAACCATTCTAATGCCAAAGCCATGGAGGTTTCATTCTTAAGTAAGGTTCTGTCTGCATTTGTCCATCCAACCTACTATGCTCCTGGAGGATAACAGAAGTTGAGGGCGATTTTCTCCCATTTATAAAGATAGGAATTTCAAAAAGTCTTAAAAATTTGAAATACACATGAGGGCAAGATATGAAGGAATGGGAGACACAGATATTAATTTTGTCAAGTTATTTATTACCTGTCTTCAAAATCTTCCTCTAACCCAGTGTTTCCCAACCTTGGCAACTTGAAGATATCTGGACTTCAACTCCCAGAATTCCCCAGCCAGCGAATGCTGGCTGGGGAATTCTGGGAGTTGAAGTTCAGATATCTTCAAGTTGCCAAGGTTGGGAAACACTGCGTCTAACCTGCTTACTTCAACAAAGATTCAACTAAGGAGGTATGTGCATGGTGTTTGTGTGCTACTTCACACCAATAACTTTGCAAAGTGATTCCATTAAACGTTTGCTAAGGAACAAAAACGAAATGTTTTGGGGGAAAAAAAACAGTTCTAAACTAGAAGGGCATGGATCTCTCACCTCTGGGCTCAGCAGAGACCACACATCAACTTTTTTTTTACACATAGTGTTCGACAAACCTGAAGCCACTTTGGTAAGACTAGAAGCCAGATGGGAAAAAGGGGAACAAAATGAACGCTGCCAAAAATCTTGCCTCAGCTGTGCAAAAAGGAAAAGGTGAAAATTACTAGAATACACTAGTGGGGACCAACTCTAAGCAGGGAAGGGGAGTGAAGGTATGAACTTCAAGCGTTTTCTGGACTGGACAGGTGCGTTCATGTGAGCCTATGAGTCATCGACCTTCGTTGGGTCATCGATCTTCGGTGAGATAGGGACTTGTTTATCCCGAGCACGTGAAGACAGATTCTGGCGGACTGAGCGGATGAAACCTACTAGAATAGGACAACGGTCATGAAGGCGGTCTCTGCAAGCGATGTGGTACGCTAAGAGCACGGCAAGACACGAAAGACGCCCTGGTCAACCACTGCGCCCAGCCCATCTCCAACTGTCTCGACTCTTGTCCTGCTATTTGGAGTAAGATGGAATCTGGGAAGAGAGAGTGAGGCTGACTATGCGCACCTCTCCCTCACTTTAATCCAATTCACACGCAAGTCTAGACATCCTCCCCCCAGATAGATGTCAAGGTCCTCTTCGAACACGATGGACGAACATCATGATAGATTCTCTTATATAAAAATGTCCCAGAAAAAGGTTATCAGTGCACATGATGTTTATGATACAATGGCTTCCAAACTTCTTGTCCTCCTTAATCTTCCTAGAATTGTGCACAGCCAATTCTAAGAATCGGGCTCTGTTGGTCTCCAACCTGCCCTTCTAGCTACAAAAGAACCTGTCCTGCCTTACCATCGTGAACCTGAACAGAAGCACAGAGGACACTTTTGGAGATGTGTATGTCACCCCCAGCTGTTGCTTCAGCAGCAAAAGAAGAAGAGCTTACATCTTGGCCCCAGAGGCAGGCTGGTCAGTAAAGAAACACACATACACATACTGAGTGAGGCAACACAATGCCCTATTCAAAAAAGGGAGGATAGCCAACGATGCTAGCTACCACAGCTTGTCAACTGTGGAAATCAGCAGCCACTTCTTGGGTTTCATAAAAAAAAATAAGGCAGATGCAAAAGCTCAAAGAAAACACACCTACAGAGCAACCACAGGTATAAGGAAACCAACTGCAGGGACAATGTGGAAGCAAATGCTCAGAGAAACTCTTTTCCCTTCAAATTGCAGGTGCTAAGCAAAACAGGTCCAGCCGAGGCTAGGTAGGCAATAACAATAGCAGTCCTAGTGATTAGCACAATTTGAATTGTAAACTGGAACAGAGGGGGAAGGGGAAGGGAAGCATACTCAAATCTAATCTAATCTAATTTAATTTAATTTAAAGTTCTTATAGGCCGCCCAATCCCGTAGGACTCAGGGCGGCGTACAGCAAAAATAAGAACAAATACAAATATATAAGAAACAATTTAAAAATGACATAATTTTAAAAAACCATTCATCCATGGGGGAATTCGATCTTCTTCACCCCGCCTGCCGGAAGAGCCATGTCTTTACGGCTTTGGGGATCCTTCGAAGTCTATGGTACTGACACAGAAGGCTATAGCTTGAAAAACAGTAAAAGACTCTAGCATGCAGCCTAGAATATTAAAACCCGTACGCAAGATTTCAGAGTCTAAAGCAATGTTATTAGTATTTCAAATTTGCTTTACTCATCCAAATACCCTTTCCCAGTGCAGTGCTGTAACATGAGGCAATAAATAAAATATATGCATTCATTTGTAGACTATCTCACATATATTATTTGGGTGAACGTAGCACAATAATATGATCTACTCACTGCAAGAACAAATGGGCTAGTCAGAGCTACATGACCGAGAGGAGATTTAAAGCGAGGAAGCATGAGAAGAGGGCTTTGAACTAGAAGCAGCCTATTTCTCTGATGGTAAATTGAAAGACGGTGTGCCTCCTAGTATTGAGCCTTGCAGAAACCAGGACGCCTTTAAGGTGGGAAGTCCACTCATTTCTCAAATGCAGGAGCAGGAACCTCTACCTCTAGTTTATCACTGCCTGTTTACTGCCCACTGTCTAGTTATGCATCGACATTTGGGGGTTTTTATTTTCTCTTCTTGCCATCACACGCACCGAAAGGGGAAATTAAAGGAATTTCAGAAGGCTAATAAAAAAAACCTGTAGAGCTGCAATCTCATTCAGCTGTTGCTTGGATACCCCTTTTGCCCAGTTCTAGGCGCCAGGGTTGTGAAGGACAAATCTAAGAGTTTGGGTGCTGGGAGGGGCAGAACAGCAGCCTTCAAATGAATAAAATTTATTTATTTATTTATTTATTTATTTATTTATTTATTTATTTATTTATTTATTTATTTATTTATTATTTATTTATTAATTATCTATCTATCTATCTATCTATCTATCTATCTATCTATCTATCTATCTATCTATCTATCTATCTATCTATCTATCATCTATTTATTTATTTATTTATTTATTTATTTATTTATTTATTTATTTATTTATGGTTTCTTATATGCCGCCCCACTCCCGAGGGACTCAGGGCGGCTTACAACACAGGAAAAATACAAGAAAACCAATAAATGCAATTAAAATCAAAATATAAAAATTAAAAGTTACAATATAGAAAAAACCATTCGACCACCAGACATACCCGGGTAGGCACAGAAGCCAAGGTTCACGGGCATCCTGAACTAACTACCTCAGGAACCCTGTCCATGCATGGTGAGGATGAGATAACTAGAGGGCCAGTCTGGACTATGGAGTCAGGCTGTACCACCACCCATTCTCTCCACCCCCATCCCTATGCCACAAACACACACAGCAGGGGTTCCTTAGTCCTTCGCCTACTTAACTGGTTGCGGCTGAGTCACACAGCAAGCCTCCAAGTAGAGTCCTCCCTTTGAATCCACGGAGCTATATCTGCAGTACATCCTCCCCTCCTTCCTTTTGGTAGCTGAGCTGGGACAATTCAATTTGGGGAGGGGAAGGGAGAGAAACCTGACATGGCAGTTTTATATAAAAAAAAACTGCTTAGAACTGTTTGTTTCCTGATCACTTAAGTCAAAATGCAGTCCCTAACCCTGAAATCTCTGCCCAACTCCAATTTTCATTTCAATAAACCGAAGGAAGGGCACTATAATCTTATGATAGAAAAGTGCTTAAGATTGCTTTCTGCTCATTATGCCCCACATCCAACATAATACTGTAGGAAGTTACACCCACCCCTCTCCTAGGAAATGAGATATCCTAGGAGATATTAAAAGGTAGAAAATATTCTGTGGAAACATCTGGCAACATGCTTTTTAAACAGACAAAAGACTCCTCTTGGAAAACTCCCACGCCTTGCAAATGGGCTATTAAGGACTGGGCCCAGCTCACACATTCCTCTCACCTGGACTGGAAGTCTTTTGCATGATAAAACCACAATAGGATTTGCCCAAGGCCCTTTCATTCAGCCAAAGCTGGATTAGACAAAAGCCAAGAGCCACCCCAGCATGCCCCTGGGGGGTCTGAGAGCCAATGGGATACATTTCTATACAGGAAAAGGAAATCTAAGAGGTGGGACCCAACTTACACTATAAAAACCAGGAACTCAGCATATCTCTCTCTCTTTTTTCTCTTCACCACACCTGGAACCATGTAAGCTACCTTTTCTGTACAGGGGCTCAAGCCATGTGCTCCTGTCCACCATTAAACCTTCCTTCCAAGCAACCTTCATGAATCCAGTGTCTTTTTCCCCACTTGGAACTGAACCTAAAAGGATATTTCCTTATAACAATTGGCGAGCCAGCTGGATTTCCAAGCTAACCTCTTCAATGATCCAGGCCTAAATAAATTTATTTGACCTGGGCCATTGGAAATTAGGTTTTAAAGGGGTTTTGATTCAAGGGCTGCTTGGAAAGAAGGTGAGTACCTACCTCTAAATTTTACTTTAAACCATAGAAAACTGGGAAATGTGTGTTTGCATGTGTGTATGTGTGTGGGGGGTAATTTTTGCTTTTTAATTTTACTTTATGGCATATGTAAATTCCAATTTCAATTGAATAGTGTGTTGTCTGGGTACAAATCATTTTAGGGAAAAAATAATCATGCTTTTTGTTTAACCAAGTTAATGTATCTTCCTAAATCCTTTGATATTTCCTTCCCCCCTCTTCTCCCCCCCTTACCCCCCCCCAGCCCTGTTTTGTCTGCTAGCCATTGCAGGATACTCATTTTATGGTGGTTCTTTTCCACTTCTCCAAATCTGTTTTAATTTGTTGCACCAATTTATAATAGTTATCTATATTTTTGGTTTTCCTTACCTAGGGGTAGGATTTTACTTTTCTTTGCATTAGATAGGGCTCAGTCTAGTTGTTGTTTTTTTTCTTTCTTTTTGAAGATGGGAACCACATTAGTTTTTTCCCAGTTTCTCAGGTAGTCCCCGTGTCCCAAGATTTTTTTTTAAGATGTGCAGTGGTTCTGAGATTTCATTTACCAGCTCCTTTAGGACTCTGGGACCTGGTGTTCTCTTACTGTTTTTGCTTATTTTAACTTTAGTTTACAGTCTGTTTTATTTTTTCCTTTCCAGTTATATTTCTGGTTAGTTGGGTTGCATTTCTTTTTGCAAGAAGACATGCAAAGAATGAGTTAAGCAACTCATGGCTTTCTCTGTGTTGCCTTCTCTCCTTAGTGGTCCAACTGTTTCCTTGATTTTTCTTCTTGTTTTTCTTATGTATTGGAAGAATCTTTTATATTATCTTTCACTTTTGTTGCAAGTTTTTGTTCATTCAAGGCTTTTGTTTCCTGATTTTTCTTTACAGATTCTTGCTATCTGCTGATATTCTGCATTAGTTATGTGTCCCTCTTTCCATTTTTTTGTATCTGTCCTTCATTCATTCAATTTGTCAGTGAGGTCTTTGTGCAGCCATGCTGGTTTCTTGGATTTCTGGGTTTTTTTTTCCTGATTGCTTTTGTGCAATTGGCTTTTATAATCAAGTTTTTTCAGAGTTTACCAAGCAGCTTCTTGAGTTGCTTCTTTCCTTTAGGACTTTCATCCAAGGAATCTTTCTCAAGTTTCTCTTGAGTTTATTAAGGTCAGCTTTATTTTAAAATCTAAGACTTTAGTGTGTTCAATTGTGTTCAATCGTTTTTGTTATGTTAATGATGCAGTTTCAAATCCTTCTACAACTTCTTCTTTGTTTGTAAGTATTAAGTCAAGTATGGACTTAATTATCTCCTCTAGTTTTGGACAACAAAATTGTCAGTAAGGTTGGTTATTAACATATTTTATTTCTCTCTTGGTGCAAAATTAGTTTTCAAAGTTTCCATGCCTTTAATTTCTGTGTCTGCCATAATATTTATATTTAGCACTTCCAGTATCAAAATGAATAGCATCCTTTTCTTGTGCCCTTTTTTTATGTATTTAAAATCATTCTCATTTTGTTTTTAATCTGTCTCTTAGAAAAAGCTTAAGAGAGCTGAATGTATAAATTCATTTAGGAACCTTTTAGTTTGCTGCCATTATTGAAGTATATATTTTATAGTCAGCATTCAGTGAAGAGATGGGCCTATAGTTTTATCTGCATTAAATCTGAATCTTATTTTGGAATCAAAGTAATATTTGCTCCCATTCAGGAATGTGGTACCTTTTACATCAATCAATACCTCATTATGTAAAATCTTTGTAAAATTCTGCCACTGGCCCACCTGGTCCTGGTGTTTGGCTGTTCTTTTGTCTCTTGATCTGCTTCTGATAATTCCATCATTGCTATTCATTCATTTAATAGTTTTTGTCCTTTTCTGGTACTTTAGGCAATTCCATTTTTTCAAATATTCTTTAATTTTATTTTCTGAAACTTCTTGCTCATACAGCTTTTCATAATATTGAATTATTTTTGTTTATCCTCATTTGGTAGTATAGAGTTTCTTTCTCATCTACCAGCCTATGTGTCAATGTCTTCTCTTTCTCTGTTTTGATTTGTGTAAGTTCTGTTTAGCGTTTACAGAGCACAGGACCTTCTGTTAGGGAAGGAGGGAGAATGTCTCTCTCTGTGTGTGTGTGTGTGACTGAAGGGTGGGAAAGCAAATTTTGTTGTTGTTGTTGTCATTTTTATGTGCACATCCCAAAAGCAAACCCCAGAATTTTTCAGTTCTAAATGTGAAGCCCGTGAGTGTGGAGGTCCTAGTACTAGCTGTACAGGGGCGGCTAGTCCTCGCAGATCCCCTTTTTGGATCTGATAAACCTAGAGAGATTCCCTACAGGAAGGGGGCCTTACTTCTACGAGGGAATCGGAAGTCCTCCCCAGAGTTTTTTTAGTCTCTGAAACTGTTGAGCGCGTCACTAGCTAAGCCAAAGTGAATCTTACATTTAAAGGATCATGGGAAGCTCTAGTTCGAGGGTGGCGAAGACCCTTGTGAGGGCTTGGAACCTGGGACGCCAGGAATATGTCTGCATGACAGGAATGTGCAAAAGTAAAAGCAGGAAACTTGTGTAGAAAATGGGCTTTGCTGAGGGATGACACCGAGAAACAAAACAAAACAAAACAGCCAATTTGGCTAAATAAAGGTACTTAAGAAAACAGAAAAGGAAAAATGTTGAGGTGTTTGTTGTTTCTTCTCTCTCTCTTTTCTTCTCTCTCTCTTATATGTAACCACGTGGTTTGTTTGTTAAGATTTGTGCCTTCCCTAATTTAATTGAGATTTATGGCAGGAAGGACTTGTGTGTGTGTCCTGTCATCCTCTTTGTCCCTGTTTTTGTGTCTGTGTACGTCTTTGTCTTGTCTTGTGCGCACTCGAGTAATTGCAACTGTAAAATATCTCTGTTTCCTAGAGATATGAATTTCAAATTGTTAGAAAAAATTAAAAGCACTGAAAAGAAAGGAAAATGTCTTTGCCCAGTTAGGACTGCCCAACCTGATCTGGGACAAGGAACAGAGTTCAATTTTCCTATTCCTCTCGGTGTTTTTAAGAAAAGCCAAAATTTAAGGGACAATGTTTTAAGTTAATTTACAGGAAAATTCCATTCTCACATTTACTGTATGTACATGCAAACAGTTTTAATATTGCCCTTCTGTGATGTTTAATGGATGCCAATTCTCTTCTAAGATGGAAATGTCTGTTCATTTTTTCCCCTGGTGATGTCTCCATTTTGTTATAATTGATTTAACTGCGATACTGATGTGTTGATTGTTTTCCTCAAACCCTGCCTGCAAGCTATCTACCCCCCCCCCCCCAAATCTCTAATCCTTTTACAATGCCTCTCGTGGTAGAATTACCAGCAAAAGGGGGAAGGGACCCTGTTCTTATGTCTTTCAGCCCTGCACACATGATCCTGAAGCCTATCGAAGCAGACCAAATGGGCTCAGAAACTGCCTCCAGTAAAGACATTCCATCCATTTGAGCCAGAAGTGGGTTTGAATCTAGTCCTCTAGTCATCACAGCAACCAGAGTGGAGCAGATCTTTCCAAGCCTGACTGACCAGCCTTACCACCAAAACCTAAGGCCACCCAGCAGACATGAATGAAAGGACCCTGAGATGGACAAATAAAGACCAAACATCTATTTTCAATCCTCAGAAGACAGCTGAAAAGACTAGGGGGGGAGGGGGGAAATTCATTGTAAAGTTTTTCTTTCTTTCTTTGCTTCAGTCACAGAAATTCATTGTAAAGTTTTTTCTTTGTTTTCTTTCTTTCCTTGCTTCATTCACTGAAATTCATTGTAACGTTTCTCTTTCTTGTCTCATCTATATTGTAATCAGTTTAATGTACTCATGTAAGAATTGTATTGGGAGTGGTTGCCACAGTGAGTTCTGTACACTTTAGATTTCTGTCTAGTGGGAGGGAAATTTGTAGCTGCATACACAAACACACAGAGACACGCCATTCAGAATTAGACTGAGGTTATCCTTTTTCCACCTACCTCCACCCAAAGCTGCTTTTAGCTTGCTGGTTTTTTGTTGTTGTTGTTTTGACTCCTGCTTTGTGGCATTAAAGCCCAGGCAGTCATATCTCCCTGTTAATTCCATGGGGGGAGGGGACAGGTCCCCTCAGGCAATTTCCCCATTTGAAGAGCTAGCAGAAAGGATCTTCGAAAACCCAAGGCCTGACTGCTGCCCAGTAAAGCAGGGTATTTTGCACTGGTGGTCTCAGGAGTAAGAGTCCCAGGGCTCATTTAAAAAAAAAAAAAAAGGAAAAGCCTGGATTGCACACTGGCTAACTTCAATTTGGACTCACAAATCCTAGATGCACTAAAGTAAGAGCTAGGGCAGATTCAAGAACCATCCCTTGGAAATGGGCAGCCTGTGATTTCAAGGTAAACCATGGCTGTGGGAATATTGTGGGGCCTGTGCTTGCTTGAAACCTGTCTGGGAGCTCATCGAAAGTGTTATCAAACATCTGAACATAATTGGCATGGAAAATTGGATACTGTAAACTTTTGCCCTGGCCATTGACCATCATGGTTGAAAGCTCTCCTTTTGGGAGCCATTGAAGGAATCCTGCTGCTGCCTCTTTCAACTGCCTCTTTCAATGTCTTCCCCTCTGCATCAGAGAAAATTGAAAGCACCCATAAAATCTCCCTGACCTGATCAATTTGAAGCTTGTGTCAAAACATGTGTTGCACTCACATGTTTTGAAAAAAAAAAGAGGGATTGTAGGAAGTTAGCACCCACCCCTCTCCTAGGAAATGAGATATCCTAGGAGATATTAAAAGGTAGAAAATATTCTGTGGAAACATCTGGAAACATGCTTTTTAAACAGACAAAAGACTCCTCTTGGAAAACTCCCACGCCTTGCAAATGGGCTATTAAGGACTGGGCCCAGCTCACACATTCCTCTCACCTGGACTGGAAGTCTTTTGCATGATAAAACCACAATAGGATTTGCCCAAGGCCCTTTCATTCAGCCAAAGCTGGATTAGACAAAAGCCAAGAGCCACCCCAGCATGCCCCTGGGGGGGTCTGAGAGCCAATGGGATACATTTCTATACAGGAAAAGGAAATCTAAGAGGTGGGACCCAACTTACACTATAAAAACCAGGAACTCAGCATATCTCTCTCCCTTTTTTCTCTTCACCACACCTGGAACCATGTAAGCTACCTTTTCTGTACAGGGGCTCAAGCCATGTGCTCCTGTCCACCATTAAACCTTCCTTCCAAGCAACCTTCATGAATCCAGTGTCTTTTTCCCCACTTGGAACTGAACCTAAAAGGATATTTCCTTATAACAATACAAAGTTCTGTAATTTTTTTTAAGTTTTCTTTTTTCTGATATGCCCCTAATGGCTTTGCATCAAAATGTGTTACCACCCTATCAGAAAGAAACATTGCAAAGGCAATGTTTTGTTTTGGGAAGACACAATTACTAAAGTCCCCCCCCCCCCAAAAAATGCTTCACATATACGTACATTTTTAGCCGAGCCATAAACCTTATTGTTTTCTTCTCTTACCCTCAAACATGCAGTGCTGGGTTCCTACAGGTGCGGTCCACTCTATAGCACCGGTAGCGGCCCACTGGTGATGTCACAGTACCGGTGCGGTCAGTTGTTGGTGCCTAAGCACCACCATTAGAATTTTTTTTTTAATTTTTTAAAAACATTTTCTTTTGTGCATGCCCAGAAGCTGAGCTTCCGGCACTGCGCATGTGCTGCCTTCCTACCCCACAGTGAGTCCAAGCAGGGGAGGATGGCTGAGGGAGCGCGTGAGATGCTGAAAGAATGGGCGGCAGGAGCTATCTCCATTCCCCTCCCTTCAGCAGTCTGAGAAGCCACGAACGCGCAGTGATGATCCTAGGCATTTTTGCACATTCGAGGCTTCTCGAGCTGCTGAGGGGAGGGGGAATAGGTGGCAGGACCTATCTCAGTTCCCCTCCCTTCAGCAGTCCGAGAAGCCACGAACGCGCGGTGATGATCCCAGGCATTTTTGCACATTCGAGGCTTCTCAAACTGCTGAGGGGAGGGGGAACGGGCGGCAGGAGTCATCGAATGGGGAGAAGTATTCAGGCTAGACGGAGCCTCCTAGAAGAACCACTGCCGCGGTCTTGCTGCTCCTGCTGTGGGGGGCTGTGTTGCGGGTGGGCAATGCCCTCCCTGCTTCTCTGGCCGCTGCCAAGCTCCCGAGGCCCACGCCCACCCGGTCACATGGCTGGCAAGCCACACCCACAAAATAAGCCACACCCACAGAGTGGTAGTAAAAAAATTAGGAATCCACCCCTGCAAACATGGCAACATACATGGCAAGGCTACGGCCAACAGGGATTATTTCATTCTTTAAGAACTTAAACCTAGGAATTATACCCAGAAGACATGCTCTCAAATCTCATAGGTACCCAGTCTGGTTACAGTGAAGTTGTTCCTTCAGTGGTGAAGAAGCAAAATGCACATGCTCAGAAAGAGTCAGTGCCTTATCCATTTGGAGCATCCAGGAATCCACAGTTCCATGCTGAAGAGTTATAGAAACATCGCTTATTGGGCCATATATCCTTTTGGTAGATGGAGGAGACAACAAACGAGTATGGATCATTAAGTGATATAAATTAACTGGATTTAAAGATAGAGAGCAAAGGAAAGCAACATGGCTAAACTGAATGGGGATAACAAGGTTATTTCAATGAGATCCTCCTGACCTTGACCCAATGCTTTTTTTCCTTCACTTTCTTATTTATCCCAACCTCATACATGCTGCTTTGGAGCAATTTTAGGTCCTAATGGTTTATTTTAAAAAGCATGGGCAGCTTTACCATCTCTTAAATAATAATAAAGAGATTTTCCAAAGAGGAGGGGCAATTGCATGAATGTGTATGCGCACATGCATGCAGGCACACAACGCACAGAAAATTAGCAGGTGCTTTGCATGCCCCAAGACTAGGGTAACTAAGAGGGTGGCAGAAGGAGGGATCTACAAACTTTTTTTTTTCCTGGCAGTGGCTTCTGCCATTTGCTCATTTCAGGCTCCCAAGACAGGCTTCAATAACTCTGGTCTTTAAAGATCAGAAAAGATGTTGAGACTCTGGAAAGAGTGCAGAGAAGAGCAACAAAGATGATTAGGGGACTGGAGGCTAAACATATGAAGAACGGTTGCAGGAACTGGGTATGTCTAGTTTAGTGAAGAGAAGGACTAGGGGAGACATGATAGCAGTGTTCCAATATCTCAGGGGCTGCCACAAAGAAGAGGGAGTCAAACTATTCTCCAAAGCACCTGAGGGTAGAACAAGAAGCATTGGGTGGAAACTAAACAAGGAGAGAAGCAACTTAGAACTAAGGAGAAATTTCCTGACAGTTAGAACAATTAATCAGCGGAACAGCTTGCCTCCAGAAGTTGTGAATGCTCCAACACTGGAAGTTTTAAAGAAGATGTTGGACAACCATTTGTCTGAAGTAGTGTAGGGTTGGACTAGAAGACCTCCAAGGTCCCTTCCAACTCTGTTGTTGTTGTTGTTGTTGTTATTATTATTTACATACAGCTCTCGGCCATTAGAGACAAAATTCCATCTGAATAGTGCTATTGAAAATGGTACAGAGAAATTGGTACATTAACTTCCAAATCCCCCATCATCTCTTAAGCCAGACTCCCACAGTGATGTGCTGAGCTAGGCAGAAGGCAGTTCATCAAGTATACAAGGAAGACAAGGATTCATTAAATAGCTACAACTGCTTTTCAATTGTTGGAAGAAAAAATCAGGTCCGGTTCCAATCTGGGAGAAAGATGCTGGAAATAAAATGGAGGCTGGCTGCAGGAAAGAAGATCTCTGTTTATTTGGATGCCAGAAACTTCACTGACAGCAGATGTTTCTGGGGCGGCTGACAAAATGGGGTTGGATAGGTGGGCTTTTATACATTCTTTGGGGTTTGTGATTGAAATGCCTGTTCCCGTGTAAGAATGTGTCCTTTAATATTTCAATAGCTGTTGCCAGATTCCTATGGGATCATGTAGGGGTCATGGCTGGCTCTACAGGAAAAAGAGGAAATGCAAATCCTAGGTCAGTGATGGCGAACCTTTTTTGGTTTGCGTGCCAAAAGGGGGGGGAAATGCGGGGGATCACGTGTGTACGTGCCCACACTCATAATTCCATGCACCCCCGCACATGCACGCATGACCCCCCTGCTCCCAGCATGCAATGGCATGCCCATTTTTCGCTCTCCCCAGGCTCCAGAGCCTTTCTAGGAGCCTGGGGAGGGCGAAAACGGCCTTCCCCACCCCCTCTGGAGGCTGGAAACAGCCTGTTTCCCGACTCCCAGTGGGCCCAGAAGGCCCGAAAATCAGCCGGCTGGTGCACACATGCACGCCGGACCTGAGCTCGCGTGCCCACCGATATGGCTCCACGTGCCACTTGTGGCACCCGTGCCATAGGTTCGCCATCACGGTCCTAGGTGTTTGTCAGAGCTAATCTTGTCAGCTCTGATTTGCCTAATTGTGTTGCTTATTTGGAGTCTTTTTGCTTATGAATAGATTTCTGAATGGATACAACATCTCCATTCTAAAAAACCAGCCTCTTCAAGCTTCTGCTTTAGGCTGTTTTCCTATGGCAGGAAAACTGGAGCTGCTTTCTGCCTTTGTTAAGATTTTTTCTCCTCTTTTCCTTTAGGGCAGCGGTTCTCAACCTGGGGGTCGAACGACCCTTTCACAGGGGTCAGGAGACTTCGCCCGGACGCCGCCATTTGGGTTCTTTTACCCTCTGCGCATGCGCAGAACGCTTTGCACATGCGCAGAGGGTAAAAGAACCCAAATGGTGGCGGCGGGGGTCATGGTGGTGGTCGCGGCGGCGGGGTGGGTTGCGGTGGGGGCGCGGGGCGCGGCATTAGGAAGGTTGAGAACTACTGCTTTAGGGGAAATATTCTATTCGGTCTCTTTTTAATATTAAGAATAAAGAATATTTTAATCTGGGAGGGGGGCCTTCCTACACTAGGCTTGCAAAGAAGGACAGAACAGACTTGACATGCTGTTTTTGACATGGTAAAGCTGAAACTGTGTAGACCTGGCACAGACTACCTGATAATGCACAAACAATTAATTATTCTAGGGGAAATAATTCTCAAAACTTAACTTTTCATACAGGGTTGCTACAAGCAATCAGCAAAATAATAGACATGTTTGCCATAACTTTTGTGGGAAGAGCAGAATACAAACCCAAGAACTAGAACAAAGCCCTGAATTATGATTTGACTAGGATTCAGGTTTTAATAGGTGCATGGTTTTTTTTTTTTTAAAAAAAGATGGATAAATGTTGGTTCAATATTCATTTTCTAAAACTGTAAACAGTCCATAACTGTCTTAATTCCATAATGATGACCTAGCAACATTCTTTTATGCCTGTCTGCCCCCTCCAATCGTGAATAAGAAAGAGTTAGCTTTACACCTCCCCCTGGCAACAGCTTGAGCCTTCTTTAAAGGAAATCAACATTACATATTTGTTAGGACACCCACATTCAGACATTAACTTGTGCTTGTGTGGAAAAAGTAGCTAAATTTTAAAAGACTCCTTGGCATCACCAGGCTTCCAATGCTCTTTAATACCATCCTTATCCTAGGATGCCACCTCCAGAGACATAAGCATCATCTATCTGAAATCACTAGGGTTTCTTCTGCATCAATTCTGGTGTCACAGAAATTGAGATTTTTGGGGGTTGGGTAAAATTACAGAATTTTGCTCCCCTCCTCGCAAGCCCAGCTTTGTGTCATACATCAACTTGGCAGATTCATAAGTGGAGGTGTCTGCCATGACAAGCTGTCAGTAAAATCTTATTATTTCTTTATTGGCAAGTCTGCTGGGATACCTGACCTTCCCACCTGCATCCTGCTCGGAGCAAGCATGTTTCCTCCACCCAACACAAAACACCATGTTTGGTGCTTGAAGTCCAAGCAGGACCAGCAGCTCAATGCTTCCGCTGAGATATTTTCAAAGATAGGTTGTTCTTGGAACCAATCCTCCAGGAAGAAATCTCTACAGCAGTGGTCCTCAACCCCCGGTCCGTGGACCGGCACCGGGCCGCGGCATGCCAGAAACCGGGCCGTGCAAACAGGTGAAGCCCCATCCAAGGAATGCAGGCAGCAGGCAAAACCATGTCCCCTCCGGTCCATTGAAAAGCCTCCCTCCAGAGAACCCGGTCCCTGGTGCCAAAAAGGTTGGGGGCTGCTGCTCTACAGTACTGTAGTAGAAAGAAAAGTGATGCAGCATCCTTACAAAGCGGTAACAAGCCCCCAGCCTTAGAACTGTCTCAAACAGATTTTACTCAAATCCTATTCATTCCTTTTTGGATGATACATGCGAATGTATTAATAAGACTCTGACTTTTTCTGGAGGTTGACTGTTACTGTGGAGGTATTCAAAGGCTGAAGCCCCCCAATATTCACAACTTCCTTTTATAAATAACATGCCCTTCAGCTCTAGAAATTCAGGCTCCAGTTGTTTTAATAAAGAAACAGCATGGTGCTAAACTCATGGCTGCAAGAGAATGCTGGGAAATATACGGTGGTATTTTAGAGTATAACAAGGCTTCTAATGAATAGTCAGCATGATTTTATAACAGTGCCTGGTCAGGTATGTTCCTCCCCCCCCCAAGGCTACTATTCAGCTCCTAATAGCTGTCTCACATCCTCTGACTGCATCTCTCCTCATCTGGCCATATTGCAAGTCTTTTTAGATAGGATAAGGCAGATGGGCGAGATTAACAGACATAGCCACAGCCTTGTGAATGATTCTTAATGCAGCTTTGGCAGATAGTTTTAATCATATTAAAAATGGAGGGAATCAGGCACTGTATAATAAAATAGAAAAACCAAAGTGATTATTCACTGCATTTAATACAAAGCAATTACTCTGCCAAATGAATCCCAACTGCATTGTTCAATAATGCTGGAGATTTCTTCCAATTCATACTCATTTTTTTTCTTGGCCCTTCTCCAAGGAATAGCTGCCAGTAGACTAAGCTCCCAGTGTGTAACAAACTTCAATCTAAGGTTCAGAGCAAAAGACAGAGCAAAACCTACCTCTCCATCCATCTACAATAATACAGTATTGCATTTGTGCATATTATTAGGGTTATTTAACTATAGCTAATTGCACAAACCAGCTTCCTACATCGTGGTACAGTGGTGGGTTCCTACCGGTGCAGTCCACTCTATAGCACTGGTAGCGGCCCGCTGGTGACGTCACAGTACTGGTGCGGTCAGTTGCCGGTGCCTGGGTGCCGCCATTTTTTAAAAAAATGTTTAATTTTTTTAAAATTTTCTTCTGCGCATGCCCAGAAGCCGAGCTTCCGGCACTGCGCATGCGCTGCCTTCCTTCCCCACAGTGAGTCCAAGCAGGGGAGGATGGCTGAGGGAGGCCAGACGGAGCCTCCTAGAAGAACCGCTGCCGTGGTCTTGCTGCTCCCGCAATGCCCCCCCGCTTCTCCGTCCGCTGCCAAGCTCCCGAGGCCCACGCCTACCCGGTCACATGGCTGGCAAGCCACACCCACAAAATAAGCCACGCCCGCAGAGTGGTAGTAAAAAAATTAGGAACCCGACCCTGTCGTGGTATGCCAAAAAACCAAATCACATTATGGCTTAGTGATATGTATCTATCGGACCCAAAGAAAGAAAAAATATTCACCATATTCATCTACTCTACATACTGTCCATCCTGGAATAATTCAGTGGAATTTTTGGTCTTAGTGTAAAAGTTAAAGCCCCCACCCCACCCAGGATTTTTTTTTTTGAAATTATTTTGACTTGAGATGTGTTAATATGAAATGAAAAAGAAAATCCCCCCAATATTGCCTACAGTAAAATATGTTTAGTATATTTTAAATTCTCACATATCTCAGAAAAGTATTGATGTTTCAATAATACAAAAATCTTTTAATACAATTGAAACTATTGTATTGAAGCAGCTGCTTTAGTAAACATCTCAAAGTAGACAGTCCTAATTCCTCCTACATTCCTCTTCCTCTTAATTCCTGGGACATCACATGTAATTCTTCCTTTTTTCAGGCAATCTCTTCTGATACCAGACATCAGAAGAGGTTTATTTATTTATGGGCTGGGAGAGAGGTAATTTGGAGTGACAAGTCAGAGTTGCCATGTTGATACAGACTGAGCAGTGACCTCTTGCACTTCATGTCTGTTTCCCTTCCATTAACATTTCTGGTTGCCAGACCTAATCATGTATTGCGGTTGTTGTCAAATACTCTGTTGGAAACGACACAATACTTTTACGTGGGCCTCTGTGAAGCAGACAGACATCTCTTGTATACTTCCATGACCTTCACCTCTTCAGGCAATCTTTGCATAGCAATTATTCAGTCAGTCTATCTTGGAAATGGATGCATTTTGCGACATCAGTGGTCAAACTTCATATAACAGTGTAACAGTCAATAGAGAGAGAGAGGAGGACGAGGGTATCTCAAGTATAAAGCTGTCTATCAGCGGCAAATATTTCCACAATAGGAAAAACTCAAATTATGCAACAAAACGCCATATAAAAGCATCATGCATATTTAGCGCTATGAACAGGTATGGATGGAGCAGTGTAACAGAATCAAAAGATGTGAAAAACAGGCAAGGCGTAGAAGAATATGGCTGAGGAGTGGAACTCAAGGGAGAAAGTAATTGTCCTGATTACTCCCTAAATACCGTATTTTTCGGACTATAAGACGCACCTTAGTTTTGGGGGAGGAAAACAAGGAAAAAAGGCCTCTGCCTCCAAGCAATTTGCCAAACAACAAACAGCAAACAGCACAGATGATATACATCGTTTGCTGTGTATTTCTGTGCATGTATGCCTGACCCATAGAAATAGCAAAGAATTGGAGAAATGTACATTATGCCAGAAAGTTTTCTTAAATGTAGTCACACTAACTCCTCCCAATTATTTAAATAGATCTACTCCAAGGTAACTAAACTCTAATATTAAACAGGATACTGTTACATTTCATATTATACTTGTACAGAGCTGTTAAAATTAATTAAAATTTCTGGAAGTATACATTATTATCTATTATTTAAAAGAAGATACAATAGCATTGGGCCTCTTCAGAGCAAGCATTTATTTTAAAAAGCTTCTTTATTTTGTTAAGTTGTCTAGATTTACAGGGATCTCCAGCCTTGGCAACTTTAAGACTTGTGGACTTCAACTCCCAGAATTCCACAGCCAGCAAAGCTAACAAAGCTGGATGTGGAATTCTGGGAGTTGAAGTCCACAAGTCTTAAAATTGCCAAGGTTGGAGACACCTGGCTAGAACAATAATAAAGCAGTCTTTAAAAAATAAGTCTAATAATTTGAACATTCTTCATACATTTATAGTTATTCCCTTACCCCCTTCCATCCAGTTCAGCAGAAAATAAAAATCTGTGTGTCTCTCCCAGCTATTTGCCTCTTTGCAGCTAGTTTCACTTTCATTTTCCCACGTGGCAAACCTAATCAGCTGTAGGTCGGGAAACTGCTACTGACTTGCTTGGCTTTTCAGGCTCTTCCCTGTTTGCTGCAAGCAGGTAAATTGCTGGAAGACAGAGTCGAAAGGGTTGGGGTGGCCGGGTGGGTGGGGCTGCATTTAGTGTATAAGACCCACCCAAGTTTTCACCCTATTTTGGGGGGTAAAAAGGTGCGTCTTATACTCCGAAAAATACGGTACTCAAAGTGCCAGAAGACAAGTTTTCAATATCCTTTCTAAAAGGTAGTAACTCGCATAAAAGCAAGGAAAACACGGCTTCTCAGAACTCAAAAGTGGCACGCAAAATTGCACATACCTCACTGCTCATTCGCACGCCTGTCTACAAATCATCATGTTACTGAACAATAACTGCACTTGCATGCAGCAACAGTCAAGTTAGTGATGCTTCTGTGGGCTCAATCAATGTTTCCCACTGTTGGCCCCACAAAGCCAGGCTATTATTAAATTTGCAAAGTAAGCGTGAACCCCTTTTACAGCCCCCTTCTGCAGACAGAAGTTTGAACGGGAGGAGCGGTTCCCATTTAGCCCTTTCTTGTGACATATACCTTATTCTCAAGAAGGTTAAAACACCCAGCAATAGCATCTTGCTGTAACTTGAATCAACCAAAGCTGGTGTATCCTGACTCCTTTGGTTCTCCTATTCAGAATTTAAATATGTAGTTTCAATTTTCTCAGAGTAGAATCAGTCCATTCTTTCTTTTTTTTCCCCTTTGGTAACGAAGGGCAGATAACCTTGCTCTCTTTTTTCTGCTCATGAAATACGCCTTAATTTAAAAAGTACAAATATACCTATTTGTACTTTGAAACCTGTACTTCCCCAGAGCTCCCTTTCTTTATTCACCAATTAATTTATTTAATGGAGATGGAAGAGTCTCCTGGGACTGGTTTTCCTCTCTCCGAAAGGCAATCTGAAGTATGAAGCTACCAAAATAGAAAAGAGGAAGGTGGAAGGAAGCAAGCATGCCCTTTTCTTTAAAGAAGAAAGCCAATTCCAGCCATTGGAGAAGGCAGGAGGAAGAGACGGCCTAGAACAGTGATGGCGAACCTTTTTTCCCTCGGGTGCCAAAATAGTTCGCACACATGCTATCGCACGCGTATGCGTGCCCACATTCATAATTCAAAGCATCCCACTTGCCCCACCCCCCTGCGCATGCGTGCATGACCCCCCCACTCCCCTGTTTCCTGACTTCCAGTGGGCCCAGTAGGCCCATTTTTTTGCCTTCCCCAGGCTCCAGAGGCTTTCTTGGAGCTTGGGGAGGGCAAAAACGCCCCCCCCCCGCCACCCCAGAGGCTCTCCAGAGGCTGAAATCGCCCTCCCAAAGCCTCCGTGCGAGCCAAAAATCAGCTGGCGGGCACGCACATGCGCGCTGGAGCTGAGCTAGGGCAACGGCTCGCGTGCCGGCAGATATGGCTCCGCGTGCCACCTGTGGCACCCGTGCCATAGGTTCGCCATCACTGGCTTAGAATCTGGCTTCCTGCTGCAGGACAAGACTATGATCTGTTCTTTCATATTTATTTATTTATTTATTTATTTATTTATTTATTTATTATTGTTTGTTTGTTTGTTTGTTTGTTGCATTTGTATGCCGCCCACTCCACAGAGACTCTGGGCGGCTCACAACAATAAAAATTCATATGCAACAACAAATATATGTAAAAAAAAACATTAAAAACAGTAAATATTAAAACATTTAAAAACATTAAAAACCACAATTTAAAAAACCATCCAATAAATCATTCATGGGGCCAAGAATAATCGATATTGTATTAAAATCATTGGCCCCAGACCTGTTGACAAAGCCATGTTTTTACTGCTTTTCTGAAGGCTGGCAGGGTGGGAATAATGCGGATCTCGGGGGGTAGTGTATTCCAGAGAGCCGGTGCTGCCACAGAGAAGGCCCTCGTTCGTGGGCCCGCCAGCCGACATTGTTTGGCTGACGGGACCACCAGCAGACCAACTCTGTGGGCTCTAATCGGTCATAGGCAATCAGTCCGGCATTCCAAGCTAGGAAGTCAATAGATTTCTTCTAGGAGACCTCAAAGCCGTTGTTGTACCCATGCTGCAGCACCATAAAGGGTACTATCCTATTCTCCCCATTCTTCACATTCTCAGGCGTAATTGTATTTTTATGAATGCTCAAACTTAAGACAATCTTGCAGTGATTCACCAAAAGAACAGGTGGCACAGTAAAGTCGTAAAAATTCCTTCTTTCATAATATCACAGCAAAAGCTGAATTAGTATTCATCAACTAGTGAAAAGCAAAAGCTGCAAGTTTATATCTCTATTAACAACCCACTCTCATTAAGTGAAATGGGGCAATTTAATATTAAGATTGAGAATTGTGAAAAATGTTGAGCTGGATGGTTTTGTTCTTCAGGACACCATGTGTTTTTCTCCTTTGTTTTATGTTTTTTATATTATTTTATATTATTTTTTATAAGGTATCCAGAGCTATGTCATGTTCAGCCTTATCATTCTCATTCTCATTCTCATTCTCATTCTCTCTCTCTCTCTCTCTCTCTCTCTCCCTCTTCCCTCTCTCTCTCCACACACGTGTGTGTTTCTCCGATTGTCTCACACATCTATTAGCCTTTAAGGGAATTTTGGGCTTACATGAGATGTTCAAAAAGGAAAACAAGTAAGAGAAAAATTAGTACAAAGTGTAAAGAAGATTACTTTGAAGGAGATATTTAGGAACAATTGGCAAAATGTATTTTTAAAGAATGAAATAGCATCTGGAAATGGCTCAGGTAGATGCCTCTCTAATTCACTGGAGTACAAGAAAGGGGGAGGAAGTACAACACAATCAGACTTACAAGATTCTGATATTATAGCTAAAATGTAGTTTTAGCCTTTCAGAGGATTTTCTGCTCCGGTCTGCCTAGCGGAGCTGACATAGGGCTTCACTAGATAATGTATACCAAATGACCATAAACTTTCACTTAGATTCTGATATAGGAATTCAGAAAATGTCGGTAACCTGATGTGCCTCTGACCTATTCAGAAGCTGCCCAATTCCAAAGTTTAGACAAAACCTTCATGCCACAGATTATAATCATTCAGATCGTAACTAAGAAACAAATATAATTTCAGTTTTTCTATTTGTAACCAATGTCTAAGCACCCAATACTACCATCCTACTGAATCCAGAAAACTAGTAACATTACTATACATGGCAGACAGAACTAACAAAGAACACTGAATATTGTAAGTACAATAAATTATTTTACTTACACAGAACACTGCATATGGGAAGACCTGGTAAAACAATAGACTGTAATTAATAGTTTATGTATTTTATGTATTATATTTTTACGTCGCCCATCTCCCCTACAAGGTGAATCTGGGCAGGCTTACAAGGTATAAAACAAGCAAAAAATCGCCAGAGAGTGCCACCAGGTTAGGGATCTGCAAACATCCGGAGGAACCAGGACCTTGGTAGTGGAGGAGCTGCGGCTTGCTTTCTGGAAGGGCAAAAGGAACCATTGAAGATCCCTAGAATGTAGGCGCGCCCATGGTGTGATGGCGATATCAGATATCATTTTCCCTAGGAGGGTGGCCAGAAGGGAAATCGGGACCCTACGCTGGTATTGTACTAGGACGAAGAGCTCCCTAATGCTATCCTGCCTCTCCTGGGACAAGGAGACCCTATAGTCTAGGGAATCTATAATGGCTCCCAGATGGAGCAGAGTGGTAGAGGGATCTAGGTGGCTTTTGTCCAGGTTAATTGAAAACCCGTGGTGTCGCAGCATCTATAAGGTTATCTGGAGATGGCTCCGCGCCAGTTGTTTTGATGGAGCCTGAATTAGAATATCGTTCAGATTTCTGACCCAGCTGCTGGATCAAGGTACACAGCACAAACAGCGTCCAAACAAACCTTGTTTTAATATTTACAAACTACTAATTATTTATCTTAGCAGTCATTCTAAAATCAATGAAATGAATAAGCAGTCTTTTCGGAGCAACAGATGTTAATTAATATTCTTAACAGCCAGCAATAATAGTCCAAGCAAAAGGAATCAAAAGGCCAATGAGGAGGTTGTCTGATAACAGCACACAATCTTACCATTGATGGTAGAATGCCCAGGAGCAATTTGCAGGAAACTGGACGACTTCCAAACACGAGCCGAACAGGAGTTTTGAAGTCAAAAGACACAATGGGAATGAACAAAGTTGTTTCCTGCAAATTGGTCAGTCCTTTTCCTCACTTAAATAGGCTATGGGAGTGGCCAATTAACCCTAAGCCTTACTCCTGAATAGACCTTCTCCTCAGGAACCACTCCTGCCTTTTGGCAGCTCTGCGCGCACGTGCATTGAGGACAGGGTCCTCTTCTTCTTCTTCTGCCCCCATGGCAGCATCTGGAGGTTCGGGAGACTCTGGCTGAATCTCTGCCTCTGGCACCAAGTCTTCTCCAGCCTCCTCACTGTCAGACCCTGGTACCAGCTGCACAGGCCGAGGGCGAATCACCACACTAGCCTCCTCAATGTCTGAATCAGCTACCAGCTGAACAGGCTGCTGGACAATAACACTGGACACACACGGGGAAGGCCTGAGGTGGGCTGCCACCACTGCGACCACCTTTGTGAAGACACAAGGGCAGAAGACAGGCCGAAGGGGAGTGCCCTGTACTGGTAGTGCCTACCTGCATAGCAGAACTGCTGATACTGCTGATGGAGAGGGTGGATGGATATGTGCAGGTAGGCTTCAGTAAGATCGATCGAGGCGAGGAAGTTCCCCCCTCTTCTAAATCCCCTGGCATCGTGGCGTGCGAATGTAAGGCCGCCACCAGAGCGTCAACAGATGGAATTTGCATGATTTGCGATAACGCCGGTGCTACGTTGAAATATCGGTGGTCAGTGGAACTGGGAGACGGCCCAGAGAGGACCACTGGTGCTATACCGAGTTGACAAACAATTGGGGAGCCGGGACCAATTCCATCTCGGAAACAGGGGATCCGTCTGATTCGGAGTAGCCGAGAAGGACGGAGGGACATCGATGCCTGCAGCCAGTTTGGCCTTGAAGAGCAGAGAGCTGAAAAGACTAGGTTGGAAGAGCGTGGAAGAGGTAGGTTGTTCCAGTGTGAAGCCCTCTCCTCCGACAGCTCAACGTCCATGCGGTCCTCCTCTTCCGACAAGATAGAACAATCATCCTCCGAAGAGCCATGCGAGTAATGGTGTGGACTCTCGCCGCTGGCTGTCAACCCGGCTAGGGCGCCCAACTGACCCACAAATTGTGGCCACTCGAGCATCGCTGGAGGAGGTCTGTTGAACTGGCTGAGCCCTGCTGCGATGCCTTGTTCTATAGCTGTGACCGCCATTGACAGCACGGGCAACCACTGCTGTGGCTTGAGCCTAAGCTTGTCGCCATGATCCTCCCGGCATTCCAACGATGACAGTCAAGTAACCGGGGAACACTCACGGTCAGTAGAAAGCAATTTGAAAGCAGTTCAGATGTTATTGAACGCTGACTCAACTAGCAGACAGGAATGGAGTTGACAAGGCCACGTCCATCCAGTCTGACGACTGAGTTGTAATAGGGAATTCCAGGCAAAGGCAGAGCCCTCAAATAAATATTGACAGACTCAGTCCTGCAAGCAGATTGGATGAGGTCAACCCATCCTGGATGCTAGCTCCACCCACTATGGAGAAAAGACTCTTCTCCTTGACCCCGCCTGCTTCAATGCCTTAGCCCTGTGATGGCGAACCTATGGCACACGTGCCACAGGTGGCATGCAGAACCATATCTGCCGGCACGTGAGCCGTTGCCCTAGCTCAGCTCCAGCCAGCTGATTTTCGGCTCATGCGGAGTCTCTGGGAGGGCGCTTTCGTCCTCCGGAGGGCCTCCAGGGGGGGGCGGGGGAGACCATTTTTGCCCTCTTCAGGCTCCAGGGAAGCCTCTGGAGCCTGGGGAGGGCGAAAAACAGGCCTACTGGACCCACCGGAAGTCAGGAAAAGTGCCGTTTCCAGCCTCCAGAGGACCTCCGGGGGGCGGGGGGAGCCCGTTTTCGCCCTCCCCAGGCTCCAGAGGCTTCCCTGGAGCCTGGGGAGGGTGAAAAGTGGGCCTACTGGAAGTTGGGAAATGGGGCAGCAGAGGAGGGGGGGTTGTGTGCGTATGTGCGGGGGAGCACAGGGGGGGTCGCGCACCCATGCACAGGGAGGCATGGCGCGTGGGGGGCACTATATTAAGGGTGTGGGCATGCACGTGTGTGTGATAGCACGCGCAAGCATGCTTTCGGCACCCGAGGAAAAAAAGTTCACCATCACTGCCTTAGCCGATGGGATCCGTAGCAGGTTTCTTCTGCTGGCATGAGTGGGGCGGATTTGTCTCATTGGGGAAAGATAGCTCCTCAGACAGAGTGATCACTTAAAAAACTCTATCCCTGTTTCCATTCCCTCAGTGGGCTTCTCCTCATATTTCTTTTCCTTGGGAGAAATATATCCATTTTCAAAGTCACCCTGACATGCTTCACACATTGCCTTAAAGCTATGATGTTTAATTAATTAGTTGAATATCCACAATAGGCTGAGATCTCGCATTGTGCTAAGCTACCTGCTAGAATTTACAAGGCACCGCTGCAGGATTTTTATAACACGGTAAATCAAACCAAGCTATGTCATGTTTGTGTGAAACCAGTGACCGCATGCCTATATGTCCTTTGAATTACTCATACATTATCAGAAGAGTCTAATTCAAAGAAGCAAACACTTTGTTTAATTGAAATACCTTTTGAATCTTTCCAAATTAAGACAGATTCAGTATTGGTTTTGGACAAATCTGAAACTGACCATATGATTAACAATGAAGAGCAGATTCTAATTTTATGTTTTACGCAATGCAATGAAATCACTACAGGGTCCAATTAAGGCCAAACACCCTAATCTATCTTTGAGAGAGATGAGTGGCACTAAGGCTATCCCTTTGCTTTGGCCAGGACAGCCTGCCATTTACTTCTCCACTCTCCAAACCTTCCTCAACTATCATTCCAAGAATAATGAGATAATAACTTGTCATAATTTTAAAAACTACTACCTGAGCTTGCCAGTTTTCCTGCTTGCTCTTTCCCCCACTTTTTTGGCATGAGGATCGGGGCTCTGCTATGTTTCACTTTTTGTTGAGTGTCTAGAACATTTTGGCTGCCTCTATAAATATCCATAATTATACGTTCACAGCTACCAGTCTAAAAAATTCCCAGTCAATCAATTATTTCTATTTTAAATTGATTGAAAGCCTTACTAATGTGGCATACTTTTGATTTATTTTAGTTCCTTGATGGCCTTGGGAAGCAGCTTCTGTTTTATATTTTGACTGTAGCATGAAAAATTCCCAGGTTATTGAAATGAACACCGCAGCGGCTATTTAGTTGCAAAGTTTATATCTGCTTCTTTAGCTGAAGAATGTAAAAGGCTTGTAAAGTAAAGACGCAGATTAAAAAAAGTTACCCTTACAACGTCTTAATCAGCAGATCTACTCATTGTGATACATCTTAGTCACATACTTGTATCAGTATATTTTATAGCAATAGCAATAGCATTTAGACTTATATACCGCTTCACAGTGCTTTACAGCCCTCTCTAAGCAGTTTACAGAGTCAGTATATTACCCCCAACAATCCAGGTCCTCATTTTGCCCACCTCGGAAGGGTGGAAGGCTGAGTCAACCTTGAGCCTGGTGAGATTCGAACTGCCAAATTGCAGTCAGCTGGCAGTCAGCAGAAGTAGCCTGCAGTACTGCACTCTAACCACTGCGCCACCGCGGCTCTTTATAATTAGGTTCTGCAGAATAATAAATAATCTTGTTTTCCAATCTGTTTAAAAATTACAGTTTGTAAATATACAAACTTGTATGTTTTCCACTTCTCACAACACACTAAGGAAACCCAAATTGTTGCATGCAAGATTTTTTTGGGGGGGGGGGAGTGTCCGGCCCAAGGTCCCGCAGCTGGCTTTGTGCTTAAGATGGGACTAGAACACATAGTCTCTTATCCCAAAGGTGGTTTTTCAAGAGGCAACTGGACTTCCTGGTTTTTCTTTTGAAGACGTTTCGCTTCTCATCCAAGAAGCTTCTTCAGCTCTGAAGAAGCTTCTTGGATGAGAAGCGAAACGTCTTCAAAAGAAAAACCAGGAAGTCCAGTTGCCTCTTGAAAAAGCACCTTTGGGACAACCAGGACCTGGATGACTGAGAACCTCCATAGACATAGTTTCTAATTTGATGCCCTTACCACTAGAACCAAATGACTGGCTCAATGGTACTTAAAACATGGCTTTCTTCAGTGTGATTTTTCTTTCTTGCTTAAGTCTTTGAGGGAAAAACCCTATCATAGCCCCTTTGGCAGTGCAACAACTACATGTACAGTACAATGCATCTGCAATGATAAAAAGACTGGGAAATTCCTTTTCCCAATAAGCTTACTTATCCTCCCATTGGCGTTTTATTACCTGGTTGAAAAATATTCTGCTTTACCTTACTTTGGGTCCTCCTCTATACAAACTCAAGTTATATTGCTTGCAATTTAAGTCCTTCTTGATTTATTTTATTAATTTTATTGTTGCTCTTGTACTATTAGTTTATGTTCTGCTGTTTGATCATACCGTTGTGGTTTTGTTATCTTTTGCTTAAGCTTCTTACCATTGGTGGAGAGAAAAAAAACACTTATGCAGAAATTTAACCTTCCTGGAAAATAACTCATACTCAAGCGGGAAGAAGTGAGTCCCCTGGTTTCAAGGAAGCAATCGAGGGTACTTTCCCTACAGAAATGCAGCACTAACCTTTTTAATTTAAAGGAGGTTACTGGGCCAGAGGAAAAGTGGAAGAGTTTGACAGCAGCCACCCAGCTCTGACAGAAAACTGGCTGTCATTTTCTGAACTTTAGTCTTTCCTACCCCTGTTTGCCCTCCCTTCAATCAGACCTATCCTCCTTCGCATCCCTCTCAAAGAGGTGTTACACAACCATTTTCAGGTCATAGACTCTGAATGGGAAGCAGGGGGCTGCATTCCAAAACAAAACAAAACAAAAATATTGGAGGGGCCAAGACAACCACATTGGGATTCAATTTACATTGAATTAACATTTAAAAATATTTATAGAAAGTGTATAGGTTACCTTGCAATATCAACTCTGCCGTCTTTCAGTTGGATACCATGATTGGTTATGAGGTGATAGGAGGTTGGATTCAAGTGATAATAGCAATAGGAATAGCACTAAGACTTATATACCGCTTCATAATGCCTTACAGCCTTCTCTAAGAGTCAGCATATTGCCCCCAAAAATCTGGGTCCTCATTTTACCAACCTTGGAAGGATGGAAGGCTGAGTCAACCTTGAGCCTGGTGAGATTCAAACTGCCGGCAGCCAGCAGTCCGCAGAAGTAACCTGCAGTACTGCATTCTAAGCACTTCTTTGAGTGAAGGATTGCTCCCATGACCTCTTTGTTTGACACAACTATTTATTTGTTTGATTGATTGGTTTCTATTGCCGCCCATCTCTGGACTTGTCTCCAACCTTGTCTTTACAGAGAACATTGTAGAGAAAATGATGGCCCTACAATTCCAGAGGACCAGAGGTGGCATTCAGCCAGTTCGCACTGGTTCGCGCGAACTGTTGGCAGAAATTTGGCCAAGGTCACCGAACTGGTAGTGATGGCCGGCTGGCCATGCCCCCGAACCGGTCCCCCGGTCGCCGCTCGCTCGCCCCGCCTGCCATGTTCATCACCGCCATGTTCTTTGCACATGCACATCCCATTGCCTTGCAAGTCCAATGGGATGCGCATGCGTGAAAAACATGGCGGCGACGGCACGGCAGCAGCTTTTTCTGTGACCTCCGGTACTTTTTGGCGGCCAGCCGCCTCCTCTTTGCCAGCCACTTTCCAGCAGCAGCGGCTGGTTGGGGCCGCCAAAAACTCCGGTCAGCTTGCCTTCTGGACTCTGGACCAGCCGCTGCGGAAGGTAAGCAGCCCTGAACAAAGAGGCAGTGGTGGGGGAGGAAGCAAGGCTAGGGCTGGGCCACTAAAGGAGGGGAAACAGGGGCGACTGGTGAAGGGAGGGCGGGAGTAGATAGGTGGAAATTCCAAAATTTTCCCTACCTTTTCCTGTGGGCGTGGCTACGTGGGGGTTGTCATGTGACTGAGTGGGAATGGGTGTGAGTGACGTCAAGTTGGCTCTGCCCACCCAGTCACATGCCCCGCCCACCTAGCCCCGCCCACTGAACCAGCAGCATTTTTTTTTTTAAACCACCACTGCAGGGGACCCTAAGCAAAGTGGATTATTTGGACATTGGGCAGTCAAGTTTCAGGTCTCTTGGTCTTACTCAATGTCTCAGTGGCTTTCCATTCCATTGACCACAGTATCCTTTCGGGCTGCCTAAATAAGATTGGAGTGGAGGCATTATTTTGTCGTGGGTCTCTTTTCTAAAGGAATGGCTTCAATCAGTGATAGGAGGGTAGGAGAGATCTGATTATGGATGACTACTCTGTGGAATGCCTCAGACCTTTCTGTTCTCTCCACATCTTTTTAATATTTGTGTAAAACTGCTGGGGGAAAGTCACGTATTGTAAAATAGCCTGATGGCAATAGATGCGGATTATACTGTCAGCCTTTCTAAGCAGATTAGATTAGGAAACCAAAGTAATATAGCCAACACTGTTTTCACTGTAAAGCTTTAATAGCAGAATCTTGCAAGTCTAAATGCAGCTCCCACTCCCTCTCTATCATCATATAAAGTAGGAAGAGGCTTGGCTGAGGTGTTTGTGTACATTACTGTTCTGTCCTGGGCTGTGCCTTTTTTTTTTTTAATGTGACCACTGTTTGGGCAGCAGTTCTTCCTCCAATTCCTCAAGGCCATTCCCTCTGCCTTCTACAAGTATCTAGTTATACATCTAGGGCCTGAATCAAATAGGTAATACGACAGAAATGCTAATCTTGCACCTAGAAGCTGTTGGGGTTGGATGGGGAGAAACAGACTCAGAACGTACCGTATTTTTCGGAGTATAAGACGCACCGAAGTATAAGACGCACCTTAGTTTTGGGGGAGGAAAAAAAGGAAAAAAGGCCTCTGCCTGCAAGCAATTTGCCAAACAGCAAACAGCACAGATGATATACACCGTTTGCTGTGTATTTCTGTGCATGTGTGATTGACCCATAGAAATAGCAAAGAATTGGAGAAATGTACATTATGCCAGAAAGTTTTCTTAAATGTAGTCACACTAACTCCTCCCAATTATTTAAATAGATCTACTCCAAGATAACTAAACTCTAATACTAAACAGGACACTGTTACATTTCAGACTATACTTGTACAGAGCTGTTAAAATTAATTAAAATTTCTGGAAGTATACATTATACTCTATTATTTAAAAGAAGATACAATAGCACTGGGCCTCTTCAGAGCAAGCATTTATTTTAAAAAGCTTCTATATTTTGTTAAGTTGTCTAGATTTACAGGGATCTCCAACCTTGGCAACTTTAAGACTTGTGGACTTCAACTCCCAGAATTCCACAGCCAGCAAAGCTAACAAAGCTGGCTGTGGAATTCTGGGAGTTGAAGTCCACAAGTCTTAAAATTGCCCCTGGCTCTAGAACAATAATAAAGCAGTCTTTAAAAAATAAGTCTAATAATTTGAACATTCTACAGACATTTATAGTTATTTACTTACCCCCTTCCATCCAGTTCAGCAAAAAATAAAAATCTGCGAGTCTTTCCCAGCTATTTGCCTCTTTGCAGTTTCACTTTCATTTTCCCACATGGCAAATCAGCTGTAAGTCGGGAAGTGCTAGTGACTTGCTTTGCTTTACAGGCTCTTCCCTCTTTGCTGCAAACAGGTAAATTGCTGGAAGACAGAGGCCAAAGGTGGGGGTGGGGGGTGGGTGGGTGGGTCTACATTCGGTGTATAAGACGCACCCAAGTTTTCACCCTCTTTTTGGAGGTAAAAAGGTGCGTCTTATACTCCGAAAAATATGGTATCTCTCTAAGACAGAATGGCTTTGGGTCAGTGGTTATTGAACAAAACAATTCCACAGAATTACTAAATTTTAACCGAGTTGTGTTCCTCCAATCAGAGATGGTCCACAATTTGGAGGTCTTCCTGCCTCATAGCTTCTGCTTAATCAGAAGGTGGCAACTGTGCTCAGAAGGACTTCTGTACAGTATTATGCGCCAATTGTGGCCTTTCCTAGATCAGGAGGCCATGCTCATAGTCACTCATGCCTCAGTCACCTCCTGCTTGGATGATTGTAATCATGTATTACATGGAGTTGCCCTTGGAAAGCATTCAGAAACTGCATCTGGTACAAAACATGGCAGCCTTGACAGGATGAATCCACCATTTTGGGAGCTGCGTGGTGTCAGTTGCTTCTGGGTGACAAAGTACTGGTTGTCTCTTTTAAAGCTCTTCCCGGTTGTGGGACTGGTCTACAACTGAGGACCATTACTTATTTCGCTTAGTGATATTTGTGAGCTGCTCAGGGTTAAATGGCAGCACTTAATATAACATAATATATAGGGATCACTCTTGCAGAATATGGTTTGGTAGTTTATAGTTCTTCACCATAAAGCCCAACTCACCGATTGAAGGAGGAGGCGACATTTTAGTATTTCATGAGCCACATTCTCCTTGGTGGAAAATTTCTCAGGCAGAAATTTATTCTCTCCTTTCTCTCCTGAGCCTTCAGAAATACAGCAGGCATTACAATTAATTTCCCCTGGGCCTAATAAATGCCTACCCCCAGGGCTCCACCGTTGCTGCCTTTTCCTTGCAGCATCAGTACTGACATACATGGAACCTGCATAAAACATTGCCTAAAGCTACAAAACCAACTCCTTACTAAAGGTACGGCAGTTGATGTATCATGCATTGACTCTGGCAGCCCCCCCCCACCTCCTTCTTCCAGCCCACCCAGTATACTGAGGGCTAATTATGGAGCCAGGTTCAGAATTGCTCCCAAGATGCTTAGACGTTTCCTTACATTTCCATCCAGCATGAAAGGTATAAGTCTGTTCTGGCTCCTGGGCAATGTCAATTTTGAGATTTGCAGAGAGAAAGGCTGCTAAAATGAACCTGGCAGGAGATTTATGACAACGGTATTGCCAGACTGGAAAAATCTAATTTCTCTACAGCAGGGGCTTCTTAACTATTCACTTATTGTAAACTGAAGTTGGATTGCGATTCTAATATTCCTGATACAGTCTGCTGCTGTCCTAGCAAAAAGTAGACATTATGCTACTTAGGAAAAAATTAGCCATCACAACCCTCTTCAGGGCAGATATCAGTTGCCTAGTATTGAACCATAATTGTAAGAACAGAAATACATCTCCAAGGCCAGACTTAGTGCCAAGCTGGCAAGTACAATTAGAAATGGGTTTGCAGATTGTGCAAGCTAATTCCCAATGTCACTAAAGAATGCTTCAATTCTATAAAGATACGAGATACTACACAGCATCTCCCTACCACCACCTTTGATTAATAATTTTGCTGAACAGATACATGTCACAAAACAGAGCTTAAGCGATCAGCTATGGCCTAACAATTGGGAAGGAAGCAATGGTTCAGTTTTAATAAGATTTGCCTAACTTTTCTTGCCATTTAGTGACATTAATATCTAACCTGTATTTAAATCCCTTAAGGCAGGACATATAATGCTTATAACTGTGTGAGGTTCCATGAAGTGCAGTGTGAAAGGCTGAAGTTCAGTTGCATGGTTAATGCTTTGCAAGTGTAAAATCTTAAGATTTAATCCTGGGAACTCCTGCTCTGGTTTTAAGAAAACCACTGATTAAAATCCTGGCAAGATTGAGTTAGATGGACTAATACCTTCTCACACCAGCTCTTTTCCATAACACCATCCTACAAGCAGATAATCAAAATTGTAGGACTGGCAAGAACCGTAAAAAAGAGAGGAGAGGAGAGGAGAGGAGAGGAGAGGGGAGGGGAAGGGAGAGGAGGGGAGGGGAGGAGAGGGGAGAGGAGAGGAGAGGAGAGGGGAGGGGAGTGGGGAGGAGAGGAGAAGAATAGAATAGAATAGAATAGAATAGAATAGAATAGAATAGAATAGAATAGAATAGAATAGAATAGAATAGAATAGAATAGAATGAGCTGGAAGGGACCTTGGAGGACTTCTAGTCCAGCCCGCTGCTCAAGCAGGAGAACCTATACCCGTGATGGCGAACCTATGGCACGGGTGCCACAAGTGGCACGCGGAGCCATATCGGTGGGCACGCGAGCTCAGGTCCGGCGTGCATGTGTGCACCAGCCGGCTGATTTTCGGGCCTTCTGGGCCCACTGGGAGTCGGGAAACAGGCTGTTTCCAGCCTCCAGAGGGGGTGGGGAAGGCCGTTTTCACCCTCCCCAGGCTCCTAGAAAGGCTCTGGAGCTTGGGGAGAGCGAAAAATGGGATTGCCATTGCATGCTGGGAGCAGGGGGGTCATGTGTGCATGTGCGGGGGTGCATGGAATTATGAGTGTGGGCATGCACACACGTGATTCCCCACATTCCCCCTCCCTTTTGGCACGTGAACCAAAAAAGGTTCGCCATCACTGACCTATACTATTTCAGATAAATGACTGTCTAGAGAGTCTAGACCAGTGATGGCGAACCTATGGCACGCGTGCCACAGGTGGCACGCGGAGCCATATCTGCCGGCACGCGAGTCGTTGCACTAGCTTAGTTCCAAGGCGCATGTGTGCACCGGCCAGCTGATTTTCGGCTCACGGGGAGGCTCTGGGAGGGTGTTTTTGGCTTCTGGAGGGCCTCCGGGGGGCGGGGGGAGGGCATTTTTGTTCTCCCCAGGCTCTAGGGAAGCCTGGGGAGGGTGAAAAATGGGCCTACTGGGCCCACCGGAAGTCAGGAAACGGGCCATTTCCAGCCTCCAGAGGGCCTCCGGGGGGCGGGGGAAGCTGTTTTCGCACTCCCCAGACATTGAATTATGGGTGTGGGCACTCGCGCGTGTGCGATAGCAGGCACGCACGCGCTTTCGGCACCTGAGGAAAAAAAGGTTCGCCATCACTGGTCTAGACTCTTCTTAAAAACATCCAGTGATGGAGCGCCCACAATTTCTGGAGGCAAGCTGTTCTACTGGTTTAATGTCCTCACTGTTAGGAAGTTTCTCCTTAATTCCAAGTTGCTTCTCTCTTTGATTAGTTTCCAACCATTGTTTCTTGTCCTGTCCTCTGGTGCTTTGGAGAATAATTTGAACCCCTCTTCTTTGTGGCAGCCCCTCAAGTACTGTAATACTGCTATCATGTCACCCCTAATTCTTCTTTTCTTTAGACTAGCCAAATCCAAATCCTACAGCCGTTCTTCATATGTTTTAGTCTCCACCTTTTGATCATCTTAGTTGCTCTTCTCTGAACTTTTTCCAAAGTCTCAACAATTTATATAGAGTGGGGGGGGGGGAAACAACAGAAAGATTTAGAATTTTGGAAGATTAAAAAGAAAGAGGCGGTCTTGCATTTCCTAATCTTAAATTATATTATGATGGTAGCTATCTAACATGGATAACCAAATGGATAATAGCAGAATATCTACTGGTATCATGAAAGCAGCTGGTTTAGGCATATTCATAGATACTTATGGTATCAGGAAATGAAAGAAGAAAATAATTTGAAAGGACACATTATAAGCCAAAGTCTGATAAAAATATGGCATTGAAAAAAAGAGGATAAGTTCATTTACTTCCCCATCAAATACCTTTTACTTTATAATACGGTAAATAAATTGGGGAAGATGGGTATATTGCCAATATGTTTAGACTAGCCTTTCTAGTCAGTGGTTTTTGAAACCACAATTCCTCTGTACGGTTCTTTTTTATTTATCTTTCTAGCTTATCTATTTAGTGAATACTTCCATTTTTCATTATTATAAATGTTGCTAACTTTATTGACATATACGTGTGCATTTATACATGCTCTTTAAATGCCAATAAAGAGCAATGTTTTCCCAATCGTCATAGAGGAAACACTCAACACTAAGGAAAATTTGAGAGGTCAAATAAAACATTGAAACAGAAGCTGTCTAACCCATGTATTGTTTCCTATAACAAATGAGATGACATTGAAAAGTAACTTAACATTCACTGTCACTTGAGATGAGTGTCAGCAATAGCAATGGAACACTGAGAAGTGTATGCAGCCTACAAGACAATGGCTGAGTTCACAATACAATAATTGTTCACAAAATAATAACCTTAAGGTGCTTACTTTGATTTTAGCTCACATAAGGAAATGGTTGTAGTGAGTTATGACTCATTTAACAGACCGTAGTTTAATGTACCATAGTTTAATTGAACACATGTGGTCTTTGAACACATGGCATACAATTAACAAAATAGAAGAAGCCGAACTATCTTGTTTAGTAGCAAATAATGTACTTAATAACTTTAGCTCTCTATCCTCTCATTCAGGCTTCTCCAACTTGCTATCTTCCTAATGACACGGATTATGCACCTCATAATCTTCTCTGGCCATGGTGATTGATTGAGAACTGATGAAACCGCAGTCCAATACATGTGGAAGGAAGCAACCCAGGAAATGCTGTGAACAGCACTAATGATCCAACCGGATCAGATTATAGGCGTTCTACAGTCGCTTTCCTTTCACCACTACCTAAACTGCATACTGCCTGCTATTTCTTTTATAAGTGTACATAAAGCAAACATTAAACTATGAATGGCCTCTATGCTATTGAAAGATACTAGTGACAAAATTGTATTTCCAAGGTTGCATTAACGACCTTGTCTCAATTCATTTTACAATGCAATGTATGGATTTAGTGAAAATACAAATTACATTTCCTTGATTGCTGCTACCTATCTAGATCAGACAGAATCCCTCACAATTGATAAATTTTAAGTGCCAAACCTGACTGAGTTTTAATTGCATGGGCACTTTCCATTGTACAATCAGAAACACAGGGTTGGAATGGCCACACTGTATGATCAAGCCTAATCATCTGCTCAGTGCAGGAATCCAAATTAAAGCATTTTTAAAGCAGATGAACATGAGGCCGTGGGATTCATTGGTGCCCTGAAAGCCCTCTCCCCTGCCTTTAAAGTGATTCTTAACATTTCTTGTTTTTTTTAAATTTTATATATTGTTTCTTCATGCTTTTCATATTTTATCATACACTGCTCGGATTCTCAGTATGAGGCAGATGGGCGGTTCTTAAATATGACAAAATAAATAATTTCAGATAATGAACAATCTATATTTTGAGTACACCGAATGAGGATGAGATCTGCACCTCTCTTAATAATTAGTTCTAGCGCTAAACTGCATTTACTGTTATAAGGTGTTTTTCCCCCCTAATGCTCAGGGGTTTTCACAGAGTACGGTTTAAAAAAAAACAGAAGTCAACATGGTGGCTGTAATAGAGCAATCGAAGTGTTTTTTATGTGCATTGTATGCACGATCCAATAAAAAACAGGTAGAGCTTCAATCAGACCCCTGTGGCTACCATCTTAACTTTTTTTAAAAACCACAGCCTGTGGATATCTCTTCTAACAAATGTGAAAAATGTGTCTTTAAAAACTTAAATCCATTCTTGCGTATCTGGCACTCCGAAATACAAGGAAACAGGTTTTGCTTTCTTCTGTGTGATATCCTTTCAAATATTTCGAGAATAGTATCCTATCCCCACCGAGTCATCTTTTCTCCAGGCTAAACATAGTCAGCTCCTTCAGTCTCTTTTCATATGGATGAATATCTAATGCCCTGATCATTGTCACTGCCATTCTCTGAATCTGAATCCATCTTACAGCGTGATATCCAAAATAGGACAAAGTGGGGTGTGACCAAAGCAGAATAAAGTTGAACCATTACAATCCTTTCCATGATTTGGAATGTATACTTTTCTTGGTACAAATCAACAGTGCATTTGCCCTTTCTTCAACATATCACATAACTGCTTATTTATTAAACGTATTTATTTCTTCAATACTATAGGCTCTCCAACTCTAAAGTAGCATAAAATATAAGACCAACATAATACAAATATTTTACAAAACAAACACCGGGAAAAAGCACACCAATACTAACAAAACAAATATCATAAATACATCCACCAACTGCTAACTCGAGGCCTGGGTGAAAAAAACCAGGTTTTAAGGGTTTCTTTAAATTGAGTTAAGGTAAGAGCTATACAAGCTCTGGGGGGGGGGAGATCATTCCAGAGGGAGGTGCTGTGACAGACAAGGCACCTTACCTGGATTCCATCAAGTTTCACTGTCTAATCAAGGAGAGCCAAAACATGTTGATTATATAGGATGTAGGGAAGCTATGGAATATAGCTGGTCCCATAAACCACCAGACCTTATGCCCTGAAGGGTTTTATATGTGATAACTATAGTAGCATCTTACCGTAAATTGTTCCTGAAAACTTACTGGTAAGCAAGGAAGCTCACAAAACAATGCTCTTACATGGGTATGCTGTTCCTAACTGCCTGTGCCAGTGATGGGGAACCTTTTTTGGCTCGCGTGCCAAAAGGGTGCGCGGCCAGACCCATGCCTTCCCCCCATGCACACGCACAACTCCCGCGCTGCCCCCCCGATGCATGCGCACAGACCTCACTGAAGCCTCCAGACTCCTGAAGCCTGGGGACGGCAAAAAACGGTGGAGACAAATTTTTGGTTGGCCCGTTTTTTGCCATCCCCAGGCCTCAGGAGGCTTCCCTGAAGCCTGGGGAGAGCGAAAACGGCTGAAAAGAAGGCCGAAAATCAGCTGGCCAGCGCGCGCATGCGTGCTGGAGCTGACATAGGGCAACACCTCGCATGCCCTCAGACATGGCTCCGCGTGCCACCTGTGACACACGTGCCATAGGTTCACCATCACTGGCCTATGCTACTGTGTTCTGGATTAGTTGCAGCTCCTGAGTGGCCTTCATGAACAGGTTCATATAGATCACATTGCAACAGTCCAAATATAAGATGAATAAAGCATCTGTGACTGTCTTCCCAGTCTAGCTACGGGCACAATGGGTGCACTAATTATACAGTTGAAAATGTCATGAAACTGAAGGAAGCTTTTGCTACATGAAAAACATATCTTGTAGAATACAGACATTCTTGGAATTTAAATTTGAAATGAAACTACAACTTTTCTTACTAGGTATACTCACAGAAAATCAACATCATAATTTAATGAGATACATGTTTATAGCAGCAAGCATAAATTTTGCTCAGCATGGAAAAAAGATACAATTCCAACAATGTCTGATTTGAAATTTAAAATTTGGGGGATAAACATCAATGGCAAAACTAATCTATATATATATAAGTCAAATACCACTCACTCATCACAAAATCTCCAGAACTGTAAAGCCTACAAACTTGAAATTTGGCATGTATGTTCCTCTTGGCTTCTAGGTGCTCGCTAAAAAGGATTTTTCAAAATGACCATCAGATCATTAGTATTTCTTATACAGTGTATTAACGCACTCTGATGGTAAGGAGTTAGACATTCTATTCCCCCTCCCCACCTGAAAAGAACTCTGTTCCAACTGCCAGTTGCCTTATATTAACACGCTCTGATGCTAAGGAGTTAGATATTCTAACTCCTTAGTTAGACGCAAAGTCTAACTAAGCGCGACGCAAAGTGCGACGCAAAGAGTTAGACACACCGCATATCAGACATAAATACATTAGAAAGTGTCCAGAGATACTTTACAATAAGAGTCCTCCACTCATCTACTCGCAACAGAATACCTTACGCAACCAGACTTGAAATCCTAGGCTTAGAAAGCTTAGAACTATGTCGCCTTCGGCACGACCTAAGCATAGCTCATAAAATTATCCACTACAACATCCTTCCTGTCAATGACTACTTCAGCTTCAACCACAACAATACACGAGCACATAACAGATACAAACTCAAAGTGAACCGCTCCAAACTTGACTGTAGGAAATATGACTTTAGCAACAGAGTGGTAAATGCCTGGAACTCACTACCTGACTCTGTGGTTTCGTCACCAAACCCCCAAAACTTTACCCTAAGACTGTCCACTGTTGACCTCACCCGATTCCTAAGAGGTCAGTAAGGGGCGTGCATAAGTGCACCAGCATGCCTACAGTCCCTGTCCTAATGTTCCCTCTTTCAGTGCCAATCTTATGTATATAAACAATGTTACATCTATGTATATTACCAACACATACTTGACAAAATAAATAAATAAATAAATAAATAAATAAATAAATTCTACTTCCCCTCCCCACCTGAAAAGAACTCTGTTCCAACTGCCAGTTGCCTTATATTAACATGTTCTGATGCTAAGGAGTTAGACATTCTACTCCCTCTCCCCACCTGAAAAGAACTCTGCTCCAACTGCCAGTTGACTCACAGTCCGTTACCTCAGTTCAAACTGGCAGACGTTCCACTCTTCATTCACGAGTGGTCTGGGGCTCCTTACAGTACTAAACATCGCTACCTCACCAAAATGTCTACGCATTCCACCTATGGAACTGCTTCCAAACTCAAGACGGCGGGAGAGATATTCCCTTATGAGTTTCAATCACCGACCACCACTGAGCCAATGGATTATGAACCGAATTTCTCCTGCAGTGTCCCAGCCCCAAATCACTTCTTACACTGACCTCCTCAGTTCAGACGAATCTGTTCCTTCTACTGTAACACCAGTTAAAGGGAAAAGAGGGGGAAAACACAGGAAAAGATTTACAGATGCGATTAGGAAAACACAAGTAAGGGAAGCTGCAAAAAAGTATCATCAAACTCATCCCCAAGTCAATAGAGAGGCTGTAAAAAAGTATGCATCTAATAACCCCTACGTTAATCAGGCAGCTACAGCTAAATACAATAAAAAGATATCACAAATCAGATCAATGCCTTGGACTAGTAAGTATTTGTCTGGTTTTATATATGAACCTCAGATTGATTACTCCAGGGAAAAGGTTGTTGATCTCGGACCTCAGTTACCCTGTGCCTCGTGCCGTGCCCTGAAGTGGCAGGATGAGACTCCCGAGATGTGCTGCAGTGGCGGTAAAGTCCAGCTCCCTTCCCTTGAGCCCTCCCCTGAACCCTTACACAGCCTTCTCACCCACCAGCATCCAATGGCAGAGCACTTTCTTTCTACAACAGATGCTTTCAAATGACGTCTTTTGGAACCAGAGAGGTGAAGGAGGGAAATTTTATGCCAGGTCTACCACAGGATAGGGAGGGGCAGGTCTACCACAGGATAGGGAGTATCATGGCGGGGCCTCAGCAGCAGCCTTCATTTCTCCAGATATGCTTTGTTGGTGACGATGACAATGAGAGGGACATCCATTGTGGAATCTACCTGGGCATTAATCCAGAACTGGTTAGCCAACTGCAGAAGTTGCTGCATGAACACAAATATATTCTGGAACTTAATGCTGCTGTTGATTCTGTTCCTAAGGGCCACAAGGACTTCCAAATGGTGATTAACGCCAATAGGAAGCCTTCTGGAGAGCACTGAGGTCGTTTCAGTGCCCCCACGACTACAGAAGTGGCTGTTCTCATTGTCGGCCAGGATTTTGAGAAGAGATATATCGTTCTCCACAGCAGAGACAACAGGTTGTTACGTATCAGTGAGACGCACCGTGCCTATGACGCTCTCCAGTCGTGTTCTGCCGTGGAGAAGATGGCTATTACATCAATATACCTCAGTGCGACGCAAAGACCAAGGCTCCTCTCAAGAACACTGTGTCTGCTGCTGACTTTTACAGCTAAAGGAAAATGGAGCGTGATGGCGAAGAATGCTACCTACTGCTATTCCGCAACCTTCTGAATCGATTTCTGGTTGATATGTATCCGAAAACTGAGAGTTAAAGACTCAATTGGATTCGTAACCACCAAAAAAAGCTGAGAAGTGAGGAGTATGTGCACCTGAAAGACGCCATGACAAGAACTGACAGGCAGTTATCACAGCTTGGCAAGATGGTTGTGTGCCTGATCACATAGTTTCATAGTGAAGCACGGGTATCCAGCTAGTAGTATATATACTGTATACACAATAGAAGTGTATATTTAATTTAAGCCAAAAATTAAGCCAAAAGTCATACATTCAAGACTACACAGCAGGGCAAAATATAATATAGCTTCTAATGGGGTCTAAATGCCTACAAATATTGCAAATTAACAGAACTATAAAAAGGAGGAAATCAGAAGTCGTTTTTGTTCTTTATTTTCTTTTTTCTTCACTCCCTCCCTCCCTCACGTAACCCATTAACACATACTCACACACACCTAGTAACAAACAATTGAGACTATTTATTTATTTAATACATTTATATGGCTATGCAATTCATATATGATGACTCTGGATGACTGACAACAATATTTAATATTTAGTTTAGTAGTATTAATATTTAATATTAAGTAATTTAAGATTAAAATCTTCATCATATAACAAATACTTTTGATGTGAGTCACAGCAGTTCTTTTTTCAATATAATATTCAATTTTGAATGAAAAAACCAAGTTGTTTTATGTTTGGGAGGTTGATATCCGAAATTGTGGGTTATATGTAGAATACTTTTTTCTTTTCCCTATTTTCGGTACTCTATGCTATAAGTTATAATAATGGCATGTCAATAATCTTTAATTATGTAAACATCACTGCACTGAAATAATGCAATATATCAAGATTTATAACAACACAGTAAAAAGGGAAAAAAATAGACAAATTTGGTCAATGGCCTTCCTAGCCACAGTGGTAACCTGCTCCTGAAGCAGGAGCTATGACTCCAAAAAAGATCCCCAGTTATTCATTAGCCTAAGGAAGAAGTATAACCCCATTCATTTTTCAGTGCTAGAAGTGCGGGGCGTTGCTCTCTGTTTATATACAGCAGCATGCCCTGACAGTGTTGATGGGGTTGTTTTCTCCTTGGTAGTTCCTTGATTAGGCTGCTGTTTACTACTTGAGCTGTTAGTTCCTTGATTAGGGTATTATTTACTGTTGGATTGCTCTCCTGGTGTTCACCCTGCTTATCTGGGTGTTGATTGCTCGTGAGGAGGTGTTCTGTTTTTGTTTCCTTTTTAGCATTTTTGTTATTGTTTTTTGTTTTGTTTTAATTTAATTTAATTTAATTAAAAGTTCTTATAGGCCGCCCAATCCCGTAGGACTCAGGGCGGCGTACAACAGGAATAAGAACAATACAAATAATACAAAATAAATTTAAAACATTACATAATTCTAAAAACTATTCATTCATGGGGGAAACCGATCTTCACCCCGCCTGCCGGAAGAGCCATGTTTTTACGGCTTTGCGGAAGGCCAGTAGAGTGGGGATAGTCCGGATCTCTGGTGGGAGTTGGTTCCAGAGAGATGGGGCTCCCACAGAGAAGGCTCTCCCCCGTGGACCCACCAACAGACATTGTTTGGCTGATGGGACCTGGAGGAGGCCAACTCTGTGGGACCTAATTGGTCGTAGGGAGGTATGTGGTAGGATGCGGTCCCGGAGGTAACCTGGTCCTGAGCCATGTAGGGCTTTAAAGGTCAAAACCAACACCTTAAATTGCGACCGGAGACTAATAGGCAACCAATGCAGCTGGCGGAGCATAGGTGTTATGTGGGTGTATCTCAAAACACCCACCACAGCTCGCGCAGCTGCATTCTGTACCAATTGCAGTCTCCGGATACTCTTTGAGGGTAGCCCCATGTAGAGCGTGTTACAGTAGTCCAGCTGTGAGGTGACAAGGGCATGAGTGACTGTGAGTAAAGCCTCCCTCTCCAAGTAGGGTTGCAATTAGTGCAAAGGTCCCCCTAGCCACAGCTGAAAGATGTTGCTCCAATTTTAGCTGTGGGTCTAGGAGAACACCCAAATTGCGAACCCGTTCTGAGGGAGTCAATTTTTCTCCCCCGAGAACCAAGGAAGGGAAGTCGACATAATCCCTGGGGGGCAATATCCACAGCCATTCAGCCTTGTCAGGATTGAGTTTGAGCCTATTCATTCCCATCCAGACCCTAACATCATCCAGGCAGCGGCACATTACATCGACTGCTTCCCTGAACTGACACGGGGTGGAGATGTACAACTGGGTATCATCAGCATACTGCTGATACCTCACCCCGTGTCGTCGGATGATCTCACCCAGCGGTTTCATGTAAATGTTAAACAGGATGGGCGAGAGGACCGAGCCCTGAGGCACCCTGCAAATCGGGGGCCTAGGGGCCGACCTCTGCCCTCCTGTCAACACCGACTGCGTCCTATCAGAGAGGTAGGAGGAGAACCACCGTAAAACGGTGCCTCCCACTCCCACTCCCACCTCGCCGAGACGGCGCAGAAGGATACCATGGTTGATGGTATCAAAAGCCGCTGAGAGGTCAAGTAACACCAGGATGGAGGAATGACCTCCATCCTGGGCTCGCCAGAGATCATCCATCAGGGTGACCAAAGCAGTTTCTGTACTGTAGCCGCGCCTGAAACCCGATTGAAAGGGATCTAGATAATCAGTGTCATCCAATAACCCTAGGAGCTGGAGCGACACCACTTTCTCAACAACTTTACCCACGAAGGGCAAGTTGGAGACTGGACAGAAGTTCTTTAAATCCGCTGGGTCCAGGGAAGGCTTCTTGAGGAGGGGCCTCACCACCGCAGCTTTTAAGGGCTGCGGGATGGATCCCTCTCTCAAAGATGCGATCACAACAGCCTGGAGCCAGCTGCGTGACACCTCCCTGCTGGCAGAAACCAGCCAGGAGGGTCACGGATCCAATAAACACGTGAAGGCACTCATCGCTCCTATGGCCTTGTCCACATCATCAGGAGTGATAGGCTCAAATTCATCCCATACAACAGGACTAAGACTCACCTCTGTCGTCTCGGCTTGCCCTGTCCAAATGGAGTCCAGGTCTGTCTGAATCTGAGTGACTTTATCTGCCAGAAACTGAGCAAATTCCTCAGCTTTGCCCTGCAAGTGTTCTTCAACTCCTTCCTTAGCAAGAAGGGAGCGAGTCACCCTAAACAGGGTGGCTGGGCGAGAATCGGCGGATGCAATAAGAGCGGAAAAATGCGAACATTTTGCTGCCCGTATCGCCACTAAGTAAGACTTAATAAAAGTTCTTAATAGTGTCCAGTCAGGTTCAGCTTTATTGGCTCTCCATCGTTGCTCTAGGCGTCTCTTTTGGAGTTTCATCTCCCGGAGCTCCTCGGTAAACCAAGGAACTCTCCTGGATCCGCTGCCACGGCGAGGCCGCAAAGGCACAATTCGATCTAAAGCCCCCGTTGCCGCCCGGTTCCAGGCAGCCACTAGAGACTCAGATGAATTGTGTACCAGGGATTCAGGTATTTCCCCAAGTTCCCTCTGGAATCCTTCAGATTCCATTTGGCGCCTGGGGCGGAACCACTTAATCGGTCACACCTCCTTGCGGTGGAGGAGTGGTGCCATGAAATCCAACCTCAGAAGGAAATTATCTGGCCACGACAAAGATACTGTGACTAAACCCCTCAGCCTCAGATCATCTCTCCACTGCCCTGAGAGAAACACAAGGTCAAGCGTGTGACCTCCCTCATGAGTCGGACCCTGAACTACTTGGGTCAGGTCCATAGTTGTCATGGAAGCCATGAACTCCTGGACTGCTTCCGAGGTTTCGCCGGGTGATGGCAGGTTGAAGTCCCCCAGCACCATCAACCTGGGGAACTCAATCGCCAGCCCCGCTATCGCTTCGAGCAGAACAGGCAGGGCCTTGCAATGCAGCTAGGAGGCAAGTACGTTAGCAAAAGGCCCAAATGAACCCCTAAGTCCAACTTTAGAAGGAGCGTCTCACACCCAACAATCTCCGTGGCAGGGCTCCTACGAGGACATAGATTCTGGTGAGCTATAATAGCCACTCCTCCACCCCTTCTCTGAGGTCGCGGCTGATGCTGAACTGAGAACCCATCCGGGCACATCTCGGAAAGGATAACCGCCCCTCCTGGCCCAGCCAGGTCTCAGTAATGCATGCCAGGTCCGCCCCCTCTTCCAGGATTAGATCCTGTACGAGGGGTGCTTTGTTGGTGATCGACCTGGCATTCAACAGCAGCAGCTTGAGCCCAGGGCCCTGAATACCATGATTACCAGATACTCGGGCTGAGCAAGCTGGAACCAAACCTGAGGATATTTATTTATTTTATCATTTTATTTGTTTGGATTCCTTCCTGTAGTGCAGGGGTCAGCAACCTTAAACACTCAAAGAGCCACAAAGGTCCTAATCGGAAGCCCCCCGTTCAATTCTGGAGCCTACTGGAAGTTCAGTTCTCCCATCATAGTCTCCTCCTAGCACGGCGTCCTTTTTCCTCTGCTGACCAGAAGCCCGGTTCCGCCACCATAGAGTCACTTCCTAGCGCAGCGTCCTTTTTCCTCTGCCGACTGGATGTCGGTTCCCCCCACCATAGAGTCTCCTCCTAGCGCGACATCCTTTTTCCTCTACCTGTCCTAACTGCAAGCCCTATCAATTGTGGAGCCGACCAGCGACAGAGAGCCACAGCAGAGGGATGAAAGAGCCACATGCGGCTCCAGAGCCGCGGGTTGCTGACCCCTGCTGTAGTGAGTCACAAATTATCACTGCTTTTCTTTTAGCCTTCTTACAGAGTACATTTCTGCCCTTTATAAATTTACTATGATGGGGTTTTTTTTCTTCCTACTAAATGCTCAGAACATATTTCATTTCTAAAAATTGCTTCTCAGTTCCCACAGTACAGAATATCATCCGCATCCTATCCTTCTAGTTGTTATTCTCAGTTATTGGTGTTTATCCTCTGTTTTGGTTGTCTTCTTGAACTGAAACTGCATTTACTATCAGCTTCTGTTGTACAATCTCCTTGTACAACTAATAAATCCTCATGTTTTCTCAACAGCTCAAGTGCTCTAATCCTTTGCCTGATTCTTCAAGGAAATGTACAAGCCAACATTTACTGCATATATGTTGGCTTGTTTTAATGTAGGAGTATATAGTTGGTCCTCAACTTACGACAATAATTGAGCGTAGAATTATGGTCTTAAGTCAAGCTGGTTGTTAATTGGGTCATCGCGTGACTGACATAATTTTATGATTTTTTTTTGTGGCAGTTAAGTGAGCATCTCGGTGATTAAGTGAACCCATTGTCTGGTTTCTGGCAAAAAATGTAAATCACATTCACATGACCGAGCGATGCTGCAAACGGTTGCAAAATGCAGGCCAGTTGCTGAGCACCCAAAATGTGAGATGTGGATGTGGGGTGGCCGCCAGAACTTTGAATCTGGGTTGTAAGTTACTTTGGGGGGGTCTATCTTAATTTAAAATGGTTGCTAAGCAATCGGTCGCAAATCACAGTTGTTGACTTTTATTCATTCAACTTCATTTTTGCTTACTGGGGCACAAGGAGTAGAAAGACTTTTAGTGCTTCTTGCTCTCTTGGTAGGCTGTCAGATTAGCCAAATACCAGCTCTCGACTTACAGGGGAAAAAATTTAGGGGCTTCTCCACTGGTCCTTCTGGCAAACTCCTGGGGGTCAATGACAACTCTCTGTGGCCAACTCGCCACGGCCGACTCGCCATGGTCAATCCGCTGCGGGACAACTTGCCACAAGCCAACTCGTTGCAGGACAAGAGTTGGAACTAATATCAAAGAAATAGTAGAAAAGAATCATTTAAAAAAAGGATGCAAAAGGAGGGACAGAATGAAATATGAATGGCAAAAATTAGAATAATTTATTTATTTTAAATAAATAAATAAATAGAATTGTTAAATTGTCCCGCAACGAGTTGTCCCATGGCAAGTTGTCCCACGGTGAGTTGCCCATGACAAGTTGGAAGTGGTGAGTTGGCCATGGCAAGTTGGCTGCAGCAAGTTGGCTGTGGCAAGTTGTCCCGTTTCAAACTCCTGTTGTCACACTTAGTGACGTAGTTCCCCTGGAGCATGGTTGTCTTACATTGCTCCAACAGTCCTGTCCATTCAACAAGCAATCACTCAGTCAGCACCTCTAAGGACAGACCTCTTTTTTAAAAAAAATGTTTATTTTTTCTCCAGTTTCCATATATACATCAACATATATACCTTAAATAATATATATACTTCTACAATTTTATCCAATCAATCAGAATTCAATATCCTATTTCTGCACCTATTCTTGCTGTTATTGATCAGTCTGTTTTTCTTCTTTTCTTCACACTCCCCTCCCTCTATCTCTACCTCCTCTATCTACCTTCTTATTCCTTCTCTCCCTCTTCCTACTTCCCTCGCCTCCTTCCCTTCTCCCCTCCCTTTCTACTTCCTCTTTCTCCTTCTAAACCTTTTCCTGAGTGATTCTAGTTCTAATACTTATTACATTAAAAGACTGATACCATATTCCCATACATCTTTAAATTGTCGGTGTCACTTTTAAACTCATTATTTTTTTTATATCATATCTATGCTAATAACTCTTTATTCTAGGTATATATTATTAATCTAATGCTGCCTCCTCCAAATCTAATTTTGTCATCTGGGTTACCCCCATTTATTTTAAGGACATACTTCTTGAGGTCAGAGTTAGGGGATGGCATTTTCACCATTGAAAGCTCACATTTCCATACTGTCCTGCGGAAATACTATGGGATTGAATGAAAGGTATGCAAGCAACAGGTGCTCCTGTTTTGATCGGTGGGAGTACATCACCATTTATATGTTGTACTCTTAGGTGTAAAGTTTTAACCTGGATCTGATCCAGCTCTTTCTTTCAATGGAACTCAAATGGAACAGCTAGAATAGGGATACTGCCGCTTAGGGAAAAGCAGCCACAGGTGCAGTAGGCAGGTGCTCCAGTAGGAATGCCTCTCTGGGAGGGAAGCAATCAGCCAGCTGTTCAATGCTTCCAAGAAGCCTGGATCCCAGCTGTCCATCCAATAAATACGCTGGCTCTGAACCCCATCCATCAAAGCACCAACAGTTGCTGCATGCTGCAAAGCCATGGCTGCTCCTTAACACTAGGAATTGGGGTTCTCACCATAGGCCAGTGCTTCTCAAATAGTGGGGCAGGCCCCCCTGGGGGGGCGCAGAGCGATGCCAGGGGGGGGCGCATGACCCCGGGGAATGTCCTTTTTTTTGCAGCAGGGAGTAGGGTTTTTTTGCACCGAACAATAGCACACAGCACAGAGCAGGAGATATGAAGTGCAGATAACAAACCCTTAAGAGACACCATGAAAAAAATATTTAACAGGGATGAAAAGAAAGGAGGAGAGAGACGGAGATAATGAGACAAATGTAAGTCTCCTGAAAGCTAAGACGAGGAAATATGATGAAGTGTACGTAGTGCTTGGCTTCACTGTGACTACGGTGGGAGACGAGGAAAGACCGGTGTGTTTACTGTGTCTAAAAATGTTGGCAGCAGACAGCATGAAGCCAAATAAATTAAGGCGTCACTTAAACACATTACACCCCAATCACGCTGATAAGCCGCTTGAGTTTTTTCAGTGAAAACGTGCCGAATATTGCAAACAATCGTCCCGGCGGAGAGTTGGGGGCGCGCGAAATGTTTACTTCTTCCTGGGGGGGCGTAACAGAAAATAATTGAGAAGCACTGCCATAGGCCAAGTAGGAAAGTATTAAAAAGGGCTTGTAGACAAAATTAGTGTCCCCATTTCAGCAAGCATAGCAAGCATAAAAGATATGGACAATTCTCTATCCCAATACAGCCACCACACATTTCTGAGAAACAAGCTGCTGCAAATTCCGGCTACAGTAAATGTTTCCTTTGTGTATTCAGTAAATCTTATGCCTGCATTGCTATGTTTCCTCTGACCCACATAGGACCATGCAAGGATTAGAAATGAGATCTGAAAAAGGAAAGTAGATCAAAGGTGTCAAGATGCAGTTGGTACTGTGCCCAGATTTGAGGGATGAAGGATGGGAAAGGAAGTGTACTTATAAATGAAGCAGGAGACACAATGATAGCACTGTACTGTTTCAATTAATCTTGAAAACTTTGTTCCCAAAAGAATTGAGGGCAGATGGGATTTCAGAACTCAATTACAAATAATCTTCTTTCCCTGCAATTTACTTTCCACTCTTTCCTGAAACTATAATGCAATTGAGTCTTCCCCCCCCCCCCTTTCATCCTCATTCTTTCTTGCTTGACTGCAGTCCTGTATCTTGTGCTAAGTCAGGCTTCTGTTACTTTTAGTTACTGCAAAAGCTACAATTAACTAGGTCTGAGCAACTTACAAGTCAAAAAATCAAACAAAATACATTATCACTTAGTGTTCTGCGTGATCTTTAACAAACACAGCATTTGTTTATTATGCTAAGAGCAGGGCTGCCCCTGATGGTTGTTCAGGAGTGGTTTGAATACATGATACAACAGCCCATGTGTTAATGGAGGGCAGTCAATGACAGAACTACACCAACGGTCCAGCCCACACAGGAACTCCCCTTTTAAACATAATTCACGTAACTTTAAATTTATTTGTCGGTATCTACTGATGGTGTTAAAGGACCATGATTATTACCTCTACAATGAATTCAATCAAGAACAGCACAAATATGAGTTCTCTCTGAAGAACTCAAAACACATGATTTCTCTGGAAATCTCCTAAAGTTCAGCCATCTGGAGAAATAGTATTACCTCTAAGGCAGCGGCCCCTAACCTTTTGGGCACCAGGGACCGATTTGGTGGAGAAGTGTTTTTCCGTGGACTGTAGGGGGCGTGGTTTTGCATGCTGCCTGCATCCCGCGGATGAGGCTTCCCTTGTTTCCGTGGCCCAGTTGCTGGCATGCTGCGGCTTGATGCCGGTCTACAGACCGGGGGTTAGGGACCCCTGCTCTAAGGTATTCTCAGAAACAGCAGGAAAAGAAATCTATGTAAAGATACTATTTTTCATCTCTCATAACTATAAGAAAGCCCTAATTTCATCCCAACTTTGGTCAAATTCTTAGATTATTCTGGTGATGGTAACCTAAATTTCAAGGATATTGCCCCTTAAAACAGCACAGCATCATAATGGCTTCACTATCACCATAGTGATGGAAACAGTGGGTCTCAAAACTCATTACTTTGGCAGAGAAAATGCTGTTCGCCTACCTACCAGACATCAACTTCAGTACTACGGTATAGGAAAGTTTGTGGTTATCATAATAATAAAGCAACTGAGACAGAAAATCAGAAACCTATTCAGAATGCACCAAAGACAAATTCCTTGTGTGTCCAATCACACTTGGCCAATAAAGAATTCTATTCTATTCTATTCTATTCTATTCTATTCTATTCTATTCTATTCTATTCTATTCTATTAAGAAGAATAACAGACAAAGGGACCATTTTGTGGAAAAAACTTCTTTTTAAATAAAATTTAAAAAGCAGAATAAAAACTAATCAGAATATTTAAAATGGAAAAAAGGAAAAATAAAAGAAAAAACAAAAGAGCAAAGATAAAGGTGCAGCAATCAAAGAAAAGGAAAAAAAAGAACGGTAAAGGAGTGACTTCCAAATTTTCTCTAGCAGCAGTTATAAGTAAAAATATAAAATAATCTTCTTTTATGGTTATAGAGTTGACTTGCGGTGTGATGAGTGGCAAACCAATTTAAATAAATAAATACAGCATTGTTTACATTTTCTCCGTAATTTATTATTTTTAATCTAATCCTCAAAACAATATATTATGACTTCTTTTGCTTCCCATTAAAAGTCAAGAAGAGATTTCCAATCACCATTAAATTTACACAATGTCCTTTCTCTAAAGCAGTCAAATTGGACATTTCATAAGCTTCCATCATCTGCACTATCATTCCTCCATTGTGGGTAAAGTCAAATCTTTCCACCTTTGTGCACATAACAGTGTCAATATTTTGTGGAAGAAACATATGTCTAAATTGTACAGATGTTAATTCAAATGACATTCTTCTTTTTCAATTCTGGTCTTCTATTTCCAGAATGCCTTTCTTAGCAAAGTATGTCTGATGCCTACTTTATTATTTTTTCAGATGTAGGAAAGGATATTTTTTATTCTCCAAGGCTTTTAAATAGTTTAAAACACATTAAACTAAAAGCTATAGTTTTCAAATCACTACAGCTGATTTTATATATTCCCACAAAGGCAAAAATCAGAAGAACACTTCCTGATGTACTATTTGAGAAATTACATAACACAATTTTATATTCACAGTAGGATATGTAGTACTCAACAGAAACATTCATAGCACTGGGTACATAATACTAATGGAAAAAACCCACCAACCCACACAATCCTACCTTTCTATAAACTAGAAATGATATTTGGCTAAATATATAGGATGATAAATGTTTGGAGTCAGGAAAATTGTGCAGCCATGAATAGTGTACTGACTGGCTAATGCAAATAACTTCACTTATTTTATGGTAAACTGCTGCTAAAGCTGTATTTTATCAGTAGCCGGTTGGAAATTCAGCTCCAACTGAATGGAAGATTCAACTGCATACAAGGAATACCAGTATCCTAGAGATACCATTACTGATTTTTTTAAAAAAAGGTAGCTTGTAAGATGTGGGATACAGAAAAATAACTCCTAATCAAAGACCTTTCCAAGATCCCCAGCACAATCTTAAATAAATCAGGGGTGGGATTCAGCTGGATCGGATCGGTTCGAGCGAACCGGATGTTAATTTTACATATTGTTCGCCAAACCGGTAGTTGCAAGGACTGGATGACCCCGCCCACCCCACCCTATGTCACGTAGTGAATATTGTCAGTTGTATGTCTATGCAGGGTGATGCACCCCCTATCCTAATATTGTACATTCCAATATAAGCAGAACACGTGATATGAGTTGTACGCATGTGTGCATTCCTAAACCACCATTAACTCTCTCCTGCCTTAGCTGTTGACTTGAACGGTCGTGTTACTCAGCACAATGTAGTTTATTCAGGATTTATTGTTTTTGTACTGAAATAAATATTTTCTATTAGACTTTTAATCTCGGCTTTATTTCTAATTGTCTGAATTCCAAGAAAAGATCTAAATCACCTCTATGAGATATTTATTCTCTCCTCAACACCCTGCCCCTCCCAGGAGTCTCCACATGGCCCGTTTTGGATGCGAGGTAAATGCAGGGCCCGCGCGGAAGCCCTAGGAGGGTGAAAAACAGGCCTACTGGAAGTACCGGAAGTCCGGAAACGGGCCCGTTTCTGGCCTCCGGAGCCTGGGGGAGGCCGTTTTTGCCCTCCCGGAGACTCGAGGAAAGCTTACGGAGCCTGGGGAGAGCGAAAATGCCCCCGCCGCCATGGTGCAGGAGACCAAGTAGGCTACGCCCACCCAGCAACAGGGCAGAGAACTGGTTGCTAAAAATTTTCAATCCCACCTCTGCTTAATAAGTTATTGTATACTCCATAGCTTTGGGCCCTGCAAATCAAGAAACAAGTGGAGATGGTTTCTAGCTTACTGAGTCAGGTGAGAAAAGCATATATATTTACCGGTAGTTGTTCATTCAAGAGACAAAACATGGATTTTTCAACATCACTTTCAGCTAGACAGTCTTTGTCAAAATCTTATAACACGTTTGAGGTTTTCATTTTCCTGCATCTTGTCAAGTAGAGATATATGTGCTCTTTGCAAATGCTGACATAATTTCTCAATAAGAGAAAATTCCACTAAAATGCCTGAATAGGTAACTATCTGTATTCATTGGCTCTCTAGCACCTACTCTAAGCAAACCATCATGCTTTCCTGTAAAGTTTCCTTTTTACCAGCAATCAGACAACAATCCATATCGAAAAAAGAGAGAGAGAAATTAGAGAAACAGGAACAAAGAAAATTATTTTAGTTAACTGAAACTGGGAGAGGATGCCGAAGTTATAGCAGTGGGGGAAAAACATACATGGATAAAGAAAGAACTAAGCAACATCCAACTCCTCCAATAATACATTTTCCAGTCTAGTAGCAAATAGCTACAATTCTCGCTGAACACAATGGATATTATGGTGTCCCTTTAGCTCTTGTCTCGCTTAACCAGACAATGAGATGACCCTGAATCGAACATTTAAATAAAGGTAATGGTAAAGGTGAACTGCTTGCTCTCTTGCCCTGCTACTTAAAATTTCCTTGAGGCACCAAAGCTACATAGAGGGCAGGATCAACAATCACACATGTTATAGCAATTAAAACAAAAACAAAAAACCCTAGTTATAATGGCACATGGAGTCACAGCACCACCATGTGGCCAGATGTAACAGCTAGTCCAAGATCAGTGGATGTAGCCGAGAAGCCAAGAGTTCCACTTGGTCCTTAACTCATGAAATTTAACAAAGGGGTGTTATAATGTTATAATTCAACATTATAAAGAAGCCTGGAAACTCTTACCTAGCAGTGACAAGTAGGAAAATCTTCTGTTTATTGCAGGGCAATAAATCCAGGTTGGGTTTCTCCTCCCCCCCCCTTGGAAGTTTCTTGATTTGTTGGATACCATGGTTGGTTAGCATTTGGTTGTTGAATTAAGGTGATTCAAGGTTAGGCTGCTACTTAACCAATAGCAATAGCACTTAGACTTATATACCGCTTCATAGTGCTTTACAGCCCTCTCTAAGCGGTTTACAGAGTTCAGCATATTGCCCCCAACAATCTGGGTCCTCATTTTACCGACCTCGGAAGGATGGAAGGCTGAGTCAACCTTGAGCCGGTGAGATTTGAACAGCTGCACTGCTGAACTGCAGTGCTGCATTTTAACCACTGCGCCACCTCGGCTCTCAATCAGCCTAATTAAGGAATTACAAAGAAAAAAAAACCAATACCATACCAACTATGACAGGGCAAGCTACTGTACGGGTAGTTCTCGACTTAAAAACTACTAAAGTTATAATGGCATTGAAAAAAGTGACTTATGACCATTTTTCACACTTGCGACCCTTTGCAGCATCCCCACGGTCACGTGATCAAAATTCAGACGTTTGGCAACTGGCTCATGTTTATGACGGTTGCAGTGTTCCGGGGTCATGCGAACTTTTGTGACCTTCTGACAAAGAAAGTTAATGGGGAAGCCAGATTCACTTAACAACCGTGTTATTAACTTAACAATTGCAGGGATTCACTTAACAACCGTGGCAAGAAAGATCGTAAAATGGGGCAAAACTCACTTAACAACTGTCTCGTTTAGCAACAGAAATTTTGGACTCAATTGTGGTTGCAAATCGAGGACTACCTGTATATAAACAGAGAGGAAACTCCACTTCCTTCTAGCACTGATGATGTTACCTTGTTGGGTAATGAAACGTCTGCAGAAAAAAAAGCCAAGTCCAGAGAGCACAAAGGACTCCACAGGTCAACCCTGAACCCCATATGTTCTCTAAAGCGAACAATGAATATTTATTGTCCTAAAAGTCTACAAAATTGGAAAACAAATACTGGCTCAATAACAGATTTCTCATCTCCGAAAAGGCCAAGGACTACAAAAAGAATATAACCGTAATAACAAGTTATATAAGAGGGTTAGCCATTGGAAAGCTGACTTAATCTCCCAATGACTTCTAAAGGTTATTTTTAATAGCACTCATTTAAGTGTACAGTATCCACTTAGCTCTTTAAAAGTTCCTAGCTTTTTTATTCTTGAAGCTAAAACTTTGAGATTCAAAGGCTACTGAAATCCGCATTCAATATTAAACAAGAAAAATCCAAAAGGAATGAAATGTTTCAGTCAGACTATAAAATGACATTGATCTGCTACAAATGGGGTGATTCCTACCACAGTAACCAAAGAAAATCGTGTTGGATTCCAAACAAAATCATAGATCACAAGGAAATTATAAAGAAAAATTATGGAACTGATTCAAGAAATAACCACAACATTCTAAGTTCAGGGAATTATGAACATGAGACAATGAGACTTGCAATACAGAGAAACATAAATCAAGACCCTAACACAATTCCTGGCTAAAATCTGTTATTTATTTCTACAGAAATAAAATCTCTCAGAAGCAAAGATCCTCTGCTTCGCTGTAGAGAGGCTCAGTTGTCCACTACAAAGAATAACCAAAATCAGCAAAGACATTCAATGTTACAGAAGAATAAAAGAAACCCCATACTGGCTGAGCTCATGCATCACATTAAACCACTGTGGCTTTTTTTCAAGAAGTGGTGATAAAAGCAAATTAGATCTTAACTTAATGGGTTAATCTAATCACTAACCATGTATCATAAATAACCATTATTTAAATCATTTCAGATTTGCAGCTGGTGCTGTTCTCTTCTCACAAGACCCGGACACATAGCAGAGCTTCACAAAACAGGAGAACCATTTGGCTTAAAAATAAACCTGAAAAAGGGCCAGGTTATGTTTAATAAATTCACCAAATAAAGAAAAATTTTTTATATCTGGAGAAGAACTAGATGTAGTAGACCACTATATATAGTATACCTTGGCCAATGGATCTCAATGGAAGGTGATACAATAAAGGAAATTGAACAGCGTGTTAAATGTGATTGGCAGGCATTCGGCAAGCTAAGCATAATTTTCAAGAACAACCTCCCGCTATGCCTGAAGAGAAAAGTTTTCGATCAGTGTGTGCTACCTGCTCTAACATATGCTGGTGAAACATGGACACCAGGGTGGATTTGATTTAAATCAAGTTGATTTAAATCACGATTTAAATCGCTAGTAAAAACGCTTGATTGAAATCAACTCGATTGAAATCATAATTTTTAAAGAGCAACTGTCATCTCTGTCCTGCAGCGGCTCCTCCTCTGACCCGCTCTTCATTCACTGACAGTCCCATTCAGTTTAATGGGATGGCTGGTGATGCGGCAGTGACACAACAAGGTGAGGGGCGTGGTGGGCAGCAGGTGAGTGGATGCCCGCTAACAGGTGCTGCCCATGATGGATCTAAAATGACAGGTGCTCTTTAAACATAAGGACTCATTCTTGCTGGTAGTTAGAATCTTTAATATTATTATTTGCCAACAAAATGAAGGTTTTCTCTTTAGCTTGCAGAGCTTGGATTCTTTGAATAAGTTTACCAAAAATGTAAATATTGCAGAATATACAGCCTCATGCTACATAACTAAGCTCCATTTCATGCTGAATAAACTAAATTATTAATGTATCTTAAATAGAAAACTATCTTTAGATAGATTTTTACTCCAAAAGCATTTTATTAAAATACATTTGATAAAAATAAAATAAAAACCGATTTACTGTAAATTTTTAAAAAATCTGATTTTTTTAATTAAAAAAAATCATTGGTTTTTATCCACCCTGATGGACACTAACCTCACAATTGATACAAATGCTATGAGTGGCGCAAAGAGACATGGAAAGATACGTGCTCGGCATTACAACACAAGATAGAAAGACCTGCATATGGATTAGAGAACAAACAAAAGTATATGATATCATCAAGAGAGTAAAAGAATTGAAATGGAAACGGGCTGATCACATAGCAAGAAGAATTGATGGCAGGTGGAACCAGGCAGTCATACAATGGATCCCACTTGATAAAAAGCATCCATGAAAGAGACCTACAACGAGATGGATCAATGACATCAATAAGTATTTCAGGCCCAATTGGCAAAAGAAAGCTAAGTACTGTATTAGTTGGAAACATATGGAAGAGGCTTTCATCCTGCAGTGGACAATGGCTAAAATAATGATCATGTATCATCTATTTAATTCTAATAGGTCTGAATATTTCTTTTTTTTAATCTCTCCAACAAAATGGGTTGGAGAAGATTATCTTAATAATTACTTTGAGTGGAGTGGGTGTTCTGATTTGGAACATATGTATTGATCCATCAAGAAGAGAGAAATCTAGGAATGATAATAGTTGGCTTTATAATAAGCTCTCAAAAGTTGGACCTCTCAGAATTCCCTGCCTTACATTTTATTGTCTGAATTCCTTTTAGAATTTTTCATTTGAAAACATACAATTGAATAATTGTAACCAGATAAAGGTATCCATACAGATATAAAGTACAATTCTTATTTTCTTTAAAACAGATGATTTTAATAAATTTTACAAGCATGGTAAAAACTGAAGACACAATCACTCTTTTAATAAAAAGTTTTACTTTTTGAAGTTGTGGCTCGGTATGGCGAAAAGAAAAATATATACAAAGAACAGTTTACATTTTATTTATGAAAAACATTTAGTGTTCAGTTTTGATTTATTTAAAACATTTATATAGCTGCCTATCTTCCAACCAACTCTGGTCCACTCCCAATATGTGCCACATTCAACTAATTAAGTTTTATTTCTGAGTAGAGAATCATATAGACAGGTTCACACTATGCCATGGCCTGTTTAGGCTCATACAACATGCTGCTTTAAACAAACTACTAGAATTAGTGTAAAATAGGAAGCCAATCTCTAAATTGCATATTAAGATTATGAAAAAGAAATCAGCTGATTAATGAACAGATGTTTATATAATGCTCACAAACCTCATTTAAAATATAATTGTTATGGAAAGTGTATAGTTAAAAAATCATTGTTTATTATACATACTGATTTTTTGTCTGTACTTCCTTCATTTTAATTCTCTCCTTTGCCTTATATTATTTGCAACCAGCTACAGCATTTATGAGACCCAGTGTAATGTAGCGGTTAAAGCATTAAGCTAGAATATGGGAGAATGAGTTCTAGTTCCACTTTCGAGGAACAAAGCTAGCTGGGTGACCTTGGGCTAGTTACTTTCTCTTAGCCACAGGAAGGAGGCAATGGCAAACCACTTCGGAAAAATTTGGCCAGTAAAACTGTAGGGATTGTCCAGGCAAACTCTACAACTTGTCACAACTGTATGGAAGAAAAAAAAAGCATTTATATACTCTTCTATTGAAATAATACTGTATACATTTGATTATACAGTTCACCTCACATTTGCTCACTACAAGATCTCATTGTTGCTATTTTTTTAAACAATAAGATACAATGAACATATTTATTAGCTACTGTTTGGATCTCCTGCACCCATGGATCTATAGTTACTTGTTTATCATTTGTTGATTTTTAGTTTTTACGTCATGCAGGCACATAAGAGATTTTGGTGCACTGCACGAAAGCAAGGCTTGATTTATAAATGGGAATAAAACTAAGAATGAAATACCTGACCAAGACATTCCACATGCCTGTGAGAGAGAATGAGCATTAATCTTATTCAAACCCAGGGGCTTTACCATGAAAAAGCAAGGCCTAATATAATATAAAAATATACATGGCATAATGCTAATCAACAAGTGGATATTACTTAGATTTTATGGTGCTAACTTAGGTTTCAATTTAAACAATACACTAGAGTGAAAAATCGGAATCATTTGTCTTTGTTCATGATTCTTTTATGTTGTGACAGACAGCAATCTGATTAATATTTGTAAAAATCAAGAACCTTCTATCTCCCACTGATGTTGAGGTTGCACACTGCACTGAATATAGTTTGGAGATGACGATTTTCAAGATTCTTTCCAATGATAATTCTATGACATAATGGCTTCTAAAATAGAAAGAAAAAAGAAAGAAAGAAGTGTTTCAAAACTACAGCCTAAACTCAACAACCCTCTCTAATGATCATATCAGCAATTCAGGATTCTGAAAGATTGAAATTAGACATACTAACATTTCCACTTAACAGAGTGAAGAAAACATACATAGCACTAGTTTTCCCATTTCTCCATGCAACAGAAATCCTGAGTAAAAGATGCATAAAGGATGCACTCTTGAGCAGAATCCTTCAACCACTCTTATTACTCTACACTTACTCCAGTACAGGTAATCCTCAACTTACGACTACACTTGAGCCCAAATTTATGTTGCTAAGTAAGAAATTTGTTAAGTGAGTTTTGCCCCATTTTATGACTTTTTTCACCACATTTGTTAAGTGAATGACTGCAGTTCTTAAATTAGTAACACGATTGCTAAGTGACTCCAGTTTCCCCATAGCTTGTCAGAGGGTGGCCAAAGGGGAGCACATGGCTCCAGAACATTGCAAATGTTATAAATGTAAGTGAGTTGTAAATCATATAACTATGGGGATGCTGCAACGGTCATAAGTGTGAAAAATGGTCATCAGTTTTTTCAGTGCCGTTGTAAGTTCGAACGGTGACTAAACGAACTGTTGTAAGCCAAGGATGCCTGTAGTTACATCCTTGGGACACAGGGTTAGCATTAAGGGTATTATTTTGCAGCTACAAACAGGGACCATCAAATACTCATAATTCCAGGATAGACATTTCTACATTTCAGAAAGCTCCAGACGTGTCGGCAAGATCGCTGGCCAAATATCTGGCTGAGAATCCTACAAACTGTAGCCCGACCTACCCAGAGGACACCATATCACAGAAAGCTGTTCTTAGAAAATGAAGTCTCTTTCCAAAAAGAAATCGCATCTCCTTTTCAAACAGAAATGGAACGAAACCCGTACTCGGCTGCCCCTTATGTTGCCCTGCCCTTTTAGCTCTCCCCTCTGACAGTTCTCACCTTGATGAAAGGGCTCTTCTCCTCTTCCTTCTCCATTGGGTGCCACTCAACCACCTCCAGAGGCCGAGAGGCCGGGGAGATCTGGGCAGAAACCGGGGGATTCGCTGTTTGGCCGGAGGAGACCGCACGAACCGGTAACCCCAGCAACCTCTGCAAGCCCGCCAGCCTCCGCAACGCCGCCATGGTCAACAATCCAACCGGAAGCGGAACCAGTTCCTCCGGAAGTTGCGCTGGGAGGGGGAACCGAATGCTTCACGCTCTTTTTTTTTTTTTAGTCTGGATACGGCGGTGATAGAGAAGATGCGACGGATAATTCGGAACTGCAGAGAGACGACTTTTTTTTAAAAAAAGAGCCCCCGATGCAGAAAGCCTTTCTGATGATGTTTGACTAAATACTATTTAGATTGTTGGAAACTTGGTAGTGAACTACAAAGATCGCTTATCAGTATAAATCAATCTCCCGCTTATGGTCCCTACTCTGCTGCCTGGAATTTGCATTGCAAAGCTAGTAGACTTGACAGATGAGAAATAGAGCGATTGCCTCAGCTACCTTTTATTCTGAAAAGGAATGTTTCTGCCCGTAACTTTATTTTAAAAAGTATTCTTCAGCTCAATTGTCAGTTTTCCTTACTGCAACTATTAATAGTGCAACTTTTTTTTAATTCTATGTAGAAAACGTCTCATGAATTCATGGGGGAGGGGAGAGATTACTCCAAGTACAATACCCTTCTGACTCCACAATGGCAAAAATAATTTAGGAAGAGACAGGCAAAAAATACCCCTTGACGCTTGCTCCAGCTCTATTCTTTCCTCAAGGCCAGTGCCATTAAATACTATTTCATATTTTTAGTGAATTATGATTGAGAAGTCATTTTGGAAGATTGTATATCATGACAGATGCAATGCATAATAAAGCTTTCCATTTATGATCCCCACTCTGCTGGCCTTCCGAAAAGCCGTCAAGACATGGCTTTTCCTGCAGGCAGGGGGTTGAGACTAGCTTCATCTGAATTCTCCCCCGGTATGTCTGGTGGGGATACTTTTAACTGTTTTAATCTTTTTAACTTTTAATTGTGTTTTTAAATTGTTATTATTTCTAGTGTTCTTATATGATGTTGTACGCCGCCCTGAGTCCCTCGGGAATAGGGCGGCATAGAAGAACCAATAAATAAATAAATAAATAAATAAATGATTAGGTTTACACAACTACAAGACTGAAGCTGTTCAATATGGCGGGCAGGCAATTAATGCAAAAACGGATGTCTGTAGATTCTCAGTCATCCAGGTCATGGTTGTCCCAAAGGTGCTTTTTCAGGAGGCAACTGGACTTTCTGGTTTTTTTCTTTGAAGACTTTTCGCTTCTCATCCAAGAAGCTTCTTCAGCTCTGAGAAGCTTCCCCACTGTCCTGTCAGAGCTGAAGAAGCTTCTTGGATGAGAAGCGAAACGTCTTCAAAGAAAAAACCAGAAAGTCCAGTTGCCTCCTGAAAAAGCACCTTTGGGGCAGAAATGGATGGTTACTGTATTACTGAGCTGTTCCGCACAGCTGGGCATTCCTACTCCTTTTGCAGAAGTTTTTGCAAACGGGAGCCGATCTTTCGAGGCTCCAACTAACAAAAAAAATATATTCGCAACTGCTGACAAAGAAACGAAATCAAAGCAAACTCTCCTAGCAGTTCGGGGGACCAGCTTCAACGAGACGGCGCGAGAAAGGCGAGCGAGGAAACCAAGAGCTCGAGCGACGGAGCCTCCTACCAATCCTAACCCAGAACGGGCGGTCACTACGACGGCTTGCGAACCAATGGGTGCGCGCGGGCGGGCTTTCCTTGCGCGCTGGGGGAAATGAGGGAGGCGGTCGGAACGCTCCGGTGTCACCGACGGCGACCGTGACGAAGGGAGTCTTGGGAAAGAGGCGCGGTGTGGGCGGGGGGGCGAAGGTGGCTTGGAGGAGCGCCGCCATTTTGCGAGGCGAGACGGGTGGCTCGGTGGTCGCGAGCCCCGGGGAAGCGTTCGCCAGGTGAGGAAGGCGGCGGGAGAGGAGAGGCCGGGGAAGGTGGGGCTTGGTGGCCTGGACGGGGCGGTGTAAGCTGGGCCTCCCTCAAGGCGCCACAGGCAACCCCGGAGAAAGCGTCGTTCCTCCCTCCTGGTCGAGAAGAAAACCGCCCAGCTTTGGAGCCTGGCGGAAACTGATCCAAAGCCCGCTTGGCGTTTCCCGCGCTTGAAATACCCTCCTAATGTTTGCCCCCGTATCCGAATACAAAATTTGAGGAAGGGGAAACCTGCTCAGTAGTGCGGGGGGAGGAAACGGGGTGGGGAGGGGCGAAAAGCTCCTGTTGAGAGAGGCATGGGCTCGCTTCCTATGCCCTGTGTGTATATGAACGTGTTTTTTGTGGCAGGTAAACAACACACAACGATCGTGGAGCAAGCTTTTGAGGTCTAGGATCTTGTTTTTTCTGGGGATTGGAAGGGCAGATCCTGCGAAACGCTGGCTTCAAAGCGGAAACGTTGAAACACGGAAATGTAAGAGAGGCAGTTAGTCTGTAACACTTGAGAACTGTATATGCAGCGTATGATAACAAAGAACGCCCAATTTGCCAGTTGCTGGTAATATTGCTCTCTTTAATATGACAAGCCCACTTGTAACTACGAATGTCTTCTGTTCAGTGAATTGACATTTATTTTCAAGTAAAACGGTCGTTTGGTACCGCTTTATAAAGCCTTAATACCGTAAGACCACACTTAGAATACAGTACTGCATCCAGTTTTGGCCGCTGTATTATCAAAAAGATGTTGAAATTCTGGAAAGCATGCAGAAAAAAGCAATAAAGATCAGTGGTGGGATTCATTCTTTTACTACCGGTTCTGTGGCGTGGCTTGGGGGGCATGATGTGGCTTGGTGGGCGTGGCTTGGTGGGTGTGGCAGGGGAAGGATACTGTAAAATCTCCATTCCCACCCCCCTCCAGGGGAAGGTTACTGCAAAATCCCCATTTCCTCCCGATCAGCTGGGACTCGGAAGGCAGAGAATAGGTGGGGGCTGGGGCCAGTCAGAGGTGGTATTTATCGGTTCTCAGAACTACTCAAAATTTCTGCTACCGGTTCTCCAGAACTGGTCAGAACCTGCTAAATCCCACCTCTGATAAAGATGATTAGGGGGCTGGAGAGTAAAACATATGAAGAATGGTTGCAGGAATTGGTTATGTCTAGTTTAGTGAAAAGAAGGACTCGGGGTGACATGATAGTGTTCCAAGCAGGGTTGGGCTAGAAGATCTTTAGGGTCCCTTCCAACTATTATTTATGTTATTTATGTTTTCTGAGAATTGAGAATTAATGGTTCAAGTTGCAGTACTTGATGGGAATGGAATTTTACATATTTCACTGTTCCTAAACTTGATTTAAGTTTAATATTTAACTTTTATATGAATCTAAACTAGAGCAAATAGAATGATTTCTGTATCTTGGTAGAATATTTAATAAATATAGGAAAAGGGATGGAGAAATGTTAGGATTATAATATTGATAAAAAGAAGTGGATAATATATGAGCTGTTGAAATTGAGGGAATACAAAAGGTATGATTACAACAAAAGAACAGTTGATTCTTGTTATTTGATTCTGTATTTGCAAATATACCTACTTGCTGCAATTTATTTGTAACCACAAAATCAATACTCATGGCACTTTCATGGTCATTTGTGGCTATGGAGAAAAGCAAACAAAAATGAGTTATACAAGTTGAGGTTTCAGTATTTGCTAATTCAGTTTTTCACTGTGACTTTATACAACATATCTACTACGAATAATGAGAATCTTCCACATGGATGATTTAGTGATGTAGACACAGGGATGGGTTCCTCCTGGTTTGGACGGATCGCCCGAACCAGTAGCGATCCGCTGGTGACGTCACTAAACTGGATTGGCCAGTGCCAATCTGTTGGTGCCGCCATCTTTTTTTTATTTCTTGGTAATATTGTACTGTTGTGAAGTTTTTTTCTGTTCTGCTGCTTGTAAAAGGGCCCTCCCTCCCGCCCCCGGGTTTATACTGACCTTTATTCCTTCGCCCGAAGCACAGCTGATCAGCTCCTCAGCTGTGTTTCGGGCTGATTCCAGCTACTGAGCATGCACGGAAGCAAAATTGCACGAGGGGACGCGCGCAAAATGTTGCGATGCGTACCAGTGGCAAAGGTAAGTGGAACCCACCCCTGTGTAGAGAGAATCAGACTGAATCACAAATCCAATATAAGAAGGAAGAAAAGAAGAGAAAGATTGTGAAAGTAGTCATGGCTGGTTGGATGGTGTTGGTAAAGATCCTTCAAAGGAAAGAGTTGAGAATTTAAAAATAAAAGGAAATGTAAAAAGCAGTGTGTGAAAGTTATAAAAACAAAGTTGGTTTGCAAGGATAGAAGGATATGGAGTGATGCAGTGAATGGTTTGATATAAATTAGATTTAGCTATATTTTCTCTTTGTATCTGATGCCTTCATACTTTGGCTTATTTTTACTCCTTTCCTACACTTTGCAAAACATTGGTTTTATAATGTTTCTTCATTTAAGCGGATCCTTGAATTTTTAACCAAAGTGATAATGAAGAATGCACTACCCACAGATAAGCCAATTGTGAAAAATTTTGAAAAATACAAAACTTTTGAGGTATAGCTTATTTGATGGTGTCACATTTTTCATGATATTTTGGTTTAAAATTTGAGGGTCGTCTTATCCACAGATGGACATATGTGGGTATATATTGTATGTATGTACTGTACAGTACTGCTGTTTAATAAACATTGTGTTATAGAATGTAATGGGGCTGTGAGAATGATCTTGGGAGACAAGGAAGAGCTTCAGCTTAGACAATAGTCAGACAAGAGATATCTCAGCCCATGAAAGGAAATAGGGGCATGGGAAATGTTTCAAAAGAGACCCATCCCCTTAGTTCTCTGAAAAGTAAAAGCAAGGCAGTGGAGAAGTGCTTTCAGATTTGCAAGATTTTGTTACTGTAACCCCACAATAAAAATAGTATTGCTACTCATGGTTTTGGTTTTGGTCCAGATTAACTTGAAGCGCTGACAGAATGGCTTTATTAATGAAAAAATGCTTATTTTGTACTAGATATTAAACCAGTAATTGACAGTCTGACTATTCTCATCAAAGTAAGTTCAGAACATCAAAATTAAGACAAAGTAATCAAAATTTTGGAAGATGAGCAAATCCTCCAAAACTTTGATGTGAGATTCTGGAGTTTTTTAAAAAAAGTGATACTTGGTACATGAAAGCTGATGCTAATCTCAGCAATAAGATATAACTCTGGTTCCTAAATCACATTAGTTAGATTCTTACAACTTGCTACGCAAGAGACAAACTATATTATGCTTAACCTATGACAGTGATGGTGAACCTATGGCACGGGTGCCACAGGTGGCACGCGGAGCCATATCTGCTGGCACGCGAGCAGTTTCCCTAGCTCAGCAACAGCGCGCATGTGCGTGCCCGCCAGCTGATTTTTAGCTTGCACAGAGGCTCTGGGAGGGCGATTTCAGCCTCCGGAGGGCCTCTGGGGTGGCAGGGGGAGCGTTTTTGCACTCCCCAATCTCCCAAGAAAGCCTCTGGAGCCTGGGGAGGGCGAAAAATGGGCCTACCGGGTCCACTGGAAGTCAGGAAAGGAGGAGTGGGGGGTCATGCACGCATGCGCAGGGGGGTGGGGCAATTGGGGGGCTTTGAATTATGGGTGTGGACACCCACGTGCGTGCGATAGCGCGTGCGCACACTATTTCGGCACCCGAGGAAAAAAAGGTTCGCCATCACTGACCTATGAGATAAATCGATGAAGCTAAAAATACATTTTCAAACTCAAATTTTAAAAAATAAAAATTCACAGCCACTGAATCTCAGCATGCTGATCTGCATATGTATATTTCATCTGACATGCTTGGGAAGGAAGGCAGAGTTTAAATGTTAAAATATTTTTGACTAGATTTAAATTAAACATCAGAGGAGAAGATACTAATGGGAAATAAGAGATGTACAGTAGTGACTGATTTGGCCACTGGGAATTTTTTTCTTGGTCAGTTTTAATTAGTTTGGTTATTAAACTTTGGTTTGGACTTCTGTTCTAAAGATGTGGCAGTAAAACTTTGTGTATCTTGAAGTGAATAAGAAAGCAGATCATAGAATAATAGTCCTGCATGCGCAGAGAAACTGACAATATTTATATCCTCTGTATGTCTCAAATTCCATTAGTAATAGCACTTAAACTTATATACCACTCCATAGTGCTTTACAGTACTCTCTGAGTACTCTCAGTATGTCAGCATACTGCCCCCAACAATCTGGGTCCTCATTTTACCGACCTTGGAAGTATGGAAGGCTGAGTCAACCTTGAGCCCATCAGTATTGAACTCTAGACTGTGGGCAGCGTTAGCCCGTACTACTGCATTCTAGCCACTGCACCACTACAATAAAAGCTGCAGTTTTTTGATGATTTAATTCTACCTTGCCTTTAGATTAACACTAGATGAATGGGAACTAATAAGGCAAGCACATATTTATTTCTTAAAAGATGAATTCCGGGTCCTCATGAGAATGTGAGTATGTGAATATGTGAGTATGTGAATAGTGAGTATGTGAATAGTGAGTATGTGAATACAGTGATCCCTCGTTTTTCGCGGGGGTTACGTTCCAAAAAGAACCCGTGATAGGCGAAATCCGTGAAGTAGGAACCTTTATTTTTTTTAACCCCTCCTACCCGGCTTCTGCGTTTTTGGCGCCCAAAAAAGGCCTGAAAAATCCTCCAACCTCTCCCTCTCTTGACGTCTGCTGTGGCTGCTTGGCACTGATCTCCTGAGCGAGCTTGTAGGCCGTTCCCTCGTCGATTTGGCGCGAACGGCCATTTTCCCTCGGGGAAAGCTGACAGCGCGGCCCGCCCTACAGCTGATGAGCGGCAGTCTTTCTGCGCACGCGCAGAGCTCATCGGACCGCTTTATTTGCCTGCCGCTGCCAGACTGAAGCAGGAGACCACCACGCAGGCGTAGAACTCATCGGAGAGGTTTGCGAGTCACGGAGCCGCGCGCTTTGCCGCTGACTGCCTGGCCGCCCACGCAAATCCGTGAAGCAGCGAGACCGTGAAAGGTGAACCGCGATATAGCGAGGGATCACTGTAATGGTAACAAAGTAGAGGTGGTCCTTTGGGTCCTTTGGGTATGGCCATTTGTTTAGCAACCGTTCAAACTTGATAATTGCACTGAACAAAAGGGATTTATAACTGGTCCTTGGAGTTCCAGCCATTACAGTGTGTTCCCTGGTCATGTGACTGTGATTTCCGATGTTCCCTGCTGGTCAATGGAGAGGTTGGAAATCATGGTCACGTGTGGTCCCTGCTTAATGATGGCAACTGGGACTATTGGAATTGTTGCTAAGTGACATGGTCATGTGATGTTGCATTTTACATCTATGTCAATTAGCAGCAGCAATTCCCATCTCAATTACTATTGTAAGGTGAGGGTAACATTTACTATGGAGCTCATAAAGAATTCACAATTTTGACTTTCCTGTATTCGTTGTTTTCCATGTTGAAAATTCATGGAATTTAGTTTTCATAAGCAATTGCTCTCTAAGAAATATAATTACTTCTGGAGTTCTAAAAGAGAATAACAGAATGTTTCTACTCTGAAAGGATTTTCTTTTTGCATGTTAGTGGAGGCTTTGTGTACTGAGAATCAAAAGTGCTTTTAGATCCATAAATCTTTCTAAATCTGTTTCAAACATAAAAAATGCAGAAGATTATCTGACTGATAAAGCACAGTATTATGTACTCAAAGTCAGATAGCCAGTCTATTAAAAAGCTAAGAATGCATATGTAAAGTTTTAACGTATGAATACATGAAAGATTAGAATTTAGTCTCTTTCTGGAGCTCAGGAAATGGGAGGGATCTGAGTGGGAAAAGTAGTGGTCTGTCCTTATCTGCCTATGTTTTATGAAACCATACCATTTTCCATATGAACAGTTTACAAAGAATTCTCCACATTATTTAATAATAACCAGTGATACAAATTTGACCTTAGTTACATACTTAGCTGATTTCAGCAATGAGATGTTAGATTTATATTTATGTTAACATGTATTTGCAAAGTTGAAGATAATTGTTTGAATTTTTGTGAAATTGTGGGTTACCGCTGTGCGGAATTGCAGATTTGAGAACCTGTAATCATTCTTGCATTATAATGCCTTATATGGATTTGTGCCCTATCCAGAATTTTGTTTTTCTTATTTACAGAATTATATCTTAATCAGATCTTTAAGTTTTAGTATTGTTCTAATGCATTGCTTTACTGTTCATAGTTTTGTCAGTGATTAGTACTGCATTAACCAAGTGTGTTTAATTCAGAGTTCAATCAGGATAATTATCTGTATCTTATTTCTTGTGTTTACAAGTTCTGTATTTTTTTACTCAGTCTTTTCACTTCCTTCAAAATATTAAATATAATTAATTTAAAAATTATGCAGCCTGTACACATGAAGTTGGAAACATTTTGGTTTTAAAGTTGCTTTAGAAGTTACTGCTGCTGGGATTATAAACTATATGAACATTTGAATAAAAACATTGTATTCTATTTTTCCCACAGAAATCTTTATAATCCACTTCTTATGACCTTCTGGAATGGCAGTTACCCATTGAAGGGTTTGTGCTGGAAGATTCCTAAGGCATTTGTACTTCACAGATAGCAATGGAGTATGAGAGAAGGTAAAGTATTCTTTCAATTACTTTACAGTCTAGGAAGAAATACGTTGTGTCTCTTTTTCTTTGGAATTGCTAGGGTTAGATAATGCTGTTAAACAAAGAAGTTGTGAAAAGAAATCAATGCTAATTTTAGGATCTGCTCTATTAAAACTTCATAAACCAAAATGATGCCTCTATATATGGACATGACCAGATGTAATACTGTATATAGAAATCATATTGATTATATTATTGCTAATAATAGGAGGAACTCCATTATATCATCAAAGGCATGACAGGTGCTGACTGTGGAACAAACCATGAACTACTTCAAATTAAGCTAAAGGAGAAGAAAGCCAGTCAGTTTCCAGGATATGATCTTGATTATATGCCAACAATTTTCAAGAAAAATTTTCAGGAATCGCTTTGAAGTCCTGAACTTCATTGATAGAGAATCAGAGAAATTATGGAATGAACTTAAACAAGTAATTAAGGATGAATGTGAAAAGAGGTTGTCGAAAAAGAAGAAAGAAAACACGGTGTCAGAATAAATCATGGAAATTGCCAAGAAGCCAAGAAAGACAAAAATTTCGGAAAGAAACTTAAGAATGAGTTTCAGAGAGCTGTTAGAAGAGACGAGAAGCAGTATTACAGCAACATTTATAAAGACATTGAAGTTGAAAAGAAACAGAAAAAAATGATTGTCTTTTAAAAAGTGCCAACCTCAAATTAGTATCCTAAAGGACACTAGAGATGGTAACCAATTCAAAGGAGATCAAAGGAAGTTGGAAGGAGTATATTGAAATACTATACAGTAGTGATGTCAACTTCTAAGATACCTTAGAAGATATTCCTTATTTTTGACAACCTCTAGTACTAGAAGATGAAGTTATATCAGCACTCCAGTCATTACTAAATTGGAAAGCTGCAAGAACTGATGGAATACCCACTAAAAATAGTAAGCAACAACAACAAAATATCCCAGTCCTAATCAAGTTATGCCAGCAAATCTGAAGAATGACACGGGGGCAAACCGATTAAAAGAGGTCAATCTATGTTCCAATACAAAAAAAAAAAGATTTAATGGAGTGTGCAAACTGTTGTACAATATCTTTAATTTCACATGCTGGCAAAATAATGCTTAGAGTCATCCAACACATATTAGAGCCCTACATGGAAAAGGAGATGCCAGATGTTCAGTCTGGCCTAGAGAAGACCAAGCAACACAAGACTTGGCTGATGCATGCTGAATAACTGAAAAAGCCAAAGAATATCGAGATGTCTGTATGTGCTTCATCGATTATAGAAAAGCCTTTAATTGTGTCTTGGTAAACAAGAGTAAGGGAAATAATACTCTTTGGAAGCCCTGACTTCTTTAAATAAACATTTTGTTGGTTTTTTCTGTTTCAATCGTGGTGTTAGGAAGCTATAACGGAAAGTTTAAGTAGGGCATGTGCTTCCCTTTTAGTCAGTAGTGGTACTAGTACTTTACAATTCTTTTTTAACGTTTCTTCTTTTTGTACACTGTAGAGGTGGCCGTGGGGATCGGACAGGTCGATATGGTGCTGTTGAGCAGATTCAGGATGAAAACTCAGAAGGCCGGAATCAGAGGGACCATGATTACAGAGATATGGATTATCGATCGTACATGAGAGATTTCAACAGCCAGGAACCTGCTAATGATTATGATGATTCCTCCGAAGAACACAGTGTGGAGGTGAGTGGAGGGTAAAATCTCCTTCCAGTAAATCTTTTCTCCTATTCATTTAATGGTCACCTTCATGCAGTTTTCTCAGCAATAGTAGAGTAATGGCTTTTCTGAGCAATTCAATAACTTGGAGCCTTTGAATAACTGCTGCCTTGTGGGTAAGGATTCCTTTGGCTCACACTTCGGAATGTCTTTCATCCTTTAGAATCCCTAAGGAAATTCCATGCCATTCAAAGTGGAGCTGATTGCGGGAAGGTCAAAATTATTTACTATTTGTTACTTCAATTTATATGTCGCCCATCCCCTGGAGGCAGCTCTATGCAGCTTATAATAATTAAAAACTAATAAAAACATTAAAACAATAAATAGCAACCTTAAATTAATTTGAAATTGACAAAGATGGTAAGAAAGAAAGCAAAAGCATGTGGTGGGGGAGGGAATCTTATCTAGTCTGTTAACCACCTCCAGAATGATCTGATCCCATTGGGGCCCTTCGGCCAATTGGCAGAGTCAGGTCTTCAAGCCCTTTCAGATGAAGAGAGTCAGGTCTTCAAGCCCTTTCGGGTGGGTGCTGATTTCACCTTGGAGGGGGCACAATGTTCCAAAAGGCAGGAGCCATGGCAAGAAAAGGGTCTTCTCCGGGACTCCCAATCCAGGGAAGGGCGCAACTGGCACACAATGTGAAGTTGTGCAAAGGCTGTCCTAGCCATGACTGTCACTTGCTCTTCAATCAGGAGTCATAAGTCCAGGAGAACCTCCAGGTTACGCACCAGGTCGGTCTGGGGTAGTACAAGCCCGCCAGAAATAAAAATATTAAAGTCCTGGATCCTGAAGGTCTGTGCACCCAGAACCATTCTGTCTCACCAGGGTTCGTCCAAAATCTGTTATTCCCCCATTCAGATCCCCACAATCTCCAGGCACTGCAAGAGAGCAGTGACAGCAGCATTTGTATCACTGGGAATGGAGATATAATGTTGAGAGTATCATTAGCGTATTGATTGTTCCTCATCCCATGGTGGTGGATGATCTCACCTGATGGCTTTATGTAGATGTTAAAAAGGAGTATTTATTTATTTATTTATTATTGGTTCTTCTAGGCCGCCCTACTCCTGAGGAACTCAGGGCGGCGTACAGCAATTTTATGAGAACACTAATAATAAACAACGATTAAAAACAGCAATTAAAACATATACAAAATGTTAAAAAATGTTCACCATCAGTCATACCGGGGGGGGGAGCTCAGATGGAGCTAGTCTCCTCCCCCTGCCTGCAGGAAGAGCCATGTCTTGACGGCTTTTCGGAAGGCCAGCAGTGTGGGGATGGTTCGGGTCTCTGGGGGAAGTTGGTTCCAGAGCACGGGGCCCCACAGAGAAGGCCCTCCCCCTAGGGCCCGCCAGCCAGCATTGTTTGACTGACGGGACCTGGAGGAGACCTACTCTGTGGGCCCTAACCGGTCGGAGGGAGTATGAGGCAAAATGCGGTCCCGAAGGTAACCTGGTCAAGTAGAATACTGAGCCCTGCTACCCGCCACAAATGAGCAGCCATGGGCTGGACTTCTCATTCCCTATCAACACCAATTGGGACCTGCGTTGGAGAAAGGAGACAAACCAGTGCAAGACTGCCACCCATCCCCAAGCCTTGCAACCAGCCCCAAAACAGCCTGAATCCTGACTGGAAGGGTTCAAGATAATCCATTTCATCCAGAATCCTCTGAAGCTGCCAAGCCACCACCTTTTCTACCATTTTCCCTAGAAAGGGAAGGTGGGAGACTAGATGAAAATTATCCAGACAGTTGGGATCAAGAGATGCTTTTTTTTTTTGATGAGAGAATGGATTAGGGCCTCTTTAAAAAATCCTGGAAATGTCCCCTACTGCAATGAAGAATTTATCACTGCCTGAACCCACCTGACAGTCACCAAACAGGAGGGACAGGAATCTAATTGACAAGTGGTTGCACTGACAGGCATCAAGGACCCTGTCCACTTCCTCAGCTCCCACAGGATCGGGTAAGATCTTTTCCAGGAATCCCTAATGGACCTGCACCGTACATGCATTCCAGCTGGGAGCGAATCCAAACATCTTTGTTTGCCAGTTGTTCAACAGATTCCTCTATACGGCCTTGGAGATGATCACTTGAGCTCTCCTGTCCCAGGAGAGACCGGGTGATCCTGAACAGGGCTGCCAGGCAACAGTCTGCAGATGCAACAAGAGTGGAGAAATAATGGTGTTTTGCCTCTCTTACCACCACAAGGTAGATCTTAGTAGCAGATACAAGTGATGTCTGGTTGGATACATCCTTATTTTTCCTCCTACTGGCTATGTAAAGAAATAATGTAGGACTATATACAAAATAATTGAGACACTGGACCAGGGTTTGTAGATAAGTGCTTGTTCATAAAACATGGTGTCTATTTGGCAGAATTCTCGGAGGGCAACGTGGTTGTACATTGCTAGGTCTTCGCCTGCAAGCTTGAGGGCTTCTTTGTCTAGTTCCATCTTGGCCTTCCAGCCTGCTAAGGTGTTGTCTTCTGTGCTGTTATTTCTTAGGATTCTTATGAGGCCTCCTCTGGATCAGAGACACAACACAGAAAACGAGATAGCCCAAATGAGCATTTGGGATTTCCTGGTGATGGTGATTACCGGGACCAAGACTATCGGACTGAACAAGAAGAAGAAGAACAGAAAGCTAGCAGTATCATTATGCTGAGGATGTTACCTCAATCTGCCACTGAGAGTGATGTAAGTTGGTTGCTTGAGCTAAATGGCGTTTTGGGATCTTTGATTCAGGAATAGAGAACGTATGGCCCCCAAATGTTACTGAGATCCATTGGCATGGTGGTTGGGATTGCTGGCAGTTGTAATTGAGCAGCATCTTGTAGGAACAGCCCATACAAGAACTCATTAACATTCACTACTTCTTTCAGTGTCAGTGGAGATTCTCAGTCATCCAGGTCATGGTTGTCCCAAAGGTGCTTTTTCAAGAGGCAACTGGACTTCTTTCAGTGATTGTTATATTAAAGCCTCCTGTTACTGGCATTATTAACAGATTCTTTGCATTTGTAGATCCGGGCTCAGCTACAGGCACACGGATTCCAGCCCCGTGAGGTGCGACTGATGCGAAATAAAGCCTCAGGTGAGCTTCTGTTCACAGTTTTTTCTACTCCTTTCTTTTGACATGGTTGTAATGGTTCAAGTAGCATTTGACAAACTAGAATGTGGTATGCTATGCTTGTGTGCTTGTGGAGCAGTTTTGCCCTGTGGCATTAAGTACTCAATTGTAGCTTCTGCTGTAGCGTATTTAGGATCTGCCAATCAGTGATAAGGATAAGTCAAGTCTTCCAGATGTTAGCAGTTGATTCAGAGGTAGTCCTTTAAGTGCTATTGTCTGTTATCAAAATCCAATAAATGTGGGCCTCAGTGGTTCTTCTGCTGTGAGATTGGCCTGAAAAAGGAGCAGAAGATGTGGCCTGTCATTTCCAAGTTTCACTGTATTCTGCATAAGTGTGACTCTTTGGAGGTTTAGTGGTTCAATATTGCTTTTCGTATTAAGATGAATCCTTACTTGTTCTCTGTCTTTCTTACTTGGCCTCTTTCACAAATACATGGCAACGGATGAAGACAACCTTTTGGTTATATATTGCACTTTCTATTTGACCATATTTTATCAGATACGTCGGTGTGCCTTTTTAGATCTTTGCAGCCTGAATTAGACTCCATTTTAAGATTGCTACCGATGAAGCATATACCTGGGCATGTGTCCGACTTTTGACCCCACCATGTTAACTATAATTCTCCAGGCACTTGTGATTCACCAAGGATTTAAGAAAACTCCTGGCTTTTTTCTGCCTTTTTTGTGATGGGATAGGCGATTGTCAAGCACCTGTGTGAATACAGTACTTGATTGGTGAACTTGTTCAGTTTAATAGACCGTAAATAGTGCCATCCTGCATTAAGGAAGACAGGTTGCCAACAAGTTGGATGGGTATGGTATATGCAAGAATAAAAAGAGATCTCTTTAGTTTGCTCCAAAACAAAACAATGTAGGGCTGTTCTGAGAATAAAGTAAGTTGTTTAATCAAGCCGGTAAGTATACTTCTTGTCAAGGTTGTTCCCTACCTATCACACACACTTGCAGACCCTGAGATAGGGCTGTGTACCTTTCTTTTCTCTCCCCACCCCTCTTTATTTTAAAGCAAGGTTTATGTTTTTGATGATAGTCCTCCGTATCTGCCCTTGTTGTTCAAGGCCTGAAGTGGACTGGCAGATACTACAAGACGGAGGGTACAGAAAGGCACCCTGCTTCTATGGGCAACCAGAGGCTAAGAGAAGATAATTACAATGCAAAATGAATTTTACATTTCAACAAAGACTGGAATTGCAGACTTTGAGAAAGAGCCTCCCAAAATGTAGTCTCTTGAACGTTCCCATTTAGTGGACTGGTCTTACCTAATGTCAGTTTGGTTTCCCTTTAAACATTTTATCTTAATTCCAGGGCTACTAAGGAAAAAAGTGGGAATCGGTGCCTTTTTGGAATTTTAATAAACTTCTCTCAATTTAGGCACGTGAATTTATGTTACATTTATGCAAGCAACATTTATCGTTCTTTCTTGCAATAGAAAGGGACTATTGTTGTTTCTGCTGGACAGATGGACCGATAAGATTGATTGATGGAGTCATCAGATGAATTTTAAGCTGGAATTTAAATCCAATTCTTTCAGAATCAAGTTCAGCAGACTGCAGCATTTTACCTTGATCCTTTCCTGTTATGTGGGGTTATTTTAACCTTTCCTAAAGCTAAACAGCAAAGTCAGTAGGACAAGTGCCATATGTAGCCTCCTGCATAGATTCTTTTAACCAGCTATTTCTTAAATTATGAAAATAGATAACTGACTCTATTAGTGCTAGAAATAGATCTCTTCAATATTCTCCTTGTCCTTTATCCTTTCGGAAATACAGGCTAGATAAGCATTGACCTGGAAGTTGGGACACCACAATTCTCTTCTCAGTTCTAGGAAAAATAAACAACTAGATGGTTTGAGTAGCAGTGAATAGCATCTGTCCATCAAAAATACTTTACTGGAATGATCATAAGAGATGCTGGTGACCAGCATTTGAGTCTGCACCACTCCATTTTGCAACTTAGGGTGCCTTTCCTGTGCCTTCCCACTCTACCTTATTTTCTCCCCTGCGCCCTGCCCTTGCCCCATTTGATACAGCAACAGGGGTGCGTGATGTTGGCTGGATCTGTTGACTAACACACTGCGTCTGTATCTGAATGCTGTCCTCCAGGTCAGAGCCGGGGCTTCGCCTTCGTCGAGTTTAATCACTTGCAGGACGCTACACGATGGATGGAAGCCAATCAGGTTGCTTTGCTGCACTTGAAACCCACAAGTACTGCTACTGTTAATGACCAATCTCAACACCACAATCTCATGTGACAACTTCTAGATGCCTTCCCCCTTAGGAAATCACTGAACTGGGATTAGGAAGAGCAGCTAGAACTGAAAGTCAGCTAACTTGCCTTGTTTACAATTCCAGGAATCAAAACAAGAGTACAGGGAACTGGGCGTTTGACTTTTGGGTCTACTCATAACCTGAAAAAAAGGGGGGGCGGGTTTCAAGAAAACAGGGCTTCAAAATGACATTAAAAATGACATTAAAAAATTCAGGCAGCAAGTCAGAACTGGATTTAATTTCCACCATGGGGATGACAGCGGGATCTGACAAGTTGAGCAGGGGAATTTAGATGCTGATCCACATTAAGGGGATTGTGGGAGTTCCTAGCAGTAAGAAATAGGGGCTTGGGAAATCATGAATCCTGTCTGTGTTCTCCCTACTCTGAAAATATGCATGCTCAGTGTGACTGACAGTTTATAGCTGTAGCTGAATAGTAGATATTGAAGCTGGCCACCTGTCACTGGGTGCCTTTTTCTCCATAATCTGCCAGAGATTATTATGACAGGAGTGCAAGTCTAAAATTGAAACTTCCCTAGGAAGGTTTTTTTTCATCTCCTTTATCACAACAGCTGTTTCTTGACAGATTCTCTGTCTAAGACCCCGTGTTCTCTTTAGCACTGTAGGTTTACAGTAGAGATGATGTTTCATGCCAAGTTTTTAAGACCCAAACTGTGTCTGTTCCGACTAGTTTAAAACTGTACTCTTATTTCCAAGCGACTATAATCTGGATGAAAATTCAATCCTAGCCCTGACTGGGTTTCCCGGGGTTTATGCAGCTATGGCAGTTACCTTTGCCATTTCCTTTTCTTCCTGTTTTCTTGTGTTGACAATATAGTTGGGCCACGTGTGCGCATCCCCAGTGGGAGCTGACATGTGTAGCCCCAAGCATGGCTGAGATGATACATGTTGCTCTGGATGTGGGAGAGATGCGGAAAAATTGGGTTGAGAGACATATGGTGAGGGTTTCCTTTTAAGCACAGACTGTACAACTATGTGTGAAACTGGTAGTGTTTCTCTCCGAAGGTTGGCAGTGGGCAAGAGATAGGCAAGGTTCTTGCATTTACCAGAAAGAGGTTCTAGACAATTAGGCCTTGACTTAGCAGCTTTTATGAATTGGTTTTGGAAAGTGATCTGGCTTAGTGTTCTGGTCCTCTTGGATTATATGCCCATATAATTGTTTGATGTCTTCACCAAATGTTGAGATCTTGCAATTGAGTAAAATAGTAATTTTGATAGGCCATTTAGGGTATATATGGTTGGAGTAGACAGTTAAATTGGGGTGTTGTGTATGGTAGAACAGAATAGAAGTCTAGCATTGAACATCTGTGGATGTGTGCATAATATTAAAATCTTATTTAATCTCTCCCAAAAGTTTTCATTTTCAAGGGAGATTGAGCGTTTCTCCAAGCATGCCCTTAAACTGGAATTGACACTACTGTAGCAGAGATTTGTATTGAATGAGGGAGCAGGTAGGGAAATACGCCCATTGTGGGGACACAGTGGCGCTGGGCTGGGAAAAGAGAAGAAAAGAGAAATGGTGGGGCAGAAGGTCAACAAAGGTTATTCTAGAGGCATTGTATAGTGGTATCTCACAGCACGGCTGCATTTCTCTTGTCTGTTTCTCCTTTTCTTCATCTTTCTCTCTTTCTCTCTCCAACACACTCTCCCTCCATCACAGCAACCGGACGTCCCGGTGCCTTGGGTAGAAACAGGTGTCGGCCAGATTAGGTGTGCTCTAGCCAAATAGCCAAGTTCCAAAACTCTCTCAGCCTATGCTCCCTTCCCTCCCTCACCCTCATCCATTCAGCTGAAGGGTTTGAACCTCTCCTTCTTTCTGCTGCGGCAGTGATGGGCACCTTCTCTCTTCCTCCACTTCAGAGTCTCATTCTGGTGTTTCTCTCCCTGCAGCATTCACTCACCATCCTTGGTCAGAAAGTCTCCATGCACTACAGTGACCCTAAACCCAAGATCAATGAGGATTGGCTCTGCAGCAAGGTATCTGCTTCTTTGAATCAATTGGTAGAGGTATTCCGTGATGTGGGACTCAAGAGCTGTGGGTCTGGACTGCAGTGTGAAGGATGTTCTCCTGCTGGGGGAACAAGATTAGTGGGCTCAGCAGTGGCCTGATGTACTTAGAACAATGGCTATGACTTTTTCCAATTGCAAGAGATAAATATTGAATATTAATCAAAGGCAGAAGCAAAACCTCCCTGTTTCCATGATGAAGGCTCAATAGAAGTTCAGCCCTCTTGCTTAGTTTTGCTTCTAAAACAATGATCAAAGTGTTATTTTCCTTAATATTTTCTAAAATAACGATTGCAAGTGTTTTTGTCAAAAGATTGCACCAACAACAAGAAAATAAAAGATACAGAGCAGTTTAGGAAGCTTGACTTTATGAGCAAAGACTGAGGCATAATCGGACAAAGGGATTGTTTTCTCAGGTTTTATTGAATATTTTTGAATGCTTTTCCATCACAACCGTTAGGACAAGAATTTAAATTATGGATTAAGGGATAGTACTAGCAGGTACAGTGACTTTCATTCACAAAGATCCTATTCAAATAGAATATTCTATATATTCTATATATAGAATATATATTCTATATATTCGATCAACCAGTGGAACAGCTTGCCAGCGGAGGTTGTGAGAGCCCCAACACTTGCGACCTTCAAGGAGAGACTGGACTGCCATCTGTCTCAAAGGGTGTAGGAACTCCTGCTTGAGCAGGGGGTTGGACTAGATGACCTTCAGTGTCCCTTCCAACTCTAATAATAAATCTAAATCTACTGATAACAAAGAACACATGCAGAAAAAGCTTGTTTGCAAGCAAAAAATAACACAAAATTGTGAAAAAAAACCTGAGATGTGAGGGACAATACATTATGGACACCAAAGTCAGGTTGTGTATTTGCCAACTTTAATTATTTGAAACCACAGATACCAAATCCTTGGATAATGAGAGGCACTTGTGATTTTGCAGTAAGGAACCTATCCTGATAGGGAAACACTTTTATAAAAGAGTGTTCCGTTGGAGACATTTATTTGAAAACAAAGATTGTCTTTTTTCTCCTCCCAATAGTGTGGAGTTCAGAATTTCAAGCGCAGAGAGAAATGTTTCAAGTGTGGCATTCCCAGATCTGGTAAGATTAATAGCTCAGTTCTTTTAGCTCTGTTTGTGCCTGTAGAAACTACTCTTAACCCCCCCCCCCTTTTTCATAACCCTCCACTTTGCAACAGAAGCTGAGCAGAAGCTACCCCCTGGCGGTCGCTTAGATCAACTAGTGGCGTTATCAGGGCGTGAACTCAGCCAAGGCCTTCTGCCTCTCCCGCAGCCATACCAGGTGTCAGCAGCTCTGTCCACTCAGCCTGTGGCCCCCATATCTGAACCATGTGCAGAGAATGCTAATGACAGTGAGTATAAAATTTGATATGCAGCAGCAATAAAGTCATTCAATTTTCATGATGTTCCCCCATGAATCTGTTAATTGTTGTAGATGAGAGGGTTGAGATTTATTAATTAGGTTTCTTCACTTGATTTATTAATTTTAAAACCCCAAGCTTCTAAGGAAGGTTTCATAACACTTTACATAGTTGAATTTTTGTGTTCAGGCTTCGAAGTCGGTTGGCAGGCCCAGCTTGGCTGTAAAATAGAAATTGGCTGTTTTAATTGGTGTAGCTTTTAAATGTAACTCCTAGCTCTAGAAATTGAGCACAGATTGGTAAGTTTGATTGGCAAATAGGGGGAAATGTGCTAATGTGTAGATGTTTTATAGTAGGTTTTGAAATCTTATGCTGAAGAAAGGCCCTGCAAAAGTCAATTCTGCTGCTGGAATGAATTGTGTCAACTGTTTTTGAAAGTAATCCAGTATCAGGACTTGGTATTATCATTGGTTTGAAATGAATAATGGAGAATTTATAAAGTGGAAACAGGAAATATAGAAAAACAGAAACAGAAAAACACTTTTTGCAAAACAAAGATAGTTTATGAAAATTATGGAGAAAGATGTGACTGCAGTGAGCTGAATACACACACACACACACACACACACACTATAGCTATTGGTGAGCTATTTTATTACTGTTACCTTGTTCCGTTCTCCTGTTGAGGAAAAATATACCACAGCTTCTTATTTGGTAAGATATTTTTTTTCCCTTCCAGGAGAAGAATAGCAGTAAGAAAAATGAGAAGGGAATTCCCCCCCCCCTACAATTGAATACTTATCTGCTCTGCTACTGTTTTATTGCTATGGCTGAGAAAGGGAATATCATAGTCAACTATTTGAAATGAAAAAAAGGGTGTCCTCCTGACTTGAACAATTGGTTGGAAGGCTGTTTTGTTGTCCATTAGAAGCTGTTATCAAAACGAAACAGCCAGACAGTAATGGCAGTGTATATTCAAACTGTGGATCTGCCATTGCCATACGTAAACAGAATAGCAAAAAGAGTGCTCACAGTGTTGTTTAAGCTGTTTAATTCAGATTTGGTTTGGCTTCCTATTATAGTTAACAGAAAACAATGATAGTTAGATTTCCTTTATGGCCATGGGGGCCAGAGTCCTGGGAATTAGGCAGTATATAAATGTTATTTATTATCATCAATAAAAGAGGAAGGCAACATTTTATTGGCTTTTACTAACAGTACTTTCTTAGCTGTGCAGAGTTTTAAATTCCATCAGGTGAAAATTCATATGTCCTCGCAAGTTTACAGTTCCAACTACATGCTGTTTCTTATTTTGCCAGCCATTATCTTGCGAAACCTGAATCCACATAGCACAATGGACTCCATCTTAAGTTCCTTGGCACCATATGCAGTTCTCTCCTCATCGAATGTCCGGGTCATTAAAGACAAGCAGACACAGCTCAATCGTGGTTTTGCTTTCATTCAGCTCTCTACTATTGTGGTGAGTGCAACAAATAGCACACGTGGCAATTCTGTTTTGCATTAGAGATTGAGATCATGAGAGTGATGGGCTTTAGGAAGGTGATATAATAGCTTAGGAAACAGAGCTTAATTGAACTTTTAGTCTGAGGAAAGCCAGGGGGAAGCTATGTAGAAAATCTTATGGGCTCAAGGCATTATTTTCCTCACTTCTGCTAACTACAGCTAGAGACTTGAGGGGAAGAAAACAGAAAAGAGCAGAAAAATAATATAGACTAAATTATTTTAGTGTCTGGTTTTGCAGTTTATGGGAAAGTAAGCATACTAATACTTTAATACTGGAGAGCAAAACACAACCTTGGTGCTACCTTGGAGCACAATCCAAAATCTTTTGTGCATTGAGTACATCTACTATAGAATTATCTATAGTACAAAATGGAGAATGGAAGTGAGGATTAATAAGATTTTGTTCACCTCTGAGTTGCACCCTCAACAGAGGTGGGTTCCTGCTGGAGCTGTCCAGTACGCAGCTCCGGTAGGGAGCGGCCGATTGCACAATTTGCGCGCGACCGCTCTGGAGCCCTCTCTGCCGGTCCGTCGTGCGTGTCGCCATCTTTTTTTGTGAATTTTTCGGGGATTTTGTTTCTGCGCATGCACGGAAGCAAAATCGCGCTGAAATCTTGCGCATGCGTGTGTCCCCTCGTGAGATTTTGGCGCGGTTTTGCTTCTGCGCATGCGCAGAAGCAAGATCACGCAAGGGGGCGCGCGCACAAAACATGGAGATGCGCACCCAGCGCACCGGCACCGGTAAGGAAGCAACCCGCCGCTGACCCTCAAGGACACTTAAAGAAATTGCTAAGACTAAATGCCAGTAGGACTCATGTTTCTTTAGGCAGATGAACAACAATGCTGCAAAATAGGTTGGATTGAGATAGAGGGATCAAAGATAACCCAGCGATCCTTTGTAGTTGAGAGGGAAGTTGAATTTGGGTATTGCTGATTCACCCCTACAGCACACTTAACAGCATATTCAGCAAACTGTATGTTTGTTTTTCTGAGGGTTTTCATTTCTTGTCCTTTTGTCTCTCAGGAGGCAGCTCAGTTGCTGCAGATCCTTCAGGCCCTGCATCCACCACTAAACATTGATGGCAAGACAATTAATGTGGAATTCGCAAAAGGTTCCAAACGGTTTGTAATAAGTCATTTGCCTAGAACGGAGTCTTCTGTTTGTGTAGGAATGCTGGAGTCATTGAGTTTGGGTGGGTACAATAAAATTTAAAAATTCTATCCCTTTGCAGGGACCTAAGTTCATCAGATGGAAACCGCATTAGTGCTGCCTCGGTAGCCAGCACTGCCATTGCAGCTGCGCAGTGGGCTATCTCACAGGTAACTGATTGAGGGAAGAGAAAGGAAAGAAGGTTGAACGAGAGGAGGAACAGGGGACTTTTACTCTTCTCTCCTCAAACGTATTCTGGAAAACATTCTGACTTGTTAGAGCACCTCTGGGCAAGAGGGGAAACATGTAGGTGTATCCCATATAGCAGCAGAAATGCTTTTCTACTCATGCAGCGATATACAGTGAACGGCTGCCACCGATCGTGGGAGAACAAACGCTATATATGTATATGTATATGTCAGTGGTGGGTTGCTACCGGTTCGCCCCGGATTGGGCAAACCGGTGGTGGCGGGAGGCTCCACCCAGATGTCATCAAAAATGCTCTTCGCATGGCGCAGAAGATTTTGCACATGCGCAGAAGCGTGTGCACGCAAAGTGTGCGCATGCGCTCCTGTTCCCGAACCGGTAGCAAAGGTAAGTGAAACCCACCACTGGTATATGTATATGTACCGTGTTTCCCCGAAAATAAGACCCTGTCTTATATTTTTTTGAACCCTGAAATAAGCGCTTGGCCTTATTGCCATGCACTCAAAAGCCCGATTGAGCTTATTATCAGGAGATGTCTTATTTTGGGGGAAACAGGGTACACACAGACACACACACACAGTATATATCTTGTGTTTCCCTGAAAATAGGAACTACCCTGAAAATAAGCCTTAACTTTTTAAACATGCGTCTAATATAAGCCCTAGCCACAAAATAAGCCCTAGTGAAGGGGGTGGGCATGGCCAGCACAAAAGGCAGCAAGCACACGCGGGCTGATGTTGTCAGAAAACTGAGAGTCGGTGGGCCGGAGCGGGCGGCTGGCCATGGGAGGCTCGTCTTTGCGTCTCTTGGCTGGCCTGCGCAGCACATCAGGATCGCCTGCCTTCTGCCCCGCACCTCTGCCTCTGTCTGCTGCCAGTGCCGCTGTGCGAAGACGAGCCTCCCACGGCCGGCCACTCAGGCCCACCAGCTCTCGGTTTTCCTGCGGCCCGCGCAGTGCACCCAGATCACCTGTTTCCTCCCACCCCTCTGCCTCCGTCTGCTGCTTGGACAGGGAATCAACTCACCTGCGCAGCGCACGCTTCACAGCCCCAGAGTGTGCTGAACAAGGGACCGGCGGGTTGCAGCTGCTGCTGGATACTGTTGGTCCCTGCACGCTTGCTGCCTCTTTTGCGTGTAATTATATAGATATATAATTTAATATTACAAAGCATGGTGCTGTAAAATAATTATCTTTTAAAAAGACGAAAACATCTGTCTAACAGTTTGAATCTCTTTTTTATTACTGTGTGTGGGAAAGTGGAATTACTACCCTGCGTTAGTAACAGATTTCCTCTTACATTTGGTCTTCCAAATAGGCATCGCAGGGCCGAGAGGCCTCGTGGGCTACCCAGGATGAGCAGTCTGCTGATTATAGTTATTACCAGCATGATGAACCTTACAACGCTCAAGAAGCCACAGCATACTCGCAGGGGGGATACCTGAAAGGATCCCAGTCTCAGTCTGGCTCCTCTGGGACAGCAGCTGTTGGGAAGGCAGACAAGATCCAGGGGGAGGGATCAGTAGCAGGTAAGCTCCTCTGCCTCATATTCCTTTCTGACCTGTTGTAGGATGTTTTGTACCTCCTGACTGACTGACTGACTACTTGCCTCTCTGCCTCTTCTGTTGCAAAATAGCTGACGGATCACAGGAACCTGGTGTGCCAGGTATTGATCCAATGCCTGTCCTACCAACTGTACCAGCCACGTACCAGGCCAGTGGAAGCTCTGAAGGGGCAGGTCCAGCCCAAGGAAATGCTGCTATTGCTCAGGTACAATTGGAGTGATTTAAGTGCAAGTCTTAAAAGATTTCATAACCTATGCACCTACCGATCTACTCTCTCCCCTGTTCTCAGTCATACACCATAGTTTCACCAGCTGTATTGAAGCCCGATGTGCCTAATGCTGCCCAGCCCTCCAGTGCAACTCCCGGCATGTCCACCAGCACTTCCAGTTTGCCAGCCAGCTCTGCTGGACAGGAACCTTACACACAATACCGTGAGTGGTGGAGGGAAGAGGGATTGGTATACTTTTAGATCTTGGGAAGAGGAATCCCATTAGGAGGGGAGAGCAGAATACATTGCCAACTCTCCTAGGCTTTTGCTCATTGCTTTCTCTCTTTCTGGCCACTAGCTGTCCCAGATGTCTCCACGTATCAATATGATGAAAGTTCTGGCTACTATTACGATCCTCTTACTGGGCTCTACTATGACCCTAATTCCCAGGTGAGTTGTCCGTCTTCAGGCAGACTTTGTTACTTTCTGCATATGGCAAAGAGATGAGAACAATGAGCGGAAAGTTTGACTCGTCTTGTAATGTTGCGATAGCTCTCAAATTGCACAATGTCCTGCAGTATCCAAAGATGAGCTGTGTCAATGTTTCTTCCCAGTACTACTACAATGCTCAGATGCAGCAGTATCTGTACTGGGAAAGTGAGAGATGCACTTACGTCCCAGCCTCAGACCAGGCGGCTGACAGCCACAAGGATGGTAGCAGTTCAGGAGGTGGCAACAAAGAGGGGAAAGAGAAAAAGGAGAAGCATAAGACAAAAACAGCCCAGCAGGTGAGCATCACCCTTTTTTCTCATGCTGTTTCTCTTCATTTGCCTTTGAATTGTAGGTGTTTCACATCTGAAGACCTTTTAGAGCAGGGGTGTCAAACTCAGTTTCATTGAGCGCCGCATCAGGGTTGTGTTTGATCTTGGGGGGGCCAGAGGGGGCGTGGCCAGCTCAACGTTACTCGTGTTGGGGGCGCCTGTGGTGGCCCAAGTGCTCTGCCAGCGAAAAAGGGCTCCCAAGCTGTTTTGGCTGCGACGGCCTCCTGCAACCCTCTGCCAGCGAAAATGTAGCTCTGGAGGGCTGCACACAGTCCTCTCGAGCTCCGTTTTCACTGGTAGAGGCACCTGGGCCGGTCCTTCACTGTTTTCAGGGAGGCCCCGCAGGCCAGATCTAACCATCCCGCGGGCTGGATCCGGCCCCCGAGCCTTGAGTTTGACACCCCTGTTTTAGAGTTTTCTGGCAAGCTGGTATAGTTATAATTCTGTCTTGGGACTAGTTAGAAGGCTACTTTCATCAAAGTGTGTTCCTCTCTAGACTGAGGAACTGTTGCACAGGGAAGAGGTTTAACATTGTGGTAAGATTTTCTTTTTTTTCTCAAGGCAGGAAAATATACTCAATGACTGGAAATAGTAGCAAGGCATCCCATAATGGAAAAGCATTCCCCTCTCCGTCCCCCCTCCCCACAATGGGGAAGAGGGGGTGGTGGGAAAGGCAGTTCTCTCTGGAGCCCTTTTGATAGCAATTTAGCGTTCTCTTTCAGTCTTGTTAACATTCCTGCTCTTTTGAAGATGATAGTGTATCTTCCCAATGTGAAACGAGAGCTCATTTCTTTTCCTTCCTTTTTATGGGCTGTCCTCCAGATTGCAAAGGATATGGAACGCTGGGCCCGCAGCCTCAATAAACAGAAGGAGAATTTCAAAAACAGCTTTCAGCCAGTCTCCTCCATACGAGAGGATGAAAGGCGGGAATCAGCCACAGCTGACGCTGGCTATGCTATCCTTGAGAAGAAGGTACAATTTGTGTGGAGTGCACCATTAAACTGTAACAAAACAGTCTGATACAGGTAGTCCTTGACTTACAACCACAATTGAACCCCAGATTTTTGTTGCTAGGTGAAACAATTTTTTAAGTGAATTTTGCCCCATTTTACGGCCTTTCTTGCCACAATTGTTAAGTGAATAACTGCAGTTATTGTTAGTAATATGGTTGTTAAGTGAATCTGGCTCCCCCATTGCTTGTCAGAAGACCACAAAAGATTATCACATGACCAGGGACACTTCAAATGTCATAAATACGAGTCAGTTGCCAAGCATATGAATTTTGATCACGTTACCATAGGTTATTAAGTGTGAAAAACAGTCCTAAGTCATTTTTTTCAATGCCATTGTAATTTCAAATGGTCACTAAATGAACTGTTGTTAAGTCGAGGACTGCCTGTAGTTAATAAAGGTATTCATGAAGATTCATCAGCATTTGTTAACTAATAAAGAGCTATATTGGATATTATTTCAGCATTGAAGTATATATATATATATATATATATATATATATATATATATATATATATGTATGTATGTATGTATGTATGTATGTATGTATGTATGTATGTATGTATGTATGTATGTATGTATGTATGCAATCATGCAGAAATAGAGGGAGTGGTTATATTTGAGTTAATGTTCATTATTATTATGCAACATCCAGAATGACCACCATGTGTAGTTTGAGAGACTTGTTTTGACTGCTGAGTAGAAAAAAATTATTTTCATTAGGAAAAATGATTAAATACTTCCCTGCTTTCTTTTGTTGTTTTCAGGGAGCACTGGCTGAGAGGCAGCATAGTGGCATTGATTTGTCCAAGTTTACTGGTGATGATCGGCTGGTAAGCCTTTCCTCTCGATTTTCTCTGAAATGTAAACTTTCTGGGTTTCACTCTGAATGACCAGAAGAAAAGTAAAGATCTGGCTTTTCCGGCAGGCTTGGGGCCGTTGATCTCACGGTTGTAATCGAAGAGGTCCGACCATGAAATGATATGTATGGGTTTTAAATTGTTTTAATGTTTAAGATGTTTTTAAATGTTTTATTCTGTTGTTAAGCCGCCCAGTGTCCTTTGGGAGTTGGGCGGCATATAAATTTAATAAATTAAATTAAATTAAGAATGGGTAAAGATGGAGAGATTCTACAAATCTGGCTGATGTTTAATACATTGAGGTATGAAATAGATAACACCAATATTTACGTATCATGGGAAGTGTTGAACACAAGAACTCTTCGGTGTCAAACGCTATTTCTGAAGATAATCCAGAAGAGAGGGAATTATGGGAGTCAACTCGCCCAGGGAACACTACATTGAAAAACCAAATAAACCAGTTCTGATTCTGGCATATAATCCTTCCCCCTTGCAGAGTCCCCCTCGAGGCTTAGTGGCTGCATACAGTGGTGAAAGCGACAGTGAAGAGGAACAAGAGAAGGCAGCTGATCGGGAGGAGAAATTAACGGATTGGCACAAACTGGCTTGCCTGCTTTGTCGCAGACAGTTTCCCAGCAAGGAGGCTCTTATTCGTCACCAGCAGCTATCGGGCTTACATAAGGTATGCAGCTGACAAGAGTCTTGTCATTTTCAGTACAGGTAGCCCTCGACTTACGACCACAATTGAGCCCAGACTTTATGTTCCTAAGTGAGAAATTTGTTAAGTGAGTTTTGTCCCACTTGCCACATTTGTTAAGTGAATCACTGCAGTTGTTAAATTAGTAACAAGGTTATTAAGTGAATGTGGCTTCCCCATTGGCTTTGCTTGTCAGAAGGTTGCAAAAGGGGGGGGGGTCACATGACCCGGGATACTGCAGTCGTCATAAATGAGTCAGTTGTCAAGCATCTGAATGTGAATCACGTGACCATGGGGATGCTACAATGGTCATAAATATGAAAAATGGTCATAAGTCACTTTTTTCAGTGCAATTGTAACTTAGAACAGTCACTAAATGAACTATTGTAAATCGAGGACTACCTGTACAATCAACAATAGCAGTTAATTGGACTACTTGGATTAGAAGCCAAGGGGGAATTTTTGGATGATTCTAATTCTTCGTAGGCAGAGTTTTAATACTTAATACCATGCAAGATCCAGCAAAATGCCACTGTTCCTAGCCCACAAATTGTTAGAAAACAACTATGTTCTTGTCAACATATTGAACAGATTGTTATTGTTTTGAATTAGTATTATTTATAGTCTAAGACCAATCATAAAAGCAAATTACAACAAATGCAAAAAATATATAATTATTACATTAAAAACCTGAAACCGTTAATATTGTGAAAGAGACAATGTGAAGGAGACACCAAATGGTTTATAAAAATCATGGCTATCAGTAAGAATATTGCAACTTTCATAAATATTTCTGAGAATTGATCAAATAGGAGAAGTATAATCTTGTAATAGTAACAGCAAGTGAAACTACTGACAATGGGAGATAGGAGTTTTGTTTCCTGTTAGCTGTATAATAGGATTTTTAAAACGTGATGTAGATTCAACCTTCATATCTGAATACAGGCAACTACTGCTTTCATATAGAAGGGTTAGTTAGTCAGTTGTCCTGATAGGTGGTATCTCAGTTTGTGCCAAAGTCTCTAATAAAAAATGAATAAGATATTAAAATCTAGATCTGAGGAAGGGGCAATTATGTTGTAGGAAAGATGGGAAGCACTGCTTTGAATTTGAATATCTAAATCCCAAATCCTCTGCTTCCGTTTTATCTTACTTAAAAGCAGAAAATGTCAGCAAGGAAAGCCAAATCATCAATACTCTGCCTCCTTAGGGTAAAGCCAAACCTAGCTAGCAAGATTAAATTGGCCAAGAAAGTTCCCAAAAGGTTTTTATCAGCAGAGTCTTAATCAAGCCTCAAAGATTCAGCCTAATTCTAACTGTATTATGAGATACTGTATTTTCCGGCGTATAAGACGACTGGGCGTATAAGACGACCCCCAACTTTAAGATGGTTTAAAATGATCTGCATGTAGATCAGTAATCAATGTATCTATCAATGTAATGTAATCAATGTAATGTAATCAATGCAATCAATACATCCATCAGTACTCAATCAATATCTTAATTAATCAATTATTAATATGTAAACAATCATATGATAAATCAGGCTTATCAAATTACCCAATAATATAATCAACCTATAATTAATCAAAGGCAAAACCATTCCAAATCCACTTTATATTTCACAGTTCTCTTCTTTCCTTTAAGCTCAGTTTTTCCACCTTTTAAAAGAAAACGGGTCAATGGGGCTTTTTATTTATTTATTTATCTTCTACACTCCATAGTCAGGCTATTATTGCAGAGTCCCTTTAAATGTTGTTCTCCTCCGTGCTGCTTTTCCTCCTGGGCTTTGAAATGTAGATTGAGCTGGAACCTTTTGGACTTGTGCAAAGAGAAGGCTGTCCTTCGCTTTGGGTTGGGCTTTCCTTTGCAAAAATCCTTGCAAAGGAAACTCAAACATGCATTTTCTTGGGGCGGCTTTTAGCACTTCATTCATGCAGGAGAGGGGGGGTCTTTTTCACCTTCAAAGGCAAACAGTCTTTCGCTGCCTTGGAACTTCAATGCAGCTGCTGTGAGAGGGAGGGGAACAATCCCTTAGTTGAGTAGGGAGTTACCGAACTTTTTAACTCCTGGTGTTAACGGAACTTTTTGAGGCTTTTTGGGGGGACTTTTTCTTGGGGCGGTTTTCCAGCACTGGCAATTATCCGTATTTTCCGGCGTATAAGACGACTGGGCGTATAAGACGACCCCCGACTTTTGAGAAAATTTTCCTGGGTTAAAAAGTCGTCTTATACGCCGGAAAATACGGTAGTTTCAGAGAAATAAACTATTCAGAGAATAGTTCCTGGAGAAATAAATAGAATGTTTAATCCAGATAAAACCATGGTAGTTTTATTGGGATAGTTTATCCAGGGATGCAGTTTAAGTTGTGTTCCTCTTAAAGGAGCAAATACAACAAGCTTACTTTGCTCCTGAATACATCTGGCAGCTTTACTTAGTGTGCTTTTGCCCAGCTTGTAGGTGTACTAATTGCAGTTGTTCCTGGAGAAAGCATACTTGGGTTTTTGGTAAAGAATGCTTCAATTTGATTGATAGCAGAGACAGAAGATTTTAAGAATTTGAACAGGGACCAACGACACGCACAGAAAAGACATGATAATTTGCTTAAGTTGTTTCTAAATTACAGTATAATTCCCTGTAGTCTTTAGTATTACTGCATTGGGGGAAAGTTCTCAAATGGAGCTTACAACTCGGAAGTGAGATTTGTAGGAGTGCCCAGAAAGCATTCTTTGTTGAGTTTAGATCCTTTAGTAAGGTTTAGATTGCAATCTGAAAATGTTTGTTACAGTTTCACCTATAATGTTTTTTATACCTATATATATTTAATTTGTTATTAATTTTAAGACACTGCCTTTGGTGCTTCAGGAATAAAATATTAAGCCAAAATATAAACATAATACTGCTAATGCCCTGTTCCCCCCAAAATAAGACATCCCCTGATAATAAGCCCAATCGGGCTTTTGAGTGCATGGCAATAAGCCCAAGCGCTTATTTCAGGGTTCAAAAAAATATAAGACAGGGTCTTATTTTGGGGAAAACATGGTACAGAAATGATTGCATGTCTTAGGAGCAAACATGGCTCTCCAGAGTGTGTTTTGATTCTACCTCCACCCCTTCATTCTTCTATTCTTTTTCTCCTCTGCAGCAAAATTTGGAGATTCACCGACGGGCACATTTGTCAGAGCAAGAGCTTGAGGCCCTTGAAAAGAATGACATGGAGGTACAATAGATGGGACAGATGATGGGGGGCACTACAAAGGAATGTTACATAGGAAACATCTCATCAGCTAGACACTGTCCCTTCATCACTATTTTCAGATGAAGTATCGAGATCGTGCAGCTGAGCGAAGGGAAAAATACGGTGTTCCTGAGCCACCAGAACCCAAGAAAAGAAAATATTCAGCTGTGACCCCAGCCACGGTGTAAGTTTTACACTACAGGTTTCATTTTTAGAAGAGGCTGCGTTTCTTAGCAAAGTGTTCTTTGCCTCATTGCATTGGGCTGTTTTCTTTGGTCTCGACTGGCAGAAGAGAGAGCTGGATTGTCTTAACTGTTCATCCCCTCCCCCATTTGCAACAGGGATTTTGAACAACCAACACGAGACGGACTGGGAAGCGACAATATTGGCAGCCGCATGCTGCAGGCAATGGGTTGGAAAGAAGGCAGCGGGTTGGGTCGCAAGAAACAGGGTATTGTAACCCCTATTGAGGTAATTTTTCAGATTGCTCTATATGTAAAAAAATAAATTTTGTATTCTGTAAGGGCATGCGGTCTCTTCAGTTGCTTTCTCTTATTATATACTGGCTTTGCATAAAGGGAAAGTCTTTGAGTCTTATTGCATAGTATTAGAGCATTGATAGATCAGTTTATACACATTGCCTTGGCTTTCTTCTGTCCCATATATTACACTGTAAAAAGGAAATTGCTGTGATAGGAAACATGATTGTTAAAAATAGAAATTGGGAGCAAGAACTGAACTGTTCCACAAGAAGGGAGTTGATGATGTGGTTGTTTGACATCGATAAAATGATTTCACACAATGAGAAAAGATGGCATCTTACAAATTAGGCCAAAGAGTAGATCTGCGATGAAGAGTTTTATTTTTCCTTTTGTTACAATGCGTTATCTTGTGTGGGAGGCTCAGTGTGATTTTATTTTTTCCTTCTCTCTTAGGCCCCAACTCGAGTACGAGGGTCTGGCCTTGGCGCCCGTGGCAGCTCTTATGGGGCTGTAGCATCAGAGTCGTACCGGGAAGCATTGCACAAGACAATGCTCACTCGTTTCAACGAGTCAGACTGAACTTTGTAAGAAGCACGTCCTGTACAGTATTTTGCTGCTGTCTCCCTTTACTCCCCCACCTTCCAACTTTCAGAATGTTCTTTTGGTTGACTTTTTTAATTAAATGTTCAAATGGACAAGGATTTGGACAGAGGATTTTACACGGCTGAAGCATGTGGGAAATGAACAATACACTTGGTGCTCTTGTGACTATTAAGCATTTTCAATGTTCATTATGTGTAAATATGTGGTACAGTAAACTCATTTGAGTTTACAAGCTTTCCACATATAGGTACAAAGAGGCAGTAATTGTAGCCCTGACCAGGATCTTGTAGTCTCAGTCCTCGGGGTTTCCATCTGAGATGACGGTCTTGGCTTTAGCAAAAAGAAAATGCAGATAAAACTCATCTCAACAGGAAGCCCTTGGCTTTTCAAAGACTCTGGTGTAGCCCTTCCACCAATTCTACATAATGGGGTTCTGAAAAGACAGAAGCAGAGGAAAACTCTGTATGCATGGTACTCACTATCCTTCAAGTGTGTTTCTACAAAGAAGCCTGTCTTTTGTCATTTTCTCTCTCTTCTCTCTTCCCCTAGTTCATTTTTTTACTTTGACCATACATAGCTGACATTGAGGACACCTACCTTCATCAGGTTGAATGTAACTATGTCTGATTAGAAAATCCAGTGCTACCATTGCACAATTGGGCTTGAAATCGGAAGATCCAATGGCCTCTCTCACCTGCGTGGGAAGATTTACAATTAACATATAAAGTAGAAATGGCAGTTGGCACTCCAACGTCATGCCTAGACTAAGATAATGGCTACCATAGCACAGAATTAATGAGAATGTGTGCTAATACATTTCCTCTATCATTCCAAATAAAGTTAAACAATAAACATAATAACGAGCTAGGAAACTATAGGAAAGCTGCAATTCTACCATCTCTTGTTTGAAATATGCCACAAAATGGTACAGGATCCATAACACGTAATCAGTTTTCATTGGGCTTTCCAAAGATAGACTCATCTTTACAAATGGGAACAGCAAAGAAAATTGCTTGTTTGTGGGAGGCCTCATCAGTGCTATCTTTCATTGTTCAAAAGGGGCAACCTTTATTAGTAAGCAACATGGCACCTACGAACCTTATCAAGTGGCCAAAGATAGAATTCTTGCACTTCTCCATCTCCCACTCGGGGCACAAATTCTTCAGGCAGCTCCAGGTCATATATAAACTGGCATTCAGAATAGATGCCTCCATCTGACCCTTCATATGTGTAGCTGGGATGGGGGGGGGGGGAGAGAATAATTCAATCACACCAGTGACTTGCATAGAGAATGTTCAGGTATGTTCTCGTGTGGAGTAACACTGATTTGAGTTAGAGAGGAAGTGATCTCATTCAGAGCTGCCCAAGCCATCTTTTTATACTGCTTCCGGGATTCCTATGAAATTAGGAGTGACATTTAGAGGTCCATGTATGCTTTATGGATAAATGCTGTGTGTTACATCAAGGCAATCTGTGGTCTGGAAGTTCTACATATTAACACTGCTTCTATATTTGACATATTTGTTTTCACGATTCAGCTGGAATATGTAGCAATCAAGAAAATCACCATATGGTAGTTGAATGAAAAATTACTGATTATAAATACAATATGTTCCCTTGATATCAACTTCAAGGGAAATGTGTGTGTATATATGCACACAAGCAAACATAAATACTGCTACACTACAATGTACCTTGGATTTTAGAACTTTCTGCATTACCTGATAGTCCCAACAGATTTGGATAATGTAGCAAGGGAAGCAGGAATGCAAGCCTCTTCTTGGCATTCTTTTATTAGTGTTTCTCTGACACCCAGCTCTGATGAAATGCCACCTGCAGCCTAGCCAAAAAACAAATCCCCTAAATTGTGGTTCACCATAAAGCAAGCAGTCAACATTAGCTATTTTTGGTATTTAAAAAGGATATTTTCCCTCAAACAGAAGAATAATTTCTGAGTTGGCAAATTAGATAGCTTCAAGACTTCTTTGGAGCGTTTACACACAGTCCCCCACTTACAACCAGTTATTTAGTAAACATTCAAAGTTACAATGGCACTGACAAAAGTGGTTTATGACTGGTCCTTGCACTTATAACTTGCCACATGCCCACAGTCACATGATCTAAAATTGGGTGCTTAATAATGCATGAATTTACAGTGGTTACGCTATCCTGGGGTCATGTGATCACCATTTGGGACCTTCCCAACTGGCTTCTGACAAGCAAAGTCAATGGGGAAAATCCAGATTCGCTTAATTACTGTGTATTTCACTTAACTACAGTGGTTTGCTTAACAACCATAGCAAAAAGGTCATAAAATTGGGTGCGGCTCTCTTAACTGCTTTGCTTAGCAAGAGAAATTCTGGTCCCAATTGTAGATCGAGGACTACTATATATGCTTTTAACCTGTAAGAAAAATATCAGCAGGAAGAACTATGTTCACATTGCTAAGAAGAATGGTTCATGCTGAAATTATAATTTTGTATAAATAATAAAGGCTTATTTCTATTTAGGGCATTCAACCCAATACTGTGGCCTGCCCAAGCTCATTAAATTAAGTGATTTCTCTGGCTGTACTGGAGCAATAAAGAGTATTTAGACAACTGTTAGCTAATCCCGTCTTCATATGAGATAATTCTATTTGTCATCCTATTTTATCTCTTACCAAATTATCCAATAAGCCAGGATATGTGGGTTTGTTCAAGGCTCTACGGGCCAGCCACATGTGTATTTCATCTTTTCGCCAAGTATAACCATTCAGGTGGGCACCATAACGCTTCACTCCAAATAGCGCTGGATCAAGAGAAATCAGATATGAATTTAGGCAGAATTTCTTGCTGCCTAAACCAAACACCTACCTTTGCACCATATGTTCTGATTTTATGAGTAATTTCATCTGCTTAAGCCTTTATAATGTATTTACTATTAATAGTATTTACTATTAAAATACTGCGTTGGGGAATGTTGACAAGAAAATAGGATAGTAAAGGAACAGCGAGAATGTCCATGAACACAATTCCTTCTTTACAATTCACAATGCAATATTTGAAGAATTCTTAAAGGTAAAGTTTCCCCTCGCACACGTGCTAGTTGTTCCCGACTCTAGGGGGCGGTGCTCATCTCCGTTACAAAGCCGAAGAATTCTTAACGCAAGTTCAAACTTTTCTTTATTTCTCTAGAGCTGCTGAAGTTGATCCAATATTGGTGGTCCATTAAAAATACCTAAAAACCAATCCCAAATTTTCAATAATCAGAATTTTGCATTGAAGAGACTGCATTGTGGTTAACACCAATGCAGAAAACAAATTACTATCGTCTTTTCTGAAGTGATTTGTCTGTGCTTAGCTTCCTATACACTGATATATCAAGGCCCATGGAAGTCTGATAACTTCTAATTGTTGAGTTTTATGGAAGAGGAATGCTTGGCATGAACAGTTTTTTTCATAGCATAATATTGGTGAGGAAGAAATCTGATTTTTCATAGGAAAGGAAAATTAATGTCTTAAGGTGGGGTTTCTTTTTTCTTTTCTTTTTTCGTGTGCAGTGATCTTGACATGCTTTATTGTATTTATCCTAACAATTTGAAGGAATAGCGATCTACCTTTTATGTCCAAAGTATGCCATCTGTTTTAAAATAAAATTATAAAATATGTGTACTTATATATTAGTATTCAGGAAGCAATATTAGAGCAAAATGTCATGGCAAGATTCGTAGAATTTGTTCATTCCTACTTTGGGTTGGGAAACAGGAAGAAAACATTTTCCTTTAGAATTGGTGAACATACTAAACAAATGCAGAGATTTATGTATTTGCTCATGGGACACCTTAATAATGAAACAGTTTCTGAAACAGAGTATTTACAGTATTTAAACTATTGTCAATGCGCATATTTAAAAAGAATATCAGCAAGTAAGCCACATTTCTTCACAGATTTCTTCACTAAGGCATTTCTTATCTAAATTTCCTAAGTAGATGAAATACTTTGGACTCTGATGTGACAGGAATGCCATAAGTTCTTTGGTTGAGGCTTTATCTCATGTCTCTGCAGATTAAAACAGTTTTGTTAGATTTAAATCCCACATTTTGCACAGGAATTCAAAGCACCCTACATAGTGAACCATTCCGGTTTTTCCTCAAAACAGCCCAGTAAGAGAAGATAAACAGAAAAAAACGATTAGCCCAAAGTTACCCAATGAGTTTCCATGACTGGGCATGGACTAGAATCTTGGCCTCTCTGCCCTAGTACAACACATTATCATACCACTCTGCACCTCTTTTCTAAGATAATTTATAATTTTAAAAATTACACAGTGGAGTTATTTACTTTTGCACAAGTCAGGTCTTTCCTATACAGCATAGTGCCAAGATTTTTAAAATTTAAACTTACGTGTTGCAGCACGTTCCATGCTGAAGAAAGGTGTGTCACAAAAATAGGGCATTACATTGTACATCTGAAACAGAGGCACATTTTTATTAGTGAATAGCTCTGGTTTTGCACCCCCCACTGCCCTGTCTTCCTACTAAGCTGTTATTCAGAAGAGAAACACTGGACTTTTCTTGCCTACATCTCTTCTATAATCAGAAATAGAAGAAAGTCCCCTTCCTTTTGCTTGGTTGCGCCAAGTCCTCTCACCTCATCCCTCCATCCTTTTAAACAAGGAAAAGCTTGCTGTGCTTTCAGCTCCTTGAGCACTCTTTGTACAGCAGCTGTCCTCTGGTCACAAGAAGTCAGTTGTTTGTTAAGTTCCACCCTTGGAGGGGCTTTATCTCCCTGAGACACTGAAAAAACAGTCGGGTACTGATGGAGACATTTGGCTACAGCCGGTGGGACATATCCTACTTGTTGTCCAGCAACCATAAATGGCAAACACAGCGCCTTGGAAGAACCTGCAAAGAAATCAACCCAAATCAATCAATCTTGCAGCGAAGATCTAGTTTCTACAAATAAGTTAAATCTGCCAAAGTGCTTCTTTGGAAAATGATCTGTGGGTTACTAACTTAACAACTGCAGTGATTCACTTAACAACTGTGGCAAGAATGGTCATAAAACGGGGCAAAATTAATTTAACAAATGTCTTGCTTAGCAACAGAAATTTTGGATTTAATTCTGCTCGCAAGTCAAGAATTACCTGTACAAACCCAAAGATGATGTAGAGAAAGTAGCTTTTGTGGTAACAAAACTTGCAGCAAAATCATTATGAGGAAAGGATTAATAACAGTCCTAGTGAGGAAAAAATGCCTACATAGACCAACATTTTCTTCTTATAGGTGCCTGTATGAAGATCACAAGCAGCATGCAAACAATCAGTACTGAAAAGCACTTAATTACTGATATTTATCTGCATGATTAGTGGCCATAGATAACTTTATTGATGGATTTATCCAATTTTGTTTCAAGCAATTCAAGTTGATGGCTATCATGTAAGCTAAAAAGCTTCAAACTGCTTTCTTGACAGATGACTTGAGCTTTTGCATTTTCTTTTCTGTACTTTTCCAAAACCTACAACTTTTTAAGGTGCAGTGATCAAAACCTGAACAAGGATATTACGTGACATCACTTTGTGTACATATTTGTGAAAAATCATTACAGTATCTGATTTTTTAATTCATTTCCTACTTATCCAAGTTATATAGAACTTGCCTTTTCAGAGCAACTGCCACAATTCAGTTGGCGTCTTCATCCACCAATTCACTACTTTCCCACTTTCTTTCCCGGACATCATCTCAGATTCACTCAGAACATCTAAAATTAAGCTTTTTGCCCCATTGCTTTTACATGACTTATCTTAAACCATGTTTACCATTTGATGTCCGTTTCCTTGTTTGCAAAGAGCTTTTCATTGTCATTTACTTAAGAAAACAACCTTAAAGTATCAGCAAACGGATCCACTTCAGAGTTTGCCTTCATTCCAGATCGTTTTAGGAAAGCGCTGAAAAGCACCAGTCCCAATGTTTGCAAAAACCCGACCGTTTATTCCTACTCTCGGCTTTCTGTACCAGAAATAATTAAACCATAAGCGAATGCTCCTTTTTTCTTGCTGTTTGCATAGCGGTCTTTGAAGAACCACAAGCGATTTGCAAAACGAAGCGGGGAAAAAATGAATTCAGTCCGTTTCTCATTTATTTCTTCCGCGCTTTTAAAGGAAGACCCATTATTTGGGTCTCTCCCCATAGCAGAGCTGGAGGTAATGCAACATGACCTGACGAGGTCAAGGTCGCCTTGGCTTACCTTTTGGCTGAAACTTTCTGCATTTCTAGCGGTTGAATTTCAATCCTGTCCAGGACGTTTAATATTGAAAGCGTCTAAACGCTGGCTTTAAATCTGCTTGTGTGTGTCTGTCTGCGCTCTGGTAGTTAAATTCTGTAGAAAACGGCTCACGCGGAAAGCCCGCGGTCGTACCTGCTCCATGGAAGGAATTCATCTTCTTCAGCAGCTTCCGCACTCGCTTCGACCATTCTTCGGCCGCCATGGTGCCTCTTGTTTAAAGTCCGCCCTCATCTCTGCTCATCCCGCCGGACCATTCCAAGCGTAATTCTCATTGGCTCGCCCAGTCGTTCTGATTCCTGATTGGCCTTCATCCTTGGAATTCCATCGGGAAGCTTCGGAGAGCTCAGAGATCCGACTTAATAGCGCTTCGCCTCTTTTACCGTCGAAGGTTTCTCGTGTTGGTGACTGGAGGTGAGAAACACGTTTTTTTTAAAAAAAACCAGTGCGTTATGGTTTAGATAGGGAAGGGTATGACCCAATTCCAAAAAAGAATCAGAGGATGTTTTTTTAAAGAAAAGCTACTAGTAGAGAACTTGGAAAGCGACCAACTATTGCAATACCTTGGGAGTGAAAAGGATGTGGGTCTGCATTCATTGGAAGATCTCTGGAGTTTGCAATGCAGTACACTAGAATCAGGGGTCTCCAACCTTGGCAACTTTAAGACTTGTGGACTTCAACTCCCAGAATTCCTCAGCCAACTTTGGAATTCTGGGAGTTGAAGTCCACCAAGATAGTAGGGGTGTCCAACTCTTTCTGGTTTAATAATGCAGACATAGGTACCCATCATACTGTTCTCTTTCAGAAAATGCCACTTTATCCAAAGTGGACAAAAGAGAAGTGGAAGACACAGGAAATTGAACCATAAGCTAAGAAAAAAAGAAATCTAATGAAATCTAGCTGACAGCAACACTACTGTGAAGAAGTTAAGAAGTGTGAAATATACATACATGCATGCATGCATACATACATACATACATACATACATACATACATACATACATACATACATACATACATACTGTTGACATGGCCCTTGTCCTCATGGCCATTAGACTCCCTGCCTTTAATTTTCGAATACTTACCATATTTTTTGGAGTATAAGACGCACCTTTTTCCTCCCTAAAAGAGGCTGAAAATTTGGGTGCGACTTATACGCCGAATGTAGCTTTTTCGAAGCTTTTTCCCCCCACCCCTAATGTGCTGAAGCTGAACAGACTAAGGACGCTAGCCAGATGAATACCTGGTAGGTAGATTTCCCCCCCTATTTTCCTCCCCCAAAACTAAGGTGTGTCTTATACTCCGGTGCGTCTTATACTCTGAAAAATACGGTAATTAAGTGGAAAGGTGATAAGTAAACCAGCAAACCACCTTTGTATTTACAAGTGTGGCATTTGATTTGGTAGAAAATAAAAATGATGGATGCCCACTACCCCACACTGTCTGGAAAAAAGGGGCAAAGATTTTGTAAGTGACTACGACATGCTTTCTAATATTCTAATGTGCCTTCTGAACCTAAAGGAATGACTATTCTTTTGTTCATATGTTAATAAGGATTGTTCAGTTTCTGTTCTTTCTGGTCAGAGAATTTAATTTTCGGGAAACATTGAACCTTACAACCCAACTCCAGTTTGTAAATGACACAGCCAGGAAAAACTTCACCATTTGATTCAGGTAGGCTTATTACCCTGACTTCCAGATTGAGGTCAGGTAGATCCAATTCTTTCTGGCAGTCTGGTGATATGACTTACATGTTTACATAAAATATGTAGAAATGTATTTCTTTAGAAAAGAAAATAATGCCAAATAACAGATTACTATCTTCTAGAATTGATTAAAATATCAAAAATAATTTGGTGGGAAGCTAACAGCGTTCTGTGAACCTCAGCATATAGTCATGCTGGCCAAATGATGATGGAAATGACTTCGGACAATGCTGGCTCCCTTGGCTAAGAAATGGTGATAAGCACTACCCCCTAGAGTTGGACACGACTGGACAGGGGGAACTTTTACCTTAATCAGAAATAATGTGCAAGGGTGTGAAAGCTCACTTGCTGTGTCATTGATTTCACTCTAATGTAGCTGTTAGCCTGCAGTGATATTATTCATACAGTGCTTAGTTTAGCTACTTAGAGCATTATGGAGAAAGCAGGGCAGACAATAACAATTCTGTTCTAATTACACCGGCTACTGTCTATGGCTTCAATGTAGTGCTGGCTTTGAACTGTAAAACACTCAACTTTGCATGATCAGGTTATCCAAAGGACCTCTTGCCTCCTGAGAACCTGCTCAAGATTTGATCTTGGGGCCTTCTGTTGCATTAAATTAATTAAATTGCTGGATTTAACAGAAATATTACCTAGTTTATATTTGTACTTTCTTTCCATCGCTGGCCAAACACATACTTCCTAAAAGCTCCCCATAACTATGTATCTAGGATTCACTTAACTTATGTAGTGGTACCTTGGTACTCAACTGCTTTGAAACTTATCAGATTTGGTACTCAACACATTTTGACATGAAAATTTGTACTCATCATTTGGAACTTGACGCATAAGCTAGAACTTGTTGGTGTCGGCTGCCTTGTGGCTCACTACAATATTCCTTGTGGGGGGGAAATGTTTCATACTCATCGTTTTTGTTACTCATTGCACTTCTTGGAACCAATCAATGATGAGTGCCAAAGTACCACTATATATTGAATTAAGTCATATCCTCGGTTTTTACAGTACCTCAGATAAAGCAGCAAATGCCATCTGTAGCATTTGCTGGCTGTGGAATTCTGGGAGTTGAAGTCCAGACATCTTCAAGTTGCCAAGGTTGGGAAACACTGTTCTAGGAGAAGGGAAACTCTGACTCCAAACCTCCACTGCCTTGTGGCTATATCCATTATTGGAAAAGGCTTCAGGAATAAACCTTGAGGCAAAATCTGGAGCCGGAGTCCCGGAAGCAGTTCGTGACTGTGTACAGCCATGTTCTGATAACTCCTGCGACGCAGCTGGAACCAATCGTATTGGCTTTGCCATTCCATTGGATTATTTCAGAGACGTGGAGAGGGGGGAATCTGCTGCTTGGGTAACAGTCTATCCTCCATACTAACCTACCCAGGCCTCGTGCTCTGGAGAGGATACTCCAGCTTTGCATACAGCGTTTTAGAGCACGATACCATAGTCTTTCGAGACTGAAGGATGCCAATGAATGACAGTACCTCAAACCAGAAATCAACTAATTAGGCTAAGGAAAATTTTGAAAAAAGCCCTTCCCCAAGATTAAAAATAAGTTTGCATGTTGTATTGGTGAAGCTACATGATGGCTTACTAAATTTGGTGAAGTATGTTGTTTGAAAACAGCCAATGTATGAAAATAGCTTTTCATTATTTAGTTCAGAATCCAGTAACAGAAATGTGCTGCTCTAATAAGGGGGGGGGGGCTCCATTCAGCCATCAGTTTTAATTCCAGTTCAAAAGAATCAAACTTCAGTCATTGAGTTAGGGAAACATTCTTCTTTATTTTTTATAATTATTAATATTACACTTTGAATATTTTTACATTTTTCTTTCTATTCTTTTCCCTAAAGTGTCTGATCTCTTTAAGAATTTTTTTTTATCACAATGGCCAGTAGAAAAATAACCAAACTCTTAAAAACAAAGACGCTCTTTAGCGCTTCCCTCAAAGATCAGGAGAAAAGAGAACCGTGGAACAGTGCAGAGTAGAGACACTTTACAAGTATGGGGTGAGGAAGCAATGGGTTTAGAGCATATCACAAAGGGACTCACAGTTTACTATGTACAGAGCAATCAGTATCAATGGCTGTGCAAGTGTCCTGCTTTGAACCAAACAGTTGGGAATGCGAGGCTGAGTCATAAACCCCATATAGAGGTTTGTAGTAAATTAATTTTCTTCAGTGTGCTTAATTTTAATTTACACTTGATTGGCCTCTGTTATGACCCACCAAGTAGCAGAACCCCTTTGGGATTGTAATGGGACTGGGAAGTTGGAGATGTTGCTTCATCTTTCCAGGTTGGGAATAGAACCTAGGAATTTGAGGGAAATTATTGTTTTTCTGTGAAATTTGTACTCTAGCAAGGGATCCAGAAAATCAAGCATCATTTCTAAAAAAAAAAAAGATGTAGGGAAAAGTATTTTAAACGACACTCCCTCTTGGCTGTTTCATCTCAGGGAAACATATCAGTAATATATCAGTTGGGGAACATATCAGTAATATATATATATTGGAGCCCCAGTCTCCAATATAAACCCACTTGACTAGCGTTGCTTAGCAATCCACTGAAGGTACTAAGTCATTCTGCTTGCCTGCTTGGGATTGTACAAAGGTATGGATTGGTATTGTGATCAAAACTTTTTGGAAGCTGCCACACCCTGCCAATATGCTGGGTTTGGGTTGGTAGGTCAAAAGCCATGCACCCTTTTGTTTATGTGATCACCTTGCTCCCTTAGCTCTCCCTTTGGAAGAATGGTCTCCACGCTCACTTCCCAACATGTCCCATCGTTTCTGGAGAAGTGACACACCTTCTCGATATTGTACCATGATAAAAAGTGCTTCCACCCACCCACCCCACAAAAGGGCCTGGCGTAGAGGCAAAAGTATCTATGCCTAGTTGCCCTTCTTCTTCTTCTTCTTCAAAGCTGGTCAATTTCTGGATTGAATATTGCAGCTTTGTACTCAGAACAAAGTGGATGGCATATCTTAGATACCGGTCTTTTTTCCCTCTCATGTTTTCATATCAGTCAAACCAGATGATTCACAAAAGAATCCAGATGATTGTCTTTATAACTGACCTCTTTTTGTTCCTCCCATTTCTTTTCCCTATAAATTCCACTGTATCATGAAAGAACTAGAACCATCTCCAGTGTACTAAACACCACTTAGATTGATCAATAGATGTTATCAATAAATTAATAAGAAACTGCCCTCCCCATCCTGCCTCATCATCTTAATTCTTTGTGCTTTACAGTTATTAAAACACTTCAAAAGAACTGAATTTGCTGCAGGAGAGAGAGGATGGGCATTTACTCAGTCTTTAAACAGCTGGTGTCATCTCCAGATACATTGGTTATGCAGACTGAGAATCCAAAGGCAATCAGGTTAGGGAAGAATGTTCTAGAGCGTTTTGGGAATTGGCTTGGCTGATGTTGGAGTCCAGTGGTTATGGATTTGATTGCAGGGAACTTTCAGTGTTCAGATCCAGATTCTAGGCTCTTTGCTACAAGACTGATATTGCTGTTTTACCGACAGCATCCAAAGAAATTGCATCCGTGTGCCATCCAGGATGAAAGTTGGAGCCCCTTCTTCTTCTAGTAGCAGGGAGGGATGTGTAAAGAAAGAAGACTCTTGTGTTACACTGGACTGGCTTTTCCCTTCACACCTTCACATCTTCAACAGAAAAAGGGTGAGGGTTCTGTAGCAAAACACCAAATAGACTGACAGTCCTTCAAAAGACGGAGGATCAATGAGAGTTCAGTTCAGATGATTTTCATTTGCTGTAATCGAGATTCTTGGGGAGAAGAGGAAACCTGATCCCTCACTACATGCACAGACATACACGCAATCTATTATTAAGAAATGTCCTACCCTTGAAGCTATTTGTCAGGGATTAAAGAACAGAGAACTGAGCAACAGCTACTGTAATTTCCAAACTAGTAAATTGATGGTAAAAAAAAGATATATGGAGGCTTCTCCAGCCGAAGCCCTGATCTCTCCCTATGCGGTCGTGATTGGAAGAGTTTCCCTGTCTGTACCCTAAAAACCCAGGAAGGCTGACACATTTAGACATCCACAAATCTCGGAGGGCGAAGTAGGGGGGCTTACTGGCACACAACTGCATCCATCTTTACCCGAGGGTGGGGGTGGAAATAGATGTATGCCAGTCATCCATGCCCTGATGTTGGTCTGGACAGTAGGCTTAGCTCTTAGACTTATAACCTATATTTCCATAGAGAGGCAAGCAAGCCAGCAACAAAGCCAACTCAATCACCCTATCTTGTGGTTTCCTCCCTCCCTTTTTACTTTTGATGGAACAAAAATAGTTTGTTGCGTATTTCAGTAGATGACATGCTTTCTTGGCACCCATCTGAAAATAAGTCGCCTCTTAAAAGAGCACCAGTTCACAAATAGAACTGAACAAATATGCACAGCTTGGACAAACCTGAGAATACTTCATTTAAAAAAAAAAAAGACATCTCCTTAGCTTATGGGGGATACTGTATGCATCCGTCGTGCTCTATATGAATCCCCACACGAACCTGCATTTTAAGCTGTCTGAAGGGATTAAATGCCTACCCTATTATCACCCATCTCTTTAGCCTTACACCTGTTGCTGGCAATTCACACACACGTGTAATCCACATGCTCACACATATCATACATAGGCTCACATGTGGGTTGCCCTAATGGAGGAAAGGAGAGCCATCCCCCAACCGCAAAGAAGACCTGGGACACAAAGATTGTTTTTCAAATGGAGACTTGGTGCAGTGCCCTTTAAGAGAGGCCCCGCCCCTCGTGGTCCATATCCAGAAGTGCGCAGGGTGACAGGAGGGCTGCCCTCATTCAGCAGTGGTGTCCCTGGGGCCTCAAAAGGTATCAGAGCACAGTGTTCTCCATGCAACTGCCACCCAGCGATGAGCGGAACGCCTGCAGCTGGGAGACCCCGTGAAGATGGACACAGGCAGCTGCGACCACCAAGACGTGGAAGATCTGGTGGGAATGGAACTAGAAAGAAAGGAAAAGAGAGGCATTGGAGCCCAACCTGCCTCATATTGACCATCACCACATTATGAGATTTCTTTTTGTTCTTGACATTCACAAATTAAACAAAAAACAGGTTTCTTCTGCAGGTTTTGTGACTTAAGATCCCCAGCCGAGCCATGCATTAAGTGTACTCAATACCCTGGTTTCTCTTCAGATCATATAAATCTGTCATCTGTGTTTTTATTTATTTGTGAGATTTATTTGTGAGATTTATATACCGCCTCACAGTGCAAGCACTCTCTAAGCGGTTTACACCATTAAGCAATGTGTATATATTTACATTGCCCCCAACAATCTGGGTCCTCATTTTACCTACCTCGGAAGGATGGAAGGCTGAGTCAACCTTGACCACAGTGAGATTTGAACCGCTGACCTGCGGATCACAGTCAGCTAAAGTGGCCTGCAATACTGCCTCTAACCACTGCGTCACCTCGGTTCATCATCATAGGTTTTGTAGCACTTACTCTGTGTTTTTCATTAATTTTATACTGCTTGCATGCAAACACACATTAAGTACATTAATACTGTGCATAATTGTGTGTGTGTGTGTGTGTATGTGTGTGTATGTATGTGTATATATATATATATATATATATATATATATATATATATATATATATATATATATATATATATATATATATATATATATATATATATATATATATATATATATATATATATATATATATATGACTTTTAATCTTGCTTTTATGGATTGCACGCTGTCACATCCTCTGGGTAGGCTATCCTTAAGCTTCCTTATATTCTCTCTCCTTCCTAAAAACAAAAACAAAAAAACGGGAGGAGGTGAAAATGTTCCTCTGCCTATTCTGGGAATGTTGCCATGTCACCATTTCTCTGGTTTGAAAAAAGGTTGCCTACCTTGTCTTATTTGGTATGGGCCCTCACAGTTTGCCAAGGCAAAGTACTTATCTTAATCTGCCTCCTGATATTTTGGACGTGACAAAATGAAATGTCAAATTTATCACAGAATGAAGCTATGGCTTTTACCAAGAGAAAAGATAATGTGGAACTCATATGAAGACTCTCAGTTTAAATACTTCCATCCCTCTTCCACATTTTCTTGCCAAAGACATACCCAGATGTCACACTTGCCCGGGAAGAAACGTTCAGGAATGCGGGCAGCATACAAGCCCACTCCCAAGATGTAGAGGACTGCCATGAGGAAGAGCCAACCAATCTGTCCCACTGTCGTGGCCTTGGTAAAACCTTCACTGAACATGAAATGGAGGGTGGGCACTAGTCCACTCAGCCCTAGGCCCAGAAATACACCTACCCCAAAAAGAAAGAGAGAATGTAACTTGGACAGACAGTTCCGTGGTTTTAAAATCAACCCAACTAATAAAATCTTAACCCCCAAACTGGAGTCTTAACGTTGCTAATGAAGGAGCAGCTGTTGCAAATTTAGACAACAAAAGCACACACATATTTTCATATTGAACTGATATTATTGGCACTGGCTATCATATGCTAGTTACTGTTTTGTTCCTTTTATATTAACTCAGTATGCCAGCTGTTCCCAACCTGGTTCCCTCCAGATGTGTTGGGATTACAACAGAGGTGGGTTTCAGCAGGTTCTGACCAGTTCTGGAGAACCGGTAGTGGAAATTTTGAGTAGTTCGGAGAACCGGTAAATACCACCTCTGACTGGCCCCGCCCCCATCTATTCTCTGCCTCCCGAGTCCCAGCTGATTGGAAGGAAATGGGGATTTTGCAGTAACCTTCCCCTGGAGTGGGGCGGGAGTGGAGATTTTACAGTATCCTCCCCCTGCCGCAACTCACCAAGCCACGCCCACAGAACCAGTAGTAAACCGGTGGCAGGGACAGGTCTTAGTCCTGTTATATGGGACGAGTTTGAACCGGTTACTGGTTACGAGTTTGAACCAGCCAGGAGGGACACGGGTCCAACAAACAAGTGGCGGAGCTCAACTCTCCTATGGCCTTGTCTACATCATCAGTTGGTGATGATGCAGACAAGGCCGAAACCACACAAGGCTGGTTTCGGCCAGCAGGGAGGTCTCATGCAGCTGACTCCAGGCGTTGGTCAACGCTTCTTTGAGAAGCCAAATGGCCAAAAAACAGGCAATTTTCCAGCCGTTTTTTGGGCCGTTTTCATGGCTGTTTTCGGGCCGTTTTTGGGGGGAATTTTCAGGCTGTTTTCAGGATGTTTTTCTGGATGTTTTCAAGCCATTTTTCAGGCTGTTTTTGGCCTGAAAAACTGCCCAAAAATGGCCTGAAAACAGCCTGAAAAATGGCCCGAAAAATGACCAAAAAACAGGCATGCCTATGCCGGCCAGCTGGTCTTTGGGTTTCCGATGCTCTGGCGCGCGCACATGCATGCACATTCCAGTTTGGGCACTCAGTGCCGAAAAGGTTCGCCATCACTGCTCTATATTATATAATTACTTTGGTTTCCAATGATCAGGTTGTGAGTGTTTTTTGTGTACCAAAATTGGCATAATTGAAAAATACAATAAAGGTCTTGGAATCTTGGCACCCCTGAAATTTCCAGAAGCATATAGATAGAGGACTCCAAAAACTAGTGAGAACTGTGTGGCCAAAAACAGAAACGGTTGTGGGGAGAGAAAGACCAGGGAAAGGAAACAGAACCAAAAGACTGGAAAGCAACTAACAGTGTCCCCCGTCTTTAATAGGTTTCTCCAAATAATGTAGCAGTGTGAGGATGCAGTCAAATCAAAAATAGTTACCTGCCCGCACTGCCCGATACTGTGGTGTGGCAAAGTGATCCGACTGCGACACCATGATGGCAGTTATACCCAGCACACAGATGATGATGAGGTAGATGAGCTGGGGTTGTGGTGAGCAGTAGAACGAGTAATACAACCAGGGAACAAAACTGCCCATGGTGAGCAGGGCAATTCCAGAGTAATCCAATCTGTACAGAAGGTACCACAGAAAGCAAGGTTGGGTGATCAGTGGACATCATGCACAGGGGCAGGGCTTGGTGTATAAAGTTTAAATTACAGGAACCTTTAAACTATTTTACTAAAGTACAGATCTCTATAGCCACAGTGTGGGCAAGATGTTGTGAAGAACCTCTAGCTTTTCATTATACTGCCAAGATGATCCATGTTATGGGAAGCATGTATGCAGACATCATAGATAGCAAGGATTGTACCTACATGCCAGTTTCTACAAGGAAGAATAACATTTTTTGTCACATTATGGTGGCTTGACTAAGGAGAACAATGAAACCCTCTTTGATAAACTAGTAACTGATGTTGTCGCATCCTCCTAAAATGGAGGCATTCTCCATAGGTATCCCATTATAATCCGTGCCCACAGAGTTTACAGGCTTCTGTAGCACTAACCAGAGACAAGATATAGTCAGGGCTCTTTCTCAGGCCTGCACTTCTTGTGGTCCACTGGGTCAGCCTTCAAATTCTCACCCAGCACAAGCTTTGACTTGGCTGCCTGGGACTTGTCATCTCAACAGAATCAGGAAGTGCTATGGGATCAAGAGGCTATGGGAGGTGAAAAGATGCACTAGACTAAATGCAGCTCACCCATTGTTGGCTCAAGAAGTCTTGAGGAAAAGAACTGTCTATTGGCTTCCCTATGATAAGCAAGAGCACAAATACCTCTTGCGTAACACTTGTGTATGGTATATTTACCATAAATGTACCAGTACTTTGTGACTTACTGTCCTTGGGAAACCATTTATAGCAGTGTTTCTCAATCTCAGCAATGTTAAGGTATGTAGAAGAATTTTGGGAGTGGAAGTCCACACATTTTAACATTGAGGAGGTTGAGAAACACTGATTTATAGTGCTCTAAAGCAGTGCTCCCCAACCAGTGTGCCGCGGCACACTGGTGTGCCGTGAGGCCATGCCAAGTGTGCCGTGGCAAAAGCTCGCGTCATATCCAGAACGGCCTGCCACCCACCGAATGCTAGATTTTGCCCAGCAACGTTTTGTTGCATTCGATGTGTGGCCGTGGCCCTACAGCTCTGAGTCCAAGAAGTTCTATCCCCCCCTTCCCCCGCTCACGATTGTCCTGATCAGAAGTCTACAGGGCCTGGACAGAGCAGTGTTCATTATTAGGTATTACCTATCTGTCATTTTCTGCACTGTGTTCTAATTTTTAAGTTCGCGTAGTAACCTAATTATCAAATAAAATAATAAATCAAGTAATTCTGTTATGCCCAGTTTGACATTCCTATACTATTATACTCTTCAAAACGATATTTTGAAGATTATATTTGTTTTTTATCCAATTTTTGTATGTGGTGTGCCGTGGAATTTTGGGAGAGGCTATGGTGTGCCGAGGGTGACAAAAGGTTGGGGAGCACTGCTCTAAAGAACACCACATTGTTACAAAAATGAATCAGATGACTCTAAGATACAACTTCAATTGGAGCACAGCATTTTTATTAAGTTTCAAATGGTGAAGCATCAGCTGCGAGGTCCTATCAGGACCCTGGGTTGTTCCCAGATGCTGCATGGTGCTACAGGCCAGCCCAGACAGTGGCATACCAGAGTCTTGATGCACCTCCATCGCTGGTTGCTTGTGTAGCACAGAACAGAAGAAAAAGGTTGGGGGTGGGGAGATTGGCATACTCCTGACAGATTCCAATACCTGATTGGTCATCTACTTTGGCTTGATGGGGATTTTCTTTTACAATAAGAAAGGCTATCCAGTTATCAGCCAAAGAAGAAATTCGCCTCAGATACTCTAAGCATAAGTCCTCATGTTTCATTATGAGAGAATACATCTTGATTCTTAATTCTTGCCTGCTGGTCATGTGCCTCAGAAGTTTGCGGGAGGATGGAGAGAGGAGGGGAAATCAACTTACTTGGAGAAGGTGCGAGAAACTTTCTCAGAGTGGCAATAGACTGTGTGAAATAGCCAGGAGAAACAGAGACAGAGAATGGCTCCGAGGAAAAACATGCCAAAGACCACACGCTCCTGGATGGGGGCCACATATTTCATGTTGGGACTGAACATGTATCCAATACCCAAAACCAGGAAGAAGAGGAACCCTGAGGAGAAGGAAGAAAGTTACCAATATATAAATGTTTCTGCATGTATTCAAATACTGGGGCATGTTTGGAAACGGGAAACATACATCTGGTTTGGCAGGGACTGACTGTAGGAATCCTTTCTGAATTTACCCCTGAAGAGACTCCATTTCAGGAACTTCATAGGCCTTTCTCAAGTTGGGAGAATCAATGTGTGAAATGAGAGACTGAAGATGTACAAGTGGCTTCTGGTGTGAGTCATGGTTGACTGAAGACGTCTCTGCGAACGAGTGGAGACAACCGCTATGAAGACAAAAGACCAGTCAGCAGATTGATTGTTCGAGTCTCTCCAGAGAAGGGGAGAATTGGAGATTGCCTATGAGTGCTCTGTATGTCAATGCCTCATGAGAAACAAGAAAAGCAGCCTCCAGCTGGTTTGAATGCCAGAAGCCAAGCAAGACAACACTGCTCTGAGCAGCAGTGAAGCCTTTCATAAGGTCACAAAGGAAATGTTCAATTTAATTACTTTATGGATGTTAAAGACATTCAAAATGGCAAGCTTAATTTGACACCTGATGAGTTTTACTTTCTTCTTTGGATTTAACAAACTTTAAGCGGGAGACTTCAGAATTTTAAATAAATTTGAAAAATACAGCAGTGGTGTATGACATTTACAAAGTGGGTTGGTGAAAGCTTTGAAGACTTTTAAATGCCAAAGAGTGATGAAAGATTGAATCCTGTGATTTTGCACAAGAATGATTTAAAGATCAAGATTGTATATAATGAAAAGAAAGAATGTAAAGTTGGATTATTTGACCAGGGATAAATTATTTGTTTGATATTTCTCGAAACTCACAGTGGACTTTTTGCTGAACTAGATTTGAAAAGATGATGATTTCTGGATTGTGCATAGATAAAAGGCTATGGGGAGAAGCCGTGCATTTTTTTTGTAACTTTAAAAGAGGATGAAACGTTATTCTATTTGCTTATGCTTGGTATAATGAAGATTGGAAGCCACTAATTTATTATTGTCTTAATTGATATTTTCTTTTCTATTTTGCACCTTCTGAACTTTTTCTCTCTTCTAGTTTTTATTAGTTTTTACTTTGTTTATTAAAAACTTCAATAACATTATTAGAGACAGAGCAAGCATTGTTCAGCTAGCCAGGAGAGGGGAAGACCAAAAACTTAACCAAAGCTGGCCTACCCTGTTGCCTGTTCAAGAAGCAGCCACTAAGTTAGTCCTACATTTATCATGTTACCACTAAAGCAGATTTGTGACCACAGTGATCTTTCAAACTGTAGGCCCTTCTCTTAGACATAAATCCTCAAATGTATGTATTACAAGAGATGGATCATGGCTGATTGAATTGCCCTATTCCTGCTACTTGGAGAAACTTTCTAGTATCAGTCAGTGTCAGCTCAGTTTTGCTGCTGGACATCTCATAGTGAAAGAGGATTTTAAGATCTAAGAGTACATTATCCCCAAGAAACTGGGCAGATGTGATTATGTGAAAAGGCATCCAAGGGTAAATGTTGAAGTCCCTGACATTGTCATCACTGGGGTAGTTGCAAAAATGTATGTCTCCTCAATGTAGAATTCAAATAGGTTTTTTTAAAATGCTTTTTTTTATTTTGCAGACATGGTTTCTTAATGCAAAATTGTGCCAACTAGATTCTGGATCCCCAGCTCTGTCTAGTTGCACAATAGTGATACAATCCATGGACCAAAAAGCTTTGTGGGGCAGTAGAATCAATTTATTACATACAAATAGGAAGTCATGAGAGAGGAGTACTTCCTTTGTGTGAAAACAAACCTCTTTCTCTACCATTGTAGTTAGGAGGGCAATTTGCTTTGGCTTCTGGTGAGTGAAAGAGCAAGGCTGGAGAGAAGAGGACACTATTTCTAGGACCAATGCCGCCTTCCTCCATCTTTTAAGCACAGAGAGAATTCAATTATATCCTGATCTCCTTTCACTCCCTAGTGATTACTATGGAGGGAAGGTAGAGGAGGACATTTGGCTTAGAACAGGGCCAAATTTTCTTCCATATTGCCACGGATGTAATGTCAGCTGTCATTAAACATCACTGGTGGAGAGTCATAACTTTTAGCCAAGTTTTATGCTGGATGTGTTTTGTTAAAAAAGAAAAGTGAAAAAGCACTTATATCGTGGAAACCAAAGAGTTTGATGCAATGAAGTGCAATTTGTTTCCCACCCTTTTTGTTCCCCCCTCAGACTGTAGAGCTATACAGTCCTCTGCCCCATGACAGAAAATATGACTTTAGCAACAGAGTGGTTAATGCCTGGAACTCACTACCTGACACTGTGATTTCTTCACCAAACCCCCAAAACTTTACCCTTAGACTGTCCACTGTTGACCTCATCTGATTCCTAAGAGGTCAGTAAGGGGCGTGCATAAGTGCACCAGCATGCCTACCATCCCTGTCCTAATGTTCCCTCTTATCAGTACCCATCTTATGTATATATACAATGTTATATCTATCTATATTACCAATACGTACTTGACAAAATAAATAAATAAAATAAATAAATGACTGACCAAGCAGATGAGTCCAGATGTTGCCAGTCTCAGTGTGGAGCCGGAAGATGCTGCGGAAACAGGCGCGGAAGGAAGGCATGGGTGGCCGATGTCCGTGCAGGAGAAAATCGTTGTCTTTCAACCAGTCAGGCAGCACATCATAGGGCATAACACGCCAACGGCCCTCCCAAACCTGCAACAGCAGAAAGAGAGGCTAGAAGAGTCATAGAAGGAGCTTGCCTACCCTTCCTTCTGCGAGCTAAGAACATCAAAACAGTGAGTGCATTTGTATACTTGGGGATATGGTATGCTTCTTGGAGGGGAGGGAACCAACACGGGAGACAAGAATGTCTAGTGTTTTCATAAAGAATTTTTCTAGTACACATCATTGAGTTTCAAAATAGAGGTTTTTTTGCCTTCATTCCCTATAAGCCTAGGGGTGGAGGTGGAGCTCTCTCCTCACAATCAGGAGGCTGTGAGTTCGATCCTAGGTAGCGGCAGATATTTCTCTCTCTGGGCACAATGGGAAAATTTCTGCTGTGAACTCCGCATTGGCGACAGGAAGGGCATCCAGCCAGTAAACACTCAGCTCCATTCAGTTGCCCCAACTCCACCCCGATGCAAGGCATTACGGGTTCATTAAAAGACAAAAAGGGGAAAAAAAATCAAGGTTCCAAAGTGCTTTGAAGTTAGGGCAAAGTTGCACAGCCTAACCTCCCCCCCCCCACCAAGATTTAGATGGGGCCCTCCAAACGTTCCAAGCAAATTGCTATTTTTCATGCCAAAGTGGAGGAGGGTAATAGAATCCACCAAGAATGAATTATAGTCAAAGGATGCATTGAATTTAATGCAATTTAAAATAAATGTGTTTGAGTTTAAATGCACTGTCTGGACCTGTCTCTTTTTTTCGGATGCACAGCCACCATATGCCATCCAGAGCTAAAGTGTGGACCTCATCCTGAAAGAAATCTTGACATCCGTAAGGTTAATCAAACCAAATGAACTACATGGGCATATGTATTTAGTATGGAGATGCACTCACTCGCCTTGATTCTGCATTTTGAAAATGGGCAGTGGGGTATCTTCCAGCTGATAATTCATTTTAGAGAAACTATTATTGTTTTTTGCATTGGGAAGTTCCCAATAATCTCCAGTTAGAACCTTTTTGTTATAAACAAGCCTAGTCCGCCTCACAGACGTGCCATGAGGATAAAATGGGCAGGATGCAAAGAATGCTACTTCTATTGACTGGAGCTCCTTGAAGAAGACAAAGTATTATTATTATTATTATTATTATTATTATTATTATTATTATTATTATTATTATTATTATTATTATTATTATTATTATTATTATTATTATTATTATTATTATTAATAATAATTTTTAAAAGATCATGATTAAACCACAGCAGGAGTCATCAATCGCTTTCAGGCTCTTCTTTAACAATGCACTAGGTCAGTGGTGGTGAACCTTTTTAGGCTTGCGTGCCAAAAAGGGGGGGGCGCACTCGCGCGCGCTCGCGTGCCCACACCCATTCCCTCCCCCCCCACGCATGCGCACAACACCCCCCCATGCTGCCCCCTGCGCATGCGCACACACCCCCCACCCCCGCGCAAAGGCCTTACCGGAGCCTGGGACGACGAAACGGGCAAACCGGAAGTGCGGAAAAACGCACTTCCGGTTTGCCAGTGAGCTGTTTTTTGTACTCCGGAGGGTTCAGGGAAGCTCCCTGAAGCCCCGGAATGCAAAAAACTACAAAACGGACAAACCGGAAGTGCGGAAAAGTGCACTTCCGGTTTGTCCGTTTTGTAGTTTTTTGCATTCCAGAGCTTCAGGGAGCTTCCCTGAACCCTCCGGAATGCAAAAAACAGCTCACCGGCAAACCGGAAGTGCGTTTTTCCGCACTTCCGGTTTGCCGGTGGGCAACCCTCGCGTGCTGGCCGCTATGGCTCCGCGTGCCACCTGTGGCACGTGTGCCATAGGTTCGCCACCACGGCACTAGGTTCACGATCCTTTCTGCTTTGCTTGTTCATTTGTTAGCTGCAGAAGACAAGCAAGTGAGCACAGCTAGCCCTGCTTCCAGCAGCATTTACTTTCCATCTTGACGGAATGTCTGGTTGAAAACAGGCATTCCCGCAATGGGAAAAAAAGTATTGTAATTTCTTCCTGTTAAAATCAAATCGCTTCTGTCATAAAAATGTGGCAAGTCTGATCCTATAAACTTTTTGAAAAGGCAAAGTGAAAATGTCCTGGAGAGACGGCAAGCAGGAGGAGGAGCCGCAATCCGGGCAACTTAGAGGTAGTCCAGACAAGAAGCCCCAATTCCTTCGGTGGACTCAGCTGCCTCTTATTTAACTGTCGCCTCATCTGTGGCTCCTCTTCCTGTTTCTCAAAAACAGCCTCACAGATCATTACAGAGAGGGATACAGAGGTAGAAAGAGTTGTTTGCAAAAAAAAAAGGCAATAAAATCAAATAACCATCTGAGTTGGGGTGGTGTACTGACCAAAAAGCCTTATTTCAGGAACAACAAGCCATCTTTCCAGGCCGTGGGCACCACTGCATCATTTAGAGACATGGAAATAATAGGAAGTATATTATTACATACACAACAACATGAAATCACAGCTGTCAGTTTTTTAGCTTTCATACGCAACAAGTTCTTTCCAAGAACCTAGGATTCATAATGCATCAGTGCATTATTTGTTGTTGTTAACCTTCATTTTGATTCATCGTCTGGGATTGGTAAAAACTTAACAGTTCAAGTCTAAAGAACTGTTAAGGTAGTGTCTGAATATATAGACAGTTCCGAGTAGGGTGGTTTTTTACAAAGTCATGATATTCAAGTCTAATAAGTTCAAAATTTCCATGTATCTAGGCATCCCTTGGTATTGATCCAAGGCTCCTATTACTATTGGTACATTATTGTTATTGTTGTTGTTGTTGTTGTTGTTGTTGTTGTTGTTGTTGTTGTTGTTGTTAATAGTAGTATTTCATGCCAGAACATGGAGTTATTTTGAGATATAATTTTCTTGAGAAATTGCAGCTGTTTAAACAACAGCAACAATTTTGGCAATCTAACAGTGCTGTTGGTATCTACAGGGAACATATTGCCAACTCTGGCCTTACAGAGGTTCTGGGAATGTCATGGTTAAGTGGAGATTTTAATCTAATCTTTATATCCAACATTTGAGACACATTGTGTTATTTGATGCATTTTTACTTAGACGTCAAAGGGAATTTAATGAAGCTTATATTCAGGTAAATGGATATAGGATTATGACAGTATCTCAATTTCTAATTCTGTTGTACCACATTCAATAGAGGTAATGGGAAACTTGTCTATTAATTGCAAGTCTTCCCTTTGAGAAATAAAGCAGGTAGAAGAAAAGAATAAATGGGTAAAGGGAGATTCTCTTCTTCCCACCTTCCTTTTCACCTTCCTCTAACATTTTCTTTTAACACAAAAACCAAAAATGAACTAAGGAAGAAATTAATTCCTGGAAAAAGGAAAGAAATGGGCAGGAGTAAGACCTGCCATCACCTACATGACCTTCTTAATGCAAACAAAATAAAACAAAAACAAAACTTCCTTTCCTTTTTTTCAGTGAATAAATTATCTGCCTTCCTCTGAAATTCTGGTCAGCCTTCTATCACAAATTCATTTTCTGGCCTTCTTAAAAGTTAGTCATTGCTGATCCACAATATCAAATGATGCAGTGAGGAACTCTACCCTAGAGTTGATCTTATTTGAGAAGGGGGCTCTTATATAGTCATACATACATACATACATACATACATACGACTTTGGAACAACTTTCTGGGAGTCCCAGATAAGATATTTTACATGCTAGAGTTTAGTCAATTTCAAAAGTAGGCTGGACATAGCTTACAAAAACAGAGGACAATAGACTTCCGGTGGCGATGTGGAGGCGGCGCAGAGGAAAAAGGATGAGCTCTGTCCTTTAACTCTGAATTTTTCATGTACGGGGATCCTTCGAGGGCGTGTTGAATTTGGAGAACCGCGCGAGATAGAGGGGAAGCCTGGGGGACAGCGAGGTGGAAAGCAACTGCTAGCTGGAACGAGGGAATCCCTCTTTAACCCGGCACGAATGCAATCTGTCATGTCATTTTGACATGGCGGACCCAAGGCAGTGACAACCACATCAGTTTGGGAAGTGAAACAGTGAGTAGCAGACTGTGCTCAATTTTGTTGGCGAGGACTTCCATATGGGCAGGGATTGAAACTATTGAACTGAGTAATCTGAATGATATTGGGCAAATGGAACGAAGCTCCGGCAAAAAAAAACTTAGCCGTGACTGAAAGAAAAGAGCCGAGATCTATTTGAAAATAGTATTGCTGAGAAATAACAAGACTAAAAGATATCAAAAGGGAGAGTGAAAGGGATAAGAATGTAAGAAAATAGAGGACAGTAAAAAAGGAGCAGGAGAAGGACGAAAGCCACGTTGCTTGTTTTTTTGGATGCGCAATTTTTTTTTTACGGATTTGAATAAAATTATTACAAAATTTATTTGTGCAGGTAAAAAAGCAAGAATAAAATTAATAGATCTTCAGGATGATAGAAGCAGAGGTGGGATGGGGCTCCCTGACTGGCGACTTTATTACAAAGCTGCAATTCTGATACGGGTTAAAGAGTGGATTAATCTAAGAAATAAAAGATTACTAACGTTGGAGGGGCATGATTTACAAAAAGGTTGGCATGCCTTCCTATGGGACAAGGAGAAAAAACTGCATACTTATTTTATAAGACACAAAATCAGAGAAGCTTTGATGCAAGTATGGCAAGAGATTAAAAGAAAACATTATATGAAAATCCCTCAGTGGGTATCCACAATGGAAGCGATAATCCACCCCAACACTTTGGATATAAATAAAATGGTTAAAATCAGCAACTTTTGGATAGACAAGGGAATTTAAAAAGTTGACAAGAATTGGAAGATCAGGGTATAATTATAGATTGGTGGCCATATATGCAAATTCAATCACGATACAAAAAAGATAAAGAAGAATATGGATTTGAGATAGTCCCGCAACAATTAGATAAAATATTGATTGGCCCAGATGAAAAATTAATTACAAAAATTTATAATTATTTATTAGAATTTGACAGAGCAGAAGACATAGTGAGAGGAGTCATGATAGCATGGGCAAAAAATATTGGACATAGTATAGAATTAGACGAGTAGGGGAAAATCTGGAATAGGAACTACAAAATAACTAAATTGGCAAAATATAAAGAGAACCAGTACAAAATGTTTTATCGATAGTATATGGCACCCGATAGATTACTGAAGATTTATCCAAACCTGGAACCAAATTGTTGGAAATGTGGTCAAAAGCAAGGTACCTTCTATCATACATGGTGGTTATGCACGGAAACAAAAAAATATTGGGTAAAAATTCATAGATAGATACAGGAAATAACAGACTTCCAAGTAGAATTCACTCGAGCTATTTTTGCTAGGAATTGCAAAAGGGGAATATAATGAAACGACTATATATATTATATTACATATTATAACAGCAGCAAGAATTGCGTTTGCGCAATGTTGGAGACAAAATAATATATCCTCTGAAAGTTTAGTAATAAAAAAAACATTTGATTGTGCCGAAATGGACAAACTAACAATTGATTTAAAATGGATTCGGAATATCATGCAATATGGAAGAAATAGTACGATTGGATTGAGGATAGGAAAAACAAAATAAGAGAGACAAAATTCAAGGAGAAGTAAAATATGTAACTGAAGTGTATGGAATATATTTGGATTTAATTGTAAGGATATGTAAATAATGTGTAAATTTGTAAAAATAAGTAAATAATATGTAAATGAGCGGTCATGTATAAATTATGAGTATTTGCAAAAAAAGAAAAATACAATAAAAATCTATTAAAAAAACAAAACAAAACAAAGGACCATACTGATCCAGGAGAAGACTTTTTCTCACTTGCCTTTATCTGATAGTAGTTCACCTCCAGATCTTTGGAAGTGTAGTCTTTTGCTCTTTGGGCTGCCTTATGTCTCCTTCTCATGGCCTCCCTCAGATGTGGACCTGAAGGGAACTCAGCTGGGTGACTGAGTTGCATGTTAGAAGAGTGAGCCCACAGCATTTTCAATTTTGCTCCTCCTGGTCTTCCTGGTTCTGGGTAATATGGCCAGATGGCCTTGCCCCTCTATGAACCCGTCCAGAAGCTGGCTCAGAACGGGTTGTCATGGCAGAGAGGAAACTCTCTTCCCCGGGGTAAAAGGATGAAAATGGTTCTCCCACTCCCAATCACTTGGCAAAGGGGGCTATTTTTCCCAGCTTGGTAAAGCTGAGAAGAAGAAGGATGTTGGTCAGCAGCTGAAGTCATAATGACGCTTCCTGGAGTACTGCTGTGACATATTGGCTTGTCCCAGAATCAATAGGGCTCATTCAAGAGTTGACTGTTGGACAACAGTTGTAGAAGAATGAAGTTACAAAAAGCTTGGCACCCAAGAAGGCTTAATTTAATTGGTATAACTTGCCTTCAAAACAAATTCTTCCATCTTCTCCATGGCATGCTGGGCCTGAAGTGGCAACATCAAGACCCGCACAGGATCTGGACCAGTGTCTTCCTCCTCTAACTCTGGATCGTCTGATCCCCAACCTGTGGGCTCAACCTTCATTTCAATACCATCCTGGAAAAGAAGATGCATAGACTGGCCAATGGAATTCTATAGAAAGAGAGAGAATCTAAGAAGAGATAGGAGTGAAGGAAAACCAGGAATAACATTTCCCTTTTATGCTATATAGTGCAGTACTCTGCTGATAGATTAACAGAGAGGTTCAAGGTCCTTTCCCTCTTGATATAAGGGATAAAGAATAGGCCCCAAAATAAGATAAAGAACTTCCTCCTTCAAAGAATCACGACCAAGAACAGTTGGTTTAGATTTGGCCTGCAGGGCTACCCTGTCAACCAGCCACTAGATTCAGAGCACCGAGAATCACCTACAGGCTCTATTTATGAGCTTGCAGTCCACCGCTGTAGACATGCTAGCTTTTCATCTGATCTGCTGAATATGGCGTTTGGAATGCTACTGTTGGAAAACCAGCAGAAGACAGAACAATGGAACTGATGCTGAAGTGATTCTATAAGCCAGACAGAAAAATTAGTAGCAAGTGTTGCTCTGGCCATACTTTCAGCTTTGAGTTATGACTTTTCTTGAAACCTCAGCCCAGCAAACCCATTTTCACATTTTTAGACAAATGTAATTGGCCTTATGGAACAGAGTTTGGGTCATGATGACTGCACATAAAGGAAAGATGCAGAAGAAAGGAATAAGAAGAGAGACCCAATGAGTGGTCCTCCTGATACTCACCTGGCCAGCGTTCTCTTGTAGCAAAGGTCTCATTTCAGCCACAGCCTCCTCCCCCAGGTACCCTGCGCACCACCCAGCCCGCTCCTTCAAGGGCTCCATGATGGGGGAGGAGGGGGGCATACAGTTGAAGCCTCTTCACAGGCAGAGGCTCAGTCCCCTCTGCAAGCCACCAGCCCCATCGTCCCCACTGTCTCTGTGAGAAAGCAGAGGGGGTAAGGGATGCAGAGGGATGAATCTCTGGATCCTTCTGTTCTCCTTCTCACCTGGTGATCTGCCATTTCTCCCCCTTCAGCTCCTGCTTCCCAAACCATCCTGCATGCTTATCCACATCCTACCCCTTCCTTTTTGCCCCCCTGAAATCTCTACCTCTCTTCAGTTCAGCTGTTTCTCCAGTCTCTTTTTTTAAATTCCTTTAACCCCTACCATCCTATCATTCCTTGTCCCTCTAAAATCTGATATCTTGCTCCCTCGTTGTATTGATTTGAACTATTGATTTGGTACTCTCCACCCTAACAATTTATGATACTGCTTGAAACCTACCCTTGTTCCCAGCAAGGGGTTGGGGGGGGAGTTTTTTCTGCTTCCCCTAGATTCCTAATATGGTACAGATAAGCAGTGCCACCCCATGGTTGATTTCCCAAAAGGGGGCAATACACAATCTCTTGAAGATTTGTAAGTGGAATCCAAGGAATATGTGCTTCTCTATAGCCATTCCTTGGTCTCCCTTCCTTGCTATCCAAGGATGGTTCATATCTATCAATTCATCAACCCCCACAAAAACCACTATTTGGATATTTCCTTCTGTCCCATAGCATCCCTGGCCATATTTCTTCCTCGTCCCCGTTCCCTTGAGGCCCTCCCAAATATTTCTGCCCTCCCTTCCCTTCTCCGTTGCTCCATCACCTTTCTTTCCATTCTACTCTCCCAGCCCCTTCATTATACCCTCACCCAAGAGCCCTAGCATCAGCATCGGGACCAAGCTTTTCCCTTAAAACCCCGCCTCCTGCTCCGATAAGCATTGGCACCTGCCCATCAAATTGGGATCACTTCCTGCCAGAAGCCGAGCATCCTCGCTTGCTTGGATTGGGCAATGCGTGGGGTTGGGAAAAAAAAACCCGGTGCAGATAACTTCCGGCTAATTCTGGAAGCCTTCCTTTCATTGTTGCCATGGTGACCCTTAAAGAGCTATGCCCTTTGTTTCCGTAGCGTTCGACAAGAGAAGGGAAGCACAGATCGTTTTGCAGCTACTGGGGTGCAAAAGGGGAGGATCATCTTTTGCCTCTCGTGCAGAAGTTAATAAGTTTGCGAAAGATCACTACGTTTACTCTCGGGCACAGGTCTGGGATCTGCCCGCAGAAATCGCGCGTTAAGATTTCTGTGCGTGGATAACCCCGTTTTTAACGAGGAAAGCGACGCGTGTCGGTCTCGCCGTGTGCGTACGTGTATGTCTCGATGCAGGTGCACAATTGAGTGAGGCAGGTTTAAACGCACCTGCGTAGGTTGCTTATGTCTGGGAGAGTTAGACCAAACTCCCAAATGTTCTTCATGAATCTCGTTTGAAGGCATCTCTGTATGAATCAACCGAAGCCATTGTCCTCCACTGATCACAATCCAGGACTGGCAGCGCGATGGGATCCTTTGGAAGACCCGTTCAATTTCCACCAGAACTGGAATTCTTCTCAAGCCCCCAGAAATTTTTAAGATGCGTGGACAGCAACTCCCAGAAATCCCCGGCCAGCACGTTGGCTGTGGAAAGCCGGGATTTGAAGTCCACGCATTTTAAAGTTGTTGAGAAACGCTGCATAACAATGAAACTAATAGTGATTTTTTTTTAAATTCGAAAAGAATTGGTGAAGCGGGAGTGAAACTGACAAGGAAAAGACATGTGACACAGGTTCCCCGATTAATTATTTTTAAATCCCTGTTTTATTTTGCACATTTTAATTGGGCTTGGAGTTTCAGTTTTCAAACATGTGCATATTAGTGTTTAAAACGTCGATACTGAAAACCATCAGGATTTACAAAAAGTTTGCGTGAAGGCGGTTGGATTTTGAAGGACGACTGCTGCAATTCCTAAACGTACCTGTAGGGGCAGAGACGGCAGAGGCTTAGATTGGACCACCGTTTTCTGGACCTGTTTTGTAAGACCTTCCCATATGGTCTAGCGGTTAGGATTCCTGGTTTTCACCCAGGCGGCCCGGGTTCGACTCCCGGTATGGGAAGAAAGGTTTTTTTTGTGGGAGGGGTTTTTTGCTTCATTTTGATTTTTAGGAATTCTCTCGCATTCTTTTTTTCTAATTTCAAAATACCGTACAGTACTGTATACTTTTCTCTGTCGTTTAAAACCGAAAGTAAAACACATGATTGAAAATGAGAACGTACTAAACGCTATAATATCAACTTAGGTCACAAGAAGCAAAATTACGTCTTCTCCCATATGGTCTAGCGGTTAGGATTCCTGGTTTTCACCCAGGCGGCCCGGGTTCGACTCCCGGTATGGGAAAAGCATTTTTTTAATATTTAAAAATGAGTTTCTTCCTTTACAAATACTCTTCCGAATTAAAACCATTAAAGCCCACTGAAACTTCAAATTTACTTGATTACAAAGAGCAGGGTATCAGTTTCTCAAGTGTTACTTTTCAATTTAAGCAAGATTCTTAAAAGAGGACAAACACAGAATTGATGCATCAACTGGGCAAAAGGAATATGGAGGTGATTTGTATCAGTTTCTGAGAAATATCCAGATTGTTGATTTCTTAGAGGCTTCATAAAACGCGTCTGCTGTAACTTATAAGATATAAAATGGGAAGCTGCCTTTTAAAAGCAGCAACTCTGCGTGAAAGTTCGTATTTAGTATTTTTTGCAAAGGCAAAAAAAACCCGAGAATCAGATTTTCACAAATTAGCGAATGGAACAGAATGCAACAGGAGAATTTTACTATAAAATTCCAACTTTCCCATACCGGGAGTTAAACCCGGGAGCGCCTGGGTGAAAACCAGGAATCCTAACCGCTAGACCATATGGGAGAGCACTTAAAAACCCCGCTCAGCCACCAAAAATTCAATCTGATGTTCCGGGTTAAATTCTGTCAACTATTAGATTAGCAAGAATTTATTTATTTATTTAATAGATTTGTATGCCGCCCAACTCCCGAGGGAGTCTGGGCGGCTAACAACATGTCAAATACAAAATCTAAAATGTAATTAATGTAACATGATACCCAGGGATAAAGACTCTAGGCCAGGGGTCTCCAACCTTGGCAACTTTAAGACTTGTGGACTTCAACTCCCAGAATTCCTCAGCCAGCAAAGCTAACAAAGCTGGCTGAGGAATTCTGGGAGTTGGTCCACAAGTCTTAAAGTTGCCAAGGTTGGGGACCCCTGTTCTAAGCAACTTCTTCATGAAAGTAGAGAGACTCCAATTCACTTCGGGGCATGTCAAATCCATGTATCGGCCCTTAAGTTTGACGAAGCTCGCCTTGAACGAAGGCCTCTTTGGACGACCCCGTGTGTAAACTGCGCTGCCGTCCGATGGTCTCGATCACTTTCTCCAGCAAGGGAGTTTCGGACTTACTTAGGAAGGGCGGCAGGCTGGCCTTCTCTTGGGCCGGCGCTAACTGGACAGAGGAAGCCCTTTCCACTTTGCTGAAAGCCGGGGGGAAAAGTGACTCAAGAGGTCGGAGAAGAGATACCGGTCCCAACTTGGTTGCTTCTAACAACTCAGACATGCTTTAAGGATGCGAATCCATATGTGGATCCAAATGCAATTTCCCTCCACCGTTGCCTCTTCCCGAGTCTCCGAAAACTAGGGGATCCTCGTCACCACCCGTTTTTGCATTATTTTGCATTATTGCAATATTGCATCATCATCATCATCATCATCATCATCATCATCATTATATTTTTTATTCATTAAACATGAAATCAGTCAACTGAACATTTAAAATAGTATCACCAGTACCATTGACTGGTGCTAATGGTTGATACGGGTTGCTGCCAGCGTCCTAGATATCAACCAAGTATCTTCTTAAAATATATGATGTTCTGAGTAGCGCAGGTTTTTTGCAGTTCCGCTGGTGTTATTGCAGGAAGCTGCAATTTCTTGATGTGTTTTGTGAAATTCTTGGACATGGTACCAAGTGCCCCGATGACAATGGGTATCACTGTTACATGTTTCATCCATAGCCGTGTAGTTTCAATGGCCAGGTCGCGATATTTTGCAACTTTTCCCAGTTCTTTTTCTTCGACTCTGGCATCTCCTGGTACAGCGATATCAAAAAACTGTACTCTTCGGCCCTTGACAACCGTGATATCTGGCGTGTTGTGTTCCAAATGACGATCTGTCTGTATTTGAAAGTCCCACAAGATCTTCACCATCTCATTTTCAGTAACTTTTTCCACTTTGTGCTCCCATGACTTTTTGGATACAGGTATGTCATGTTTTTTTACATAATGACCAGTGGACTAATTTAGCAACTCGATCATGTCTAGCATTGTAATCAGTTTGCGCGATTTTGCTGCACTCACATATTAAGTGTGAAACAGTTTCAACTTTGTCGTTGCAAAGTCGGCAGTTTGGATTGTTAGTGGATTTTTGTATCTTCGCTTTCATGGCATTAGTTTGTAGTGCTTGTTCTAGAGCGGTGAGTATTAAACCTTCGGTTTCTTTCTTGATGATTCCCATCTTAAGCCATGCCCATGTAAGATTGTCATCACATTTTTCAAGTGTTGTCCCTGCAAAGCTTTGGTTTTCCATCTATTTAATCTGTCATCCAGCTGTTTTTCCTTATATTCTGCCTTTGTTTCTGTTGTTTTTATAATGTTCTCCGTTTTCACAGCCTGCAGCAATTTTTCTGTACTTTGGTTCACATAATCATTCAAACTTCGTTTTTCTTCTTCTACAATGATTATGATTATGATTAATAACAACAATAACAATAACAATAATAATAAATTTATTTGCAAAACAGATTTGAGCTCACATTGCAACTTTAGAGGCAACTTTACATAAGAACAGGCATGGAAATGCCGCCCCACGGGATTGGGCGGCCTATAAGAGCGTTTAAATAAATAAATAAATAAATAATTATTAAAATGTGGCCACTGCAATCTTCTTGTGCCACCCCAGGCTAGGTTGCTTTTATTAAAGGCCCCCATTCCTGCTCGCAACCTCACCAAGATCAAGTGTAGCAGGCAACCCTTCTCTGTTCCTCCTTGTCCGCTCCCCCCCCCCCCCGCTTCCGCATCGCGGTACTTTTTGAAAGCAGTTCTTTTTTTTATATATATAAATTTTGGTTTCTGGTTTCTCTTCAGATCGTATAAATCTTTCGCCTTTTGAAAGCAGTTCTAAAGGCGTAGCGACCCCTACTGATAGGGCAAGGAAATGCGCCTTTAAAGATCTCAGCAAGTGCAAGTCTGGTCCTAGAGTAGCCTTTGGATGGCTGGCTGTTTTTTTCCTGCAAAAAAAAAATCATTTTCTTTTTCATGTCCTATCTCCACACACATACACACACGACAATAAGTTAACTATAAAAGAGGCCAAGCTGCATAATGTGGCCGCTCTGTAAACATCTCTTTTTTAAAGGCAAAGTGTCAGCAACAAGCTTTTTCTAAGGTTCACTTCTTTTAGAGTGCCGAGGGACGAAACTGTCTTCCCATTAGTTCTCGATCCGATAACAAAAAGCAGAGGGGTTGCTTTAGTTGTTTTGCTAATGCTCGTGTCTCCACAGTGAATAATTTAGAAATTTTTTAAAGAAAAGTTATTCTTCCCATACCGGGAGTCGAACCCGGGCCGCCTGGGTGAAAACCAGGAATCCTAACCGCTAGACCATATGGGAGGAAACTGTCCATGTTGTAACAGAAATGACTGATAGAGATAACAGCTCACTAAAGGCAATTAGTTTCTCAACGGTCTTTTGAATTTCTTATCCAAGTTTTTAAAAATATTTGTAGCTTTGGTTAACATCCCTAATGCACTAAGCTGTATTTTTATCTTCTCATCCATTCCTCAGGAATAAAATAACTAAACTTGAAAACCTCATTAAGCATTTTCTGGTCTTGCTTCTTCCTTGTGCTTGGACAGTTATTTTATTTATTTTTTGTTTATTTATTTTGTCAAGCATATAGATCAGAGGTCTTCAAACTTGGCAACTTTAAGACTTGTGGACTTCAACTCCCAGAATTCTCCAGCCAGCATAGCTGGCTGGAGAATTCTAGAAGTTGAAGTCCACAAGTCCACAAGTCCACAAGCATAGCTGGCTGGAGAATTCTGGGAGTTGAAGTCCACAAGTCTTAAAGTTGCCAAGTTTGGGGACCCCTGATATAGATGATTACAGAAAAAGTATAAACATGATTGTGAATACATAAAATGTATAAACATGGTTATGAATTCATTATAAATTGGTCACGAATACATGGGGACATTAGGACAGGGACGTTAGGCATGTTGGTGCGCTTATGCACGCCCCTTAAGTTGGCTTAATGGTGGTATTTTTTTTTTATTTTACTTTTTGTACTAAGGCTCAAATATACAAAAGCTTTGTGCTCTGTGAAGGATGGGCATGAATCAGCCAGGTCAGCTCAGCATATGTTTAGATGTGTCTGTCTTTTTTCCCTCAGGGGGATTTGCAGTATGTCTGGGTTCATCATGACAAACCTTTGCAAGTGGGGTACACTTCTTCAGCATTTGAGCTTACCTTTCTGGAAGTCCTTTTGCTCCAATTTTCTGAAGCAACTCCAGCAGATATAAGGAGTATCTCCACCTGAAACCCTCAAATCCAATTGCCTACTAAATTAGAATAGGCAACCAGTGACTTTTGAATAAGCTATGATAACTACCCAACAGCTGTTGGTTACCCAACAGCATACTGTAGTAGCTTTATTTATTTATTTAGAAAATGTATATTGCTGCCTACTCGCACATGGCGACTCAAGGCGGCTTACAAGGATATAAAAACAGCATATAAAAGAAATAAAAAGAATAAAACGAAAAATAATAAAATAATCCCCCACCCCAACGACATGATTTAAGGCAATTTCCAATATTCCTCTAGTGCCCTGTCTCTCAATAATTTTAAAAGAGTGGTTTAGGGGCTCATTTTCAAAATCACCACAACTTTGTCATTAGAAGAAATTAAAACATCAGCAATCACAATAGGCAGAGGAGAAAATTTTATTAAAATGAAAACCATAGTTTCACTGTTGAACTTTTTCTTAAAGAGATCCACATCCAAGTAAGACAATATAGGGGCCTATTTCTTTGGGGTTTCCACTTTTTTCCTTCAAGATATCAAATTTTAAAAAGCCCCCACAGATTAATCCTAATCAAAACTTGTGCCTCATGTAAATCTGTTTTTGGTTTGATAGACAGAAAAGTTTTGCTTACGATGAAAGCATATAAGACACATGAAAATTAAATTACAAACCAAAGATATTTGCTTCAATACTTTAAGAGACATATAAGAAAAAAAAGGCAAAATGAATAATATATACACTAAGCTAGACTTTCCAGCTATGCTTTATTTCAAAATACATACATCCATTTTTAGCTTTGTGCAAACAAATCTTTCTAAAGTGCACCTGTAACTTAAAAAGCCATTAATAATTGTAATTATTTTTTACAAAGAGATTTAAAAATGGTTCAAAACAAACATGGAGATTTTCAAAACAGCCCCAGTAAATATAAACTATACTTTATAGCTTATATTGTATCATCAGAGATGATCATTATTGATCAAGGAGAGTACTATTTCTTTCCAGCTACCAGTTTTTGTTTTTTCCCCAATAGTGACTGGTAATAACTTCGAGTGGCCTCAATTTCACTTTGTATTGAGGCAATTTCTGCAGCCAGGCTGATCCCTGAAACAGGACAAGATGAAAAAGGGGTTATCAATAGGCAAATCTAAATAGTATTTTTAAAAATAGAAATTCCATTCTACTCTGTCTCCTAAATTGGATTGTTTCCAGATACGACAGAACACCCAGCTTCCATGTTGCCAAGCTCTAACTGGGAATTCCAGGAGCTGCAATCTTCATTTATATGTGTGGCATTTTGGTTGGAAAAACTCTTTTATGAATGGTAAAGATCTCTAAAAAGCTCATCTGACTTTGGGCCAGTCACTTTCTCTCAGCCCAACCCATCTCACAGGCTTGCTGTTGTGGGGAAAACCAGAAGGAGGAGGAGCATTAGTTATACTCACCGTCTTGAGTTGTTTATAAAAATAATAGATGGGATATAAATTAAATAAATAAATGCATACATTACAGATCTGGAGCAATGCCCTTATTCCATGTAGGAAGTGCCACAACAGATTTGAGTTGAATACCAGAAATTTAGTCTGATTCCTCAGAGGGTGACTACCATGATATGAACAGAACCTGGCCACAGAGCAACTCCCAAAATTGATATTCTGCTGCCCAATGGCAGCTTTCACATAAGAAAGCAACAGCTGCAATTTTTTTCCTTAGAACTTTAAACAAGGAATCAGAAGGGGACAGACGTGCAGATGGCATTCCTTGTGATTATCCCAGCTGCCTTTTTCCTCACCTTCTCGGAAAGTCTTCTGAGCTTGTCGGAGGCTTTGAGGCACAAGGATGCCAAACCAGTTCAGGGGGTCTTGGTGGCCTAAGATCTCTGCAGGCTGGGATGCTGTATTCAGGGGTTGGGCCACATCCTCGGCTCTTCCTGGACCTTTTCGTCGTCGCAGAACTAGAAGCAATCAAATAGTACCTTCAATCAAAGGAGACTGGCAAGCAGGGAAATGGATGTGTCAAGCCGATGCTACAGTTTGGAGAAAGCCTCGGCTTGCCACACATATTCTTAGAAGGCCTGCTGACTATGGGAACTTGGGAGGGGGATGGCATAAGGGGGTAGATGTAGTCATAACACATTCCTTTTTAGATTCTCAAGGTCATCCTTTGTCTAACACCTACCCAGGAGCGGCCACATTGGTAGAAGATGAGTGGGCAACGTGACGGACTTAGGGGTGTGGGACAAGGTTGTGAACTTTAAACTGGGTGGAAACTTCGGTAGTGTCAGATTCGGGTTTTCCACAGACGTGCCAACATGGCTTCATTAATAAACTGGAACTTTGAGGAATACTTTGCCTCGGACTCTGATTTAAGTTTGGATGCTATTTGGAACCCTGACACGATGTTGTTGAACTACAATTCTCAGTAGGTTCTTTTAGAAAGCGCAATTGGACAGCTCATTCCTATCTTTGAAGAGTAATTGAGGCTGATTTCTGGTATTTTCAGTAGCTTCCTTGAATTCTTCCTTTGAATGGTTGCATTGTAAGTTTTCATATTATTGGGGACAAAAAATCTCTGATTTGTGTTTCTACTGTACAGTGTTTATTTTACCAAATTGCTACATCTTTGGTTTTTAGTATTAATATACTAACCAATAGTCGTTTTAAGAGCCATTTGGCAGGGAAAGATTCAGACAGACCTTGGCAAAATGATTGCAGTCTCTTATGAAAATCAGTCTCTCATGAAAACAATAGGGTTCGAAAATCTTGTGAGTTTTGTTCCTTTACCTTGTTCACCGGGGCCAATTTCTTCCACAATAGTTGGGCTTTCATCCTTCCCTTTGAAAACATCTTCTGTGATCACTTGAAACTGAGTCTGCCCATCTTCTGCCTTGCTAGATGGAAGAAAGAGAGAGTCATATGCAAGACTGAGCATTTAGCCTGAAACTGATTCATTTCCAAGGAATAGGCAATAGAGATAATTATTATTTGGGGCTCTCTGAGATAGAGATCATTTCAGTCTTAGCTCTCTCTTTCTCCATAGGTGTACATTATAATTGCCCCTATCAAATGTAAGGGTCTCCTGCTTGGGCAAGGGGTTGGACTAGATGACCTGCAAGGTCCCTTCTAACTCTGTTAATCTGAATGTTATTCCAGAACAACACTGTGATGTAGATCAGGTTATGAGGGAACTATTGGGTCAAGATTTTCCAAAGAGTTTTCCACATGGAATGGCGATTTGAATCTAGGTTTCTTCAGTCTTCATCCCAAAATCAAAGGAATAAAACAATCTTCCAGTACTGATTTTATCAACAAAGCAGTCCAAAATGATCCATAGCAAAACTTCTCTCACTTTTCTAAAACCTTAAGAGAACACAAAGCTCTCATAATTAAAGTTGGATTGAATACAGCCAAGTGAAACAGTCCCTTCTTACAAAGGGAGTTGGATTAACAATTCCTGGAATTATTAGGATGACCTGATGCTTTAGAAAAGCTATTATGGAATGGAGCAATCTTCCCCAATCTGATGCATCTAGCTATCCCACTATTCCCCTGCTGAATGGCAATGGAAATAATAGCACTAAATAATAGTTTAAATATTTGCAGGGAAGTTCCAGTAAAAAGAATACAAAATAGATCCCATCTGTTTTTAGAAAAATTCAAAAGGCAAGAGAAAAAGTTACTGTTTTTCCCTTTCATTGAAGGTCATCTGTAGTTATGAAGACCTTTGAAAGACTAGTGCTGGGCCACCTGAGAATCATCACGGATCCACTGTTAGACCCCCTTGCAATTTGCCTACCAAGCAAATAGATCGACAGATGATGCTGTTAATATGACTCTGCACTACATCCTACAACATCTTGAATCTCCAAAGACCTACGCAAGGGTCCTCTTTGTAGACTTCAGCTCAGCATTCAATACCATCATTCCAGATATTCTTCTAACTAAACTAAACCAGCGGTACCTGACCACACTTGTAAGTGGATCATAAGCTTCCTAACAGACAGGAAGCAGCAGGTGAAGCTAGGCAAAGATACCTGTACAGATACCTGTACAATTAGCACAGGAACCCCCCAGGGCTGTGTGCTCTCTCCACTACTCTTCTCTCTATACACCAATGACTGCATCTCAAAAGATCCCTCTGGTTAAAATACTGAAGTTTGCAGATGATACAACAGTGATTGGTCTCATTCGAGATAACGATGAATCTGCATACAGACGGGAGGTTGAACAACTAGCCTTGTGGTGCAAACAGAACAATATTGAACTAAATACACTGAAAACCATAGAAATGGTGGTGGGTTTTAGAAGAAAACCTATACCGCCACCTCTTACAATACTAGACAACACAGTATTAACAGTAAAGACCTTCAAGTTTCTAGGTTCTATCATAACGCAAGACTTAAAATGGACACCTAACATAAAAAACGTCATCAAAAAAGCACAACAAAAAATGTTCTTTCTGTGCCAACTCAGAAAGCTCAAAGTGCCCAAAGAGCTGCTGATTCAGTTGTACAGAGGAATTATTGAATCTGTCATCTGCACCTCCATAACTGTCTGGTTTGGCTCTGCAACCAAACAAGACAAACACAGACTTCAATGGATAATTAGAACTGCAGAAAAAACAACTGCTCCAATCTGCCTTCCATTGAGGACTTGTATACTGCATGAGTCAAAAGAGGGCTGTGAAAATATCTACAGACCCCTCACATCGTGGACATAAATTGTTTCAACCTCTACCCTCAAAATGACACTATAGGGCATTGCACACCAGAACAACTAGACACAAGAACAGTTTTTCCCCGAATGCCATCACTCTGCTTAACAACTAATTCCCACAACACTGTCAAATAATTTACTAAGATTGTATTACTACTATTCTTCTGTTCCTTCCTAGTATCTATCTCTTCCCACTTATGACTATAACCATGTTGCTTGTATTTTTCAATTTATATTGTTTTTGTTTCCTAGTATGATTTGATAGCTTATTAGTAACCTTGACTATCACTAAGTGTTGTATCTTTTATTCTTGATGAATGTATTTTATTCTCCTTATGTACACTGAGAGCATATGCACCAAAGACAAATTCCTCGTGTGTCCAATCACACTTGGCCAATAAAGAATTCTATTCTATTCTATTATACTGGCTAACAACTTATTATTAGCCCCTGGATTAAGAACATTTGATTTACAGACACCTTATGAATGGGCTGGCTATTATTAAAAATGGTGAATGACATTCTCCTTCCTTGAGATGATGAACCACTGAAGCCATACAATGTTTTCATGAACTGTTGAAGTTGTGTGCGTTTTTAACATAGGACAATGAGATGGCCAGCATATAAATTTAATAATAATATAGAGCCTGTTTTCAGCAGTTCATGAAAACATTGTGTGGTGTCAGTGGTTCATAGGCTTGAGGAAGGAAAATTCTGTCCACCATTTGTATTAATAGGCAGTCTGTTCATAAGTCCAAGTTCTGACTTAGATAGAAATTTGAGATAAAGACAGACAGAATGATTGGAACTCATTCTTAATTTCACTGAGCTTATACAACACATTAAGCCATAAATCATAATTCATTAAGCACAATGATTGTGTCTGTACAACAAACCAAAAGCAAGGCAACCATATTTTGGGTTAGCACAATGTATGATTGCAGCTGCTGCTGCCTTTATTCCCCACCATAGAATTTCCCTCCTTGCCAAAATCCAGCTATTTTCCCACTCACCTAGTTTCTATCCGAATAGATGGTGTCATCTGGTGTCCGTATTGCAGGGTAGATACAGATTTGTTACCCATGGCATAGCGAGATTTGGAGAGAGACAACCAACCCTGGAAAGGCAAAATCAAAAGCACAACTTACAGCAATCTTCCTGACCAGATAACTTCAATGTGAACAGTTACAACTGCCAGAATTTAGTCATCTTGAAAAGAAAATGAACGGATACTGGATTTTCTGACATTGGGAAGACAAAGGCTATATCTCTGTGACACATTTCCCAAAAAGGAATAAACAGCTCTGCCCAAATGCAGCAAGAGCTGGGGAAAGGGAAAATGACCCCATCATTTGGCAGCATGCCCTTGGCCTTTACCCAGGTCTTATGTGCCATGTTCTCACCTGCTCCACCATGCTATTGAAAGCTTCTCTCTTGGTCTGGAGCATTTCTAGAGCATCAAAAAGGTGAAGGATAACACGGTCCAATTCCTCGCATATTTCAATTTGCGCAATGTCCACTGCAGGAGCCATCTGAATGGAAAATTGGGCAATTGATCCTATTCGACCTTGTGTCACACAGGTTTCAAGAGTTTCTGCTATAATAGATAAACATCCATGTTGATGTAAATTATTACCTTATATATTTAATTTGCACACGGTCTTTCCATCAAATAGTGTTCAAAACCACTTAACAGCAAAAAAGAAATAAGATCACAAGTTACGCAATTAAAGCAGTTTGCAACCTATTTAACCATCAGTTAGAGCCAGATTTCTATGCATACAACTGGTAGAAGCAGATTCCCTGCCTTTTATCCCAACAGCAATATTTTTTTCAAAATATTGTAAAGAAGATGGACAAACCCACTGAACGGGATATGCTCCAGTGGAGAAGGAAGGATCTCTGAAAACAAGGCAAAGTGAGGAATGCTGACAGGATGATTTTTTTTAAAAAAAGATCCCACTATCTTTTCAGGCTCTCTACTCCATTTAGCAGGATCTTACAACTGTTTGTGCAATATTTAGAAAGCATTTAGGACTATAAGAGAAAGGAAAAGTGAGAAAAGCTTGGTTTTTTTCCATCCAGATATACAATCTTTGGATCTGTGTCCATATTTGCAAATCACTCTATCAGCTAAAAACTTGTCTGAATCAACCCAACCTCTGCTGATGGAAAGGCATAAAAGAAGACTCGAAATAAGCTTCCTTTGGCAAAGTATATTAGGAGCTATCGCAGTCAGGTATTGTGGTGACAATATCAGCCAAAAGCCCACTGGAGTCAGGAAGACTTACTTCTGAGCAGACATATCCAAAATTGCTCTGCTTCATCAGGCCCAATACCACTACCCTCACCTTTCTCTTCCCTTTTAAAACATGTAAACTGCATATTTGATGCTTTATTTTTCCAACCTTCCTCCAGAGTTCAAAGTGATTAGAGTATTTGAGGACTTTAAAGAGTTCAAAGTGATTAGAGTATTTGAGGACTTTAAAGAATTCTGATTGATCCATGAGTTTATTCTCCTTCGCTACACCCATCATTTCAAAGGCCAGAGATTACAGGAGCAGGTTGCATTACTGTAAAGCTAATGATGAATCTGTGTTGATATTAGAGAATTGCAGTCTTACTTGACAGCAGTATCCCAGTATTTGAGGGGCTGCCACAAAGAGGAGGGGGTCAAATTATTCTCCAAAGCACCAGAGGGCAGGACAAGAAACAATGGTTGGGAACTAATCAAAGAGAGAAGCAACTTGGAATTAAGGAGAAACTTCCTAACAGTGAGGACAATCAACCAGTGGAACAGCTTGCCTCCAGAAATCATGGACACTCCACCACTGGAGCTTTTTAAGAAGAGACTGGACAGTCACTTATCTAAAATGGTATAGGTTCTCCTGCTTGAGCAGGGGGCTGGATTAGAAGATCTCCAAGGTCCCTTCCAGCCCATTTTGTTCTAATTCCAATTTATGACGCCACAATAAAAGAATCCTGAGATGCCACAAGCCTCTCATTCTTTCTACCTGCAACTGTGATCGGCTAATCGAAAGAAAGAAAGAAGATACCTTCTTAAGCAAATATATCAGGGTAACTTCACAGGTCTTCCTCTAGCGATGACAGCTGGTCGCTCAACCTCCCCCAAGTTCTCACCCTGCACCAGATCCGCTTTTCTCAATTGACTTCCTGTACTGCCGCTTTTAAAACATGACTCCACCTTCTCTTCTTCCACGGCCAATAAGATCAGAAATGTTCATCTTTGACCAATCGGCTGCAAACCGAGGTAGAGAAGCGACAATACAGCTTCGGATAATAAAGCATAGTCGCTTCCGGTTGTGAAGTTTTTCCCTTTATCTCTAGAGTGGCGTTTCTCAATCTCAGCAATTATGCGGGGGCTTCAACTCCGAGAGTTCTTCAACCAGCTCGCTGAAGTCCACATAAGTTGAAGTTGCTGGGGTGGATAAACATTTGTTCTAGAGCAGGGGTGGCCAAACTATGGTTCTTTGAGGACTTGTGGACTTCAACTCCCAGAATTCCTGAGCATGCATGGCTTGCATGCATGGCTAGCTCAGGAATTCTGGGAGTTGAAGTCCACAGGTCCTCAAAGAACCATAGTTTGGCCACCTCTGTTCTAGAGGCTTAAACAGGGACCACGTTTATTAAGGGAGGGGTGTGTGTGTGTGTGTGTGTGTGTGTTGCGTGTACGCGGGTTCGTATGTATGTTGTGCCCTCTGATATTTCGGGCAAGGGCGGTGATATATATCTTTTGAATCGATAAAGCTGACCAAACAGAGATCACCACCACCACCACCACCAAAGGCTGGGAAACATATGGGTATCAGATCAGGGATGAAAAAATCCAGTGGATCAAAATATTTTATGTGTGCCGTCTCGGGATGGTAAGAATGCTGGCAACTCAGTTCCGGTTTCTCTCCCAAGAGCATTCTCATTTCTCCTTCAGATTGGAATCTATGGGGGCAGGAGTGTGGGAAAATATACGAAATACGAAACACGGTCCAGTAGATCAGAGGTCTTCAAACTTGGCAACTTTAAGACTTGTGGACTTTAACTTTAAGACTTTCAGACACAAGTCTTAAAGTTGCCAAGTTTGGGGACCCCTGCACTAGATCTTTGTTCCGTATTTATGCTTTTTCGCCTACTGATGGAAGGGAATCAATTTGGAGAGGCACAGAAAGAGGGAAGGCAGAGGGGGGGAAAACCCTAGATCCCAGTATTTCAATATTCCATTAGAAAAAGAAAATCTCAACAATGTTACTCGGTACTCAACAGCCTATAAAGCTCTACGAAGCGGTATATAAATCTAAATGCCATTGCTATTGCTATGCGGAAACATAATCTGCGCGCGCATTTTTCTGACGTCGCCGTGGATGTTTCGGGCACGCGTTCTCATTACGTCACATCCCTTTGTTCTGCCATGTTTGGTGTGGGCTTGAGGCTTCCCTTTGGGTTTTTCATTCTCATCTGTTATAGGCCGTTTCTTCTGACCAATGAGAACCGACGTCAAGGGCGGAAGTGATTGAAAGAAAGTAAATCGTAACGTGGTCGAGTCTAGGAATCTAGGGAGATCATGGTAAGAACTAATTTTTGTGCATCGAGCAGTATTTCCTTTTTGGAAAAATGAGCAGTAATTGGTTTTGCTTTCTGGCTAAGAGAATGGAGACAGTTTCCGGATAGTTCAGCTTAGACTTTGTCCAACGATTCAATGAATCAATGAAGCCTCGGGATAGTAGACATTCTAATTAGACTAATTCGGAGCAAAGAGCATAGATTTTGCATATGCTCTTTAGAAGTTACCTATATTTTGATCAGGCTTCTCGACCTGTTGCTTTCTAGGTATATCGAATTACAGTGGTTGGCAATGTTGGTTAGATTTTTTTAAATTGCTCCATAATTCTTCAAATGTCTACTTAGCAATCCAACTAAATTTGATGGGACTTATTCCCAAGGAAGCAGCTGTAAGATTACAGCCCTACTCTGTTTTAATTGTGGCCTGTCTGAATGCATGTAACTCAAAAGTTAAAAATTTCTGGATTTTTAACAAATGTTTCAGGACAGATCCATTTTCTCCCATCACTAAGTATATTGAAGCCAGAAGGGAAATGAAAAAAAAAGGTCTTAATGAATCTAATTGGTGCATTTGTACTTTTTTAGTTGCGTCGGGAGGCTCGTCAGAGGCGGGAGTATCTTTACCGCAAAGCTCAAGAAGAAAAACTCCGGACTCTTCAAGAAAAGAAAGAAAAAATTAAAAAGGCTCTGGATGGTACACATTAATGAATTGGAATTGCAATATATAACAACAGGATTGTTATTTTGTGAGAATGTGAAACTTGAGGGCCAGTTGGCCTTTAAGTAAGCCCTACTGAACTTAGTGGATTCTATATCTAAGAAAGCATGTATAGTTTGTCCTATAATTGAACCAATGTGCTTTTTATTCGCTTATTACAATTGTTCCCCATGTTTCCTTTCATTTACTCAAGATTTCTCCTCAAAAGGTATCTTCACAAATAGGAAGGTATTTGAGAGGTAGACTAGGTCAGAGGTCTCCAACCTTGACAACTTTAAGACTTGTGGACTTCAACTCCCAGAGTTCCTCAGCCAGCAAAGCAAAGCTGGCTGAGGAATTCTGGGAGTTGAAGTCCACAAGTCTTAAAGTTGCCAAGGTTGGAGACCCCTGGACTATGCACAATTATCCATGAATTACCGTATTTTTCGGAGTATAGGACGCACCGGAATATAGGACTCACCTAGATTTTAGAGGAGGAAAAAAAGGAAAAAAGTATTCTGAACCAAATGGTATAGTAATATATTATTTAATAAAATACCAGTGTAGCAGAATACTTTTTACAACCATGTACACTTTTTACACATGTACACTTTTTACAACCATGTACACTTTTTACAAACTTCAAACTTGACAGCTTTAAGACTTGTGGACTTCAACTCCCAGAATTCCTCCTCCAGTCATGCTAGCTCAGGAATGGGAGTTGAAGTCCACAAGTCTTAAAGCTGTCAAGTTTGAAGTTTGTAAAAAGTGTACATGGTTGTAAAAAGTCTTGCCAAGTTTGAAGACCCTTGCACCCCTAACCCAGGGGTCTTCAAACTTGACAGCTTTAAGACTTGTGGACTTCAACTCCCAGAATTCCTTCTCCAGTCATACTAGCTCAGGAATGGGAGTTAAAGTCCACAAGTCTTAAAGTTGCCAAGTTGGAAGAGCCCTGGGTTAGAGGTGGCAAGGGTCTTCAAACTTGACAGCTTTAAGACTTGTGGACTTCAACTCCAAGAATTCCTCCTCCAGTCATTCCTGAGCTAGCATGACTGGAGGAAGAATTCTGGGAGTTGAAGTCCACAAGCCCCACAGCAAACCTGGAAGTTGGTCTTCAAAGCTGTCAGGTGGCTCGCTTTGGGCAGCAGCAGCGGTGGTGGCTCCGTAGCTGCCTCGGGAACAGGCTTCGGCCAGCAGGTCTTCAAAGCTGTCAGGTGGCTCGCTTTGGGCAGCAGCAGCGGTGGCGGCTCTGTAGCTGCCTCGGTAACAGGCTTCGGCCAGCAACGGCGGCAGTGGCTTTCCCGTGGTCTGGCGGTGGCGGCGGTGACAGCCAGCAGCAGCAACTTTGTTTGGGGCGATTTTGGCGGCTAGCAGCAGCGGAAGCGGCTTTGTTTGGGGCAGCCGCGGCGGCCTTTTTATGGTCTGCCGCCGGTGCTTTCCCGTAGTCCAGCGGAAGTGGCTGCCCCAAACAAAGCCGCTTCCGCTGCTGCTAGCCGCCAAAATCGCCCCAAACAAAGTCGCTGCTGCTGGCCGTCACCGCCGCCACCGCCAGGGCGGCCGCGACGGCTTTTTTATGGTCTGCCGCCGGCGGCTTTCCCGTAGTCCAGCAGTGGTGGCGGCTAGCAGCAGCGGAAGCGGCTTTGCTGTGGGGCAGCCGTGGCGGCTTTTCTATGGTCTGCCGCCGCCGGCTTTCCCGTGGTCCAGTGGTGACGGCCGCGGCCGTGGCCAGCAGCAGCGGCTTTGTTGTGGTCCGGTGGAGGCAGCGGCGGCGGCTTTGCCATGGTCCGGCAGTGGCCTAATGCAACATCCAGAGTATAGGACGCACCCAGTTTTTGACCCTCTTTTTTGGGGTAAAAAGGTGCGTCCTATACTCTGAAAAATACGGTAATAGCTTTATGGAGATTTGAAACTGTGTCTTTAGTGCTTGTCTGGCATTCTAATCAAATAAGGGTTGGATTTTAAGAAGGGATATGCTGATTTATTAAGCCATGTTATATTTCAGCCAACCAATCTCACAGAATTGTTGAAAAGTAATTTTTGAGAAAGCCAGTATAGTGTAATGATTGTACTAGGATAAGGAAGACCCACTTCAGCCCTAGAGCTGACGTTTCATCAGACAGTTTCCGTTTACCAACTTCAAAAGATGGCCATTCTAGGTATAAAATTGGAGGAGAAATGGAAAAAACAGGATATAAATACAGAAATAAAATAGGTGGGAATGTTGTCCTTGTAAACTTTTCAAAAGTCTATTGAAAGAGTTAGGTCTTGCAGTTCTTACAGTACTCACCTAAAACAAATAATGATGGGCATGCTCGCTGGTGAATGGAAGAATCCTCTCACCTCAGCTTTGCTTCCTCATAAGGATTGAATTATTCATATATTTGTCTTATTTTTTTCTTTTCCTTATTTGTTTTTTTATGTTCAGTCTGCTTGAATTATTGTATTTTATATATTTTTCTGTACAATCAGGGTTATATTATTTGTATAATATTTTGTGATTTTTACTTTAAGTGGTGAACCATCTAGAGTTATTGGAAGTTGGGTGAATTATAATTTGTATAAATGAACCAATAACACACACAATAATGTGGATTTTTACATTTTTTTTAAAAGTCATCTGTGCTTTTCCCTTCTAGAGAACTGCCTGATTCCCACCGAACTTCGGAAAGAAGCCCTGGTCCTCCAGAAAGCACTGGAGTTTGATGATGGAGGGGGAGAAGGTGAGTGGGTCATTGGAGCCAAGCCTCTGGGCTACCATACCCAACCTGGAGCCCTCTAAATGCTTTCTGGGGAATCTATCTGTCTCTGGGAAGGTTTCTAATTGTGACATTGGCCTGGCAGGAGCGACGAGTCATGTGGATGATGAATACCGCTGGGCTGGTGTGGAGGATCCCCGTATTATGGTTACCACCTCCCGTGACCCCAGCTCCCGCCTCAAGATGTTTGCCAAAGTAAGTAAACAGTAAATGCTTTGCCCTGTTTAGTTGGAGGCATGGGTTTAGAAAGCAAGGAGCCGAGGTGGCGCAGTGGTTAAAAGCAGCACTGCAACCTATTTCAGCTGACTGCTAGTTCAGCAGTTCAGCTGTTCAAATCTCACCAGGCTCAAGGTTGACTCAGCCTTCCATCCTTCTGAGGTCGGTAAAATGAGGACCCAGATTGTTGGGGGCAATATGCTGAACTCTGTAAACCGCTTAGAGAGGGCTGTAAAGCACTATGAAGCGGTATATAAGTCTAAGTGCTATTGCTATTGCTAAGTTGATGGGGCAGGCTTGAGGACTTGTAGTCTATTTGGGACTAGTTCAAATCTGGCTGATCCGGCCTGCCAGAAGGGAAATTCATTGAAGAGGTTTACTTTGAGCCAGACATCAAACCCAGTTCAGCTCAGCCCTGGGCAATTAGGAGGTCAAAGCAAATTGTTTAACAGAGACTGTGTGCCAAGGGATCACCTCTAAGATCTCAGCTCAAGCTTTCCAGATTAAAAAAAAATCAGTAGAGTGAATCTAACTTGTGTTTTCATTAGGTACGGTGACATCGGTTGCTTCTGCTCAGAAATCTGATTGTAAATGGCTGCTTACAATTGCATGTCTTTTTCCCATGTTCTGTTTAGGAAGTGAAGCTAGTTTTCCCTGGGGCCCAGCGAATGAACCGAGGCAGGCATGAGGTGGGCGCTTTGGTCCGTGCCTGCAAAGCCAATGGGGTCACCGACCTGCTGGTGGTGCATGAGCATAGAGGGGTGCCAGGTAAGTGATTTGTAAACAGTACACACTAGATACTTGTGCTTTGAAACCTGTTGTTATGAGAGCATATCTAGTAGAGATTCAGTGGTCATTTTATTTCATTTGTACTGGACTTGAGGAGGGCAGTTTGATGGAATCATACAGAAGGTGCAGCAGCTCTGCTCATTTGGAAATGGGCTGAAGTGGCTTGTTTGATGTCAAATATATCGGTAAGAGTGGCTCTACCCTTCAGAAGCAATTTAATGCCTGACAGATATTTTATGTTATAGTTCAACAAGCCTTTGCTAGGTTGACAAGAGCTGAAATCCAGTATGCTCTTACTTGACCCTAGGTAGAAGTTAATATTTAGTGGTGAAGTGTAGGCTGTGCACCCTGGGTTCACAGAGGGTGATCAAATCTCCAAGTACCGGTAGAGTTTGGAAGACTTCCATCTGATGATGCTGAGCTAGATGGAGTAGCTGGTTATGAGCAAAGCTTAAGCAGAATTGGTGGATAAAGCATCATTCCCACATATCAGGTTGTGTCATAATAACGATTTCTTTTTTCAGTGGGTTCATCTTCCATTGGTAGCAGCTGGGCCTTATTAGTTTCTCTGCTCTTTGTTCCCACTTCTTCATTACTTAGATGGACTCATAGTTAGCCACCTGCCTTTTGGCCCCACTGCCTACTTCACCCTCTGCAACGTGGTCATGCGCCATGATATCCCAGACATTGGCACCATGTCAGAAGCCAACCCCCACCTCATCTTCCACAATTTCACGTCTCGTCTTGGACAGAGGGTAAGATGAAGTGGTAGATCAGAATGTGGTTTCCTCAGTGTTGGACAGCTGTTTATAGACTGAGATTGAAAATCAAAATGGAGAAGGTAGCTAGCAGGTCTGCAAAACATCTGAGGGATGGCAGGGCAGGAAATCCTTTTTGACTTGGCAGTAAGATCTACTGGCAAAAGTGTGTGCCAAAGTCACTAAATGTGATTGCTGTTTTCTGGGTTAACAAAATGTATCCTAAAGCAGCTGAACACACTAGGTCTATTCAATAGAGCAGTGATGGTGAACCTTTTTTGGGGGGGAGCGTGGGGGGGTCACGCCCGCGCGTGCTCACACCCATAATTCCATGGGTGCGTGACACACCCATAATTCCATGCGCATGTGACCCCCCCCCCCCCCGCTCCCGGCACACGATGGCACACCCGTTTTCGTTCTTCTCAGGCTTCAGAACCTTTCTAGGAGCCTGGGGAGGGCGAAAACGGCCTCCCCCCCCCCGAAGGTCCTCCAGAGGCCAGAAATGGCCAGTTTGCCAAATTCTGGAAGTTGGGTGGTGGGGAAGGTTGTTTTCGCCCTCCCCAGGCTCCTAGAAAGGATCTGAAGCCTGGGGAGAGCAAAAAAACGGGCCTTCCGGTCCAACCGGAAGTTGGCAAATGGGCCGTTTCCGGCTCTGGAGGACCTCCGGGTTGGGGGGAAGGGTGTTTTCGCCCTCCCCAGGCTCCTAGAAAGGCTCTGGAGCTTGGGGAGAGCAAAAAACGGGCCTTCCCCACCCCCTCCAGAGGCTGGAAACAGCCTGTTTCCCGACTCCCAGTGGGCCCAGAAGGCCTAAAAATCAGCTGGCTGGCGCGCATATGCGTGCCAGACCTGAGCTTGCGTGCCCACCGATATGGCTCCCCGTGCCACTTGTGGCACGCATGCCATAGGTTCGCCATCACTGCAATAGACTAAGCCACAACTAAAAAAACACAAAACCAGGGTTAAAGCTGTTAGATCTTTTACTGTTTTAGGTTAGCATGTTGTGAACTCAGCCCCTGAGAGCAGTGGAATCCACTCTACAGAAGTGAGTGTAGGAGTATCACTGGATCCATCAGTGTTCTTTATATGGTATTTTGGGCAAAGTAAAGATGTGAGTATCAGAGAAGCGGTATAATCACAGGAGGTTTTTTCACTTTTTTATGTACCAGAAATCATACAAATAGTATTTTAGTTGTGTTGCTAAAGATCATTCTAGCTGGGGATTATGGGAGGTCCATGGTCAAGCACATTCAAAAACTGCCATGTGAGTTAAGTCTGATTTAATGGCCTGATCTTGCAATTGTGTTCTGTTACATATTTCTTTAAATCTGATCCCATTAAGGGAAAACTTGACTTTGAGACTACAGGAACACAGCATCCACTTTCTACCACCAAGGTTCTGGCATTTCCCCCTTTCTCCTTCATAGGTCACTAGCATTCTCAAGTACTTGTTTCCAGTACCTAAAGAAGACAGCAAGCGGGTCATCACCTTTGCTAACCAAGACGACTATATCTCCTTCAGGTATGTGTACCTGGTTTGGATTCTGGGTGAGGCTGAGCAGAAATGATTATGAGAGTGGAGCCAAGAGAACACAAACTTAACTGGTGCTAGATTCTTTGTTGGTGCCAGTTGTGAGGTCTTGTTCATGGACAGTGCTCTGGGTGATAGTACAACCTTCTGCAATTTGGTCCCTTCTAAATAGTTGGATTATAATTGCTATACTTCTTGTAGATTGTGGTAAATATCACAAAACATGTGAAGGGACTCAGGCTGAAGAAAGATGAGAGAGCATTTTTCAAGCTGCTTTGGAAATAAAATGGAGGGCAGCCATGGAGGGCATTCGGGGGCTTATTTGTGGATTTGCTTTAGTTCTGCACTTTATGGATTCTTTCAAAATGTCAAAGGAGGGAAGCCACAGCACTTTTCTTTAGCTAGTGCTGCCTGTTATCAGTTTGAGATTGTCATTATTTAATAATTGCCACTAGCTTCCAAATACAATAGATCATGAACCTCTGCAGAGCTTTCAGTAATCTAGTGGGCAACTTAATCACTTTATGAGTGATACCCATCCATCATCGAAGTATCCAATGGTGGGCAGGATAAAAGTTTGTAAATAACGAAATAAACTATCCCTGGCTTATGTTCCACTTGGGGTATGCTGCAGTTGGATTCATGCAACATGTAACACCAAAATATAGTTTCTCTGTTGTTTAATTAATGTAGAGTCAACTAAAGTCAACAAGTTGCGTTGTTAGCAGTGTCATCAAAGAAGATATGAATGCAGATCTTAACAGATAGTGTTAATTGTAGAGGGGATGAATTGAATGCAGATATGCATCCTGTAGCTGGCTCTGCCATGGGGAAAATGAAGAGATCGCCTCAGATGTGGCGCCACTTGAAAAGGCAGACAACTATCAGTTTGATTTATATTTGGTCATCAAATATGAGGAGAGACATTTGCCAATATGGGGTGTGTGTGGATTTTGTTGCTTTGCTTGAAATAATGAAGTGTTTTCCCTTTGTCCATGTTTTAGCAGCTGTGATTTGGGTTTAATGGGCGGAAAAACTTAGGAGGAGGGGGGACCAAAGAGCCTGTTGCTGGGGAAAAGGACTGCCCTTAATTCTTCCCAGTGCTTACTCTGTAATTTTCCAATACTATCTGGGGCAGGCACCATGTTTACAAGAAGACTGACCATCGGAATGTGGAGCTCTCTGAGGTTGGGCCAAGGTTTGAAATGAAATGTAAGTATCACCATCAAACTATGAACTGTGAAATCAGAAACTTTTGTCTCCATCACTGACTTGCCAGAGCAGTTTTAACTGAGTCACTTTCTCTTAGCATCTGCTACATTTTTATTTATTTTATTTATTTTATTTATTTTATTTATTTATTTTTACAAATAACTCAAGAAGGGAAACGTATCCAATACACCTTCCTCCTCCTATTTTCCCCACAACAACTCTGTGAGGTAAATTGGGCTGAGAGAGAATGATTTCTCCTCACTTCCAGGTTGAATCTCTCCATGGAAGCTGACCAAGGAGAGATTCAACCTGGAAGTGAGCAGAAACTTTCTGACAGTGAGAGCGATCAACCAGTGGAACAGCTTGCCAGCGGAGGTTGTGAGAGCCCCAACACTTGCGACCTTCAAGGAGAGACTGGACTGCCATCTGTCTCAAATGGTGTAGGAACTCCTGCTTGAGCAGGGGGTTGGACTAGATGACCTACAAGGTCCCTTCCAACTCTAATAATAAATCTAAATTGCCCAAGATCATCCAACTGGCTTTCATGCCTAAGGCGAGACTTTAACGCATGGTCTCCTGCTTTCTAGCTTGGTGTCTTAATCACTAGACCAAACTGGTGTGTGTGTGTGTGTGTGTGTGTATGTATGTATCTGTATATATATCTGTCTCTGTCTCTGTCTCTGTCTCTCTCTCTCTCTCTCTCTCTCTCTCTCTCTCTCACACACACACACACACACACACACACACACACACACACAGATTGGGAATCCAGTTAAGTGGTTGGGAAAGATAGAAGTCTGAACATGACAGCTGGTTAGCAAGTGGACTGAATAAATATGTGAAAAACAAATCTGCTAGGAACAGAGGGGCAACTTCAACTTTGTAGCAATACGGTAGTGCTTAGATTTATGAACCACTTCACAGTGCTTTACAGCCTTCTCTAAAGTGGTTTACAGAGTCAGCATATTGCCCTCAGCAATCTGGGGTCCTCATTTTGCTGACCTCAGAAGGATGGAAGGCTAAGTCAACCTTTTGATATTGTATTTGATTCTTGATACTGTAAGTATTAAAAGCATTGAAGAAGAAAAAGGAGAAGGAAGGGAAGGAAAGAAGAAGAGATTTTGGAATAATCTATGTGTTGGAGCAAGTCCTACTGGGAATTCTAGGTATTGTTCAGCATTGAATGTCACTACATTGCAGGCTTAAATGGAATGGCTTTTTTCAGGTAAACCTCCAAGTCAATATTAGAAATATCAAGCTTTGAGTATACACGTGTAGAAAGGAAATCCATATTTTTATCTGACTTTCTTTCTCCCCATCTTTTTTAAAAATATGGCTGACTCCTCAGTAAAAAAACACCCATCTCCAGCCCTACTATTTGCAACAAATGACAATTAAAGCAATAAGACACAGTGTACTGTATGCAAATTGCAGTATTTTTTAAAGTACGGGGAGTCTCAGTTATTTTTCTCACAATTTGGGTCAAGGGCTATAATCTGATTTCCCCTGAGGTTGACAACAATGTTTTTCAAAAGGATCTCAAGTTCTGGCATTGACTCAATCTGTTTATTTCCTTCCTAACAAAAAGAGGCAACATTTATGACAATTCTTGCTCTATTGTGCTACAGGTGACATAATGGAACAGTTTTCTGCTGATGTTGACTGTAAGCCTGCTTCTTAAAAGAAAGTAGCTTCCTTGTAAAAAAAACCAACTGGACCAGTGTGTAGATTTGTCCATGACTCTTGTCCTTCTGGGGAAAAAAATCCCTTCTGTGCATTTGCTTCAGGGAAGAGAAAAAGTAACACAGTTATTCAATATTTATGGGTCACAAGATTTTTCAAATGACTGCTATGTCTGTTGAACACTAGAATTGATTGGATCACCCTTTTTAGAGTTCGGTATGAATCTCTTCCTGTCCCCATTCTGATCTAAAGATAATGCGGTTAGGAGCATGTATAATAATCAAGAAGTTTCAAATCTCAGCTGACATGAAGAACTGAGAGGCTTGTAAATCAGAATTTTGGCTTTTGTCCATCAGAATCATTGTGATATGGGATGGGGGGGTGTAACTACCATTCAATAATGGCTTCTGGTGACTGGGTTCACCTATTGCAGTAACTCTAATGTGGTTTCCTCAACTTTAGAACAATATGTTATGGCTTACTTCATGACTCATCCTTAAACATACTGTTGCTTAATGTAATCTCTGAGACTCAGATGCTAGGAATTATTATTGTGGTTTCAGGGTTTGCTTTCAGAAATATCTGGCTGGCTATTTGGAGGTTGTTGCCCTACCTAGAACAAGATCTGATGTGCGCCAGCTAGGCCACTTAACTGTGGTTTAAAGAATAATGGTAGTTTGAGTTCATATATATTGCAATTCCCTAGCCTCTAGTTGTGTTACACTGACTAGGGTCTCAACATACTAAGCCAAAATTTAACAAACCCCGTTAACGTTTAACTGCAGGTATGAACTCAGCCACAGCATACAATGCTCTGAGTTTTAAGGATTCTTTCCACTGTTCGGGTAGGATTTATCTTTCTTTGTCCTCTGTCCTTAAAAAAAATCATTTTCTGCGGGCATTCAGAGACTGACGTTGAACCGGACTGAAAACAGAATTGTGGGGTTTATTCCCTGAAGCACAGAGCACGACAGCCAGCTCAAGCTTTTCTTCTCTTACATTGCAGTATATATGATCAAACTGGGAACTTTGGAGCAAGAGAAGACCGCTGACGTGGAGTGGCGCTGGCATCCTTACACCCACACAGCCAAGAAGAGAAAATTCCTCAGTGTTGAGTAGCAGTGCCTCAAAACTGCCACTTTCTCGTCAAAGAAGCAGACCTTGTTGGACCTTACATGAACTGGATTCTTCAAGCTTGCTCCCATAAATACAATTTTGTTTCTTTCTGCCAGTTCTAGGAGTGATCATCTTTTTGGTTCATGTCAGAATTTTGGTTCTCACCCATTCCAGGACTTCCCCATTCTGACATGGAACTCGTGATGTTTGTCCAGCAGAAAGGGGGCTTTTGCACTTCCCTGTTCTGACTGGTTGGCCTTTCTGGGTAACTTGTGTAAATTTTTATTTAGCAGAAACCAACCGGGTAACATTGGAGCTGGTTCTAAAAAATGTCTATGGGGAATTGATTTTGAAAGCTACATTAGCAGCAAAGAAGAGAGTCAAATAGCAGTTAAGACTCACAATGATGGAGGACACGTTCACTGTAATTTACGATAGCATTACGTGACTCTAGTGCTTTCTCAACCCTCCAATAGCTTTTTAATACTTCAGGCCTGCAATTTTTCTACAACAACTTCTTCCCTCTTTTGGTGTCTATGGTAGTAATGTTACCTAAACATATAAATAGGACTAATGAAGAGATTACAAAATGGGGCAGGAGACTTTCCTCACCTGCTCTGTTATTTTTGCTTTGCTAGATGTGTCTGTTGAGCCCACCCCCAATGTCTGGGTTGTAATTCACTAAGCTGTAGTTAACTAACTACCATATTTTTTGGAGTATAAGACACACCTTAGTTTTTGGGGAGGAAAATGGAAAAAAATCTGCCTACCAGGTATTCATCTGGCTAGCGTCCTTAGTCTGATCAGCTTCAGCACATTATTTTATCCCCTGGTTAGGGCTTAAAAAAAACCTTACTCGGAGCAAGTAACAATGAAAAAAAGCCTGCAAAGACTTAGGGCTGGAAAAAACCTTCGGAGAAAGTAGCAATGAAAAAGCCTGCAAGCCGGTAAGAGCTGGGAAGATTGTTAGCACCTCGTTAGGGCTGAAAAAAGGGCTAAACTACATTCAGAGTATAAGACGCACCCAAATTTTCAACCTCTCTTGGGGGGGGGGAAGGTGCGTCTTATACTCCGAAAAATACGGTAATCCACATTGGCTAGGTTTACAACAGACTTAGTTAAAATGCAGCACGCTCACTCAACATTATCAGGTTATCAGAGTTACATTGGAAGCTCTGTTGAAGAGGAGCATGTGGGAGAATGAATTAGAGATTCCTTTTCAAATAGTGTAGTTATCTCTCTATATGGGTTATGCAAAATACATTTCTTCTGAAGACTGAATTAGCCAAACCCATTCTGATCAGTGGTGGGTTGCTGCCGGTTCGGACTGGTTCACCCGAACTGGTGGCGGAAACTTGCCCCCCGCTCGTCAAACCGGCAGCGATGGTCAGCTGGCCACGCCCCCGAACCGATCCTCCGGTCACTGCTCCTTGAAAGCGGCTGGCAAAGAACCCTCTGCGCATGCACAAAGGCCTCTGCATGTGCAGAGGGTCATTTCCCCAACGTGACACAAAATACACACTTCCGACACGGGAAGGTAAGTGGAACCCACCCCTGATTCTGATGCAATTATTTGGAAGTGCATAGTTGTATGAGAGGTACTCTTTCTTCAGTACCGAACTTTTATAACTTTTGTACAATCATTTTCTCAGCTCTGGTTTCTTTTTTCTATGCTTTCCATTAAAAAGTGAGACTATCAAAGTGTTGGCCCCAGGTTAGACTCACACGCTGTATAAGTCAAAACCTGTTGTGGCTTGCCCGAGTCCCACGCAGCTGGTCACGGATCCCGAGGACCGAGAGGTGATTGTGGCGAGATACCATCGGCCCGTGCACCTGGCACACAAGTCCAATAGCGAGGAGGTCGGAGAGGACTCGGTGTCCGAGGCTGAAAGGCAACCAGGGCCTTCTGCACCTCCTGAGGTGCAAATGAGTGACTCAGGAGAAGATGAGGAGCCTCTTCTTGATGCTAGGGTACGCAGGACTGCTAGCAGGCAAGAGTGGCTATGTAGGAGGAGGCCTCCTCATGAGTAGAGCTGAAGGCTAATTGGCCACGCCCTTAGACTATTTAAGCCTTAGCCACGCCAAGCTTCAGCACTGGAGACAACTTTCGTTCGACCCAGGTCTTGCCTTGTTCTTGAAACCTCCCCTGTTCTGCTTTTTTTTTGGATTTCAACCGGCATTTCTTCTCTGCTAATTGAGCTCCGGGCTTTCTGCCAACCTTCGTAAGTTCAAAGTGAACAATATCGGATAGACTAATCTTGTGGGATTGTTTGCTGTGTTTTGTGCTTGGACTCTGGCCAGCTGTTAAGTAATTAACAGCTGGGGCTCCGAAAAAGACTTATTTTATGATTTAAGGAACTTTTAAAAGGACACTGCTGCTAAGGAATTATTAGTAGTAAACAATTTATGTTTACAACAGTTTGTATGTATTTCTAGTTGGACCCGACGCTGGGGCAGAACAAAACCGTCAAACAGCATGAATGCTCAAACACAATAGGTAGCATCTGATATGGCTTATCACTTACTTCAGTAGCTGTAACTTAAGGATAATATTATATTAACAGCCATGTATTTTCTTGAATTGGCTAACGTCTGGATTTCACTGGCATGATTTAACCCAGTGTTGGGTCTAAATGATTATTGCTGAAAATCTCCAAGCCAGCTACACTCTTGGTTCCCACCAACAGGATCTGGTAAAGAAAAATCCATGTCAAAATAAGTTGCTCTAACTGGAGGATTCAGTCTTCGAAATGTCCTGAGCTTTAGGTGCTTATGTTCTCTTTGTGGTCAGAAAAACGTGCTGTTTTTGCATAGTTGCTCCTTATGAAGGAGATGGGCATCTAGTATTTAGTGCTCCTATGGAAGAAGCAGCAGCCTTCTTTCTTTCCTCCCTGCTGTTAAAGAGTCCTCCTTAGAAGTGCAGCTTATACTCTGCTCCACTCAGCAGGAGGGTCTCTTGGTCCTTTTGGCTTCCCGATCCGGATGTTAAATCCTGTGGGAGAATAGGAAAGGTGTTAGACACCCTACTGAGAGCTTTGGTTGTTCTTTTTTTCGGTGATTTTTGCCCACCTGACCTTTTCCTTAATATCTCAGCCCAAAGTATACTCTGCATGCCATTTGATTTTAATTCTCATTTTATCAGTATGTTGCGGAAAATACAAGACGCAAGTTCTGTGCAGTACACGGAGGGACATTCATTTGTATAGCACTTGTCAGCGTCTCATTAAAGCAGCTGTCTCTTTCCTAGAATTTGCAAGCCAGCAGTGCAGGAAAAGACGCAACTTTTTAAGAGGGTTACTGAAAGTGCTATGTCAATGTATGCCCCAAAACCTCTTTCCCCCTTTAAATCCAAAGGACTGAACAGCCCAAGTAGATACTGACAGAAGTCTTCGCCCTCTTTCAAATTTTCTGAATCATTGCATCTTTGTTATTGAATGTGAGAGCTTCACGTTAGTATCATTGACATATAGGGGGACTCTAGTGAGCAAGTAACACTAATGTTTTATTTCTCCATAAACAAAGTCATCAAACATGCAATGTGCCACTATGAAAAACTGACAAATACAGTAACTAGCACTTAGACTTATATACCGCTTCATAGTGCTTTACAGCCCTCTCTAAGCGGTTTACAGAGTTCAGCATATTGCCCCCAACAATCTGGGTCTTCATTTTACCCATCTCGGAAGGATGGAAGGCTGAGTCAACCTTGAGCCTGGTGAGATTTGAACAGCTGAACTGCTGAACTAGCAGTCAGCTGGAGTAGCCTGCAATAGCTGCATTTAACCACTGCGCCACCAGTGACCGCAGCGAAATGCTTCCTTTAACTGGTAACTGTTCTCTGGTATCACTGTACTGGAATTTTGGGGCATTCTTCTATGGTGAACTATTTCAGCTAAATAACGCATAAACTACTTGATTCAGGTCATGCCACATTTCCATGGGGATTAAGTCCTGTAGAATTATTTGATACAGTGTAGAAGTGATGGAAGTGTTAAGGTCCTGAGAAAACAAAATATTCCCAAACTATGATACTACCAGCTCCCTCCTGGACAATTGGTATGTTATTTTTATTGTGCATTGTGGTGTTTTGTTTCTATCAGAGGACCATGCAGCCTGAAAAGTTGTGCTGTTTGCTCATCTTGCCTAGAACAGGGGTAGGCAAAGTTGGCTCTTCTATGACTCGTGGACTTCAACTCCCAGACTTTCTGAGCCAATCATGCTAGCTCAGGAATTCTGGGAATTGAAGTCCATGAGTCATAGAAGAGCCAACTTTGCCTACCCCTGGCCTAGAACATTCCTCCAGAAATCTGGAGGATCAAACTACAGTGGCTTTTGAGCAAACTTGAGACAAGTATCAGTGTTTTTATTGGTAAGCAATGGCTTCTTCCTCACTATCCCAAGAATCTCATTTTTACCCAGTGCTTTTCTGGTAGTAGAGTTAGGAACACTGACTTTAATAAAAGAGAGAAGGGCCTGCAGATCCCTGGCTATTGTTTTGGATTCTCTGCCACTTCCTGGCAATTTTATGCGGTGCTTTTGGAATGGTTTTGGTTTCTTAAGTTTATTCTCAAGAAGATTCTGGATTGTCTTAATCTTTTCCACATTAAGACTGAATTACTCGAGCTCCAGAAATGGCGATGTGAGCTTTTCCAGACTAATACACATCAATGACGTATTTACACATGACTTAAGTAATTTCTTTTGAATGGGTGCAGTCTTAGGATCTGTGTGGTGAGAATTTCACTGTAATGAGGGGAGCTCATGTTTGTGAAATTTACGTATGGCAAGGCTGGTCCAAAGCAGCTCTGTTTAAGGAGATACCTCCATAACTAGCCCTAGCTGTTCCTTCAAATGCTGGCTGGGGAATTCTGGGAGATAAATTCTTAAACTTGCAAAGTTTGAAAAACATGACATAGCGCAGAACAGCATGGCTGACTGTTTAGAAACAAATGAAATATGGAGAAGGATTGGTGTATATTCGCTCAGTCTCCCTTGACTTATCAGTAGGATCCACATGACGGACTGATCACATTTTGTGACAATGAGTCTTCCATTCATCTACTCGCAACAGAATACCTTATGCAAGCAGACTTGAAATCCTAGGCTTAGAAAGCTTAGAACTATGTCGCCTTCGGCACGACCTAAGCATAGCTCATAAAATTATCCGCTACAATGTCCTTCCTGTCAATGACTACTTCAGCTTCAACCACAACAATACACGAGCACATAACAGATACAAACTCAAAGTGAACCGCTCCAAACTTGACTAGAAAATACGACTTTAGCAACATAGTGGTAAATGCCTGGAACTCACTACCTGACATTGTGGTTTCGTCACCAAACCCCCAAAACTTTACCCCAAGACTGTCCACTGTTGACCTCACCCGATTCCTATGAGGTCAGTAAGGGGCGTGCATAAGTGCACCAACGTGCCTACCGTCCCTGTCCTAATGTTCCCTCTTATCAGTACCCATCTTATGTACATAAACAATGTCACATCTATGTATATTACTAACACGTACTTGACAAAATAAATAAATAAATAAATAAAATAAAATGTTGTGGTAGACGAAATACTCCGAGGGAGAAGAAAAAAAAAAAGAAGTCAAGAAAGCTGAAGTTGGGAGGAGCAAATGCTTTTTCGGGAACTGCAGCTCTTCTTGGTCACACCTTAAACCAAATGCAGCCATGGAGGGTAACCACATAACCCCAATTTAAAAAAATTAATTGTTCTAAGAGATTGTCAACTTGTGCTCTGCCAATACTTTCACATGCTCCAAATTACATCCAGGTGCTGCACAGCCATCTTAGATAACAGAATTTGGGACACAAATTCTTCTCTCTCTTTTTTTTTTTTTTGGTCCTATACTGAAGCATCCTTGACATTTCTTAAATTCAATTAAGGACAGCTAAAAACAAATGGGTACTTGAGTCGCTAGATCAAGATAATTCAAATGGATATAAAATTACTAGAATCCCCTACTATTCTAAATGTTAATTTAGTAAATAAAAGCTATTTATAAAGTAGGTTTTTTAATGGTTATTTTGGGGAGTGAAATGACACCGTCTGAGTTACACTTTGTGAGACCATGAATATGAGTTAATCTGATAGCTGTGCAGTTTGTTAGCTGTTCTAAAGGAACTAGCAGCATGAATAGTGAAAAATAAGTGCTTATTAATTGTCTTACACAACCAAGTGGGCATTTCACTTAATTAAAGCTGCTGCTGTTTGCTGAGACATGACAATATTTTCTCCTTTAGCAGCAAAAGCATAACTGATGTAAAAAGTTCACTGTTGATGCTGATAATTGCTGTTTAATTGACTCAAGATTTAGTTTTATTTATTTTATTTATTTATTTTGTCAAGTACGTATTGGTAATATACATAGATATAACATTGTTTGTATACGTAAGATGGGTACTGATAAGAGGGAACATTAGGACAGGGACGGTAGGCATGCTGGTGCACTTATGCACACCCCTTACTGACCAAAAAATTCTCCCCATCCTAAAGTATCATACCTTCACCAACTGGAATGTTAGCATCACAAGGACTTAAAGATCTCCTTACTCACCCATGGCAGAAGACCCTGCAGTATTTGGGCAAGTCCTGAGTGGGGTGTCGGCCACATCCTCATAGGTTTGCACAGGGACAGTCCGAGACAATGATGAGACTGTTCAGAGACAAAAATGACTTTCTGACACTTGCCAATCCAGTGCAAGAAACAGTTAAGCAAATATTCTGTCAGAGCCAGAGAGCTAAGAGAGCCTCACTTCCAAACCTGATTCAAGAGTGTCACCTCCTTTAAAAGGGGTGTTTAAAAAAGGAAGGGAAACTGTTTCCATTTAAAGTCTTTTAGATTTTAGATTTATTATTAGAGTTGGAAGGGACCTTGTAGGTCATCTAGTCCAACCCCCCGCTCAAGCAGGAGTCCCTACACCATTTCGGCCAAATGGCAGTCCAATCTCCCTTTGAAAGTCTCAAGTGTTGGAGCTCTCACAACCTCCGCAGACAAGCTGTTCCACTGGTTGATCGCTCTCACTGTCAGAAAGTTCCTCCTTATTTCCAGGTTGAATCTCTCCTTGGTCAGCTTCCATCCGTTATTCCTTGCCTGGCCTTCTGGTGCTTTGGAAAACAGCCTGACCCCCTCCTCTCTGTGGCAGCCCCTCAAGTATTGGAACACTGTTATCATGCACCCCTGGTCCTTCTCTTCGCCAGACTGGCCATGCCCAGTTCCTGCAATTGCTCTTCGTATGTTTTAGTTTCCAGCCCCCTAATCATCCTGGTTGCTCTCCTCTGCACTTTCTCTAGAGTTTCAATGTCTTTCTTGTAGTGTGGTGACCAAATCTGGATGCAGTATTCTAGGTGTGGTTTAACTAAGGCTTTATAGAGTGGTATTAGTACCACCCTAGTACCTAGTATCTCCCATTTTATAGAGTGGTATTAGTACCTCCCTTGGTATTGTGATGCCTTGGCCACATCTAAAATAGTTAAAAATGAAGCAGTGCAACTGGCTGTGGGTTATATTAGCTGCAATCACATTTGTACTCCAAATGTTTCAAAGCAAAATGTTTTGCACACTCCTGTTTTAAGGTCATCCAGAGGTACCTGTCATTATTGGGAGATTTAAAGCTGTCCAGTTTTAAAGTGATGCACAAAGGTGATAATACAGGAAGTCCTTGACTTACAACAGTTCATTTAGTGACTGTTCAGAGTTACAACAGTACTGAAAAAAGTGACATGTCCATTTTTCGCACTTATGACTGTTGCAGTCATGTGATCTACATCCAGATGCTTTAACAACTGGCTCACATTTATGACAGTTGCAGTACCCTGGGGTCACATGATCATCTTTTGCAACTTTCTGATCAGCAAAGTCAATGGGGAAGCCATTGACACTTAACAACCTTGTTACTAATTTAACAACTGCAGGGATTCCCTTAACACAGGGGTCCTCAAACTTTTTAAATGGGGGGCCAATTCACAGTCCCTCAGGCTGTTGGAGGCCCAGACTGGCTGGGTGGCTGTGGGTAGGTCACATGACCAGGTGGGCGTGGCCAATTTAACCGTCCATTGAACAATGCACACAAATTAAACTTTCATTTGTTTTCTCCTGGGGGTGTTTTATTTGTTTTTGTTTGCATGTTGCTCTTTTGGTTGACTTTTCTTTTTACTAGATAATTTTTTCAGTTGTTTAGGAGTCTAGTGGTCCATTTCAGGAAACTCAGTTTTGCAGCAATTCTTCTCAGCCCCAAGGAGCTTGAGAAATCTCTGTCTCTGTCTCTCTGTCTCTCTGTCTCTCTGTTTCTCTCTGTGTGTCTTTCTCTCCCTCTCCCTCTGTCTCTCTCTCTTTCTGTCTCTCCCTGTCTCTTTCTCTCTCTCTGTCTCTCTCTCCCTCTGTCTATCTGTCACTGTTTTATCTATCTTCTAGAGGCGGAGGAGGTGAAACATGGGCCGTTTTTTTCGCCCCATTTTCTGGCCTCCTGGGGCATCTGTGTGCCCCATTTTACACCTCCCCCACCTCCAGAAGCATTCTGCAGGCCAAAAACAGGGAAAAACGGCCCGGGTTTTGGCCAAAAATGGGCCGTTTTCGCCCGTGTTTTGGTCGTCTGGGGCATCTGTGCACCCCGTTTTTCACCTCCCCCGCCTCCAGAACGTCTCTGCAGGCCAAAATTGTTGGCCTTACCTTTCAGTTCCAGCCCACGAGGCTCACAAGGTTCTGTGCTCGGCCGAAGGGTAGGCAGGGCAATGTGGGCGGGGCAGCCTCATGGTCCTGCGCGGGCTGGATTAATGGCTTCGGCGGGCCGCATGTGGCCCGCGGGCCGTAGTTTGAGAACCCATGCCTTAACAAATGGGGGGCAAGAAAAGTCGTAAAATGGCGCAAAACTAACTTAACAAATTTCTCACTTAGCAACATAAATTTTGGGCTCAATTGTGGTCGTAAGTTGAGGACTACCTGTACAAGGACAGCCTAGTTCTACTGAACTGTCCTAAAGAGTAAGAACTCTCTGATGCCTCAGTAGAAATCATTCATGTAGATGGGTACTATATATCAAAGGGGGGGGGGGTAACCTATGGTTTTGAGATGTTGATTTACAACTTGCAACATGGCAAAGGAGTGCGAGAGTTGGCTCAGCAATACCTGAAAGACCACATCTTTGAATCTTCCCCATCTTTGAATCACCGCAAAGAAGGCCATCTCTGTTACTGAAGTGACTTACCAATAAAGGAGAATAGTTGTAGCTCAGGGTTGGAATGAGGAGTCCTTGGTGCTCTTTGAACTTGGTTGTTTTCTTGCAGATGTTTCATTATCCAAACTAGGTAACATCATCAATGCACTAATGGAATATGAAACATCTGCACACACACACACACACACAACCAAGCCCAGAGAGAGCCAAGGATGCCTGGACAGAGTTAGTTGGAAAAGATATATACTATAGAGAGCCTGTTTGGTGTGGCAGTTAAGGGATCAGGAGAGAAACTAGAAGAGTGTGAGTTCTAGTCCCACCTTAGGCAAAAAGCCAGCTAGGTACCAGTAACGGCTAGTCACTCGCTCTCAGACCAACCCACCTCACAGAGTTATTGTGAGGAAAACAGGAGGAGGAAGGAGTATTAGATATGTCCACAGCTTTGAGTTATTTATAAAGTAATAAAGGGCAGCATACAATTCTAATAAATAGAAGGTAATTATCTTCTAACATAAAGTTAGGCAGAATGAAGTTTTATATTCAATAGACTGTGAGCTTCTCTTACATAAATTTGATAAATGAATATACTTTTTTGAGCTTGACTCTATGGTTCTCTCTTTGTGGTTTCCTTGGCAACAGCCATAAGTTGGCTTGTTGTTGCTCACTTCCAGATAGAAGGTGAATCCTATATAAGCCCATTTGTTCTTACCTTTCTTTCCGGACGAGGAGATAAAGGCCTAAGGAGCAGAAGGTGAAAAAATAAAATTGAATAAAAAGAACTTTTCATTTTGTCCCAAGAAAAAGTGAGTCCTACAATATCTGTGAATTACAAAACCGAAGCTCGTTCAGCTGGATGTTGCATCCAGTATTCTGCATGTTCTTCAAATATCCCTGCGAAACTACATAGCAGTTGTGTTTACACAGCTTGCTTGTCTGGTCACTAGCTTCACTCACAAAACATGCTAAATCCTCATTAGGGTTTTGTACAAATGAAGACTCTTTTGTTGAGTTTATGGTTCAGTGCATTGTGCAAAGCTAGGAAGTGGATTAATTTAGTAACCAAGTTATGCATGATGCGTATGCCAACAACAGATAATACGATCAGAGGTGGGTTCCTGCTGGAGCTGCCCGGTACGCAGCTCCGGTAGGGGGCAGCAGATTACACAACCGCTCCGGAGCCCTCTCTGCCGGTCCACCGCGCATCGCCATTTTTTCCTCAGTGATTTCCAGTCGATTTTGCTTCTGCGCATGCGCGGAAGCAAAATCACGCTGAAATCTCGCGAGGGGACGCGCTTGCGCACAAGATTTTAGTGAAATTTTGCCTCTGCGCATGCGCGGAAGCAAAATTGCACCAAAATCTTGCGCGCACGCTTGTCCCCTCATGAGATTTCGGTGCGATTTTGCTTCCATGCATGCGCAGAAGCAAAATCGTGTGAGGGGGCGCGTGCACGTAGCGAGCGAGCGCCCCCCCGAAGCATGGACATGCGCGCGCATGGCTCTGGCAGCGAGGTAAGCGA